>CM075816.1:267500-947500 GCA_037975025.1 Excoecaria agallocha
TCATCCTAAAATAACATGTGAAAATAAGAGTTTTTCATAAAAATGGGATAACTTAGCCCCTTTTCTTTCCAAAACTCACCCAAAAACTCTTCCTTTTTATAAATATGCATACGGGAACCAACCTTCCCATCTAAATAAATTCTATATTTTATGTATGTTTTATTTTTTCTTTTTGTAAGATAATTTTGTTTTATACTTTATAGTTTTATTTACATGCTTGCATTACCTTTTTATTCATTTATTATCTTTATAACTCATGTGAGAAAAGAGATAGGAAATTAATCTTAAAAACTCATTTATATAAATATTAACCAAGATATAAATAAGAGTGAAGCCTCAAAACATCTCTGGTTTTGGCTTCATGAGGTTAGAATTATTTTTCCAATGTTTTATTTGGTAGCGACTTTACGATACCTACCTCGTGGTGCCCAACAAACACCCACTTAGGTTGATCACCAATAATGAAATAAGGGTACCTCGGGACATTATCTCATGCATTTTTAGGCTCTATACTTGATAAATTCGTTTGAATCCTTATCTATTACGAAGCTACTAATATTCATGAGTTTAATAAACCTTCATTCAGTCTCAGACCCTAAAAATAGGCCTTCGAGAACAAACTGGAAACCACAAAAGGGGGTTTGACATTCATCACAACATGAATGACAATACCTTTACAAAAAGTTCGAATCTATTTTGAATTTTTTCATTATCATAATTGTACATTATATATAAATAACCATGTAATGATGTATAAAGCATTTTAAATATTTACAAGATAACATATATGTAGGCATACATATGTACTTATATGAAGTTTATTTAAAAGATATTGTTTAAGGATTATACAAAAATTTACTTCACTTCATACTAATTACAACCTTAAAAGTAAAACTCCTAATACTAAAGATTTCTACAAGACTCGATGACATCTTTGGCTATTTATGGTCATCTCAACTTTAAAACCTCCTCTATTACACTGACACATGGAAAAGAAAAACCCATCATGCTTAGCATAGAGCTTAGTGGGAAGTAAAGTAAGCAAATGATAACTGCTCACAGTAGTTAGTTACAATTTCACATGCAAATGATACATATAGTTGCGAGGAAGAAACATATGCATAATAAGGTAACTGTATAAACAAATAATTGAGTAAATATTGACATATATCTAAAATCTCTAATAGTCATATCACATATATACCTAAGTGATAAAATCATTGTTTTTCATCACAAGCACAATCCACACAGATGAGGATAGAAATAGAGAATACCATATTTCTGGTTCTATAGTAACTTGGTAGCACTAAAAACTAGGGGATTTAGCATACCTGAAAGAACATCTTTGAGAATAGTTAGCAGAGGTCTTGCAGCTGGAGTGGTTACCAATTGATTGTAATGCATTTGCAAAAGCACAGTAGCAACTCTGCACAAAAGCTCAACCTAGAATGCAATGGAAGTGACTTCAAGAATTAGAAAGTAACATAGAGACACCCTTCCACGAGTCAGTGATGAAGATAGTTCATGCATAGGTGGGGGAAAAATTCCATAACATAATTTCCAAAAGCACAGGGGTATAGAAATTAAAAAGATTCCAAATTTTAATGGCATCTAAGAAAAAAAAATATGCAAGCATATGCAATATAAATTTCATTCAATTGTTTTTGCATGAGTGCTAACCTTATCAGGATTAGAGGCCCAATCCTTCAAGTAGGATAGAGCTTTAAAGCATCTGAGAATGGTAAAGCCTGCAGCAAAAACCACTTGTCTTTAGAGTTCCAGAAGAACTAATGACAGACTCGGAAATCAAAATATGTTAAAATTAACTCACGCACAGGCCTAACAGCACAAACTTATGACACCAGGAGAGAAATGATCGATTTTTTTTCTGCCTAGTTGACAAGCAATTAGAACTTCAAGCAATGAAGGTACCAATCTTCTCTAATTGTATTTTTTCAAAGGCCAGAAATTGAATCTATTACATCTCCAAATTGACTGAAATAATAATGAGAATTGGATATGACAGGCTAACAGAAGCAAACAAGGATCAATTATCCCATAAACTTTTAGAGAGATTGACTACACCACATTAACACTAAAACACCTCATTCTTTAACTTAATGAAAACTCCAATTTAGCCCTTAAAGTTTGGCTAGTTTGATTTTCGTTGACTCTTAATTTAATTTAAGCACAAAAAGCACATCTCTATACATTCCACACTACCTTTATATTCAGTTAAAAACATCAATAGGTTAATAGTTTAAACAAAAATAATACAGACAACATTTAGCAAAAATCTATAATCACTACATGCCAACACTTAACACTTCAATCACCATTATATATTTAAACACAATATACAGTGCAATTAGAATCACACCTAAACAAGTCACTTAATTTAAGAAAATTTAAAATTTCTAATCAAAGATTTCAATTTTTAATTAAATAAATTAATTGGAAGCAAATGTGGTAGTCACATACCATTCAGTCTCAAATTTTTGCATTTTTCACCCAATCTACCCAACACTGTGCTGGCCGGACCGGTGATCGGAGCTTCGCCCGAACGGTCATCGGAGATGCACTAACGCCATCCATTTGTAGCTAGAATCATCGGCAGTCATCTGGTGGTGTTCACGTGCCCCAACATTGTCCCATTTGATCGGGATCTACCTTAAATATCCCCGACTTCTTCTTCTTCGATCTCCTCATTGCTGGCAATTGGAAGGGAATGAAGAATGTCAGAGGTGTATTTTGCCTCGAGGAACCTTACAGCACCATCCATTTCACCTCTCATCGCCAGTATTAATCGAAAAAAGGGAAGCAAAAATTGGAATGGAAGGAGAGGAAATCGCGATCCACACTGGTTACGACCGATTAAAGGCAGAGCAACAGTTGCGATGGAGACAAGCAGCGGCAAGCGACAATCGACAATGAAATAAGGTCGGCCGATCGCCGGCGTTAATGGCTCGCCTCCTCGTTCAACGACGTCCCTTTGTTATCAACTCATTCCCTTCTTTTTTTTATTACAAATTAGAGCTACCCACAGTCTTTCGATCCCGACCCCTTTATATATATATATATATATATATATATATATATGCTTAATTATATTACTTTATGATTTATTATAGAAACGTATTTTAATTGAAACTGCTAATTCAAAATTCTAACAAAAATAATACTTAGTCATCGTAAATCTTCAAAAATTATACCCCTATTCAACTGTATCAAAGTATGATTTACAAATTAGGAAATATTTTCAATCGACTCAAAGTCGGGGCATTACAAATTTGTTAGTCCAAATTGCTTCCTCGGTAAATTTGTTTTGTTTTGGTTATTGGAAAAAAAATATAGGTGTAGAAATCTTGATGTATATCAATATTCAAATTAAAAGGTTAACCAATTAATAAATCTTTTGTTGAATCATAATTAATATAATATTTATTTTTCAATTTACTTTTAAATTTATATTAATTTAACCTATCTTTTTTTTAGAATTTTAAAGAATAAAGAAAAGATAAAATTAATGTTGAAATTTTTATTATTAAAAAAATTATGCTCATATTAAATAATTCATGTTGAATAATTATCATCATTTTTAGGAAGGCTATTGAGCACTTATAACTTATAGTTATGAATAATTATTCATGTTTGAGTCATTTTAAAATACAGTTTAAGAGCAAATTTAATGTCCACTGAACACTGAATTAATTACTAGCTCTGCTCCTAATCAAAAACCACATCATTGACATTGCATTTAAACTAATTTATAACAAAAAAAACATATATTTCTCCACTTTTAAACTAATTTAACAATATCTAAACTAAATCCAGTTAAAGAAAAACCAATTTTGTAAACTTCTTAAAATACATTATGCGATGATATAAGCGAAAAAAAATCTCTCTAATATATTGATAATTTGATATTCATAATTTATAATTTGCAGATCTCTTGCTTTGGCCAGCATTGTCAACTTGTTTCCCCATTCAAGTAAAAAATAATATTAATTTAATTAGAAGCAAAAAAATATATCATAGCTTAATTTCTATTTTATATTTCTAACAAATATAAAAAATACTTAAATGCCCCTTATTTACCAACGGAATTTAAATTCTATTGCTATTTTAGCAACCGAAAATAAATTTGATTGCTATTTAGCAATGAAATTCTATTTCGGTTGCTATTTTAGCAATCGAAAATAAATTCCGGTTCTATTTTAGAAATCGAAAACTAATTCGGTTGCTATTTTTCATTAAAAATGAAAATTAGCAACAGAATTCTTTTTTGATTGCTATTTAGCAACGAAATTTATTTTTGGTTGCTAAAATAGCAACCGAAATATGTTTTTGTTGCTATTTAGCAACCGAAATAGAATTCCATTGCTAAATAGCAACTGAATTTATTTTTGGTTGCTAAAATAGCAAAGAAATTTCAATTCCGTTGCTATTTTTCGTTCCAATTTTTTTTCTTCATCTATTTGTTGGATTTTAACGGTTACATGCATCACATACATGAGCGGAATTTTAAAAATTTTTAACCATTAGATCTGATCTTGCCATGAATACACAATATAACGATATGAGAATAAGAAAAATCACCTTTGATTTTTGTTGAACAGTTGATTTTACTTCGCACCGGGTTGTCGCAAACCACAGTGTCCAAAATCGAACACCTCCAATGAGTAATCCACACTAGAGAGGGGTAAATTGAACCAACAAATTGGTGTTTAACTAGGGCTGGCCATAATTTCCAAGAGCTAGCTTAGGAGTTGGCGCAAAAGGGAGAGAGAAAGTAAGAGAAAAGACTTTCCTTTTGTTTTAATCACTTAACCCTAATTCTCATTAGTTGGCCTTTTATAGTTAGGTTAAAATTCCAACTCCTTAATGAGATTGGGCTCTTTAAAATTGCTGGAGAATTATTAATTGGGCCTCTGGAATTAATTATAATCATTTGGGCTTAATTAAATCCAAATTAAATCTTTTCATAAAAGACCATGCATAAAATCCACAAACTAGGCCCTTTGTGCATCTAATTGGATTTAAATACCCAAATGGATTCCAAATCAAACCAAATTAAATATGTGAGTTACATAAAAATTATGTAACATATATAAATTAATTTGGTCTAAGAAAAATCCCTCTAAGCCCTTCTGTATGGAGTTGGCGTGTGGCCCTCTTCTTGAGGGCTTTCGCCAACTTTCTTCATTCCTCTGGCCCTTAATAATTCCTCCAATGGTCCTATTAATTATTATATCAGTCCTATAACACTTATAGTAGTCTTATAACACTTATAAGACAATAATAATTAATCATGAAATACATTATTTCATTTAGGTCCAATTTACAGAACATTTCTCAAAAGTTCCGCGGACAATTTTATTTGATCATAATTAATTAAACTCTTTAATTAATTATTATCATATTCTCTTCTCTACCTTTATAATAATATCAAATATTATTATCCTTGTCATTTTACCATTTTACCCTTTTCTCTATATGTGTGTGACCTATTAGGTTCCTGTCCATGTTGGCAGTATAATATGTAATTGTGAGTTCTATTCAAAACTCACATGATTTAAACTCCTTTAAATCATTTTATCAATCTCTATTGATATTTTGATACATCATTATACAAGTCATGATTGGCCTCTAGCTAGGCATCATGACTACCCAAATGTCAGGAAAGTCATGTGGTTTGACTGTACCCTTCCATAGAAACAGTTATCGTGAAATTACTCCTTTCACCACTCTTATCTCAATTAGATTCTGAGTATGGATTTCTGTCAACTCATATAAATCTAATTATGTATGTTCTATTAATTTAACCATTGTTCCTAAAATGCCCTTCATGGATCTCCATCCATCTCGGCATATTACTCTAGCCAGAGATTCTCTGAATAAGGGAATTATAGAATCATGTGAGATAACTTCCCTTGTTAAATCTGGGATGGTGAATCCTTTGTCAATCACTCAACTATCTTCAAGTAGGTCATGATATACCTAATCTCCTAACTATGTTCACTCCCAGTTGGAAGTAATCAGTTATAGAGTCAAAGTATACCACTTGCTACTTAAGATAACTTTGGTGATCTCAAGTCTAAGGATACTTGCACAACCGCTATGAAGAGATTCCTCACTGACATAGATTTAATATCCATATGAAGATTCTCTTTGCAGGTCTCCAATGAACTTGTTCCTCTAACAAGCATCCATATGTTAGCTTTGATTATCATCCATAATTACAGTTATGAGAACCACTGCTTGAACCATTCAAGAAGCATAACATGTGCTAGTCTGTCCGAATTAACAATGTCATATCTTGTTAATTCTATGACTAGGGATATTTAGATATTAACACATTTGCATGCGATAGACATCTCATATCATGAACACCTTCATGATTGCCTTTGCACTGTGTTTATAATATCTAGGACTTCATTTATTAATTTAAGATTTACAAACTCATGTATTCAAACATAGCATTAATAAATGAATGATGCCTTTTATTAAGAATATAAATTTCATACATATGAAAAACATCCCTATTACATGGGCTCTAGGGCATACTCTCTAACAATCTCCCATTTGCACTAAAGCCAATCACTCATATGTCTCAGACCCATGCTATTTATGTGGTGATCATGCTTTATTTGGGAAAGTGCTTTAGTGAGGGGATCCGCCACATTGTCATATGTGGGAACCCTATTTATTTTCACATCATTTCTAGCTACTATTTCCCTTATGAGATGGTAGCGTCTGAGAACATGTTTGGATCGCTGATGAGACCGTGGTTCCTTTGCTTGCACAATGGCTCCATTGTTGTCACAATATAAAGGAATCGGATCAACAATGCTAGGCACCACTCCTAGTTCGGTTATGAACTTTTTGATCCAGACTGCTTCTTTGGCTGCTTCTGAAGCAGCAATGTACTCAGCTTCCGTCGTGGAATCAGCAGTTGTTTGTTGTTTGGAACTTTTCCAACTAACTGCTCCTCCTCCCATTATGAACACATAACTAGATTGTGATTTACAATCATCTTTGTCAGATTGGAAGCTGGCATCTGTATACCCATTTACTTCCAAACTGCCCTCTCCTTATACCAAGAATATATCCTTAGTCCTTCTCAAGTACTTAAGAATATTCTTGACAGCTGCCCAATGTTCCTCTCCAAAATTGGATTGGAATCTGCTTGTGACACTCAAAGCAAATGCTACATCTGGACGTGTACATAACATAGCATACATGATAGAACCAATTGCATATGCATATGGTATTCTGTTCATGCTCTTTCTATCCTCTAGTGTTTGCGGACACATAGACTTAGAAAGGTGTTTCCCATGCACCATGGGTATAAACCCTTTCTTAGAGAGATCCATATTGAACCTCTTTAATACTTTATCTATATATGTACTCTAAGAAAGACCTAGCAATCTATTGGATCTATCTCTATAGATCCTTATTCCCAGAATATAGGATGCTTCTCCAAGGTATTTCATGGAGAATTGCTTGGATAACCATATTTTAGCAGATTGGAGAAGAGAAATGTCATTTCCCATGATCAATATGTCATCTACATATAGAACTAGGAAGACAATTGCACTCCCACTGACCCTTTTATACACACAAGGTTCATCTTCATTCTGTGAGAAACCAAACACTTTGATTGTCTCATTGAATCATATGTTCCAGCTCCTAGAGGCTTGCTTCAATCCATAAATGGATCTTTGAAGCTTGCATACCTTTTTGCCATTTCTTGATGTGCATCCTTCTAGTTATGTCATATACACATCCTCAGAAAGATTTCCATTAAGGAAAGTTGTCTTCACATCCATTTGCCAAATCTCATAATCATAATGAGCTATAATGGCTAAAAGTATTCTTATAGACTTAAGCATCGCTACAGGAGAAAAAGTTTCATCATAGTCAATACCTTCTTTTTGACGATAACCTTTTACTACTAAGTGAGATTTATAGGTAACTATATTACCTTCAATGTCAGTCTTCTTTTTGAAGACCCATTTGCACCCTATGGGTTTTATCCCTTCAGGTGGTTGAGTTAAAGTCCATACTTTATTCTCATACATGGAGTCCATTTCGGACTGTATAGCCTTAAGCCATAAATCACGTTCTGAACTGTTCAAAACTTCTTGATAGCTTGTAGGCTCATTGTCCTCTACTACAGTTATGCCTCTATTCGAATCAACGTGAAATCCATATCTCACAGGAATAGAATGCATCCTAGTAGATCTTCTAGGATTTTGTGTATAATCAGGTTCAACTGTAATCTCATCATTATGAAATTCAGTTTCGGGTTCAATCGGTTGATCATCTTCTATTTGTGGGTCTTGAACTTCACCAAGCTCAATTTTACTCTCACTATCCTCTCGTAGGAGAAATTCTCTTTCCAAGAAGACAGCATGCCTTGAAACAAATACCTTTTGTTCTAAGGGATGATAGAAATAATATCCAAACGTTTCTTTTGGATATCCCACAAATAAACATTGTCAGACTTAACATCCAGTTTGTCTGACATTGTCCTCTTCACATAAGCAGGACAGCCCCATACTTTCATATGAGAAAGCGTGGGTTTCTTGTTATTTCACATCTCATATGGAGTAACATCAACCGATTTACTAGGAACTCTATTTAACACATAAACAGCAGTTTCTAGTGCATATCCCCAAAAAGACTTAGGCAAGTCCGCTCGGCTCATCATTGATCGAACCATATCTAATAGTGTTCGATTTCTCCTTTCAGATACACCATTGTGTTGTGGTGTATATGGAGGAGTCCATTGAGATAAAATCCCATTATCTCTAAGATAATCCTGAAACTCTTGACTTAGGTATTCTCCACCTCGATCTGATCTAAGTGTTTTAATACTTTTGCCAAGTTGTTTCTCTACTTCATTTCTGAACTCTTTGAACTTTTCAAATGCTTCAGACTTATATTTCATTAGATAGATGTATCCAAACCTGGAATAATCATCTATGAAAGTAATGAAGTAGGAGTAACCTCCTCTGGCATGTGTAGTCATTGGACTACATACATCTGAATGTATTAAGTCCAAAACTATTTTAGCTCGTTCTCCTTTACCAATAAAGGGAGCTTTTGTCATTTTTCCCAATAAACAAGATTCACATGTATCAAATGATTCATAATCAAATGATCCCAAATCACCTGATTTGTGTAACTTGGTCATGCGTTTTACATTTATATGGCCTAAACGACAATGCCATAAGTATGAGGTATTCAAATTATCATGTTTCATTCTCTTGGTATTCACATTATGTACTTCTTTAATTAAATCAAGAACAAATATACCATTCTCAATGATAGCTTTTGCATAAAACATATTGTTCTTAAAAATGTAACAACATTTGTCCTTCAAAGAAATATCATAATCGTTCATCAAACGATTGAAAGAAATAATACTTTTGGATAAGGCTGGAACATAATAACAATTATTTAATTCCAGTACTAATCCACTAGGAAGAGGAAAATAGTAAGTCCCCACAACTGTTGTAGAGATGTTCTGTCCAGTAGCTGACTGCAAACATATCTCTGCCTTTCCAACTCTTCTAAAGCTTCTAAGCCCCTGTAGATCATTACATAAATGAGATCCACATCCGGTATCTAATACCCAAGATTGTTTTAAAGCAATAGAATAAGTATTAATTTCAATCATATGAATACCTGAAGTAGAAGCATCAGCTTGCTTCTTCTCCTTGAGAGAATCTAGATATGCCTTGCAGTTACACTTCCAATGACCATCCTTTCCACAATGGAAGCAAGTTCCTTTGGGATTCTCTTTCTTGGAAACCTTCTTCTTTGAGATCCCACCATTCTTTGGCTGTGCCTTGGTTATCTTCTTCTTCTTCTGCTTCTTGCCTTTAGCAGAAGTGACAACCATGACACTTTTTGGATCCTTCTTAAATGATCCATCAGCTGTCTTGAGCTTGTTGATTAACTCAGGAATGGATACTTGGATCTTGTTCATGTTGAAGTTAAGCACGAAAGGTGCATAACTTGGAGCCAACGAGTACAAGATTAAATCTATGTATAGATCATTATCCATAACATAGCCAAGTCTACTCAAATGCTCATTATACCCATACTTCTTCAATGCATGAGTAGCAGCTGAAGTGCCTTCCACCATTTTGCAACTAAATAGAGCTCGAGCAATCTCATATTGCTCAGTTCTATCCTAAGAAGAATAAAGCTCCTCTAGATGCAAAACGATGGTTCTAGCATCCATCATTTCATGTTGCTTCTGAAGCTCCGAGGACATAGCACCCAGCATCAGACATGCTGCTGCTTCACTATCCTCCATGTATTTTCGATAAATGCCTTTGATCTCATCAATGGCATCATCTGATGGAAGTGGTGATGGATCTTTATCCAAGACATAATGGATCTTTTCAGATCTGAGAACAATTCTTACTTGCCTGATCCAGTCAGAATAGTTGTTGCCAACTAGCTTGTTATCCAAGATTGATCGTATATTAATGTTTGATGTGCTCATGATGATGACCTAGATGTGAAAAAGAAAAGATATGAGAGTATGTTCATATATATGTATGCATTAATAAGGTCTTTAATTAATCCATTTACTCCCACTATTTTATTGCGAATTAATAGCCCTCACTATATAATCCGAGAAAACCCGATGGTTTTCTTAGTGGGCCAATATCCAATCCTTGATATGTAATTTGACCTTGACTGTGGTCAACAAGCCAAATTCCATACCCTTCAAAGGTAGGTATCCATATACCAATTGTGTCTCTACACAATTATTGGATCATTAGGTTATCAACTCTTGATGCATGCATATCATATATGCATTCCCTAATCTTGCCTCTATAACCATTAGCCTTGACTGTGGTCAACAAACTAATGGGCTAGCTAAGATGACCCATTTAATTAGATTTGAACATATTCGATATAATGTGAGCTTGACTGTGGTCAACAACCCACACTATAAAGAACTCTGGTTCTCCTCAAATTAATGGAAGGCTTATATACCTTAGTATTTGTTTGAGGGTTTTAGTTAATTAAGTCTCATCATACATGGTTGGCATACATTGGTATGCATCCTATATCTATCACATAAATATAAGCATACAAATGTGGTATAGTTATGAACTTCACTACATTGATTTTCCCGAGCCAAGAGGGAAATCAAAAGGTCACACCTAGGTAGTATGCATGATTCAAACAAGAAAAATAATTACATTATCTTCAAGCTTGTTGGATCTCCATCCAGCCCATCTTGCTCCTTGAAAATGGTCTCCATCTGTATTTCTAATTCTAATCTAAGTAATCTAATTACATATTACAATTTGAAATGAAATACAAACCAAAAACAAGTAGCCGAGACATGAAAGTCCTCATTGGGCCAAAACATGCATAATGCTCAATCACATTGGGCTTTCTCCATAACTATCCATCATGCCAATCATATACCCTTATATGCCTTTCTAATGCATAAAGAAATGGATTACTAACTTTGTTTCAATCTTTGAAACTATAGTTTGAGTTATTTTAATGATGTGATCAAATTAGGAAACTTTTTCTATTTTGGAAACTTTCATTTTAGGAAACCTTTTTGCATGAATGTGTTCTTGCCTTAATAATCAATCAAATTGATTATTAATTAATTATAAATTGATTATTTAATTAATTAATCATATTAAATAATTAAAAGAATCAATTTTGGGCTTAAAACAAGTGTAGGCCGAAACCCACAGAAGAAAAACCCTAAGTGTGTTCACACACAAACTAGTTTTGTGTCATTTGGATCATTTGGGCCTTTTGGAATGAGCCAAGCCCACTACAACCCTTAAAACCCATTAATAAACTTAATTAATGTTTATAATAGTTAATTTAAATCAGCTCCTTGGGCCCACCAAGTCATTCACTAATTTAAACCAAGTCCGTAAACATAATTAAGCCCATTAAGTGGTTTTAATGAATTAAAATTAATCAAATTAATTTAAGGCCCAATTTAATTAATCCAATTAATTAAAAACACTTTAATATATCATATATATCAAATTTAGAAGATCAAAAGTCGTTCTAACCATGAACACATCAAGAACACACATAGAACACCAATTTATCGAACTTTTCGTCAAAACTAGTTTTCATGCAAAACTTGTTCGATTTAAATTCCATTCGATCCTACGGCTTAATATCACATATTAAACACATAAAATATCATCTAAATGATTTTTAAATTGATCCATAAGAAATTAAATTAAAACAGCCCCTACATTACCTAGGGTTTCATGCCAAACCCTAATGAGTTTCACGCCAAACCCTAATCTTAATCATTCAAAAATTTCGTTTTTGTTTCCACCAAATTTATTTAATCACGCATACAACCAGAAATCAATATTTCTCATTCATGAACAATCAAATCTAATATTTTAAAGTTCATGAAATAAATAACTCAAAATAAAACAAAACTTATTTCGCAGAAAAATATAGAATTGTATATCCATGGCAAAACCTGGCTCTGATACCATGATGGATTTTAACGGTTACATGCATCACATATATGAGCGGAATTTTAAAATTTTTTAACCATTAGATCTGATCTTGCCATGAATACACAATATAACGATATGAGAATAAGAAAAATCACCTTTGATTTTTGTTGAATAGTTGACTTTACTTCGCACCGGGTTATCGCAAACCACAGTGTCCAAAATCGAACACCTCCAATGAGTAATCCACACTAGAGAGGGGTAAATTGAACCAAAAAATTGGTGTTTCAATAGGGCTGGCCAAAATTCCCAAGAGCTAGCTTAGGAGTTGGTGCAAAAGGGAGAGAGAAATTAAGAGAAAAGACTTTCCTTTTGTTTTAATCACTTAACCCTAATTCTCATTAGTTGGCCTTTTATAGTTAGGTTAAAATTCCAACTCCTTAATGAGATTGGGCTCTTTAAAATTGCTGGAGAATTATTAATTGGGCCTCTGGAATTAATTATAATCATTTGGGCTTAATTAAATCCAAATTAAATCTTTTCATAAAAGACCATGCACAAAATCCACAAACTAGGCCCTTTGTGCATCTAATTGGATTTAAATACCCAAATGGATTCCAAATCCAACCAAATTAAATATGTGAGTTACATAACACTTATGTAACATATATAAATTAATTTGGTCCAAGAAAAATCCCTCTAAGCCCTTCTGTATGGAGTTGGCGTGTGGCCCTCTTCTTGAGGGCTTTCGCCAACTTTCTTCATCCCTCTGGCCCTTAATAATTCCTCCAATGGTCCTATTAATTATTATATCAGTCCTATAACACTTATAGTAGTCTTATAACACTTATAAGACAATAATAATTAATCATGAAATACATTATTTCATTTAGGTCCAATTTACAGAACATTTCTCAAAAGTTCCGCGGACAATTTTATTTGATCATAATTAATTAAACTCTTTAATTAATTATTATCATATTCTCTTCTCTACCTTCATAATAATATCAAATATTATTATCCTTGTCATTTTACCATTTTACCCTTTTCTCTATATGTGTGTGACCTATTGGGTTCCTATCCATGTTGGCAGTATAATATGTAATTGTGAGTTCTATTCAAAACTCACATGATTTAAACTCCTTTAAATCATTTTATCAATCTCTATTGATATTTTGATACATCATTATACAATTCATGATTGGCCTCTAGCTAGGCATCATGACAACCCAAATGTCAGGAAAGTCATGTGGTTTGACTGTACCCTTCCATAGAAACAGTTACCGTGCAATTACTCCTTTCACCACTCTTATCTCAATTAGATTCTGAGTATGGATTTCTGTCAACTCATATAAATCTAATTATGTATGTTCTATTAATTTAACCATTGTTCCTAAAATGCCCTTCATGGATCTCCATCCATCACGGCATGTTACTCTGGCCAGAGATTCTCTGAACAAGGCAATTATAGAATCATGTGAGATTACTTCCCTTGTTAAATCTGGGATGGTGAATCCTTTGTCAATCACTCAACTATTTTCAAGTAGGTCATGATATACCCAATCTCCTAACTATGTTCACTCCTAGTTGGAAGTAATCAGTTATGGAGTCAAAGTATACCACTTGCTACTTAAGATAACTTTGGTGATCTCAAGTCTAAGGATACTTGCACAACCGCTATGAAGAGATTCCTCACTGACATAGATTTAATATCCATATGAAGATTCTCTTTGCAGGTCTCCAATGAACTTGTTCCTCTAACAAGCATCCACATGTTAGCTTTGATTATCATCCATAATCACAGTTATGAGAACCACTGCTTGAACCATTCAAGAAGCATAACATGTGCTAGTCTGTCCGAATTAACAATGTCCTATCTTGTTAATTCTATGACTAGGGATATTTAGATATTAACACATTTGCATGCGATAGACATCTCACATCATGAACACCTTCATGATTGCCTTTGCACTGTGTTTATAATATCTAGGACTTCATTTATTAATTTAAGATTTACAAACTCATGTATTCAAACATAGCATTAATAAATGAATGATGTCTTTTATTAAGAATATAAATTTCATATATATGAAAAACATCCCTATTACATGGGCTCTAGGGCATACTCTCTAACACTATTGGCGCCTTAATTAGCAATGGAATAGTGATTTCGTTGCTAATTTTCGTTGTTAAATTTTGCACCAAAAATTCCCTCCACTTTTAGCAATGAAAGATAATCAAAAATTTTTCCGTTGCTAAATCTACAAAGTTTAACCAATTTTAGCAACGAAAATTATTTTCCATAGCTAAATAGCAACGAAATTGGTTTTCCGTTTCTAATTTAGCAACAAAATCATTTTCGTTGCTATTTCTAGATTTTCTTGTAGTGAGTATTTATGAACCTAATGATAATAATGAAGTGCCTACAATTGTTGAAAAAGGTAAAGGTAAGGAAAAATCTATGTCTAATGTTCATGAGTCTAAATTACCTTATCCTTCTTTGGCTAGGAAAGAAAAGTATAATGAACAATTACCTCGATTTCTTGATATGTTTAAAAAGTTATATGTCAATTTACCTTTTGCTGATGCTTCATTACACATGCCTAAATATGCTGAGTTTATAAAAGAGTTATATTCTAATAAGAAAAAGCTAGAAGGCATAGGTATAGTGCAACTATCTAAAAATTGTAGTGCTATTTTGATGAACAAAATTCAAGAAAAATTAAGAGATCTAGGGAGTTTTACTTTACCATATGAATTAGGAGGGAATTTTGTTTGACATGGTTTATGTGATTTGGGTGCAAGTATAAATTTGATGCCTTATTCTATTTGGAGGAAATTGAATTTAGGAGACATCAAAGAAACTAGAATGACACTATAATTAGTATATAGGTTCGTGAAGAGGCCAAAGGGCATAATCGAGGACTTATTGGTGAAAGTTGGAAATTTCATCTTTCAAGTAGACTTTGTAGTGATAGACATGAAAGAAGACAGAAAAGTACCATTAATAGTAGGAAGGCCATTTTTTAACACAGCAAAGGCTATGATACATATACATCTACAAATGGTGATATTGTAGTTCAATGATGAGGAGATGGTGTTCAATGCCAACAAAGTAATACAACATCCTTCTTATGATTTTAAAGAATCCTTTTATTTCATTGATGGTGTTTAAGAGTGTGTAGATGAGAAGCAAGAAGAAATTATGTTGGAGGATGAGCTCCAAAGGCATTTAATACATCCAAAGAGCAAGGAACAAGGAGGAGCTAATAAAGGAGTTAGAGTAATAGCACAATAAGGAAGATACAAAGGAAAGATTTTATCCCCCCTAAGGGAGAAATAAATTCTAAACTTAAAACCCTTCATTTGCATTTAAAATATGTGTTTTTAAAGGAATAGTGATTTCATTGCTAATTTTCGTTGTTAAATTTTGGCGCCAAAAATTCCCTCCACTTTTAGCAACGGAAAATAACAAAAAAATTTTCCATTGCTAAATCTACAAAGATTAACCAATTTTAGCAACAGAAATTATTTTTTGTTGCTAAATAGCAACGAAATTGGTTTTCCGTTGCTAATTTAGCAACGAAATCATTTTCGTTGCTATTTCCAGATTTTCTTGTAGTGAATATTTATGAACCTAATTATAATAATGAAGTGCCTACTATTGTTGAAAAAGGTAAAGGTAAGGAAAAATCTATGTCTAATGTTCATGAGTCTAAATTACCTTATCCTTCTTTAACTAGGAAACAAAATTATAATGAACAATTAGCTTGATTTCTTGATATGTTTAAAAAGTTACATGTCAATTTACCTTTTGCTGATGCTTTATTACACATGCCTAAATATGCTAAGTTTACAAAATAGTTATATTCTAATAAGAAAAAGCTAGAAGGCATAGGTATTGTGCAACTATCTAAAAATTGTAGTGTTATTTTGATGAACAAAATTCCTGAAAAATTAAGAGATCTAGGGAGTTTTACTTTACCATGTGAATTAGGAGGAAATTTTGTTTGGCATGCTTTATGTGATTTGGGTGCAAGTATAAATTTGATGCCTTATTCTATTTGGAGGAAATTGAATTTAGGAGACATCAAAGAAACCAGAATGACACTATAATTAGTACATAGGTTCATGAAGAGGCCAAAGGGCATAATCGAGGACTTATTGGTGAAAGTTGGAAATTTCATCTTTTAAGTAGACTTTGTAGTAATAGACATGAAAGAGGACAGAAAAGTACCATTAATAGCAGGAAGGCCATTTTTTAACACAATAAAGGCTTTGATACATATACATTGACTAATAGCAGGAACGCCATTTTTTAACACAACAAAGGCTTTGATACATATACATTGACAAATGGTGATATTGTAGTTCAATGATGAGGAGATGGTGTTCAATGCCAACAAAGTGATACAACATCCTTCTTATGATTTTGAAGAATCCTTTTATTTCATTAATGGTGTTTAAAAGTGTGTAGATAAGAAGCAAGAAGAAATTATGTTGGAGGATGAGCTCCAAAGGCATTTAATGCATCCAAAGAGCAAGGAACAAGGAGGAGCTGATAAGGGAGTTAGAGTAATAGCACAATAAGGAAGATACAAAGGAAAGATTTTATCCCTCCTAAGGGAGAAATAAATTCTAAACTTAAAACCCTTCCTTTGCATTTAAAATATGTGTTTTTAGAGGAAAATACAAAACAAGTAATTATTTCTTCTCTTTTGATAGGTTTGGAGGAAGAGATGCTCATTAAGGTGTTGAAAAAGTAGAAATGGGCCATTGGTTGGGAGACATCTGACTTAAAGGGAATCAATCCCAGCTTTTGTACACATTGAATTCCTATGGAAAGCAATTTTAAATTGGTGGTGAAACCTCAAAAGTGACTAAACCCAATAATATAAGAAGATGTGAAAAAGGTGCTCAAATTGTGATATTGGTATTATCTATCCTATTTCTGATAGTAGTTTGGTTAGTTCGGTTAACTGTGTGCCTAATAAGGAGGGTAGATAGTGTGCATAGCCTATAGAAGTGTAAATAATGCCACTATGAAGGATCATTTTCCTTTACCCTTTATTAACCAAATGTTAGAAAGGTTGGCGGGTAATAAATTTTACTATTTTTTGGATGGGTATTTGGGGTACATGCAAATACCTATAGCCCCAGAAGACCAAGAAAATACCATTTTTACATGCTTTTATGGTGCATTTGCATATAAGAGAATGTCTTTTGGTCTTTGCAATGCCCCTGCCACCTTTTAAAGGTGTATGATGGCCATTTTTTATGATTTCAATGAAAAATTCACAAAGATTTTCATGGATGAATTTACATTATATGGCCATGATTTTAATAGTTTTTTATCTAACCTTGCTTTGGTTTTGAAAAGATGTGAGGAAACTAACCTTGTCCTCAATTGGGAAAAATGTCATTTCATGGTGAGGGAAGGCCAAGTTCTAGGGCATAAAATATCTAAGAGAAGAATTGAAGTCGATAGGAAAAAAGTAGATGTTATTGATAAATCACCTCTCCCTACAAGTGTTAAAGGTATTAGAAGTTTTCTTGGTCATGCCAATTTTTATCGTCGGTTAATTAAGAATTTTCTAAAATTGCCAAGCCAATTTTCAATTTACTGCTTAAAGATGCTGCATTTAAGTTTAATGATGAGTGTTTATAAGCTTTTAACTTTTTGAAGAAAAAGTTAATCACATAACCAATTATAACATCATTGGATTGGAGTTTACCATTTGAAATTATGTGTGATGCTAGTGACTATGCAGTGAAAGCGACTTTAGACCAACAAAAGGAGAGAGTTTTTCATACCATCTACTATGCAAGTCACACACTCACCGATGTATAAGTGAACTACACTACCATAGAAAAGGAGTTATTGGCTATAGTATTCTCATTTGAAAAATTTAGGCCATATCTCCTTAGTACCAAAGTTACAATGAGGTCGGATCATGCGGATTTTAGGCATTTTTTTGCTAAGAAGGATTCCAAATTGAGGTTGAATAGATGGGTTTTGCTACTACAATAATTTGATGTTGAGATCAAAGATAAGAAGGGAGCATAAAATTTTTTAGCGGATCATTTATCTAGATTGGATCATGCTCATATGGAAAAAGGTGAAATTTTTAATTTATTCCCTAATGAATGTATTTATGTTGTCTATGCTTGTGAAATTTTGACCCCTTGATTCGCTACCATTGCCAATTTTCTTGTAGGAGGTTACATTCCAAAGGACCTTACTTGGCAATAAAAAAAGTTAAAGGCAGATGTAAGGCATTACCTATGGGATGACCTACACCTTTTTAAGCTATGTCCCGATCAAGTACTTTAAAGATGCATTCCAAATGAGGAGCAAGGAAACATAGTATACTATGTCACGGAGGAGAGGTTAAAGGTCACCATAGATCAAATCACACAGTGGTAAAAATTATATAGTCTGGTTTCTTTTAGCCTTCTCTTTTTGCTGATGTTAAGTCTTTTATAGATTTATGTGATAGGTGTAAAAGGGTAGGAACTATATCAAAATGTGATGAGATGCCCATGAATAATATCCTAAAAGTGAAAAATTTTGATGTTTGGGAAATTGTGTAAGGACCCAATCATGACCCTAATCGGATTATTGTTAATTAATGAGGATTACCATTGATTAAGGCAAAATTGGACTATTTTACAGTTATCGAGGTTAAGTCCCAAGAGGAGCATTTTGGTAATTTAGTATACATGTAATTAAATATGGGTAAGTTGTAATTTTAAGGAAGTAAGCAATTGACTTTAATTAGAAGTCTTGGGGTTAAGTTGAAAGGACTTGAATTAATAGGGGTTTATTTGTGCTTAAGGGCATTATGGGAATTTCCTTGGAAAGATATTTTCCCCACTCATTTATTTGGATTCCTGGAGATTGAAGAGATCAACATTATCTTTTTCACTCTCTCTTTGTGTGGTTATAGGATGAAGAAGAGGAAGCTTAGGGTTTTGTCGTTTAAGCATCATGAAGGAGAAGAAGGGAGTCATGAGTAGAGAAGTTGGATGAAGGAAGATTCGATGCTTCAATGTTAGGTATGGGAATTAAGTTTTTGGTACTGTTCATGTGAATTATTTAGGGTTTTTCACCCATTTTGGTATGTGTTCTTCTTTATGAGTTTAAAGGATAAATCTAGTAAGCTTTGATGAGTATAGTATGATTGAAAACCTAAATGATCATTTAAGTAAGTGGGAAGGTGAGATTTGTGATTCAACTTCATGTCTGCATAATTGAGATTTCTAGTTTCTTGTTCTTCTTCTCATACACGGCCACTCATCACTTTCTTCATGAGAATACATGGCCACTCATCACTTTCTTTATGAGAATACACGGCCACTCATCACTTTCTTCATAAGAATACACGGCCACTCATCAGTTTCTTCATAGGAATACATGGCCACTCATCACTTTCTTCATGAGAATACACGGCCACTCATCACTTTATTCATGAGAATACATGGCCACTCATCACTTTCTTCATGAGAATGCACAGCCACTCACTCTTTTATTATTGAGTATACACGACCACTTGTTATTCTTCTTCTCAATGAAAGGCCAGGCATGCATTTGTTCTTGATATTGTACGACCAATCACTTCTTTTCTTCATGCAATACACGGCCAATTATGGATCTCCTTCATGCCATGCACGACCACTTGTTGTTCCTTCTCCCCATGTATGGCCACTTGCATTTTTATTCTTCTCATGCATGACCAATCATGTGTTTTCTCCCTTGAAATACACGACCAATCATGCTTTGTTCCTTACTCTCATGCATGGCCACTCATGGCCTTTCTTCTTTGACATACTTCTTTCACTCTATTGAGTATACTCTTATCCCAAGATTAGATATTGATCATAGTGTTATATGGTCCATGAGATTATTAAGAACACGAGTGGAGGTGAATTACCTAATGGTAAGTAAAACGAACGATAAATGGTTATTAAGTGTTGGTTGTTACGCTAGTTAATACCAATGGATTAATAGACTAAGAAACTCTCTTTCTAGTGTTAAAGTCTATAAAGATATGGTTTAGAAAGAAATGAAAAATAATATGAAGTATTATAGAAGTTTAAAGGACATAAATGCAATTAATTAGGTTGCTAATATGTATTTATTGCCTAATAGCCCAAAACTAAGAAGAGTAAGAAGAAATATGGTAATCACAAGATGACATGCTATCTAATATGCCCTATATAGTATGATATAAGGTATGTACTATTCCAAAGTAAATTGTCATACCTCAAAAGCTATACATTATTAATCCTTTTGCGATGGCATGAAAATAATATGATTTAGCCTAGTATTAATAAGAAGATAGTTACAACATTACATGTTTAAATAAAAGAGATGGAATAGTAGTTGACACTTAAATGTGACACTATAGAAGTTTGGTTATGCTTTAAGCCATAATAGGAATTTAATGATGAGCTTTGATGTAAGGAAACCTACTTACTTATTTAATCATGCCCAATGACATAATATGAAAATTGCAAGTTTGCAAGTAGTGTGCTAACGACTAAGGTGAAATAACCTCACACAACTTACCTAAGTATACAATGTTATAAG
Organism: Excoecaria agallocha; assembly: GCA_037975025.1. NCBI lineage: Eukaryota > Viridiplantae > Streptophyta > Magnoliopsida > Malpighiales > Euphorbiaceae > Excoecaria > Excoecaria agallocha. The sequence goes on from CM075816.1 coordinate 288,585, forward strand.
ATGAAAGATGCAAGTAAGATGATTGAAGTATATACAACTATATTAAAGTGTATAACTTGTTGTTTCTAATCTGGTAAATCATAAAAGTGAATCAAGGGATTTAATATGAACAAGTGTTGACCTCAAGCTGTAGGAGAACCTACTTATTTTATTATATGGATCATAAATGCTTGAGTGTCGCTATATATATGAGTTTATGCCTTAATGTGAATAAGTGTAAGAATAAGGAAACTATTCATAGCAAGCAGCAACAAGGTATGTCATAAAAAACTATCCATGAGTTATGTAAGTGCTATGTACTGTACAATTGATATGAGCATGCTATAATGAGTAGCTTAACTTAATATGTGAACAAGTATAAGTAATAAAAGCATATATTGCTATGATTTAAGCTGCATAAAAATATGTATATGGGTATGTTGTTTTGCTCAACGTCAATTAGGAAACATTTCATGTTATTATTGTTTACATAATCATGCAACTATATGATTATATGATAGCATTCATGTGTATTAGAGCCTAGAGCTCAATATTGAAGTATGATAGGAATAATGTGCATTCTTATATGAATGATGGTCTTAAGTGAGAATGTTATATTAAGTAAAGAAAGATCTGTTGAATTTAAATATGCTTAAGAATGATAAAGCCTTCGGGTCTTAGTTCAGTTGTAGATTAGATAGGCATGCCTAGAGGGATACAGTCACAGTTGCCATAGTTGACACCGTTTGGGTCTTTTTCCTTAATGGAACCATTGTTCGACCCCGTTTGGGTCCATAGTTTGTTTCTTGATGGAACCATGGTTTGACCCCATTTGGGTCCATTGTTTGATATCTTTGGATATCCATAGTTTGATACCTTTGAGTATCTATTACTCCCGTTATCCACCTTTTGAACTAGTACTTAGGCAGGTTATTAATTATGATAAAATATATGCAAGATAAAGTGAAACATACATTAATTTCTTCACTTGTGAAATGTAAGCATGATGAATGACCTATTATTTGATTGTCTTAATTTCCTTTTAGCTATAAACTATTCATATGAAATGAAATGTCATGTTTCGTAATGCATGATTGAGATGATCACATTAATTGAAGAAGGTTCCCGTGTGAGAACTGGTGTGAGTTGATTCCACCGATGGGATTCCATAGAGAATATATGGACCCTAAAGCATACAATATTATACTAGAAGTTATATGGACTATAACATGTGCACTAAGTTTTATGTACTATGTTTATGAAATGCATGCAGGTGACATCGAGACTTTATCTTATAATCATGATATGTAATGTTTGTTCTTTATGATCACATGCAATTGTGTCAATCGGTTGATTTATATATAAATGTTTACACACATGTAGACATAAGGATAACATTCATTTAACCAAGTGTAATTCATGACATAGAATAATGATTGTAAGAGAATTAGGTTACCATGCTAAGATAACATGAAGGATGTAAAGTTTATGAATATATTATGAGAATTGTATGTCACATGTGAAGTAATTATGCCTACCAGGAATACTTGTAGATGCTATATGACTTAAGTACGCTCTTATACTATAACTTAATGTCGAATGCCTATCTTATGTGAACAATGTGATTTAATGCATTAAGTGGAAATCCTGTACCATGAATAACTATGATGTCTAGAATCATAAATAAAAGGATTATAAGATGCATGATTTTTACTAATGTAAGAAAAAAAAGGGTAAGACGATGGGGGAAGTGATGAATGGCTAATCTTCAGGAAAAGAGACAAGTCACATAACGCGTTAAATTATTGTAAACATGGTATTCATTAGTAAGGTTTGAAGACTCCTCCTTGATTTTAACTGGGATATAACCACTATGATAGACTCATATGTTTTTCTATGTTATGGTGAAAGTTTTGATATACTCTAATTATAAGGGATTATCCATGGAGTTTTGTTTTCCCACTAAGCTTTATAGTTAGCACGGGTTCGTTTATCCATGTAGGTTTCAAGATAAGCTCCAGTGGATCGATAGCTCTAGTAGCTCGGCTATCATTAAAGATAGGATTTGGCAGAGTGTAGTTATCCTTAAGGATGCCAAGTGATTGAAGGCCATTTATGTTATGATCTCTATTATTATAAGTTGATTTAATTTATTATGGCATGTAAGTATGGCCTGTATTATTAATTATTATCTCTGCCTGATCTCTGCTAGATTTATGATGATGATTGATGATTATCCATGGTTAGTGGATTAGGGTGTTACAAATTGACTTCATGGGGCCATTTTTAAACTCATTCGAGTTTGAATAAATCCTAGTTGTTGTGGATTATGTGGGTAAATGGGTAGAAGCATTGGCTACTAGGACGTGTGATGCTTGAATAATGTTTGAATTCCTTAGGAGGAATATTTTTACTAGGTTTGGGGCACCAAAGGCTATTATTAGTGATGGGGGCAAACATTTTGTCAACCATAAATTCAAATCTTTTCTTAGAAAATTTGGTGTCAGACATAATATTTCAACCTCTTAGCGCCCCCAAGCGAATAGGCAAGTGGAAGTGTCAAATAGGAGTTGAAATCAATCTTAGAAAAAACTATTAATAATGCTAGAAAAGATTGGTCTCAAAAGTTAGATGAGGCTCTCTCAACCTATAGAGCTGCATTTAAGACCACTATAGGCATGTCGTAATTTAGGTTAGTATTTTGGAAAGTGTGTCATTTGTCAGTCGAGTTAGAGCACAAAGCATATTAGGCTACAAAATTGCATAATTTTGATCTAAGATGTACAGGAGAAAGCTGTTGTTTGCAGCTCAATGAACTTGAGGAGTTTTGACAGTGGTCACATGATAATGTTGCATTATACAAGGAGAAAACAAAGCATTGGCATGATAAGAAGTTAGTTCCAAAATAATTTTCTCTCGAAATATTGGTTTTGCTCTACAATAGTCAATTAAGGTTGTTTCCAAATAATCTTAAGTCTAGATGCCTTAGCCCATATCAAGTATTATCAAGCAATAAATTTAGAGTGGTTGCCATCAATAATCCAAAGGATAGTCGCGAATACACAGTTAATGGCCACCGATTAAAGCCTTATCATGTTGCTCATTTAGAAGTTGCTAAGGCAACCTTGGTTTTCCATGACAAGTAAGGCAGTTCTACAAAGTCTAGTTAAAGACTTGATAAATTTAGAACTAAATTTCTAACCTTGTGTACTTTTGCTTGTGTGTTTTTGTAGTTTGTTTTTATTATTAAAGTATGAGTTTTCATTTTCTTTTACTATATTGTGTGATTCATGAATCAAAGGGTGAGTTATCTAGATTCAAGGTGTGGTGTGTATTTGGAGTGCAATTTACAAGATATGTATGTTCTTTATTTAGACTACTAATTAATTCTTTTGATTAAGTTTTGGTAAATTGTTCAAAGTAGTGAGTAATTATAGTTTAGGATGTTTAATTATTTGGCTACATTATGTGGATTAAATTAATCATGTGGAAGTAAGTGAGAGTAAATGACCATGGGAAAATCAATGGGTTTAAGTTAAATTATGTACCTTAGTTAACAAAGGGAGAAATTTTGGATTTTTTTGTTGCTGCTTAGAGTTCCTAAGAGGTTCTCCTCGGTAGAGGGAAATTTCCCTCCTTCGAGGGACCCTAGCATCTATGCCCAATGAAAATCTCCTCGGTAGAGGAAAATTTGCCTCCATCGAGGCATGCATGTATTTTTTTCTATTTTTCTCGTGATAGTCCAGCACCTTTTCTCCTCGATAAAGGGGATTTTTCCCCCCACCAAGGGACTTTTCTTTCTATATGCTGAGCCTATCTCCTCCACCAAGGGACAAGCCCTATAAAACCCCTCATCCATCCCTCCACTAAGCCCTACTTCATTTTTTTTCCCAAATTTGCTCTTCCCCACCCGAGTTACACACTCCCTCACCTAAGGCATTCAAATTTCATTTGGTTTTTCATCACTTCTCATCATCAATTCATCAAGTAAGTGTTCTTTCAGTTAGTTAAATCTTCCCATTTACATGTTTAGATTGCTTAGATTGCCTTTTTGTGTATTTAATGCTCTTTAACTTAGATTTTCACACACCCTATATTGCATTCATATGTTGTGCACTTCAATCCAAAGTGCATTTTGTTTAATTGTTGATTGACATTGAATTATGATTTCAATTTTTGGCTTAATATTGGTTGAGATTTTTCTCAAATTGGCTTAGTTAATATGTGCACACCATGTGTTTGATGAAATGTCTCAATGACTAAGTTCAATTCTTTTGCCTCATTTTTCTTAGCCTCGACCATTTTTAATCAATCCCATATGACATTGTTTTCTTTCCATATTTCATATCCACTTTTTAGCCACTTGTAATAATGCTTTGGGATTGATGAACTTGAGTTAAAATGTGACTTATTTCTCTGAGGTTGAGTTTTCAATAAAGCTAGCAATATATGGTAAAGTTTTAAGTGTGGGGTATTTTCAAGGGAAAAAGTGAGACTTCGGAAATTGTATCAATTGTGAAATTGAGAGGAGTTTTTGTCATCCTTTGTCTCAAAAGTGCTTTGTGTTTAAGGGGTTAAGTAAGCAAGTATGGTTAAATGATGCTTTTGAGTTAGTGGAATGAAGTTAGAGATATTGGTATATTTAACCAAAGAGTGGCTATTCTTTTTGTCTATCTTTGTCAATTCTTTATTAACCATTGCTCTAACCACATTGCAACCTAATGAAGACCTTATGATTCTATGTTTGCTTTTGAGTTATTTAGCGGAGATGACATTTAGGTTCCGGTGCTAAAGGAGAAGTTTATGGTGTTTCTAGAGTTTCAAGTGTGAAACTATTTGTACATTTAAGTATACATAAATTCTAGAGCTTGATTATAAATTGCATTGGTGTTTTGATTTTGAAAAAGCTTAAAATGTTTTGGTCTTACACACACACATGGAAATTAGCTCATATTTTCTTAATTGAATTTAATCTTGTTGGAATTCTATTAAGTGCTCCTATTAATTGTTGGGCATCATTTTGAAGTTCATAATTCTTGGTTGAAGTTTATTATTTTGAGAAGTTATTTTATTCAATTTTACTTGAGGGGGAGCAAAGACTATGTGTGGGGTATTTGATAACTTGTATTATAACTATATTATTAGTATGTTTTAGTGTGTTTAGGATAATATTTTGGTGTTAATTTGTTTAATTTTGTGTTTAGTTTCTATATTTCTAATTTTGTTGACTTAGTTGCAATTTTGGTATTTATTAAGTGCTTAATTGGAAACAGAAGTAATTTTCATGGAGAAAGGAGAAAACCAGCTAAATAAGGGATTTTGAAAAGTTAAAGGCCACGTTGTAGTCCAAACTCAAGTCCCTTAGTGGAGGAGAATTTCTCCTCTATCGAGGAGAATATAAAGAGATAGCAAAAACACCCACCTTAGTAGAGGAAGAATCCTCCTCTACCAAGGAGAACTTGAAGAAGCACGATATAGGAAAGCCTTCCTTGGTGGAGGGGAATTCTTTCTTTACCGAGGCAAGCCAAAAGTCACAGAGATGAAAATCACCTCGGTGGAGGGGATTTGTCCTTCTACAGAGGCATAGTGTTTCAAATACAATATAATGCCTATTTTCTGTAGAATATGAAGTTAATTAGCAGCTATTTTCTACCTTATGAGGTATTTAACTAAATCAAGCACCAAGATTTTGAGGAGGATGAATTTTATTAAGTATTTTAGACCTAGTTTTTAAGAGTACAAGAATTTAGGGTTTGGAAGCTACGAATTGAATGTCTTGTGAAGACTTCAAGAGGAACTAAAAGCTTTATGTGTATTTTATCTTTTTATTTTAGTTTTTCCTTTGTTTTTAAGTGAACAGTGAGTAGTTTTCTTTACTTTTATTGAGGAAAACTTGAACCCTTAATCTTTTATTGTAATGACTTTGGTTTGTGCTTAATTTCAATGTAAGTATATTATTTCCTTAATTCCTGAGTTGATACTTATCTTAAGTTATGTTGATTTGATGTTTGATCTATTGAATAAACGGTTCAGTGTCAATTTCATCTATGACTTATGATTTGCATGTTCTTGGTTTAATATTACTTATGTTGATGCATGATTGTGTTATGAGAATTAGGGCAATATTGTGTTAATCAAGAGTAAAATTAAGACAAAGAAATCTAAATTAAGAATATACTAGAGTTGGATCTCTCGAAAGAGGATTTAATTAAAGTTTAGGAATTCATATACCGAATCGATATGCTAATCATTAGATTATTCATAATCCAAGATTTTAATGCTTAGAATGATATTCTAAATAAGATATCTGATTTTATTCTTGTTTTCCATAATCACTTTCGTTATTTGTAATCAAGTCAATGTAATAAGAGTTGAGGTGGATAGTTCCTTTAGCAGAAGTGTTTTTTTTATTGAATTGTTATCACCTTTTACAATCTTGTTATGTTCCTAGTTTGCTATCTTAATTTCATTATTTTATTTATTTAGTTATTATTTTTACTTAGTTAATTAATCATCACTCTAAAACTTGGGAATTCTTTCACACATCACTCACACTAAAATTTGGAATACACAATTTATACAATCCCTAAGGTATGATATTTCACAGTCTTAATCTTATTTTCCTATATTATTTAACAGATCTAGTACACTTACTAGACACCGGTCAGGAACCTCCAGTAGAATTTGCCTAACGCTATTCTTTTCCAGTAAAATCCTTTTTTCTATGCTCATTTAACATCACAATCATTTCCTTTTACCATTATTATCATCAAGAAATATTTACAATAGCCACACAATAATAAGCATGAAAAAATTTATTAATCCCTTACCTCTTAGAGACTTGCAACTTTAAGCTTTTTAAACTTTCTTTTTGCCCTTATTCTTCAATTATTATCACAAACCAACTCAATTAATATCCAAATATCTAATTTCATCTTTTAATTTGAATTTTGAAAGAGTTAATAAAGTAGAAAGGATTATTGCCATTCAATTTTCATGATTTTTACTCACCTAAGTAACTTAAATTGCTCAAATTCTCTCTCCTCCAAATCTCACAAAAAGAACAAATATTTTAGGGTAAAATAAAAAAAGAATAGAAAAGAAGAACAAAATTTGAAATGATGGAGTGCTATGAACATTGGTCAAGCTTCCTAAGAAGCCAAATTTCTGTCTTTATTAATTATCCCAATTTCTAGAAATTGAGTTTTTGTCCCTTTCTCATTGGCCATTATTTTTATCCTTTAACAATTTCCTATATGATCCCTCATTTAAACTTTTAGTTAACTCTAACCAAAAAATACTAATCCTTACTTCAATTTAATTCCCAAATCCATGATATACACATTTATAATTCCTAACTTACATAATGCACCAAATGCCCAAAATAAATGCATAAATACCAATTGTGTCCCTAAAATCAATTAAGACTTATATGCATTAAAACTCATGCCTACACATTTTTAAACATGTTTTAATTTTTAGGCTACATGTTATCATATATATATAATTATGTAGGATTAAAGTAACTATAAAAATAAAAATGTATGAACATAACATAGATCATGAATAGGAAATATGCCACACACATCATACCACACCATTTAACTGCTCCCAAATTGCCTTTTTTATTAGTAATAATAATAACACAGTTAATCCAAACGTGCAAATGACATCATATAATCATAATTACATCCACATATTTACAATGTAATAGAAATTTAATTCATGTATAACATTCATCTAGTTTGCATTTACCATTACAAGTCATAGATTTTTGTGAGAGTATCATTTAGAATAACTCATATATTTACTATATCATTTCTTTTATATTTACATTAATGGATCATTAGTTATGTCATATAGTTAGCATAACTAATTTAGAGCATATTCATATGATAATAATAGCATAACATGATTAGGCATAATACTCATATACCCTATAAGAGCATAGATGTGTTCATGTATCTCTATGCATATGTCATGAGCATAATAAAAATTTTATTTATGCCTCTTATATTTATGTAACATTTTAGCCATCCTCTATTTTGGTCTACTTATATTATATGGGTGTGGATAATGAGTGAAATATTATTGATAAGATACCCACGGGTATCAGTATGTGAAATACCCGAAGTTGTGAGACATATGCAATAAGTACATGAAGGTATAATTCATATGTTATAGGTATCTAAAGGTATAATTTATATAAGAGACATTAATGTTTCAAAAGACACCAAACAGGTGTCAAATGACAGGCAGTTGCTCGATAGACCCTATAGGCATGCCTATTGTAATGCGCGCTGAACCCAGCTCTTGTCTGAGTTCATTTTCAAAGGCCCACATTTAAGGTCTAAGATAGAACGAGGCTCATAAAATTCATAGTTTGATCACTTCACAATAAAAGGGGGATTTAACCTATTCCTATTATTGATGGGTAACCTACATTGGCATCTAAATGTCCAAAAAGGTAGGTATCATGGAGTTGCCAGCCAACAAAACATTGGAAAATTATTATAACCTTTGATGCCTAAACTAAACATGGTGGTCGAGACATCACTTTTACTTATGCCTTAGTTAGCTATTGCTTATAAATGAGACTTGAGTATTAGTCCATTACCTTCCTTCTCATAAGATGCATACATAAACAAATAAACACTCAAGCAAGTAAAAAACGATAAAGTAAAATAAATAAAAGAAACTGCTTAAATTATTACATGAGCAAATCATCCAATAGAAAAGTAAAGCATTATACGCAAATTGACGTATTTATTTAAGTTAGAAACATTGGTTTCCTCATGCATATTTTATAAAAAGATGTGAAGAGTCCTTAGGAGTTTTAGGAAACAAGGGATGAGTGATCCCCATTTGATAAAATAAAGACTCTTCATTTTATGTGAGATTTTGGGTTGAAAACTTGGACATTGGTCCATTTTATTATAAAAACCCAATTTATTAAGTAAAAAAATTATTTTAACTTAATTTTTATGTTAACGTGCAAAAAATCATTTATTACTAAATTATTACAAACCCCAAAATAAATTTAAAATAAAGGAATAAAAATAATCAAAAGGAAATAAACAAATAATTAAACAAATAAAATAATAATTAAGCTATCCGTAGGAAATCTTCTAAGCACATCAGCCTCAAACTCCTAAAAAGTCCATTATGAGTAAAGATTAAATGCTCAAAAACAGAAAGAAGAAATAAATAGTTAGTAATGATAAATGAGGACAAGTGATAAAATAAAAAAAAGAAAATGTAGTTAACAAACAGAATGATAAAAATGCATGAAATAAAATCAAAGTGACACCTAAAAATGTATTTAATCGTAGAAATAAATCAAATGTAAAGAATAAAAACAAAATGTCAATAAAGGGCTGCAAATTAACTCACAAACGGCCATACAAAGAGGACAGACAACCACAATAGGAAGGAGAGAAGGGATGGAAAGAAGACTTCATGATGTCCCATCAGTCAATGTGACCAATAGGTGTCTATCGAGGTCTTATTCCCGTTTATCACTCAATGAATAGGTAAAATGCATAAAATGAAGGTTAAATCCTAGTTTAATCTAAACTTGCATATTTCTACCTCTAAAACATGCAGATCTAATTATAAAGACCAAAATAAAGTTAAATCATGCTAAACACTTAATTTGACACAAAAGAACATAATTTTAAACTAAAAAACTAAACATGCTCTAATGGTGAGAATCCTAAAACTCATGCCATTCTAACCCTATTTTATTATTCATTTACATGTTCATGTCATTAAAAAGCATATAGAAACATTTAGCTACATTAAATATCAATATGAAATCACAAGATCATGATATTAACATCAAACACATAAAATCAAATCAAGTATATATGCATTTATGCTATGATACAAAAGAACTCCAGAATATTACCCTTAGGAGATCAGATTTCTGTAACTCTAGAAAGCCTGCATTCCAAGTTTGAGTTCAATGATTTCCACATTTAAAAGTGTTTAATGTGTTTATGTATGATGAAAAGAATATGAAAGAGCCTGTTGTGTTCTTGAGTGATAGAAATCAGTTTCCTATTCTAAAAAAATGTGGTTGTTGCCTTCTGTTCAAAGTGTTCTCTCCCTTGAAAACTTGGGGTTCTAGGTTTAAATAGAAAGGAAAAGAGTTTGGAATAGGTGATAAGTGTGAATTATATATAGTTTTTAATGTGTTTTTAGTTAAGTTATTTAGTTGTTTTGGTTTGATTTAGGTTAATTTAGAGTTAATTTGTTAATCTTTATGTTTTTGAGGTTAATTCTGTATTTTGTTTGATTTTCAGGTTTAATTTGACATAAAAGGGCTTAAAGTGTAAAAAGGACAAAGTTTAGGGCTAAAAGTGTAAATATGAAGAAATTGGGATAGAAAACTAGTGTCCAGTCCAGAGCCTTGAGCCGTGACCACGTGAGGGTATTGAAGAATTCATCACGTGGCCACGTGAAGAACAAAAGCAATAAGAACCGTGGGCATGTGAAATTTCCTCTTGTAAGAATCGTGGCCATGTGATAAAGAAGGGATGAAATTTTGAAGACCACGTGGATTCCCAGTGAAGGACCACACGTGGCCACGTGTGGAAGAAGAAGAAAGTGAGCCGTGCCCATGTGTGAAGGAAGAACAAAGGAGGCGTGGCCACATGATTAACTCTCCCATGTCGCGAAGGATTTACGAACTTCCTGTTTAGCAGACTTTGATTCCTATTTTATGACCAGAGTTTAAGAAGGAGTTTACTACAACTCTTGCCTATAAATAGTAGTCCAAAAACATAGAAGATAATCAATCTTTGTCATCAAGCTTTAGAATTAAACCTTAGAATTAAGCTTGTTTTCTTAGTTGTTTACATTCTTTGTTTTTACAGTCTTTTCAAAACATTGTTTTTAGTTTTAAAGAATGTCTTGTGAGTAGTTTTCTTTACTTTTGCTGAAGGATACTTGAATCCTTGACTTGTATTGTTATGACTTGAGTTTGTTCTTAAATTTTAATACAAGTTGATTATTTCTTGGTTCTTAAACATAGTCTTGTCTTTTCTCAATTTTAAGTTGATTATTAAATTGATTAAGAATTGGTTAATTAATTGGTTTAAGTTGATAAATAACTTGCATGCTCTTAGGTTAATTTAGTTGGATTAATGCATGATTATAATCTGAATAAGCTATAATTGTGTGTTAATTTGAGTAAGTTAAGATTAAGAAAAGTGTAACCAAAATAGGTGAAAGTTAAATCTCTTGAGAAAGGCTTTAATAGACATCTAGGAGACTTAATTCAGTTCCTTATGCTAAGTATTGAATTGTTCTGAATAAGAGAGTTTTAATGCTTGGAATGATAATCTTGAATAAAGTTGTCTAGGTTTATTAAATTGAATTCTCCATAATCACTTGTATGTTTTCTTTTAATTAAGTCATAGCAATATTAGTTAAGGTGGATAGTCCTTTAGTGAAAGTTGTCTTTATCATTGATTTTTAACTTATTCAATTTACTTGCTTTCAAAAGATCTCTTACTTACTTTAGTTTTTTCAATTGTTTTAACTTAGTTTTAAATTCTTGTTTTCAAATCATCACAACTTTGGGATTTCTCTTCTCTCTTTACACACAAAATTGGTTTTGAAATTGAAATAGCACATACAAGCACAAGTTTCCCTTGGGTTCGATATTTTGGGTCATAATCTTATTTCCCTATATTACTAGCCGATCTAGTACACTTGCTAGACACCGGTCAAGTTTTTGGCGCCGTTGCCAGGGATACATTGGCGTTTGTTTATTTATTTTGATTTTAAAGTGATTTTTGTGTGTTTTCTTCTCTTCTCCATCTAATTTCTATTTTTCTTTTTAAGTGACAAGTGGTTTATGGTGAGAGACAACCCCATCTTACCATTAGACCCTGAAATTGAAAGGACATTCCATAGGATTAGAAGGTTGAGAGGCAACATGAATGATCCAAAAATTGAGCAACCTATGAATGATCCACCACCTAGGATCGAAGAGCAACATATACCCCATCAAGCTCCCGGGAATGGGTATAGACCTAGAACCATTAGGGATTATGCTATCCCTAGGTGGAATGAAGAGCATAGAACTATTAGGATTCGTTACCATCAACCCTTTGAGATTAAACCCGCTACCATAACTATGGTACAAAGAAACAGTTTTCGGGTTTGGACATAGAGGATCCTGCACAACATTTAGATATGTTCTTAGAAGTGAGTGACACTGTGCAAATTCCTAATGTATCGACTGATGCAATTAGGTTGAAACTCTTCCCATTCACCCTCATAGGAAAAGCTAGGGATTGGCTACAAATGCTACCAAATCAATCCATCAATTCTTGGCAACAAATGCAAGAGAAATTTCTGTGCAAATTCTTCCCACCTACTAAGACCGCCCTCATTAGGAAACAAATTAGTGATTTTCAGCAGTTTTATGAGGAGCCATTCCATGAAGCTTGGGAAAGATTTAGGAGACTCTTAAAAAGTTGCCCTCATCATGAAGTTCCTATTTTTCAACTAATGCATATTTTCTATGCAGGTGCTCATCCATCAACAAGATCTTTATTAGATGCAGATTCAAATGGAAGTTTCATGAATCAAATTCCCGAAGATGCATTTTTACTCCTAGATGAGATGGCCACCAATGATGCTCAATGGGCAAGCTCTAGATCAACTCAAAAGAAACAGGGAGTTCATAATATTGATGAAGTAGCTATGTTGAAAGCTCAATTAGAATTAATGGAAAAGAAATATTCAAAAGAAATAAATGAGCTTAAAGCTAAAAATGTCTCTATGCTATCTAATGAAGTTGATTCTTATGCAGGAATTCCGGGATCTATGGGAATGAAGAATGCTGAAAGTATGGTAAAAGAAGTCAATGCCTTGAATCCATATAGCAATACTTACAATGCGGTATGAAGAAGCCACCCAAATTTTTCATGGAGGGAAGGTAATCAAGGTTCTTCTTCTAACCCCAATCCTAGACCCCAATTCAATCACAATCAAGCTTCCAATAATCAACATCCATACCAAAACCAAGCTCCACCTCATTACCCGAATCAATATCCTTCACAAGCATACCACCAACTACCCAATTTTCAAAAACCTCAACCTCCCCCTCCTCAAGAAAAGAAATCTACTATTGAAAAAATGATTGCAAATTTCATGGCTTCCCAAAACTTAATTTTAGCTAGTCAAGATGCTAGATGGAAATCACAAGATATTTGGATGAGAAACCAAGAGGCATCCATTAGGAATCTAGAAAACCAAATGGGGCAACTTGCTAGTTCTTTATCCAACCGGGCTCAAGGGACATTTCCATCTAATGTAGACCGAAACCCAAAGGAAGAAGCCAAAGCAATCACTTTAAGGAGTGGGAAAGAGTTAGAGAAAACTGAACTTGGTAAGGATTCTTCTAAAAAGGTGGAACCGACAACGGAGGTAAGTGTTTCTAATTCTGAAAATAATGAAAAAGCACCTCCTACGGTTGAGAAGGGTAAAGGTAAGGACAAACTTGTTTCTACAATTCTTGATGAATCTCAATTGCCATTTCCGATTCTAGCTAGAAAAGAGAAACAAAATGAACAATTGAGTAGATTCTTGGACATATTTAAAAAGCTACATATAAACTTACCATTTGCTGAAGCTTTATTACACATGCCTAAATATGCTAAATTTATGAAAGAATTGTGCACTAATAAGAAAAAGCTAGAGGGCATAGGAACGGTTCAATTATCCGATAATTGTAGTGCCATTTTAACCAATAAAATTCCTGAAAAATTGGAAGATCCAGGTAGTTTTACATTGCCTTGTGAACTAGGTGGAAATTTTGTTGGAAATGCTTTATGTGATTTGGGTGCTAGTATTAATCTAATACCTTATTCAATTTGCAGGAAATTGAATTTAGGTGATCTTAAGGAAACCCGAATGACGCTTCAATTGGCGGATAGATCGGTGAAAAGGCCAAAGGGAATCATTGAAGACTTGTTGGTTAAAGTAGGGAATTTTATATTTCCAGTTGACTTTATGGTAATGGACATGGAAGAAGATAGAAAGGTGCCATTAATTGTGGGGAGGCCATTCTTGAACACAGCAAGAGCTTTAATTGATGTTCATGGACAAACGGTCACTTTGAGATTCAACGAGGAGAAGATGAGTTTCAATGTCAATAAAATTTTAAAATACCCCTCGTATGATTTTGAAGAATCCATTTACTTTGTCGATGAAATTCAAGAATGTGTCAACGCAAAACAAGAGGAAATTATTCTCAATGATGAGCTTCAAAGTTGCTTAATGCATCCCAAGGAAATGGAAGAGTTGGAAGCAAAGGAGATGAAGCTGATACAAATTCTGGAACAAGAGCATAGTGAAGATAATGAAATGGAGGATGAACCATCCCCTCCTAAGGGAGATTCTAAACTCAAATTACGTCCATCTCATTTGAAATATATATTTCTAAATGATAATGCTAAGACAGTAATTAATTCATCCTTATTGACAGGGTTGGAAGAAGAGATGCTTATTGAAAGCCTCAAGAAACATATAGGAGAAATTGATTGGGCAACGTCCAACTTAAGAGGGATTAGCTCCAATGATTGCACACATCATACACCTAAAGAAGATAATTTTAAACCGATGGTGCAACCTCAACGAAGGTTCAATGAGCATGACAAAATTCAAGAATGGATATATGACAATGCAGCAGTTTATAAAGAAAAGATCAAACGAAAGCTGAAATCAAATCGACTTAAACCATACCAAATCAGACAACAAGAGGTTGCTGAAGCAACCATGGTTCTTAAAGATACTTAAAAAACGGTTTGGAGAGTCTAGCTGGAGACTCCAAAAACTCAGAACTCTAACTTTCTATCTCTTTTATGTTTTCAGTCAAAATTTGTGTTTATTGCATATTTGTGTGTTTAAGTGTTTTGATTTATGAATGTTTGAGTGTTTAAGTGTTTTGATTCATGAAAAGAGTGAGTAAATCAAGGATTTAAAATAGAGACAAGTGCATTTAAGGAAGATCAATTGTATGGGTGTGTATCAAAGAAGAAAGGCAGAAAAATATTAAAAACACGTGACCACGTGTATTTCTTCATGGAATTTCACGTGGCCATGCATCAGTCTTCTGTCCCATTTTGCATCTTTACACGTGACCACGTGTAGTTCTTCATTGAACCTCACGTGGCCACGCATAAGTCACCTATGTCATTTTGCTACCTCACACGTGACCACGTGTATTTCTTTAAGGAATTTCACGTGGCCACGCCTAAGTCCACTGTCCAAATTTTCATCTTCACACGTGACCACGTGTATTTCTTCATTGAAACTCACGTGGCCACGTCCTACCCCTCTACCCTTTATAAACACTTCACAATTTCTTCTCTTCTTCTTCATTTTCATTTCATTTCACTCTCTCCGTGCCCATGCCTCACCACCACGAATTTAACCCGTGACCACGGGATTTTCACTCATCACCAATCATCACCATCTCCATTTGTTTCCTCTTCCATTTTTCTCTCTCTCCTACCCATAATTTCTTCCTTCTCCACATTTTCTTCACTATTTTAGGTTTTTCTAGATCTCACACACTATCTCCACCTTGTGCTACATTTTTGGTGAATTTCTCATTTCCAAGTAAGTATTTACTTCCTCTACTCCTTAATTATCATTTGTTTGGCATCAATGGTTGTGTTTTGTGCATATTTGTTCAATAAAAGCATAGTTTTTAGGTTAATTTGCACTTCACATATTGTTTGCATGTTCATTCTTTTCGTTTCTTTGGATTTTTATGATTAATATGTGCATGTAATAGATGCTTGGTATGAAATTGGGTACTGAACACTCTTTGTTATGCTTCTTAAATTTATGCTCAAACTTATGCTCACAATGTGTTTGATGAAATGCCTCAATGAGTTTTTCTTTAAATAAAAACTTTTAACTTCCACTCTTTGATTGGCATGTTTATACTTGGCGTTGATGCATGGCACATACCTTGTGAAAGAGTTGTTTATGATCTTATTCACACATTCTTTGTGCTCATATTCTGCATACATCTTTTACCGATAATCACATATGCTTTTAACTTAGCATTTCATCCGAATTGTGCATTATTTCACTTTATACATGTTCATGCACTCATAATCAATCTATTTTGGGTTAAGAATTGATATTTACATTGTGTTTTTCTTTGGTTGCAGTGGCACCTCGAAGGACTAAATACCCTGATGTCGCTAGTTCATCTGGTGTACGCATTCTGTCATATGTGGACAGGGCAAAAATCAATAAGTTTGACTACTTTAGCAAGTGCACCTATGTCCAGCCAGCCTACTTAAGCCATTTCTTCCTCAATATCCTAGCAGGAAATTTATGGGATTATGAGATCGAACCGTTGATTCAAAATATTGGCTGGGGGGAATTCATAAAAAAGAAACCAAAGGTGTACCCGGATATGGCTAGAGATTTTCTTTATTCCTTTGAATGTTATTTTCGGCGAGATGCTGCGGATGGAACAGTGGGCTTTAAACTCGGTAAGAAAGGTTATTCTCTAACTTTCACTCAGTTTTCTGAAATTTTAGGTTTTGTGCCAACTACTCCCTGGGAATTGGAAGATGCTTCACCTGCGAAGAATTGGGAGAGAATTAAAGATCTTGAATTGAATGAGCCTTGGGTAGGAGGACAATGCAAGGTACATGCTCTAAGAACTCATGCTTTGAGAATAATTCATCGGTTTTTGGCAAAAACTATGTATAATAATTTAAAGAATGCCAATACTATTAGTGTCTCTCAAGCAATGGTTTTAAGATGTATGATGGATGGCATTGTAATTATGGAGCGGGCATCATAGCTAGTCGAATTAAGGATATACAGAAAATGCCAGGTAACATTGATAATATCTCTATTGGATGGATAGCTACAGTTTTGGCAGGTGCAGTTAATCATCAGGTTATTAGCGAGCCACTTCTAGGAGATTTGCCTTGCATTGATAATAGAATGTTGAAAAGGATGAAGATTCTGATACCTAAGCCTCATGGTCATTGGGCAACTCGGGAGGAGTATTTAAGAGAGAACAATATTCGTTTTGAGCAGCAAGAGGAACCGAATGAGGAGCATATTGCCACGGCTGTACCTTCCCCAATTAATGAGCCTACAACACCGAAATGGGAAGCACCATTTAATCAACTAAGTGGACGGTTGGATGCGCAACAAATGAGACTCGATCAAATGCAAGGAAGATTAGATATACTTCGTGATATGGTCATGGAAGGAAATCGGAGAGTTGAGCATTTTATTCATCACTTTTGGCAGCGATTTCCTCCACCACCACCGCCACCGTAATAGATCATCATTTGCTGTGGACAGCAATGTTTTAAGGAGGGGGTAGCCTCCTTTCAGGAAGTTTTTCTTCAACTTTATTTTTCTTTTTCATGAATTAAAATTCTGTTATTTTGTGTTTTGTTTTCTTTTATTATGTTTATGTTAGTTTGAGTTTTTAAAACATATTAAAGACATATGTAGTTCACCTTTTCATTTAATTTGCATGAAAACTTAGTTTGCACTCGTTGACTTCAAAACTTGGAACACTTTGAACTTGGATATAGAATATGCATGTTTTGGACCTTTGCTTAGCAAGAGAACATTTATGTTGTTTATTATGCCTTTGGATGGGTTAATCTTCAACTTGATAAATATTTGTTAGTTTTTAAATTCTTAAAAGCACTTAGACCAGTTTTTAACTTAGAAAAAATCAATGCAATAAAGTAGTGAAGTAAGAAAATTTAGAACACTAGAACCTTCCTCATCACCCTTCAAAGCATATGAACAACTCAAGCATCTTAGAAAATGATCTAGGCAACAATTTTCTTGATAAACTCTTTTAAAAAGACTTGTGTCCTACCTTGATGAATTTATCCTTTGATTAACCATTTTGAGCTTATAAGGGTATGCTTAATGCGTACCATTAATATTTTCTTGTTATACCTAAAGTTTTAACCATATAACCTAAAAAGCTTTTATCTCACCTATGGAGTTAGCCACTTTAGGATTAAAGGGATGAGTGAAAGAGTAAATTTTCATTTGGGTGTAGTAAGAAAGTCTTAACAAAGTTATTGATGAAGTCAATTGAAAATATACCTTGTATTACCTTGAGGTTAGCTTGTAAAGGCTAGTTCAATAAAAAAAAGAGAAAAAAAACTAGCAAATATGAAAAAAAAAATATAATTGTGGGGTAGTACAAGGAAAGGAAAAATGGAAAAATATTGACTTCTTGGTGAAAGAGCATAAAGAAAGTTTGGAATCAAGGCAAGAATGAGCAAAATTTGTATTACTTAAGTTATTGGGGTGTTTGTAATCTATTTGGTCTTAGAGTGGCTATATTCATTTTGATTATCTTTTATCCATTCTTTGATAAACATACCCTTAGCCCCATTACACCCTTTGTAAGACCTATGTGATTTTAAGCTTGTTTTGAGTTGTTTAGCAGAGATGATCTACGGGTTCCGGTGCTAAAGGAGAGGCCTATTGTGTTTCTAGAGTTTCAAGCACGAAATCGATTGTATGCTTATGCATTCATATATTTTATACTTCATTACCTAGTTGCGTTGATGTTTTGATTTTCAAAATTGTTTAAAATGATTTGGTCTTGCACACACACAAGAAAACTATCTCATATTGTCCTGTTTGAAGATTGATTTATTTAGAGGTTATATTAAGTGCTTGTGTTAAAATGCTAAGTTTGGTTATGAAATTGCATATCTTGATACAAGTTTAAAAGTTTTGAAGGAGGGTTTGTTTTAATTTGCTTGAGGGCAAGCAAGGTTTAAGTGTGGGGTATTTGATAAGTGTGAATTATATATAGTTTTTAATGTGTTTTTAGTTAAGTTATTTAGTTGTTTTGGTTTGATTTAGGTTAATTTAGAGTTAATTTGTTAATATTTATGTTTTTGAGGTTAATTCTGTGTTTTGTTTGATTTTCAGGTTTAATTTGACATAAAAGGGCTTAAAGTATAAAAAGGACAAAGTTTAGGGCTAAAAGTGTAAATATGAAGAAATTGGGCGAGAAAACTAGTGTCCAGTCCAGAGCCTTAAACCGTGACCACGTGAGGGTATTGAAGAATTCATCACGTGGCCACGTGAAGAACAAAAGCAATAAGAACCGTGGGCATGTGAAATTTCCTCTTGTAAGAACAGTGGCCATGTGAAATTTCCTCTTGTAAGAACCGTGGCCATGTGATAAAGAAAGGATGAAATTTTGAAGACCACGTGACCACGTGGATTCCCAGTGAAGGACCACATGTGGCCATGTGTGGAAGAAGAAGAAAGTGAGCCGTGCCCACGTGTAAAGGAAGAACAAAGGAGGCGTGGCCACGTGATTAACTCTCCCATGTCGCGATGGATTTACAAACTTCCTGTTTAGCAGACTTTAATTCCTATTTTATGACCAGAGTTTAACAAGGAGTTTACTATAACTCTTGCCTATAAATAGCAGTCCAAAAACACAGAAGATAATCAATCTTTGTCATCAAGCTTTAGAATTAAACCTTAGAATTAAGCTTGTTTTCTTAGTTGTATACATTCTTTGTTTTTACAGTCTTTTTAAAACATTGTTTTTAGTTTTAAAGAATGTCTTGTGAGTAGTTTTCTTTACTTTTGCTAAAGGATACTTGAATCCTTGACTTGTATTGTTATGACTTGAGTTTGTTCTTAAATTTTAATACAAGTTGATTATTTCTTGGTTCTTAAACATAGTCTTGTCTTTTCTCAATTTTAAGTTGATTATTAACTTGATTAAGAATTGGTTAATTAATTGGTTTAAGTTGATAAATAACTTGCATGCTCTTAGGTTAATTTAGTTGGATTAATGCATGATTATAATCTGAATAAGCTATAATTGTGTGTTAATTTGAGTAAGTTAAGATTAAGAAAAGTGTAACCAAAATAGGTGAAAGTTAAATCTCTTGAGAAAGGCTTTAATAGACATCTAGGAGACTTAATTCAGTTCCTTATGCTAAGTATTGAATTGTTCTGAATAAGAGAGTTTTAATGCTTGGAATGATAATCTTGAATAAAGTTGTCTGGGTTTATTAAACTGAATTCTCCATAATCACTTGTATGTTTTCTTTTAATTAAGTCATAGCAATATTAGTTAAGGTGGATAGTCCTTTAGTGAAAGTTATCTTTATTATTGATTTTTAACTTATTCAATTTACTTGCTTTCAAAAGATCTCTTACTTACTTTAGTTTTTTCAATTGTTTTAACTTAGTTTTAAATTCTTGTTTTCAAATCATCACAACTTTGGGATTTCTCTTCTCTCTTTACACACAAAATTGGTTTTGAAATTGAAATAGCACATACAAGCACAAGTTTCCCTTGGGTTCGATATTTTGGGTCATAATCTTATTTCCCTATATTACTAGCCGATCTAGTACACTTGCTAGACACTGGTTAATAGGTTTCAGTTCTATTTCCTTAAAATTAACCTTGAAATCCCATTCAAAATCTCCCAAAATCTGATCATTAAAACAAGTTTTTGACTAAGTTTAAAGCTCTTAAAAAATAGATGTGGGAATTCTCGTAAATCTCCACAAACGGGGCATCCGTGAGTGACAAATAGGCATTTGTGGAAAATACTTCCTAAAATCCTAAAATTACCCTTCCAACTTTGACCTAATGACCTATAGTCGTCTGCCAGGAGATAGCCAAGAATAAAACAACCACAGATGAGCATCTGTCAATGAAATATGGCCTTCAATCATAGAAAGGCCCCTATTTTGAAAAATTTTTCGATTTCATTTTTGTCATCTAGAAATGCAAGGTCAAAACTCACAAAAACATTCTAAAAATTTGTGAAAATCATGGACTAAACTTAGAGTTTGCGCTTTCCATTTGAAATATGAATTTTTCTTCATCATTGGGTACTTCGATCTGGGCTGCCTCAACTTTGATCTGGGGTTCCTCAAGACCCGATGTATACACATATCTATCCATAACCTAAATCTGGATGCAAGTGATTGTGATTATTCCCTTTTATCGTTACCATATTCTCAACATATATATATATATACAGATATATATAGATGCATAATCATATATACATATCATGTATTTAATATAAATTAATCCTATTATTGAAAACAACTAAAAAAATCAAAATATGCTCATTTGAGAATCCCATGTTCCATATACATATTCATATATGAAAACTATACATTTATAATTAATATGAGTTCATGTTCATTAATTTTACACATATATTCTTTTAACGTATATTTGGTTCACATCTAAACCTCAAAGTGTTTCCACTATTAACATGGCCTAATCATCATGCTATGCACACATTTATACTCATATAATTCATATACTTTTTCATGTTCATAAGTATCAAGCTTACATTCTAAGTAATTGTTTCAATTCATTATAAACACATAATTTAATAAGCATGTATTTTATAAATATTCATATTTCAATATGTCTTTATATGTTTCCCATATATTAAGTTATTTTTTACCCTTATACATATATTTGTAAAGTTTAAAAAACATTTGAGAAAGTTCGAGCAGGTTTTGGTAATGTTTTGGTCAGAAAAACTAGCATTTTGGGTAAAACTTGGTATCTCACGATTGTCACATATGTCCTAAAAACCATGAAGGTCAATTCAAAGTGAAATTTTGAGTTATAGTAGCAAAATTTATTGCTATTAGGTTTTACCTTATGGCTATCAGGTTATTCTTGCCAGTCGTGAGGTAAGCTAGGATTTCCATATTTTGGATAGTGTTTCAGGACCATTTTACACAGTATTTTTCAATAGGTAAATGCCATTTCTAGAAAAATTAGTCTTCTAAAAAATTGTTCTCTTATGTCTTAAGTTTTCATAGAATCAAGAATCATATTATTTGGACTTGTAAATCAAAATACATACCTAAAATAATATAAGCTGCTCCTAGATAGTTTCCAAGGATAAATTTGTTGACCTATCTTTGAAAACTCACTCGAAACAGTAGATATAGAATTAGATCATATTCTCTTCATAAAATGTTTTCCATTATAATTCTAGTTTCTTTGAAAATTATTTTTAAGTCATTTAGAGCTTTATATACCCTTAAAAGAGTCCAAACTGCTCTAAAACATGAGGTAGATTTAGATTAATAATTTTAATCTAATTTTCAAGGGTCTTAAGGTAAGAATTAGGTTCTATTTCTCATAAAAATTGTAATTTTATGTCTTATGGTTTATCTCTAGTTGGAATCACCCAATTTAGAGGTCTATAGGCCAACATATTACTAAAATAAGAAAATCGGTCCTAGTAAAATGATAATAGAATTTTCCACTAACTCAATCCTTATGGCATATTCAATCTTTTTCATGAAAATCAACACCAAACCAAAATTCCATAATCAATTCCACATATATTATAGTATGTATTTCAATAAATCCATAACAAGTATATACTATAGCAATTAAAGAGTTCACATACCTTATTTTGGCCAACTTCCTATACTAATCATCTTGTGTATCCTTCTCCTTTCCTTTATTATCCTCTTCCACTATAATCATATCCATTTACAAATTTATTTCAAATTTCCATCATTATAATCTATACTCTATTGTAAAACATGAAAGAGATGAAAAAAGAGAGGAAAAGCTTATACAAACTTACATTGTTACTAGAAATTCACTTCGCTTGCTTACTTCTTCTTAGATTCCACATAACAAGTAATTTGTGTGGGCAAATGGTGAGAAGGAAGAAGAGAAATCTATAAATTTCATCCCAATGATGGTTGGTTATTCCTCTCCCTTTTTATACCCACTTTATGAAAATTCTAGATTAAGATTGATGGCATTCTCTTATTGGTCCACTTGTTGGACCAATGCAAATTTTTCATTCCACTCCTCTATCTTATTCTCTTCTTTCAATTACATATAATATTATCCCTTTATTACATTTAAATCTATGTCCTACACCTATTTATGCATGTTTATGTCCATTTGAACAATTTACCAATTCGCCCTCATCTTTTAAACTAATTACCAATATATACTTTACTATACTTTATTTGCTTAACTTTTTATGTCTTCTTTCTAATGCACCCTAGACATACTCTAATGCTACAAAGGGGCATGTTGGGGCCTTACACAAGGCCTTCCTTTCAATGTTGCTACAAACTAAAAATCTCACATATAAGTTGTACTTAAATCTACAATAAGTTATAATGCTACTCAACTTAATTTCTAGATTTTGCATTATGTGATGTCTTAACAGAATAGCCAAAAAATTACTATTATCAAGCTTGTTGTTGCTTACTCTATAGTACATATGTTGACCCATGTAATAATTGATCCTAATGTATCCTCATTCCTCTTAATACTTGAATGGAATTTCCAAGGACATGTAGGTTTGCATTCAGCCCTAACCCGAATCTTCTCATTTTTTACAATTCAAACCCCTAAATCCTTTATAACAACACACTTGCTAATTGCAAGCCTAACTTACTGTATATTTTTAAAGTACATTTTAACACAAAAAATAAGTATCCTAGCTTTTGAATCAAACCTTGCCTTTTCACTGTGTTTCCTTAATACATCATTAGCCACTTCATAATTAGATTCATAATAATAGTTACCAAAATCATTTGAGTCATAATAAATCGAGCTTTTGTTAAACTCATCAAATTCAAAACCACTCAGAATTTCATCTTCTTCAATTAACTCTTCTTCTTCAACTGGTTCTTCATGTTTTTCATCTAGGTTTTATTGGTTTCCTTCTGCTAGTACAAACTTCTTTCTAGATCTATACCTATTATACTCTCTCTTTTTACCCCTTACAACTCGAGCCTTTTCATCCTTATAATTTGTAACAACATTTATGTCTATTAAGAACCCATGTAATTCATCATCACCTAAGTATATCTCATTTTCTTAGTTTTGTTTATTTTAAAGGTTTAGAAGCCTTATCATCTCTTAAGGTACCTTTACTTTGTTTAGGTGATTCATGTTCAACAAATAACTCTATTCTATCCTATCCCCTCACTAATATAGGGATAATAGCAACATCTTTATCATCTCACAACTAGATAAAAAAAAAAGTTGTATTTGGACCCTTAACAAATAACCCCTCTATTAAATCAAATACCAACTCCTTTTATGTAAGATGTGAAGTTTGGAAACCTAAGGTAGTCAATGTGAAATTTCCTTTCAAATATATTCTCAATGCCACCTACTTATTGACTCAATCCATTTTTATCTACACTAAAAACCCCTTTATGGTGGATAACTAGCATTAAATAACCAGCACTCATTCTTCAACAACCACAAAAGAAATAGATTCAAAAATATTAAAATTACTCATCCCATTTCCTAATACAATTTACTATTAAAAATCACATGCAACAACACATGTATTCTCCATGTATTGTCATAATAATCAAAATCTTTAAAAAAAGACATTTTAATAAGTTTACTTTAGGAATCAAGGACCACAAGCAACAACATTTCTTCATTTTTTTAAATTAATAGATTACTAAATGTGAAATTACATAAGCACCCAAATTCCAATATCACAGAAGTACAAATTCAATGTGAAATTTCCATTATCCCTAATATCAAATCTTTTAAGTAAAGGATAAAAAATATAAAGTTTTTATACTTACCTTTTTAACTTGCCAAATCAGCTTCCTTCCTCTCTATCCCTTCTTTATTATGTTCTTTATAATGAGTAACCTTAGTTTTCTTTCAATCAATCTTCTATTGATCTTCAATTTTCTTAATTGATTGATAAATCTACAATCATCCTGAGTATATGTTCGCTTTCTTATTTCAAACGAGCAACCCTAGCTTTCTTTCAATTGATCTCTAGTGTTTACCCAAAATGGTGTGTAGAAGGTTTTAAGTTATTGATTATTTTATTTTCTAGGTTTAGGCTATTAAGTCAAAAGAATAACTTATTAAATTGTACAAGTCTAATGTGGATAAAATTTGTATTTTTAATTTTTTGGTCACAAAGATGGTTTTTTTATCCAGACGCAAATTTCACAAAGCGTGTAATTCACATTCATTATCCCCATCCAATTAGGATTTATTTTTCAAAGATTTAATGTGAATTTTTTAAAGATTAAGGACCCAATATAGATAAAGCTAATAGTTCAGGGACCTTTGAATGCATTTTTATTATATAAAGAAACATATTATTACAACAAACCCAATGATCATATATGTTCATATTCTTTTTAATATCACTCCTCAAATTTGCATTTTCTTCAATAAGTCTTTAGTTTTGTCTTTTTGGTTTATCCATCTTTCTTAACAACCCATTAATCACCTGTCATGACCTGAATGTAAACTCATGGTCATTTTCAGGACAAGAAACAACATCCTCCTTTTAACTTCAAAAAACATAGCAAAAAAATCATAGATAGATAACAAATTTTCTTTTCCTCCAATATATCCCTATATGTAATCCATTACTTACCTTTGGAACTCACAATTGAAGGGTCTCCTTCCTAGATTTTGCCCCATCCATGAAAGCATCACCATATGATTCTACATCTACAAAATGGATTTTAAAAGCCATTCATAATAACATCTAACAAATTCTCCCTTGCCTAATTTCCTTGCTTCTTAAAAGAACCCTAAAGAAAATAAAGATGAACTTGTTGGGTATTAGAAAAGATAGAGATATCAAGTTATATTTTAATAAAGCCCATAAGAAATTAGGGATTCCATTTCAATCAATTGAGAGAAAAGAATAAGAGGCAGATATCATTTTTTATGGTGAACAATTATTCTTTTTCTTTTTACACACTAGCTTGCCAAAAACACATATTGATGTGGCAACTTATTCAACCACTAGTCTAACATGCCATGCTAATTAAGTGCCTTCTAGAAGAGTAACATTAACTTGTTGAGCTCCCATGTTACTTCAACATCTGAAAATTAGATTTTTGGTAATTATGACCATTATTGCAATAAAAATTAAAGTTTTGTTATTTTTCTATTATAAATCATTTTATTTTTGTGATAATTAATGCACAATAAAGAAAATTAGATAATTATAGGTGTAATTAACTCTTAAAATCTCTTACATCTAATTAATTAGAATTTAGAAAGGGTGTGCAAAAAAATTTAAAAAAATGATTAATTAGAAAACCGATTGAAAATCCAACTAAAAAATTTAGTTAATTGGTCTAATGATTTCAATTTTGGATTACAATTCTTATGTTATTGTTTTTTATTATGATTTTGATTTATGAGTTGCAATTAACCATATTAAGTAATGGTTAACAAGTTACTATTTATTTAGACATTTATTTGTGTATCCCAAAAACTTTTTCTTATATATTTCTCTCTAAAATTTATATATTATATTAATATAAAGTAAATTTAATTGTGTTTCACTCTAAAAAAATTATTTAGATAATATTTCAAAATAAAAAAAATATCTATAATTTTTTATATATTAACTTATAAGCACTTTTAGCCATATTTATTTTTATTTAGAATATGCACAGATAATAGATTATGACTTGTTATATATTATTAATAATTATTCATAGAGGTGGCAAATAGGTCGAGTTAGGTGGATATGTGTTGAGCCATAAATGGAGGGGTCATAAATGTATCAAAAAGTATGGGTCATAAATAGCCCAATGCCCAAAGGATTGGTCGGGTTTGGACCAATCCATGGATTTAATGCATGTTGTCCAGATGAGCCACTTGTTTGGCCTAGATGGGTCGCAACACATTTGATCTATGTTTTAATGAAAATAATGTTTAATAGATGTATAAATTTTTTATTAATAAATTAATGGATCCAATGATGATGATATCTAATTTAATATTGTATATGGTCAAATTGAAAACATAATATAACTAATAAGTTGATATATACAGAAAAAATAAAACATTTTTAATAATTTAGTTTAACTCTAAAAATAAAACTCTATACAAATAGTAAGTAATTATTCATTATAAAAAATAAGTCTAGCAAAATAACAATAATATGTTAATCTATTCTTCGCCTTTAATGGATGATAAGTCCACACTTTGATTTGGTTTTGAAAATTTAATATCCTTTCCCTTGCTATCTTGAGACTCCTCCTCAACTACAATAATATTAATATCTAGCAAGAATATTATAAGAATGTGTAAACAACCGATATACACATGTTCAAATAAATAAGTGTATTGATTTTACCTTCAAATCTAAATAACTAACTATGAGTGGTAATTAAAGTCTCCACATTTTCAATTAACATAGATGCCAGCCATTTGTTGAGAATCCTTCCTCCTATACTAAATGTTGATTCTGAAACAACTATAGTAATGGGCATTGTCAGAATGTCTCCAACTATTAGTGAAAGAATGGGATATTTCATCTCATTGTCTTTCCACTAAGATAGCACATCAAATTGTGGAATTCTACTCAGTCTTTTGTCATTTAAATACATATCTAATTCAGAGTTAACTCCAAAATTAATGCCAAGGCAATCAAATTCTTACATGAAAATTATTATAAAAGTTATTAAAAAGATATTAATGCAAGAATAAAAATATTTTATTCAATAAATAAAAATTAATGATGAGTGAGATGCACTTTCACAAGATCACCATTCACACTTAGTCTCTTTTTGTTGACGCCTTTAAAGTTGGATTATTAATTGTCTATGATACAAAAAGATCATACAACTTATCCTTAATTTCTTTGCATTCATATTTAACCATACTCTCATCTTTGAATAACTTTCTATAAGAAATTGTTATAAAATTCAACTTATAACGAGGACCAAATGGGCATTTTTTGGGTTGGATTGGATTTGGGTCATTTTCTTGGCTTGGTTTGGACCAATTTTGCCAAGCCTAATTAGTATATATTATACATTTTACTTCAATTATTATTTGTAATTTATTTAATTCATGTATTTTATTTTTTAGTTTAAATAGTACCTATAATTTAAATTGTTAGTCTTTATGTTCTTAAACTTTTACTTGCTAAAAGTAAAAAATTATGGTTAAGGGAACCATAAATATAAAAACTAGTAAATCAATTATTAGTTTACCAAAGTGAACTATTAGGTTTATGATTAGTCATTTTTAAAAATCGATATTAATAAATTAATTAATAAAATTTTTAATGAACTGATTAACAAATCCATACTCAATTTCATTATTTATTTTATTTTGGTTAATATGTTTACAAACCATCCAACATTGTAAATTAGATGTACTATCTTCTCTATTTGTCTCCATTACAAAAAAAAGAAGCCTGTAGCACCCTTATCCTATAATCTACACATAACACTTTATCCATCTTATTACATATGTTTTACTGTGCAACATAAACATATACCAACTATATAGAGAACCGATATTCATACTTAATCCATAAGAGTGCTATACTATTAAGACTTTACAATATACATTAGAATCTATTTACAAAATACAACAACTGATTGACATCTTTACAATATACAAATAGCCCAAAAATAAAAGTCTATACTAGTCTCTCTCGCTGACTTGAGTTGGCCATCCTGTTGCAAATATCACCCCAACAATCTACACAGATGAAACACCCGTGCTAAGCTATAAAGCTTAGTTGAAAACTAAAATCATGATAAACGACCACTCATAGTGATCGTTAACAAACACATATCATGCCTCAATTATAACAAAGCTTTGTTTCAAGAAATGAATAAAAATCCACCAGTTAAATCATATTACAGAAATCGTAAAGTTCAACGATAAAAATTACATTAATAATTTAATCACCATATATAATCATAAGAAAAATATTTCAAAAATAATGGTTGTTACTATCTAACTCTTATAATCTTTAATATGCAATTATAAAATTGTTGCATCCATTAGATATTATAATACTCTTTAACCTAATAAAAGTTCCTTCATAAATCATGTATTGTCATACATATAGAAATAAGGTTTATGATCACAAAGGACATATATATATCATCAAATTAATCAAAGTATTAATATAATGCAAATTTATCATTTAACAATTAGCATGTATTTTTTATACTAGTAGTATTGCTTACATATATTTACTATTGGGCATTTTTATAGATGCGGGTTTTGTATGCAATAAAATGCAAATTTTATATGTAGAAAAGTATGAAGTCAACTAAGAACTTTCATGCCTTATTAAACTTTTCTTAACCTTTGATAATAAAGCTTGCACTATTCTAAAGAGGTAGATATCGGGTTATACGGTAGTACCCGAAGGTACAAAACTGTTGATTATAACGGTGGCACCCGAAGGTACAAATAAGATACCCGAAGGTATGTATGATAAATCGGTGGACCCAAATGGGGTCAAACAAATAACATGGACCCAAACGGAGTTAAACAAATAACATGGACCGGTCAAGCGGACCCAAGCGGGATCAGCTACAACCCAAATGGGGTTGTTCAAATCAACTCTAACTTTTAAACCCAAATAAGGTCACTCTAACTTTTAATTTCAAGTGGACCTAAATAGGTCAAAACTGTTCAAAAACAGCTGCAAGGTACCCTTATAGGCATGCCTATCTATCCATATCCTAGACTCAATGCAGGTAATTAAATCCTTTCATAAAAACTCACTTTGCTTTACTTTAACTTTATTCACATAAGTTTAATCATATTTATATGTATACACTTATAAAATGTATACTCATATAAAATATGTAAGATAAACATTATAAGACTACTTCCATTTTTAAACATTACTATCCTTTATTTATAAGGAGATCATGGCATGTATTTCCACAATATCACATATGTAAACAACATTTATCATCTCATTATATTAAGCGCCTCTATTCAAAGTATACATGCCCACATATCTATATTTTCATATTTCTTTTAAACATATCATATGCTTAAGAATACCTTTGTTTATGATTATAAATTCACACTTATATAAGCTTTGTATTATCATACTTATATGATATATTTATAGAAACCACAATTATATGTAAATGCATGTGCATGTCTATGTCATAATTATGTAAAAGCATATTTCGAGATTTAAACCCATTCATGTATAAGAACACTATGTTTATGCTATAAGCACACATATATTCTATTAATAGCATTACTTCTTCATATATGTAAAGTTGACATTTCAGTTGTACACAACATTAACCTCAATAGATTAATAGCAAACGTGTATATTATTTAGTATAGTGTCATTTAGACATTCATGTGTATATATATATATATATATATATATATATATATATATATATATATATATATATATATATATATATATATATATTAGCCCAATCAAAGTTAGGCCATATAACTAAGTACAATAACTTTAAGTTCATCAATATGTAAACAACAAGATAATATCATCATTGCATACAAGTATAGATAACATTATATGCTTCCATTTTCTTGGTCCACATACCTTAACACCAAATGAACATTTATGGTAACATTATAATATCTAACTATCACATATATATCCTATCTACATATAAGAATGTTCACATATATTAGGAATTCATTTACATAAAGTTATAGTTATAACTCATAGTATTAAGGTTCTTTAAAAACTTTATTGGCATGTATAAATAAATATATATATATTATCTCATTTCAGCATCTTAAATATGTTTATGCGTGATGGTATCAGCATTTATATTTTCAATGTTTTAGACATGCATATACATGCACATTCAATTTGAGGTAATATAAATCATATGCATTCATATGGACAATTATGTATGTTCATATATACAACTTCAAGCATACATGTATAAGTATTTATATATTCATGTTTTCTTCAAAAAATTGAACTCTATATACATTTTATGGCATCACATTTCATTTATCATGCTTGAACATTTCATTACCAATTTCATAGTTGAATGATTATATAAAAACATACACTATCATTTGATTTTATATATATATATATATATATATATATAAGCATAAATTCACATAATCAACCATGTACATGTTTTTGAACATACATGTATACCTAACACTTCAATCAAATATTTTACATGCTATTTGTAAATTAGTGTATTTTCATGTATACATAGATTTAACATAACAACATCTAAAACTAAATATTGAAAATTCTGCCTTTAGAATTCTGCACAGTGGCAGAATTTCAAATACAACTTATATGCCATTTTTGACCTGAAAAATGTCATTTTTAGCAAAATTGTCCTTATACAAACATGATCCCCTATGTTTCCCGTTTTTATAACATCAAAAATCATTTTAATAACACTTTCAGAACTCAAGATATTTACAACTTGATAAATACCGTTCCTATTGACAGTGCTGTGTATAGGTCCGAAATTAAGCTAAACCTAGACAAGCTTAAGGACAGAATTAGGCTTTTCTTTCTCCATGAAAAGTATAATTTGAGAAGTCTAGTTTTCACAGAATCAAACCTAATAGCATTTTGTTCACTATACTAAGAGATATATCATTTTTTCACAATCTGATCCAGAACCGAGAATAACAGCTCACTACAATTTCAATAAATCATATAAATTATTTAGAGGCAGATTTATGGCCAGGTTTCTCTACAAAGTTGTTTATATTTATATAAAGTTTACATAGAATCAAACCTCACTCAATTATGACTTAAATACAAGAGTTATGGTTAAAACATTGGTAACTGTTCAAAACTGCCTATACACTCAAATAGTTCACTTGTACGAATTTTATGAGTTCCTTAACAACGAAATCAAGCCACAATTCCTTCTAATGAATTGTAGATAATTGAATCTAGTTTATTCATAATTTTTA
The DNA here is from genome assembly GCA_037975025.1 of Excoecaria agallocha. Lineage (NCBI taxonomy): Eukaryota > Viridiplantae > Streptophyta > Magnoliopsida > Malpighiales > Euphorbiaceae > Excoecaria > Excoecaria agallocha. Next base: position 320,338 of record CM075816.1, read on the forward strand.
ATCCTATCATTTAGAATCCTCTACCATGACTTATGCCCGAAATACTATAATCTGTTCTTTGATAGTAATTAACAGTTTCTCTGAATTTTAAGGAAATTTTAGGAAAGTTAGTGGCCGATTCAGAAGTGGTTTCCTTCTACAAAAATATACCTTAATGTCTTAAGAAAACTTACCAACTAGAATCATTCAATTTACTGTCCTAAAACTTAAGATATTAATAAAATAATACAGCTAGGTCAGGTAAACCCAAACCCAGAATTTTAATGGAATTTTGCATTTAAACTAAAATTTGTAATTTTTATTCCTTATGAAATTTCTCCTCATCATAAACACATGCAAGACCAAAATCTACTATAAATCATAATAATAATCTCAAAGATACTCATTACACATAATAACTCTTTAGTTCTTAACAAAAATATTACATGCAAATGAAAGAGTTCCCAAACCTGTTTTGAAATTCCAACTCTCTTCAAAATCTTCTTTCACTCTTCTTATTTGCTTAAACCCTTAAAAATATCTTTAAATCCAGCCTTCCTTCTTTGCATAAGATAGAAATATGAAGATTTTCTTTGAGTGAAAGGGGTTGGATTCTGTGGTAGAGAAGGAGAAGTTTCAATCTTTTTATGAGAAAGAGAGAAAGCAAATTCTTTAAGAGAAAGAGAGAGAAGTTACTAATTTGCTTTCAATTTATTTTTTTTTCACCAAAGTGACATCCCCATCTCCTTCTACTTATAATTACCTCTCTAATTTGCATAAATTCAGATTTTATAATGCAATGAAAATTCTCTTTTTGATCCTTCAAAATTTTGCATGTCACACTAAGTTCCCTCATTTATTTGCATGTTAAGCAATGTTCCATTTATTTTTTTCTTTTCTTAAACCAACCTCTCCTTTCTTCCCCTTTTTTTATAATTTACCCTTAAATTTCCATATTAACAAATTGATCCCTAAATTTTCATCCTCTTTTAATTTAGCCTTCAAACTATATTATTATTACTTGACTATTGTATCCTCCATCACAGGCAGTTTTCTAAATTCGATTTTTATGTAATTTTTGACCTTCCAAAAGCCATTTTTAGCAAACGTAGTCTTCTACAAACTTATTATAATATGTTTTTAGTTTCTAAAACATCAATAATCATCTCAATAACGTTTTTAGATTTTAATATATTTACAAAACACTGAGGTCTGCTCTTAGTGATGAGGGAGCAGACTATTCCGGATTTTATGCTTAAATATAGCCCAGTTAAAGACATATTTGTAACTTATGAACTCATATGAAATATAGGCATGGATGTCTATTTTCAAACCCAATTGGATTCATCTAATTTGGTACTTTATAACTCGAGATATAAGCAAAAGAGTACCCAAAGGTCAAGCAAAACATGATAATCCATCCAATAATGTTTAATTAGACTTTGCTAATGTAAAATTGCCCTTGAATTCTTCTAGGGCCTATTTTAGGTCCTTACAAAGCCTTTGGCAATAGCAAAAACCATCTCCAAGAAAATAAATCCGCCAGTAATAATCATTAGCAACTGGCTAAAAAAGAAAAATTGTAGCAAATACAATAGTCAAATGGACAATTGATAATTGAAGGACAAAAAAACTGTTACTAAATCATTTAATTCTCATCCCCAATTATTTTAATAAACCTATCAGCTTTAATTTTTGCAAGTCAAATACCACTATTTTGTTGCTAAATTTTAATAAAAATTTATTTAATTATATTTATAAATTGAACAGAAACAATAGCGGCATGTAACATTTTCACTATTTCGTAATAAAATATTACAAAATTTTTAATTTTTTACCTATTAATTTAATTTGATAATTTAGCTAAAAATGTATGTATTCACGGTGATGTTGCTGAAAGTTTTTGGCTTTTTTTTCATAAATTCTCATTAAATATAAAATTTAAAATATCCATAGTTATGTCTGCTTGAAACCACATTCTAATTTTGATTATAACCAAATTTTAGATAAATTCTATTGTGAATTCTAATCTAAAAAATTTTATGCAGAAAATACTCCACTCTAACTATGCAAAATGTAAAGAAATGAGCATGACAATCCTAAAAGCATGAATTTAGGATTTTAAGTTAAAAGAATTCTTAGTTTAGAAAGAAAATAAGGTGTTAGTTTGTAATATCAAATTGAGGTTTTTTTCTCATTATTCAGGCATTATAAAATTTTAAAAATCCATAAAAATATATTTGATTGCATAAAACTTAGTTCTGATTAAAATTAGTTATCAAATGAGTTTGTGGAAACATTAAAAATTTAGAGGCATTAGAAGTTTTGATCACTTTTGTAAATTTAATATAGGATAAAAGAACAGTTAGTTCTTTCTAGAACTACTAGTTTTCCCTCCAATGGCTAGTTCATGTGAGAAACAGTCATAATTCTTTCAAGCTTTTAACTATGAGTTGTTTTAACCTTCGAAAGGTTAGAGAAGTTGAAAAAATCATTTATCTCTTGAAATACCAAGCTTTACTACTTTAAAATCAATTTCCACACATTTTGCACTTCACTTTTTACGTATCGTTCTCAATTTGATTATAGTTTTTAGTTTAATTACTCTGTAAAAAAATCATTTGTAAATATTATGAGATGGATTGGGAAAAACGTTAAGTGAAAATTCTAATAAGTGTTTCTATCTTTTACTTGGTAAAAATATTGTGGTAGATATACATTTAAAATTGTATATTGTTTCAACTCCTCATTTTTAAAAGAGTTAAGAGTTGAATGAAAAACTGAAAATGATTTTTGAGAAGTGGATGTGGGTAAGAAAGTCTAGCCATTATGAATTTTGTGTGTTTGTTTTTTGGCTTCCTGTTTTACCATATTGTATTTTCAGTTTCTAGAAGTTAAGTTTTCAAATTTGTGTCAAAAAAATTGAAAATCATAACAGTCTTTATTTAGTATTTCCAATATTAACATGCAAGTTTGAAACATAGAAGTAACTTTTGTGTTGTGTTACATTACATTTCATGCTTCTCTCCTAAAAAAAGTCACATATTACATTTCCATTTCATAAAAAAAAAAAGCTAGAAAAAAATTTTAGGCATCCAATTCATCCTTTTCATATGTCTTTAATTAGGATCTACCGGTTCAAATTTAACAATCCAAATCGTGTATAAGTTGTAAAGTTAACAACCACATACCCACAGGCCATAACTTAACCATGCACAAAGGATTAATATATATATATATATATTATAAAAATTGGGATATATTTATTTTAATGTCAACTTGGTTAAATATTTAATTAAAAGAAAAGAAAAGTTGTGATGTATTTTCTTTTTTTTTTATTTTCCTTTTCTTTTGATTTCTCCCCCCCCCCCTCCCTTATTGTTGAGAATTCGAATGTGATGGAATTAATTGGTATAGAGTGAGAGAACTTAATAGTGAAAGCACACTTTTTTTGAAACAAATAGAAACTTCATTACGAAGAATTAGCTAAAAGAAATGGAATAATACAAATAGGAGGGAATGAATCCCAAGTTACAAGATCCGACATAGAAAAGGCAACTTTTGCTAAAGCAAGAGCTATATAGTTCGCAAATCTTCTAACAAATCAAAAATGGACTTTATCTAAACAATCTACCAACACCTTACAATCATCTATAATAGTCCCAAAATCAGAGTTAAGGCTGGTATTAGAGACCAAATCATAGTAAACCATTTATGAATTAGTTTTAATAAAAGTTGAGGGGATATTCATCACTTTTAACCAACTTAAAGCCTTTCGTACACACATAGCTTCAGCAATTAAAGGCTCAAACACCCCTTGCACCATCCTACACCTTGCTGCCACAAAAGAACTCTAATGATCTCTCACTACAAATGCCAAACCAGTCTTGCCAGAGGTAGCATCCAAAGTTGTATCCATATTCAGCTTCAAGAAATTCAAATGAGGTGGAGACCACTTTATATGTAGAGTTGAAGAGCTAAGCTGATTATCAGTGCCCGTTCTACAAGCCCATCTCCAATCAACTAAGATCGCTTTTGCCATTAGGATCATTACTGAGGAAGAGAGTTAATTTAAACTGATTCCATATCAAATCATTCCTTGCTTTCTAGATTGCCCAACAAAACATAACAACATCTCCACACTTTTCCACATCCAGATAAGAGGAGATCATATTGAACTATTGCACTATATCAGAAATATTACCTCAAATAAATCCCACAGATGATTTTTGCCAAACTTCACGAGCAAAGGGACAATCCAATAAGATGTGCAAATTTGACTCATTCTCAATACTATAGAAAGGACATGATGGAGCTACATCCACATCCTTAGCCATGAAAGAAGTATGAATTGGTAGGCAAACATAGAGAGTAGGCCAGAAAATTTGCTTTATTTTATTTGGGATAGCAAAATTCTAGAAACGCTTCTAGTTCACAGACAAAATACTAGTGTATCAGAGTAAAGAAGTCTATAACCACTTTTCACTTTTAATAAACACTAGAGTTTTCTAGACACCATTGCCACTTATCTTCAGACTTATACCAGCTCAAAGGAATCTTGTATTTGAGGTTGAAATCTCTCTAATTAAAAATAGAAGAAACCAAAGAATAATTCCAATCCTTAGAATTGTTTATCATTAAATCACTAACATTTAAGCTATTCTGGTTTCTATCCAAGGTCATTATGGGAAAAGGGTTAGTGATATCTAGCAACCAAGGATCAGTTAACATCTTGATATTATTACCATTACCGACGCTCCATCAATAGCCTGGCTTTATTTTATCTCTGGCACCCAAAATATATCTCCAAGTGTAGCTAGGATTGGCTCCTAATATAGTTTCCCAAAGAGAGCAATTAGGATAATATCTAGCCTTTAAAGTTTTTGACACCAAGGAATGACTATCATTCAAGAGTCTACAGTATTGTTTCCTAATAAGAGCATAATTAAAGTCCAAAAGAGACTAAAAACCCTATCATCCCTTCTCTTTTGGCCATCATAATTTCTCCCAAGACATCCAATGTATACCATGGCTAGAGGATTTAAAAGTTCCCCACCATAAATAATTAAAAGCTCTTTCCAACTTCTTATACAAACCCACTGGAAGTAAGAAGACACTCATAGCATAAGTAGGTAAAGATTGAACTATAGATTTGAAAAGTACCTCCTTACCTACTCTCAAAAGCAAAGTCTTATTCCAACCACTAATTCTCTTTCTAATCTTTTGTTCAATAAAGTCAAAGATAGCTTTTTTATTCCTTCTAATCAAAGAAGGCAAGCCCAGGTAAGAGTCATAAGTAACAATAGGATTAATAGAAAGAGCATAGCAAACCAATTTCCTATAAGCATTTGAGGTATTAGTGTTGAATTTAATCGAAGACATTTAGAAATTAATGAGTTAGCCCAAATCAAAAGAATAAACATCCAACACCTATTTGACAACACCTACTTTGTGAGGATTAGCCTTGAAAATATAAAACTATCATCAACGAGCAGTAAGTGGGTAATGGGAGAAGCACCTCTCGCTATTCAACACCTATGAAGTAAACCAATATTTTCATAACATTTTAACAAATATTACAACCCCTCTGCACAAATGATGAAAAGGTAAGGTGACAATGGTTCACCTTGCCTTAAACCACATATAGGAATAATTGGCCTTAGAAGTTTGTCATTATAGGAAACAACATATTCTATAGAAGCCACATTCATCTTAATAAAGTGTACCCAATGCAGGTTAAAACCCATAAGAATTAGAACTTCCTTTAAAAAGTTCCATTCCATCCTATCATAAGCTTTACTTATGTCTAGCTTGAGTGCAGCCACCTTTTCCTTGCCTTGAGTTTTCCTCTAAAAGAACTGCATAACTTCATAAGCAACCAAGAAATTATCAAAGATCAATCTATTGAGTACAAAGGCACTCTGATTCAAGGAGTTGATAAAAGGGAGGATAGACTTTAAATGTTGAGAAAGCATTTTTGCAAGTACTTTGTACAAAAATTGCACATAGCGATGGGTGGGTCTAAGATCTTCCAGAGTTTCCACCTTATGCTTTTTGGGTACAAGAACAATAGCCATTTTCTTCAGATAATCTGGCATAATACTTGAGTTTAAAATCTTCAAACATTCTTGAGTTACATCACTTCCCACTACGGTCCAACATTTTTGATAAAATGTTGTAATCAACCCATTAAAACTTGAGGCTTTATCTGGATGCATACTAAAGACCGCTGCTTTCACATCATCCTCCAAAAATTCCTACATTAACAAGGTATTTTGAGCATCTAACACATTACTTTTAATCATTGATGCTGTTATACAAGTGCTATTATGGGAGGCAGTGAAAACATCTTAAAAATAATTAACAATAACATCTTCCAACCCAGTATTCCGAGTATAAAAATTACCAATAGAGTCTTTTAGTTCAGTAAACTGATTCTTATTGTCATGACCTCAACATCGGCTTAGCCGTGAACAGTATTTTCTGATAGTGAATAGTATTTTTCGGGCTGAAAAGTACACTCGAAAGTGAAAAATATTTTATTGGATCATTGGAAAATATTGGTCATAGGGAATCCGTGGTTGAAATTTAAAGTGAAATCAAGGTCAAATGAGCCTCCAAAAGTTAAAAATACGAAAAAGGCAGCGGGTCAATTTTTATTATTAGGGAACTGACTCAACTTTGTATAAATATTTAAAAAAGTAAACGAACTCCAAAAATTGCAATTAAGCCTAAAATAATATGTAGATTATTTTGGCTGCAAAAAGTGAATTTTTTGATAAAATCGATATTTTTGGATCTGATCGATTTAATCGAACCAGATCGAAAATGGATTCCGATTGAGCCAAAAATTTGCGTGCTACCTATTTTCGGGTTGATAAAAATTATGAAATCATTTTTTAAGTGATTTAAAATAGGCAAGTGAGAGAATTAAAATTGGGCTTTAAACGGTCCAAAATGGGCCATTTAATTAAATTGGGTTAGGCCCATCAAATAGGCCCAACCCTTGGCCCATTTATGGGATTATAAAAGGCTGGAATATCTGAGATCATCTCAGATTTTTTCCCAGCTCTTCCTCTCTCCCTCTTGAGGCCGAACACCCCTCTCCCACTTCTCTCTTTGCTTTCTTCCAATTTTACTTTATTTTCCCTCTTGATTCCAACATAAGATAGATAATTCCATCTCTCTAGATCACTAATTAGCCCTTTAACCTTTGATTATAGTAAATAAATCGAAGGAATCAAGGCTTGAAAGTTTGAGGGTTTAAGGTAAGTCTTGAAAGTTGTAATTAAAAGTCCCAAGATAACTATTTTGCAAATAATAAGTAAAAATGACGATTCTTGTAATAAGTAAATTAAACAGTACCATTTTGTAATGAAATAAAGAAATAAATACTTAATTGCAAAATTGCTAAGAAATAATATTATGGGGCAATAAATGTTAAAGTGTTAATGAGTGTCTTTTGATAAGTAAATCAAAAAGGCTAAAGTGATATAAATGAATAAACAGCAAAATTGTTGGTTTGCTAATAAAAGGGTAAATTGTGATTTAAGAAGAAAGCAAGTTTTGAATAGAAAATTTGTCATTACAATGGCAAATAATAATGTGAATCATTAAAGAACTAAAATCTGTATTAACTTGATTAAATAAGAAATTGAATAGAAAAAGTCAAGGTTAAGTCAAGTAAGAGCAATAGTAAAAGTAAGAAAAGAAACTTAACTTTTGCAACTAAAATTACAAGAAAATATTTTGAAGTAGATTTAACTATTTAGAACCAAAGTATCAACCCTGCCAAAAATGTTGATGATGGATTGAAAGGACTGTCAAAATTATTAAAAGACATGTTGGTAAGACAAATTAAGAATTGACAAGTTAATGTAAAAATTAGCATAAATATGATAATTATGCTTAACTTGAAAATTCTAGGATCGGTAGTCACCACTGAGCATATCTAGTGCTCAGCACGTAGTTTTTACTGCGTGCAGGTTCTGAAGAGGAGCTAAAGCATAGTAGACAGCGGAGTGAAGCTTGAAGAAAAGAATTATTTAGACTTTTAGGTATTTTGGCATGTATATACTCAGCTAATGATAGTAAGAGTTGACTATATTTTGGATCGTTATTGTATGAATAGTAATTATTGTTATGTTAGTAAATGATTATAAATGGTATGCGATTTATGGAATGTTGTGTGTCTGTTGAATATGATAAATTATTGTGCCTATTGGAGGTTGTGTATTGCTTGATTTTTCAGGAGGTCATTAGATGGACAGCCGTTATGTTGCCCGAATTTTCAATGACTTGTGTTTACATAAGCTCGGTATCGATGAAAAAAAAATTTCAGGCAAATCTTTAAGTTCATATCGGAGTGAATTATTCCGTTAAGGGCATTACATTTATGATTCCTTTTAAAGGCTACCGTATGAAAATACTTCGAGTTTGAATCTCACTCTTTAAGCCAAAATAGCTTTACTCTTTACTTCCAAAAGGATTCTTGTTGGCAAAGAGTGTCCAGAAATTGTCTGTGAAGATCTTCAAAATTGTCATAAATTCACCCTGCACGTGCCTCCTTCATCTTCTTCTTTAGATCCTTTAGTCTACTCTTGAAGTTTCCCATTATTTCCTGTCCCCATTGAGCTAATGCCTCACTATACTAACTGATTTTTTGAGGAAATGAGAGAGTATCACTTGCGTGTCAAGAGTTTCAAACCACTTCTAGTAACTGAGAATCATGAAGCCAAGCATTCTCAAACTTAAATCGACTATAACTTTGCATTCTAAAGCTAGCAAAAGGATTAATAAAGATGGGGTTGTGATCTAAAGAATTTTGCTCAATATTCCAAATAGAGTAATATGGAAATTGCAGCATCCAGTTCCTGTTAGCCAAAACCCAATCAAGCTTTTCCTCAATATAGCCATCATCCTCATTACCTCAAAACTAAGTAAAACCATAGCCTTGCATTCCTAAATCAACTAAGTTGCAGTCTTCCATAACATTGCAAAACCCTTCAATTATACTGGTAGTTGAGGATTGCCTCCATTCTTCTCACTCTGGTTTAAAATATCATCGAAATCCCCTAGAACATACCATGGAAGATAAGATTTACCAGCAAGTATACAGAGCAGGTTCTGGTTATGCTCTCTCTGACTTCTATTAGCTTCCCCATAAAACCCAGTTAATCTTTAACTTTTACAGTTATTAATACTAATCTCCACATCAATATGATTTTTTTAGAAACCCATAAGCTTAACCTCATTTTTGTTCCTCCAAAACACCACCACTCTTACCTATAACATTAAAACTGAAACAACCTTCATATCTTAGTTTTCATTATTTATTTGCTTTGATTCCAGGGTATGGGTGGGTGCAAGTAGGGTTATGAGTGCTGCTATAGTTTGTCCTGGTTCTTGTATCATTTATTTAAATAATTTCATAGGGTTCTATATATACAGTTCAACAGATGCTATAATTTGAATATTGAGCAATAGTTGTGTGGTAGATCTGTTTTGCATCTTCTGCAGCTCTGCTCATTCAATTTGGTATAATCATTCCTAATTCAGTTGGAACTGGGCTTCTTATTCTATATTGGTGTATGGTTTATCTTTTTGAGTCTTTTTACTTCATTATTATGTTATTTTCTTCCCAGCTTGTTCTTTGCCTTCAATATCAAAAAACCATTTTTGTAGTTCACCATAGATATAGATAAAAATTGTCCTTTACATACTATATTCACATATTTCTCCCCTTTTCTTATTTAGAACCAGGCTTATTTTGATCTTTATTGTAATTCTGATTTCTCTGTTCACAGAATTTCTTTTTTTAGCTTTGTAGATTTCAAAAGCTGAGTTTGACCTAGTCCAAAGTGTCCAAGAAAATGCTAGTTTACATTCAAAAGTTGTCCAGTCACCTGATAAATTGCAGGCACCTCTTTGTTCACTTTATGGTCCATTAACGGCTATGTTGATGGTCATGCTTGCTGAATAATTTTTAGCTATATTTACAATGGACAGCTTCTATTTGAACTATTGATTTAAATTGTTATAATAAAGTAAATCGTAGGATATGTGATTATTGGCTAGTTAGTTGAAACATTAATCCAAAATTAATAGTATAATTTTAAGTTGTTGTAATGCTACAAGTGAAATAGGATGAGCTGCAAGCATAAATAGTTATTCCTGTTCATTACAGGAATTATATATTGAGTTTATACATGGTGGAGCTTAGGTGAAATCTCTTCATTGCCTTTTTTTTAATTCAGTGCATTAATGATAATTGAGTGCTGCTATGAATTTGCTTTCTTGTTGGAATTGTGTGTATAAATAATAACAAACAATTCAATGCTCATATTACTCAAGTATTTAACATAAACATGGAAATAGCATGTGATGGCCTGTTCAGATGTGGTGTACTTTAAAACATTCATTATGAATCTATATAACTATCTTTTGCATCTGATAGCTTTCTTTTAATTTTTGTTTTTGGCATCGTCAGTTAAAGCTTACATCATTGCTTGTTTTTATCATTTTTCTGATTTGTTGGAAATTATAAGGCATCAGTTATTTAGCTCTCACTACAGTGTTGTTGGGTTTAACTTATCTTATTGCACAATATCTTTCATAGGTGGCAATCTAAAAAGGATTTTGTCTTCTCTAGGCAATGGTTTTGTGGCCAAGATGGAACATACAGTAAGCATTTTATGCTTTATTTACAGTTTTTACTTTCGATTAGTTTGCATGAACTAGCCTATTAGATGTTCTGTGGGATTCTAACCTTGGCCAATTAGGGGGCAATGATGTATGCACAATGTCAATGTCAGAGTAATTTTCTTGCATTTATCATTAATTGTCTGCAGTGGCAGACCCATAATAGAGATATGTTTCTTCAATCAGCTGAAATTTAGCTTGGATAACTGTAACACAAAATTTGCAATGAGTTGTGATGCTTACTTTAAGACCCAATATCTTCAATGTAGTGCCGCTTCTTCCCCTGAGAAATGATATGTAGTCCAATACCAGAATGCTTGAGTGCCATATATACACCTCAATGTTTTTCTTAGGTCATTACAATAATTAAATATGCCACCTTAGCTAATACCTGTTAATTTGTTTTTGCAGCAATATTGCAATTTTTCGCTGTATATAAGAAGCAGCCTCCTAGATCTATGATCCAAGCGAAAAACAATCAACCGTAAGAGATTTCATTTTTTAAATCGAAAAATATCTGGAGTATTTTAGGCATTTGTCATGTTCCACTTATTGCTGCTGAATTACTATTACTATCAAAACAATTAGACTGTTACTAAGGTTCAGTTCAGTAGTCATTGTGATATATTTGTTAGAAATATCAAAACAAAAATGTTAATCTTCATCTAAAAACTTAAGCTTTTAGGTTAAGTGATTCTTTAACATGGTATCAAAGTGTAGTCAATTAAATTTAGCTGGCCTCCTCTTATTAATTTAGTTTCAGCGCAATATTACTTGCCTAGTAAAACCTCAACCATGTGACTGGTTTGCAAGCTTTTTATCAAAGTTCATGAGCCAATATTGACTTCCTTATATTTATTTTATTTTTTGTCATTGTCACCTTTAGTTTCTACTTGGGAGATTAGAGATTTAAACTCACCCGTGGGCTAATTACAACTTTAAAAAGCCTTGGTTTCTAGTAGATTAGAATAAAGCAAAAGGGCTCAATAGGGTAATTTAGAGAAGTTTGGATGCCTCCATTGTGCTGATGCTTTTCTTTTGAGAAAGTGATTGGGCATTAGTTGACCTGAAATGTAAAAATGGTAGACAAGTTAGACTTGCATTCATTTGATGCAGTGCATATGGGTTTATGAAACTGAGGATTACTTATTTTGTGATGCTATCTAAGCACATATGCAGACTGGCTATGGTCATGTAGACCTGCAGTAAGACAACAATGTGCATTTCACTTTTTTGACACACTTCTAAAATGTCGGATGCATCAAGTGCACCTCAGGTTGATGCAGTGATTGCTGAACCGAGTTGGTAGACATGCTTATTACTGAACTTATATGGCTGTATTCTTCTTTCCAGCATATTGAAATTCTATGAATTGGTAAAAATGTTATTGGTTTGTCATTTACTTTTTCCCCGACAGCTCACCTATTGGATCGTCAACATTGATAGGCAGGTCAATAACCATGACAACTGGCTGCTTGTTGATGATGTTTGTGTTAATTAATGTGCGAACCCATTATGCTGATGTGATATGCTCTATTCATGATGGGAGTCTGCTTTTTGTGCAGGGGCAGAAGGGAAGGCAGCCCTTTGTACAGGCATTGTTACTGTTATTTATGCATGTATCATTTTATATATATTATTAGCAATGTTATATTAAATACTAATTTATTTATTAATATATATTTTTTTATATTAAATATTGAGTAAATATAAATTTATTATTTTTTAATTTATTATTTAAATAATGAAATTTTCGTATTAAATTAATAAAAATAAGTTTATATCAACATTTAGCGAAGATAAATATCATGATAAATCTCATGTTTGTAACAAAAGTCATTCTAGCTAAATTTAGCGAGCATATTTAGTCCTCGCTAAATTTTACGAGGGCTAATTCCTCGCAACATTAGCGAAGATTAAATCCTCGCAAAAAATAATTAGGTCCTCGCAAAAATTATTCAACTAGGATGACTTTTATTACAAAATTTTTGTCCTCGTTAAACTGATTTAGCGATGAAAAATCATTATTAATCCTTGCTATTTTGCGTTTTTCTTGTAGTGGATGTTGCTCGACATTTAAAGCTTGAAGAGGGCAGTCTGGCATCGATTAAGGTCAATATTGTAGTGCACGTGGCACAATTCCATTCTCGTAGAATGAGTTCTAACCAGAACAAGAAAAGAAGATTCAAAGGTAAGGGTAAGGAAAGAGCTCTAGAGCCTAAAAAGTAGAAGGTGAAACAGAACATCAATATGTTTAAATGCAAGAAGATATTTGAAGAGTGAAATGTTTCCACTACAAAAAAATACAGAATAGCGACGAAAATTAGTGACAACAATGAAATTCGTTGCTAAATGCACCATATAGCGGCAACACTGTGACAAAAAGTAAATTTCGTCACAAATATTGAAAGAGTTGGTGGGAAAACAAATATTGCAATAATTTAGTGACAACAAATTCCTGTTGTTACTAATATTAGGCGCCAAAATTTTAGCGCAAATAATTGCAAGGACAAAAGCATATTTGGCGTGAACATTGTTGTTGCTAATTAGTAAGAACATTGTTGTAGCTAAATTGGCAAGAACAATGTCATCACTAGTTTAGCAAATTATACCACTCCACTCATATAGCTAAATTGGCTCTCTAATTAGCAAGAACATTGATGTAGTTAAATTGGTGAGAATATTGTTGTCACTAATTAGCGAAAATAGTGTTGTAGCTAATTGTTGTCCCTAATTTAGTAAAATATATATAAGGTTGAATATTAGCCCTATTGATATAGTTATATTGGTGAGAATATTGTTGTTGCTAATTAGCGTGAACATTGATATAGCTAAATTGGCAAGATCATTGTGGTTGCTAATTAGTGAGAACAATGTTGTAGCTAATTGGCGATAACAATGTTGTCGCTAATTTAGTAAAATATACATACGGTTGAATATTAGCTTCATTGATATAGTTATATTGGTAAAAACAATTAGCGACAACATTGTTGTAGCTAAATTGGTGAGAACATTGTTATCGCGAATTAGTGAGAACAATATTATAGCTAATTGATGACAATAATGTTATCGCTAATTTAGCAAAATATACTATTTCATTCATATAGCGCTATTGGCGAGAATAATATTATCGCTAATTGGTAAGAATATTATTGTAGCTAAATTGTAATAACAATGTTGTCGCTAATTGGCAAGAACATCGTTGTACTTAAATTGACGTGAACAATATTGTTGCTAATTGTACTTTTTACTAATAAAGGGTTAATTTAATCTAAATGTGACCAATGATGCTTTAACACTATATAATCTATGGTAAATTATAATTTATTAATACTTGAAAAATGAATTAGTCCTAACTATTTTTATATGGTTTTGATTCTCAATATTTAAATTTTATTTATATTTAATTAAATCATTTAATTTAATATATTTAGCTAGTGCATTTTTTTTCTAGTAAAACTAAGATGAATTAAATTGTTGGTACTTAAATTAACTAAATTATTATCTTTACATCCAATAATATCAGTTATTATTAATTATACAATAAAAGGAACTAAATTGCCACAACTAGGTTCTCGTAAAATTAGCTAGGAAAAAGGTTATCGCCAATTTTGTGAGAGCCTTTCCCTATAAGGTTAATTCAAAAGAAATTCAAACCATATTTGTCAGGTTTTTTTCTTAACATGTGAAATATGTGATGATACTTAAATGAAAGCTTTTTGGGTTTTTCTCGGCAACCAAACACCTCTTCGGATTACCTGACTGTGAATGCTAAAGTCAATTTTTTTTTCCTCATGAGAAACAGTTAAAGAGCTAGTTTGGTTGTCGACTTATATTTGTTGCTGGCAAAGCCTGGATAATCACCATCTTAATGTATGACAAAGGAAACCTAAACATTACTTATATGCTAGCTTTTTTGGTTTTTATAAAGTTTTGATTTTTATAATGGTTGAACAGGGAGAAGAGAGAATAATAATGGCAGAAGAAGGGCCAAAGCCATTGACATATATACCAAAAGTTATATTGAAGAAAAGAAAACACAAGGAAGAATCAATAGCACTTACAAGAAAAACCCAGTTGGAGTTTGGGAAACACGGAGGCAAGAAAAAGGAAAGTAGACGATATCAAAAGGCCTGAGCAATTTTATCAATGAGTTTAGAGACACGGTAACTTCCGAAATTATTTATTTCTAGTTTGCTTTAGATTGAATGTATTATTTTAAAATGGTAATTTCGTTCTCATTCTTAGCTATTTATTGTTTTAAACTTATTTAATTAAAACAGATTATTTAATAGGATTGGAATTTCACCTGCTCTACCCAAAAATATGTTATAAATGTTGTGGTTGCAATTTTTCAGTACTGAAGTTGGTTGCCAAATTTAGGGGTTCGATTAGCGACAAGCAAATAAATATATATTATTAACCTTTACAAAATGAGATAAAATGATGGAGTACCTTATCCCTTAGCCATAAATTAATTTTTGATTGGAATACTGAAAATTGAGTATATTTTTAAATATTTGCAACAGAGAACTTTTCCTCTCCCTTTTGGGTATGCACGGTGCAAATCTATACTAATCCAATTAGTAGATTTTGGATACACAAATGTATTCTCTTAACAGCTCCCCTCAAATTGAAGATGTTAGACAGAAAAAAAAAAAAGAAAAAAAAAATACTACCTTCAAACAAAAATAAATTTTGAAACTCTATGCGATGATAGCTTAGTAATCGGTTGATCATAAATATTCTTAATCTATATAATCAAGCTACAGTTGTTGGAATTCCACAAGCTTGGCATACCAAACTCTTAGCTAAAGACTGTAGATAATAATTAAACGACTCAGTGCTTGTCAAACGTCATTAACCAATAATGATGATCCATTATGAATTGTTACAATAATACTAATTACTTGATTAATTCAATGCTACCCACTTAAAGGACATATAAAAGCCTAAAACCCCTTTCAGGATGGCTCGAAGCTTTGACTTTTAGATATTATTCCTATTTGCGAAATTTTACTGATGTTCCATTTGTCATATATGATATGTACTCGTCATGCATGTATACATTGAATTCTAAAAATATTTAACAATAGAAAAATGTATGCTAAATTGTCACTTCTTTAGGAGTCTACGAATATGATCCTCATTAAATTTCCTAAAGCAAACACGCAAAAGCTGAGTCTGGCAAGTTCAAAAAAAGGACAGATATTAATGAAAGTATAATCTTTATTTTTGTCACTTGCCAACGTCGATAATTTTCTTTAGAGGAAAACTTGTACGCAGCAAGCAATTCTTTCTGGAGATTCAGTTGAACGAATTAGAGATTAATTGGAGGGATTAATTAATATATTTATTTGAATTTTCTAACAATTTTAAAAATGCATTGTTTTTATTTTTTTTTTCCTTTTTATTTTTATACTTCTTGATGAAAAATTTGCTTGCTTTGCTTGGCATTCTAAGATATTGGCATTAAGTTATTGAAAGTATTATTTATTTGGGCTCCTCTTTCGCATTCTAGCTTTGAGAAGCTCCTTTAGTAATCCTATCGGTTTTGCGTAGTAATCCTATCGGTTTTGCTATTTGTATAATTACCTCTATGAAAATTTGTTGTGCCCTAGTCTCCTTTTATTTATTCTTCTCTTATATGCAGGTTATATGCAAGATATAGTCTACGAGACCTTTTATGAATTCTGGTTCGAGGGACCATCTAGTGTACATACGCAGTATTTTGGAGATGGTAGTTCTGTGCCCCTGGAGATAGCTAAGAAGACTGAGCAAACTGTTGAGATATTGCGGAGGATGTCAAGTCATCATCTTTTGGTCACTGTGTTATTAAGCGTAATCTAGCCATTGATTTTTTCCCACAATCAGCTAAAGCCATAAGGATCAATCCTGTATTACTTGCTTCAGTTCGTAAGCATTGCAAGTTAATGTGCAAGTGCTTACTGATAAAGTCTGAGATGTCTTTATCTGAAGTAGAGGACTTGTGACTGCGATTCCCGATCGGATGCTTTGTCCTGCAAGGTGGAGTGTCCGGTCGGATTCGGGCGTTAGCACTCCGAAGCTTAAATTAGTAGTTTTTAGAGAAAGAGTGCTTAGAGAGAAAGAGTCTTAGATGTTCAATACCTGGAGCCATTGTGTTTTAGGCTATTTATAGGAGTTCTTTGGAGGGGTAATCGAGTACCTTGCGGCGTGATAACCGGCAGTTGGAGCAGGTGAGCGGCAATATGACAGGGAGCAAGTGGAGAATATAGGCGTTGGCTTGTGTCAGTGGGCTAATAGGACATGCTGTCCCATCAGTTCAATCGGATATCACGCCTTCATGTCTTGTCTTCCATCTCACGCTTTGCCTTTTTGTTATTGGGCCAACCTGATTGGGCCTTTGGAGATGTATTTTCCATAGTTATCACTTGTTCCCCCTTAAATGGGTCCAATCGGGCAATTTAAGCTTTTTGGAAGGATTTTTTAATTTTTGGGAGGCGTCCATTTGAAGAGATGCTTCCGTTCAATTCAGACAGCTATTTTGCATTTAATGTCGCACGTGTTTCTAGAATGGCACTTCATTCTTCGTAACCACAGTAACGGATCGAGAACACGTGGCGTCCATCAAACGGGAAGGTTTTGGAGTATTCTGAAAGCTTTTTACCTATAATAGGAAAGTTTGAAGTGATTTTTCCTCACTTTTCAGCGATCCTTAACGAAGCTCTACCAAACTTTCTTTGTGAACTTTGCTATTTTAAACCCTTGCCAAAAACTTCATTGAGGGAAGTACTTCAAATTTCAGAGAATTTTAGAGTGTCTACAAGATCACCCAAGTAAGTAAACAATCCCTGCCTTTGATTTTCATTTTTATTCATTGTATATACTCTTTTACTTCTCCCCCTCCACCAAAAATGGCTTCAAGCAGTAGTCAGCCAATAGACAGAAGTTTCCTTCAAGATTACAAGAATCGGGAGCCTCTTGCTTATCCCTCGCGATTGACAGAAGTGGAGTTGGTGAGAATTCCTTCACAGTACCACCTTCCTGCAGAGGTGTTGGTGATGGCCTGCCCTGATTCCATGGAGGTGACAGAGGGGCCTTTTGGCCATGAAAGGAACGAATGGTTTATCTGCCATTTGTGGAGCTTGGATGCAAGGATGAGGCTTCCCTTCGGTGTGTTCGAATCAGCGATGCTTGGGGGTTATGGAATTACCCCCAACTAATTGCATCCGAACGGATAGAAGATGGTAGCTTGCTTCAAGATCTTGTGCAAGATAGAAGCAGTGGCCCCCACTCTGGACCTCTTTACTCACTTTTTTTATATTTCCGATCGGAGTGATGGGTCGGAGTATTACTTTACCAGCCGGAAGCATCGAAAGCTCTTCACTGTCCCATCCTCCATGAAGAGTTTCAGGGAAAGATACTTCTTATTAGGGATGGTTAGTGGTTTTGGAGTACCACTTGTCCGATCGGCAGAGGCCATAATTTTGAAAGATCATGCTGTCGGTTAATCTATGTACGAAACCAACATCAAGAAATTGATGGATGCCGTGGTGAGGAACAGGTAGCCCTATGACTCCAATTACCTTTTGATCACTCTGGTCGAGTCTTCAAGCTCTGATGCTGGCATTAGCGCAGAACGTAAGCATTAATATTGGAGTGTGGAGAAGGGTGTATATTTTTCCAATTCATATATTTCATGTGCATTTATTACATGTATCAAATTTTAAACGAGGTACTTATCTTTGTTTGGTTTTGTAATGCAGCTGCGAACGAAATGGCGAGAGGAGAGGAGGCTACAAAGCAACTAGCCGATCGAGTCAAAGCCAAAAAGGAAGCCGACCGTTTGGCTAAGAAGGAAAAAAGATCTAAGAAGAGGAAGATTCTTTCTGCCTCCGAGGTTCAGGCTTCCAAGAGTGTAGTGAGTGCTCCTACTCCTCCTGCTACTGCAACAACTTTATCTCTTACCGCTGCGGTTATCCCCACGACCCGTCCTCCCTTAACCATGTCAGGACCGTCATTGCCCCCTCTGATCGTGGCGAAATAGCATCCTCTCAGGCAACTGCAACTAAGGGATGAATCTAACAAGGAAGGGTCGCAACCGTCCCTCATCCCTCGATCATCTTCTCAATAGATGAGGGCACCGACAAATGAGGCAGCGCACAAAAAGATCGAAGAGGCAGCAAGGAAGAAAGCTATCGAAGCTATAGCCGTTGTCGATGCTCGGATCGCCACAAAAGGCAAGGAGATAGCTCAAAGCAAGCCAATCCAACGGTCTTCAAGGAGAGCTCAGGAGGGTGGGGAATCGCCTTTGGAGGACATCTTAAAAGAGCGATTTGGTACCGATTGGTCCGTGACTAACAAAGGCGTGCCATCCTTCATTTACCAAGGCCTTGCTCAAGAGAGTGATTTCAAGGCGATGACGGAGCACAATCTACTCTCCTGAGAGTTTGGGTTATTTCAGCAGTAGAGCCTGGAGGTAATACTTGCATCCTTCTTTTCTCCTCCTTCTTTTTTTTGCTAACTATTTTCTCCACTTCCTTTTCATAGCTAATCAAAAGAGGACTTCATATGCATGGCATGGCGGCCTATGCCTGAGCAAAGTAGGAAGATGTCATTCGGCAAAGGAGGGAAGCTGAAGCCGCCAGTGATGCAATGAAAAAGGAAGTTGTGCTCCTAAGGCTAAGGTATAAGAGCTAAAGAGGGAAATAGCTCGATTAGCCCAAGACCTCGAGTCCCGGCAGAGCAAGGTGGACTACTTGAAGGGAGATGTGGCATGCCATGCTACTGATAGTGCCTTGTGCAAGAAATATAAGGAGGGAGTGGGCAGGCTGAGAGGTGAGTGCTCACAGCTTACCACTGACTGCCTTAAAGCCAATATGAACAAAGACAAGGCACTTGCAGACAAAGATAAGGCTCTATCAGAACACGACCTTCTCCTGACAAAAAAGAATTCCCTTAAAATAGCTCTGGTAGAGAAAGAGGCAGCTTGGGACGAGAGGTTGGTGAAAGAGCTGGAGCCCTAGAGGGAGGAGGTCTTGGATCAGCTACGCGAGACCCAAGGATGCTGCTAAGTTGATTGATTTATACAGCCAAACAGCGCTTCCCTGAGGTTGATCTTGACTGGATGGAGAACCCAGGGACTCTTCCTAATCCTCCTTCTAGCGACGATGAGGAGGAGGTCCCTCAAATCGGATAGACCGAAGGAATGGCAAAGGAGGTGCCTTTGGCATCGCAGGAAGGCGTCATTTTGCCAATCGAGCCGATCGAGCTCGAAGCCATTCGTTCTTCTTCAACAGAGCCACAGACATTACCCCTTTGCCAGTGAAGCCTGCTACTGATGAAGCTGCTAGGTCCAACCAACTTTCTGCCAACATCACCATAGAGTCTGCTGTCGACCCAAATGCTATCACAATAAAAATTATAGATATAAAATTTTAGGATTTTTCCTTGTAATTTTTCTTTGTAATAGCTTTCTTCTTTCCTTGCAACTTGTAGAATTCCGCATATATGTAAAATTTGGTTTTCCTTTCATTGTGCTTTCGTACTGTAATTTTTATTTTGAACAAGATTTGTTATAAAATTAACTAAGTGGAGTAAACAGAAACCTTCATGGAGAACGTACAAAATCAGCCAAGGAGAGTATATAGAATTGAATATGGAAAATATGAAAAATTGACTCAATATAATACTTCCTGAATCATAAGAAGTTTTCTAAGCATTGTAATACACAACTCTTTTAGGATCAACGATCGTTTTCACCGAGCGGATTAAAAAATAAACATTTCATTCAAACGTGAGTTGTGACTTAGATTTATAGTGTCAAGCACAGTAGGTGACTTTTCAGTCTTTAATTTGATTCAAGTATTATCCAATCGGATATAAAGACCAACTATTTGTAAGAGAATCTTGTATGGCAAATGACTTTTCGATCTTGCATTGTTTTGAAGATTTGGCGATTTCGTACATCAACTGTTTGACAAAGATAACTAACTCAATTGTCGAGCTTCGCATCTTGGATTCGGGATGGACTTCGAATCTAGAGAATGAATCGATGGAGATTAAATGGGTACACTTTGCATCTTGGGCACGGGGTGAACATCGAGCCTAGCGAAGGTACTTATCCTGCTGATGAATGGACTCCAACTTTTGCATCTTTGTCTGTATCAAGCCTAGCAAATAAGTTATGCTGAACAAAAAATTTTAACCTTAAAAGGTTTAAGGAAGTTACCCACTTATGGGGAGTTACCCGTTTGGAGAACCTCGATTGGGAAGTCTGTATCTACCGACCAGAATAAACACGGTAACTTTGGGCTCATTTGTAGACTTTCACATCTTAAGTTCGGGATAGACATCGAACCTAGCGAATGAGTTGTTGGAGATTAAGTGGAGGCATCTTGCATTTTTAGTTTGGGAATAACGTTGAACCTAGCAGACTAACTTATGATAAAGAGAAGCATTCGCATTTTGGGCTTGGGATAAGCACCAAGCTTAGCGAATAATCATCCTCAAATGCTGATCGGATGAACTACGATTGGCAATTGGGATTTTTGTAGAATGGAATAAAACAAATGACCTATAAACAAACATCAAAACTAACAAACAAATAAAAGAAAACATACCTTTTTCGAATATGAAGAAAAATGGAGAAAATTTTCTTTATTGAATGTGAATTTGATATATGATTATACATGGTACTTCTTGAGTACTTTGACATTCCAGCTTCTGGGAATATCCGACCCTTCGAGGGTTCTGAGTCTATATGTACTGGAGCTTAAAATCTTGGAAATTTCATAAAAGCCTTCCTAATTTGGTATTAGCTTCCCAACTTTGGCACTTTCCAAGCTTATATCTGCCGTTCTAAGCACCAAATCACCCACGTTGAAGGTTCTTGCCCTTACTTTTTTGTTGTGGTATCTAGCGACTCTTTGTCTATAGGCAGCGATTTTGGCGTAGGCTTCTTCTCTCCTTTCCTCAACCAGGTCCAACTCTTGGAATCTATTTAAGATGTTCATCCGATCGAAATAGAATGTGGACCGATAGGATGAGAGGCCGATTTCTATGGGTATCATTACCTCAGAGCCGTAAACAAGGGAGAATGGCATTTGATGAGTGCCAGCTCTCGGAGAGGTCCTGTAAGACCATAAGATGATTTGTAGTTCTTCAGTCCAGTTGCCTTTTTCCTCACCCAGTCTTTTCTTTAGGCCCTCTATAAGCATTCGATTGGAAACCTCGGTCATCCCATTGCTCTGGGGATGGGTGACGGAGGTGAACTTGAGGCTGATGTTGAGGTTTTAGCAAATGTTTCTGAAGATCGAGCTATTGAACTGCTTGCCATTATCTGTAATAAAAATATTAGGTAAGCCATACCTGCAAATGATGTGCTTCCATGCAAAATTTTTTACCCTCTCCGCTGTGATTGTAGCTAGAGGCTCTACATCAATCCATTTGGAGAAGTGGCCGACGACGACAAGAAGGAACTTAAATTGCCTTTTTCCCTGGGGAAAAGGGTCTTAGGATGTCTAGGCCCCATTGGTTGAATGGTCAAGAAACTCCGATCGGTTGCTGGTCCGCTGCCAGTTGTCTGATGACTCTTCTATGAATATGGCATTGTTGGCTCCTCCTTACTTTTTTCTTGGGCATCTTTGAAGATACTTGGCCAGAAGTATCCAGTTTGGAGTACTGTCCTTGCCATGGCCCTACTAGCCTCGTGCGCTCAACAAATGCCTTTATGAATTTCCCTTAGGATGTAGTCTCATTCCTCTTCCGTCACACATTTGAGCCAGGGGTGACTAAAAGCTTTTTTGAACAATTCACCATTAATAACATAGTAATTCAGGGATTTGCAGGATACCTTTCAGGCTTTCGCTTTATCCTCGGGTAGCTGCCCTATTTGTAGGTAACGTTTGATGGAGTTCATCCATATTTCTTGAGCTAGC
Source organism: Excoecaria agallocha (assembly GCA_037975025.1). NCBI lineage: Eukaryota > Viridiplantae > Streptophyta > Magnoliopsida > Malpighiales > Euphorbiaceae > Excoecaria > Excoecaria agallocha. The sequence continues at coordinate 342,939 of CM075816.1, forward strand.
TCAATTTCTATCATTTCTGGTTTGTCTAAGGAAGAGGTCGATTATTTGATGATGGTTATGTTTTCATCCACCATCTCTTATTTGGAAGCAGACATCTTGGTGAGCCGATCAGCGGCTAAAGTTTGATCTCTTGGCACCTTCTGTAGGATCCATTCGGATCCACATTCTTTTAGCATCTTGAGTGTTGCCTTGACCTTTTCCAGATATTATACCATGTTGGCTTCTCTAGCCTCGAAGGTGCCTAAGACTTGGCTTGTGACAAGCTGAGAGTCGCTCTTGATGATGATCGACTTCGGTCAGATGGCATGGAGCAATCTTAGCCCTTGAAAGAGTGCCTCATACTCTGCCGTGTCATTTGAAATTTTAAAGCTGAGTTTTATTCCATACCTTATGACAATGCCCAAAGGGCCCATTATTACGATACTTGTGCCTCCTTGGGTGTCGTTTGTAGCTCCATCTATGATCATTTCTTACATGTTGGGGCTGATCGATTATTTTATCGCCAGCGAATTCGGCAATAAAGTCCGCCAAAGCTTGAGCCTTTATTGCCTTCCTGGGTTCATACCTCACATCCCACGATTGGAGATTAATTGCCCATCCCACCATTTTTCCCTCCAAGTCCGGGGTCTGCAAGATATTTCTAATTGGCTGACCCGATCGAACCACTATTGTGTGTGCTTCGAAATATTGTCTTAACTTCTTTGTGCACATTATGAGGGCAATGATGAGTTGCTTGACTGATCCTTTCTTTAATTCTAGGCCCCTGAGCACTTGGCTCACATAATAGATGGGCAGCTGCTGGGTTCCTTCTTCCCTGACTAGGACACCTGCAACAGCTTCACCAGAAGTTGACAAGTATAAATACAAGTTTTTACCTGGAAGTGGTCGGTTGAGTAGTGGTGGGTTGGTGAGGAATTTCTTTAATTCATCGAAGCCTTGCTGGAAATTGGCACCCTATTTGAAATCCTCATATTCCTCAATTTTTTTAAGAAGGGGGTGCACCATTTGGTTGAGGAAAAAATGAACCTTCCGAGAGCAGTTATTCTGCCATTTAGCTTTTGAACCTCCTTCACGCTGCTTGGTAGTTGAATCTTCAAGATTGCCTTGATTTTGTCGGGTTTGGCTTCAATGCCTCTTTGGGAGACCATAAATCCAAGAAATTTTCCTAAAGGAATCCCAAAAATGCAATTCTCAGGATTGAGCTTCATTCGGAATGTATTCAGGATGTTGAAGACATTTGCCAGGTATGCAGGATGTTCTTCAGGGCTTTTGCTTTTGACGATCATATCGTCCACGTAAACTTTCATATTCTGCCCGATCTGATCTTTAAAGATTTTGTTCATCAAATGCAAATATATGGCACCTGCATTTTTTAATTCGAACGACATGGCTTTGTAGCAGAAGGTGCCATCATCCGTGATGAAGCTGGTCTTTTCTTGATCCAACAACCAAATCATGATATGGTGGTAGCCAGCATACGCATCAAGGAGGGAGTAGATGGCGTGACCAATGGTGGCGTCTACCAATCGGTCTATACTTGAAAGGGGGTAGCTATCTTTTGGACATGCTTTGTTAAGGTCCGTGAAGTCTACACACATTTATAGCTTTCCCGACTTTTTTTACCAGAATAACATTGGCAAACCATTCGGGGTAGTCAACCTCTCGAATTGTACCCACTTTCAATAATCTGTCCACTTCCTCATAGATAAATTTCCTCCGATCGGGAGTGTGCCTTCGTAACTTTTGCTTGATCGGCTTGTAAGCTGGATCCATATTAAGTTTATGGGTGATCACGCTGGGATCGATTCCGATGATGTCTTCCAGTTTCTAGGCGAAGGATGCCTAGTTGATCATCAAGACTTGCATGACGGCCTCCTAAACCTCTATATTCATGTTGGTGCCAATTTGAACGGCTTTGCCTGTAGCACCCTTAGCCTATAATCTGTACATATCACTTGATCCAACTCATTACACATGTTTTACTGTGTAACATAAACATATACCAACTACACAAAGAACATATAATCAAACTTAATACATAAGAGTGCTATACTTTTAAAAACTTTTCAGTGTACGTTAAAGTCTCTTTACAAAATACAACAACTGTTTAACATTTTTACATATAATATCTCCAATACCACTATCCTATAATCTTTACTATATACAAAGAGCCAAAATAAAAGTCTATAAATGTCTCTCTCGTTTACTTGAGTTGGCCATCTTGCTGCAGATATCACCCCAACAACCTACACGGATGAAACACCCGTGCTAAGCTATAAAGTTTAGTGGGAAACTAAATCGTGATAAACGACCACTCACAGTGATCATCAACGAGCACACATCATGCCTCAAATATAACAAAGCTTTGTTCCAAGAAGTGAACAAAATGCAGCAGTTAATTCATATTACGAAAATCATAAAATTCAGCAATAAAATTTGCATTGATGCTTTAATCAACATATATAACCATGTAAGCTCTAATGTTCTATGGCTTTAAATTCAACTAATTATCATGTGTCTAGTTTCTGAATTGGTACTAAACCGTAAAAGCATAAATATCTATTATCTTTTCATATATTTAACATGTCTTTGATAAATACACATTAGAATTAAATAGCAAATCCACACTTCCAATTACCATGAGATTATTATATTACTATAGGCTTATTTTATATTCCATAAGTTATTCATGTTATAACATATTAGATGTATCATAAATATAAGCCTTTCAACTAAACATAACACTTATATATCATTATCATAAATAGCAAATACACGTTAAAGAATGTGTACATGCAACAATGGAAACACATATATATAATCATAAGAAGAATATTTCAAAACAATGGTTGTTACTGTCTAACCTTCATAATCTTTAATATACAATATGAATATGCACTTATAAAATTGTTGCGCACATTAGACTTTTATAATACTCTTGGACTTAATAAAAATTCCTTCATCAATCATGTATTGGCATACATATAGAAATAAGGTTTATGATCACAAAGGCATATATATATATATATATATGATCAATTTAATCAAAATATTAATATAATGCAAATTCATCATTTAACGATTAGCATGTATTTAGGATACTAGCAGTATAGATACATATACTATTGCACATCCTTTTAGATGTGAGTTTTATGTGCAATAAAAGGAATTTCATATGTAGAATAGTATAAAGTCAATTAAGAATTTGCATGCCTTATTGAACTTTTCTTAACCTTTGACAATAAAGCCTACACTATTCTAAAGAGGTGGATAACGGGTTACACGGTGGTACCCGAAGGTACAAGTTTGTTTAGTCACCCAAACGGGGTTGACTACAACCCAAATGGGGTTGAAAATGGTTCAAATGGGACCCTGTCTATTTAGTCACCCAAACGGGGTTGAAAATGGTCCAAACGGGACCCTGTCTGTTTAGTCATCCAAACGGGGTTAACTATAACCCAAACGGGGTTGAAAATGGTCCAAACGGGACCCTGTCTGTTTAGTCACCCAAACGGGGTTAACTACAACCCAAACGGGGTTGAAAATATCGCAGCTGCAAGGTACCCTTATAGGCATGCCTATCTATACACTTCCTAGACCCAACGCAGGCAGTACAATCTCTTTAATTTATCTTTTCTTTATTCATTCATATTCTTATATGCACATGTATACTCTTGTATAACAACGAATAATGTACTCATATACATGCTCATGTGTAACTTTATATAAACCTTTGAACATGCTCACTATTGGGTATTACTATTCTGTATTTGAAATCTTTTTCAATCATGTAACTATTTCGTATAACATGATTGTATCTATATTATACTATTTGCTCCTATGCATAATCATGTATAGATATATATATCTTCTCTAGAGCATCAACATATATGCATAATTCATAAAACAATTTATACAATTGGCTCATGTAATAATCACATGACAAAATAATCCCTCTTTAATGCATACACTTGTATACGTATTGTCATATAACATTGCTATTATGTACTTTAATAAGATTTCTATAATTGAGTCTATTGCTCTGTAGATCTGTGTTTCAGCTTACTAACATGTGACATCACATATGCTTGTTCATGTCATTTTATTTAAGTAAAGACATAATCATACATTTCGCTTTAAATCATATGCTTTAAATCATTTCACTAAAATATCTTTCAAACCCGATCATGTAAGATCATACTATATATGTATATGTTTATATGTACACATATATTCTACTAAACATATTACTTCTTTTTACAAGTAGAGTTAATATTTCAAACTATAAGTATCATACGAACAGTCATGGGTTGCATTTTTAATATTGACTATCATGTATATATTCATATCCACATTTGAACTCTATTGCAGGCAACACTATGTTCATGTTCAACTCACATATCAAGACTGTATTCATATTATACTATTTATACATATACAAAGTCTTGTAAAGCTATAAGTTCTCTGGTGCATAGAAAGATATATGCACATTTCATATAACAAGTTATAAATCTAGCTCATCCAATCCGTGTGACTATAAAATTTGCATCGTGACATAGTGGCATGACATATAATCATCACATCAGATACTTGATCATGTTCTCATTAAGCATCTCACATGTTCATAGTCATGCTAAAACATTTTCTATCTCATAGGGCAATTACATGCTCATACACTCATATACATAATCATGTGCTATACAAAATATCGACATGTTTCCATATGGGCATATACATATGACATGGTCATATTATTATGTTTTATATTTCATAGCATAGGTACATGTCAAAATATGCACTATCTCATCATAGGATTACATATATATACATAAATTTTGCATATGACAATCATGTACAAATCTAGTTACATATATAGGTTAGATATTTTCATCACCATTATTCATTTATGTACACATACAAATGTATATGTATGCCTATAAATCCTTCATTGATAATCATATTACATGCCCTATCCAATTTATTTTACTATCACATAAACAACTATTTATCTCAATTAATTAAAAAGTCATAAAATAAAGTATCACAAAAGTCTGCACAGGGCAGCATTCTGGACTCGATTTGTGAGCCACATTTGAAATTGAAGATGTCATTTTTAGGCAAAATTATCTCCTAAAATCTTATCCCCCTATGTGTCTAGTTTCCATATCATCAAAATTCATCTTAATATCTGACCTATAGCTCTAGTTATTTGAAAAAATACTATAGGCTGTTCATAGAGCCAAAACAGTGTGGGCTGTCACTTAGAAAAATTCATAACGTAAAATTGAGACAGATTTATACCAACATTTCTTCTTAAAAGTTATACTTTCATGTCTCTAGTTTTAACAGAATTTTGTTTTGTAGCATTTCAACACCTCTACAAAAAGTTATGCCTATTATTGTAAATTCTGTTTCTATGAGCAGTCCAGGCGACTAGTCCGGATTCAACCCTAAATTCCCTATACTTAGAGGCAGATTTAAGCTTATCTTTCTGATTAAGAATTGTAGATATAGAAGTATATGTTCCATAAAAATTAACTTTACATCATTCTGATCATTGTAGACGAAGTTATCTCAATTTAATTACAAGCTGTTCCAGACTCCACATTAACAGTTCACCTGATTTTTCAATAAATTATAAAAATTAGCTAGAGGCAGAATCAACGCCTGGTCCCTTCTACATATTTGTATTTTTATGTCTCATTTAACTATATAATTTTTAATTGGTTAATTTTGAGTTCTATAACTCAATTTACAATAGAATTACCATTACTAGGTCAAAGAAACCCTAATAAGGTTTCAAATGCAACTTACCTCACATTCTCAACAAATCATTCAAATCATTCTCAACAAATCATTCAAATCTCAAGTCCACCTCATCATGTCCAGCAGAAAATTACATGAACATGAAAACCCCTAAAATTCCCATACCTTGGCCAAAATTTCCTTTAGCCAACTAATCCTTTGCAAGACCTTTTTCCTTTGTCTCTTTTATCTTCTCCTTCTTTATCTACAATGTAAATCATTCTCTAATCCATTATTTCCAGCAGCTTTTCCCAACCAAAATCCAAGTAGAGAATGAATAAGAAGATGATGATAATGAAGATAACCAAAATTAAACCATACCTTATAAATCAATATCAATATTTCCTTGAACATTCCCACATGCATGCAATGGCCTTCATGAATTTATGAGAGATGAACATGAAAATTGAAAGAGATGAAATGAATTCCCTCCTTTGGTGCCGTCCCACTCTCCCTTTCTCTTTCATTCCACTAACACCAACATTTATATAGTGCTTTGGTAAAAGTCTTTTTAGGTCCTTCAAGGTTTTACATGTCACACTAAAGACATACAACTTTTTGCATGCTATAAAGTGACCCCTCCACTAACTCTTTTTCTTAAATCAACCTTTCTATTTAATCCCTTTTTTGAATTGACCTCTCAATATATGCTTCTATCTACATTTGACCCTTAAAATACCATATTTATAAATTGACCCTTAAATTAATACTTCATGCTAAACATACTCACTTTCTACTGCTCACTATTTGATTTTTACATAATATTTTTCACATGGAAACCGACATTTTTCAAGAAACTTTTCTTCTTAACAATTGATACTTAAGATCTTAACTATATGATATAAAAATTTCAAGTCATTTTGATGTATATCCCAGGAGTTATAACATATGAAACACCTACTGCTCCAATGACCCGCCAAATGAAAAAGGGCTACTATTTTGGGCATTTTTGAAGACCTTAGAGGAAAAATTTCATTATTGTTATTTCTATAACATTTGTAGAAAACGAAGTCCCGGTTCTATCCCAACTAAAATCATCAAATTTTTAGTTCAAAAACTCAACTTATGATTAAAAAAGTCATTGGAGGTCAATCCAAATTTCTTGATAGCACTTTCACCTTAATGCCTAAGATCTTAATTCAAGTCAATATACTTATAAAATCCCTAATCAACACAAGTATTAATGTATGCAAGAAATAATAGTTCCCAAACAATATCTTAACTGTATTTTTGCTCGAATTATACATACTATGCTATAATGTCATTTGACTATGGTATACTCTATCTCTTAAAACCATGAATCCATTAGATCATAAGTACTACTAATTTATCCCCTAATGCTCAATTTGACTTTAATGAAATATGTTTGCCTTTGAATTCCACAAGGGCTTCTTTAGGGTCCTTACATTGCCTTTTGCAAGTGTCTTTGTCTTGACTTTCTCTACAGGATCCATTCTCCGATCCTCCGCTTGCTCAAGTTGCTCTATCCCTGGTTCTACCATCGTAGCCTCTTTATGGTGCTTGATCATGGAGATATAGACCTCTTTCGATGTCTTTTGGTCACCTCTTAGGATGGCGACGCCTCCCTTGGTCGGAATTTTCATCACCATATAACGGATGCTGGTGACTGCTCCATATTGAAAGAGCAAAGGCCTACCAAAAATAGCGTTATAAGCAAAAATCATATCAATGACCATAAATGTTACCTTGCAGGCATGGGCGAGGGCTTCTTGGCTAAGCTCGACAAATAGCTAAACCAATCCTACCACTGGCACTATGGCATTGCCTAGTCCGATCAGTGGTGTGGCATTCGTCTTGAGCTCTTCAATCGACAACCCTATTGCTCTGTAGGCTTGTAGGGTAAGCACATTCACAGTATTTTCATTATCCATCAATATCCTCTTTACATTAAAATTATTGATTAGTGCCCTGACGACAAGGGCGTCTTTATGAGGGAACATTACATCTCGTGCATCCTCACTAGATATGGTGACTAGAGCTGGTCGTTCGGATGTCTGGGAGACATAGACACCCTTCCCCTTTCTTTTTCTGGAGAGATCCTCTCTATAAGATGACCCACCAGTGATTATATTTATGACACCAACATACGATCGGCGTGGATCTGCACTCTTTGGCTTTCTTCGTTCATCATCATCATCAGAATCATCTTTCTTAAGGTCCAAATGTCTACAGGGACTTGTCCCTCTGGTCGGGACTATAAACCTCTTGAGGTACCCTCTTTGTAAGAGTTGCTTAATTTCTTCTTTCAACTGGTGACATTCATCGGTTGTGTGACCGACATCCTTGTGGAGCTTGCAGTACTTATTATGGTTTCGGGTCCTTCTGCTCTTCTCATCCATCTTCTTGGGCCAGTTCACCTTTTGGTGATTTTTCTTGATCCACATCAACACCTGTACAGGATTGGTGTTGAGCGGAGTGAAAGTTCGAGCCTGCTGGCCACTGCCCCATTCAAACCTGAATCACTCTGCCTTCTTTCTTTTTCCCAAATTTCTCGAAGTGGAGGCTCTCTCGAGACTCTTTATAATCCACTCAAATATTGGAGCTTGGTCGAATGATCGTTTGTCTGGGTGCTGGAGCCTATCCATGACGTTTCTTCTTCTCCCTCTATTAGACCTCAAGGCATCATCCAACTGGATTTGTTACCTAGCTCTTTCCATTAGATCAAAAAAGCTAGTTGGCGGCCTTGTTGTGATTGAATCAAATAATGGCTTATCAATAGTACCATTGGCTAAAGTAGTGGATGTCATTTCCATGCTTACATTTCTCACCTCCGATATTGTGGCTTGGAATCTATTGATGTAGTCTCGAAGACTTTCATCAATCCTTTGATAGAGCTTGCACAGGTCGCTCACAGATTTTGGCATTCGCATTTGTACAATGAATCGTGTGATGAACAGCTCCTTTAGTTATCGAAAAGAGGTGATCGACCCCTACGGGAGGTCGTGGAACCACGTGAAGGCCTCCCAAGGTGGTGGGGAATATCCTGCAGGCATCCCTTTCGTCATAGGTGTACACCTGTACTTTCATTAGATATTCTACAAGATGAGAGGCAGGGTTAGTCTTACCTGTATACCTGCGGTTTGGCATGCACATGAAAGAAAAATCATCCCCAATGGACAAGGTGGATGATCTATTGGGGATGTATGGAGAATCTTTGCTTGATGACATTGTCCCCTTGCCCTTGTCATATCTACCCGAGGTTCTGGCCCCCACTCTTCTACCATTATGAGCTCTTGGCTCATTGATGGAAATCCCCTTATTCCTTCTTCTTCCAAAGTCTTCGGCCATGAAGCCCATTTCATGGCCTCCTTCAGAAGTCCTGGGCATTTTCCCCTTATTTAGAGTTTGGACTATGCTCTTAGTGAAGTCACTAAGAATGGCGCGCATGTCCCTAATAGTAACAGGGATATCTTTTGATTGCCACATGAATACGTCATTGAATTCTGGGAGGAGGTTACCCCTAGTAGGGGATCTAGGAGATCTCTCTCTTCTTCCTGAAGGCCTAGATCTGCCCTAGTTGTTACTATCACAGTCTCCAAAAGCTTCGTTTGCATTGGATCTTGAACCCTCCATCGCCTCTCAATGAGAGCACCAAATGATAAAGCCTGAGATGTCTTTATCTGAAGTAGAGGACTTGCAGCTGCGATTTTCGATCAGATGCTTTGTCCTACAAGGTGGAGTGTCCAATTGGACCCGAGCATTAGCACTTCAAAGCTTAAGTTAGTAGTTTTTAGAGAAAGAGTGCTTAAAGAGAGGGAGTCTCAGATATTCTATACCTGGAGCCATTGTGTTTTAGGCTATTTATAGGAGTTCTTTGGAGGGGTACTCGAGTACCTTAGGGTGTGATAACCGATAGTTGGAGCAGGTGAGCGGCGATGTGATAGGGAGCAGGTGGAGAGTATGGGCGTTGGCTTGTGTTAGTGGGTTGACAGGATGTGTTGTCCCATCAATCCTATCGGACATCACTATTAGTGTAAGCCCTAACCCCAATACATTGTAATAAAACACTTTAGTAAATAAATGAGGCATTTGTTTTATCTATTATATTCCTGTGCATATCAATTGATAAAACTATCCAAGAATGTTGTTTCAGTTTAAGTTATCATGTGTGAGGCACATAGTTATAAGACCTTGAAACAATAGAGACTTCATTCTAAATATCCCTAGTCCGTCATTATTATGGGAATAATAATGAATTAAGACTAGTATGCTCTCTCTGATAAGTTGAGTTCTGTCTTACGGATCATAAGGACAAGAGTGTCAATCAGAGATCATAGATACATGTTTAGAACATGGTATCTGGATTCGATCCATTCATAAGAACACTATATGGTACAAGTCATAAGTGTTTCTCATATGTAAGTTTTGCATCGGAGTTCTTAGACCTAAAATCTCTATGAAACTCTTTATGAATTACTATGTACTTTGACATACACCTAACGTGCTCATAACAGAGTGACAAGTATGGGTATGCTTGGGTATGCATTGATTCATGTTAGAGAGCATGGGAGAAGTGAAGGGATTACCCCTCTCAATAAGAGAGAAAATATCATCGACCACTTGATCAGTGAACTGAGAAGTGTATGGCCATACTGATATGAAATAATGAGTAATCATTATTTATCTGAGAGTTCAGTGTCACTGGAATATCAAGAAAGGAATTAATATATATAAGGATGACTAGTTTCATGCCTTATATTAATTCTGATATTTATGGGTAAGGGACTATGCAAAATTGCATTAGGTCACTAAATGCCATATGCATTTTCATTTAATTTGGAATGCTATATTATCTTGCTATAGAATATATATAGCCTTTGAATTAATTCATTAATTCATTGTCAACATTAAATGGACCTATAGGATCGAACACAAAGCATGGGCTTAAAATATTTAAATAAAGTATTGGGCATTAATTTGGGCTTTTAATTAAAGTCAAATTAATGTATGTAATGGGTATTAAAATTGCTATTGGACCTTGGTCCATGAGAGAGAAATTTAGCCCACAAGGTTTAATTTCAATTAATTAATTATCTTGTATTAATTTAATTAATTGAGTATTAAAGCCTAAAAGAATTTTAATCAAATTAAATCACTTAAATGAAAATTGAAGTGATCGAAATTCCAAGATAAATATCAAGGAATTTCGGCCCATGTATAAGTTTTAAATTAAGTGATTTATTAGATTAAAATGTCTTAGATTTATTTCAAATTAATTCAAAAGAGTTTGAATTAATATATGTCACTTGATTTTAGGAAGTGATTAAGGCTAAATTAACTATCTTGAGGTAGTAGATTTTAGAATTAACACTTAAAAATAAATGACATATATATATTGAATGAGAAAAAATAAAACCCTAGTGGTGGTGGCATGAAAACTCTCTCTCTCTCTCTCTCACAAAATTCTCTTGGCCGAATTCACAAGGAGAAAGGATTCTTCCTCATTCTCTTGTGTTATTGGGCAGCAATAGCAACTAAAAGGAAGTACAAGATCAAATCTTGTAGCTTCAATCCTTTGCCATTACACAATACTTAACTAGAGAGCTAGCAATCTTGATTTTAAGCCGTCATTGCAATTGTGTGTGTGAACATAGAGAGGAGTGGCGTAAAGGCTGTTCCTTTGGCATTGGTGGTGAAGATCTAAGACAAACAAATCCTTCTTGATTGATGGTCATCATCAAAATCAAATTTTGAAGTGCATCTAAAGTTGTAAGTTTTAAAAACCCTAAAATTGCATGCTTTCGATTCTAGTTTATGGAATGAGTGGCTTGTATGATCGATTTTTATTATTTTCCGCTGCATGATCATCATATAAATGCCATGTCATATTCCATCAATCACGCCTTCCTGTCTTGTCTTCCAACTCATGCTTTGCCTTTTAGTTATGGCGCTTGGGCTATGCCAAGTGATGTTGGGCCAACCAGATTGGGCCTTTGGAGATTTATTTTTCATAGTTATCACTTACTAGAAAGGATATTGTAGGTAGTGCCATTGCTTGCTTATACAGATGCTTTCCTAGTATAGGTCTCTATACTATGCTTTTGAATAAATGTTTAAATCAAATACATGTTAGTGAGATTAAAAAGAGTGCAAGAAATTTGAATTAAGCCATTGTAATTGCATAGTTGTTTAAGTGTTGGAGGTACTTCGTGTAATCTAATTGGGTTGTGTTTTAACCAGGTTGACAGTATCACAAAGTTTATGAAGTTCATGTTTAAGCTGCTAGCATTCTTATGATTCTCTTTGATATAAATGACTATTTATATTCAGTTGCAAGGATTTGAGAATTTTATTTATGCTATTTATGTGACTTATTTTAGTGTTTAGATGGCTATTTTAGTCTTGAATTTCAAATTATGTTGCTGATCTTGTATGTCATCATAGGTGCCTTTACTCTTTGAGCAGAGCAACAAAAAAGAGCACTAGAGTTATTGAGTATATTATTCAAGTATTCTTCAAATGTTTGGATGCTCAAGCAACTAATAATAAGCATGTTTGTTGCTACTTTAATCTTTATGGTTATTTTTTTTATTTCCTTCATCTTCAAACTAGGCCAGCATTTACAAGTGTATTCCCAAAAATTTCCTTTTAGTGTTTTGAAGTGATAATAAACTATGTAGCCATATTAATATGTTATGCATATGGATGCTATGAAATGGGACATAAAGTTGATAGGGTGTTCATAATATATATATATATATATATATATATATATATATATATATATATATATATATATATATATATACACACACACATATGTTGTTATTACTTTTTTGGTCCTCATTCTATTTGTGGCTATTAAAAAATAAAGTGGCATTATTGATATTTAGGTTACTTCATATGTTGGTCTCACTCTTCCATTGCCTAACTTTTCTATTTAAATAATTGAGTTTCTGCATTTTCCTTTGATGTTTTATGTAGTTTTGTCATTTTTCTTTTAGTATTTTGAGTTTGCATCTATAATATTGGTTTTGGGTTTTAGAAATATGGCATTAAAATTTTGATATAGAGGTTTATCTATATTTTTTTATAAGCTTCTTCTTTTTCGCTCAAAGTGGGAAGACTCAGAATTTTCATAAAATGAATAATAAATAAAAATGTGCATTTTGTGTATCCTATTTTATATGAGGAATTTGTATTATGTCGGATGCCATATAAAGTAATGTTTTGAGAGAGATTACGCGTCTGTAAGTTGCTTTAAAAACTAGGAACATGTTAAACCCACTTGAGTATAGGAGTTACCAATCTCATGCTATGCTAGATATGCATATTATGACAAGGTGGACCCAGAATAGCAATAATTTACAACATATATCTAATGAAGTAAGACAATCTCTTATTGAAAATGATATGCTTGGGAGGATCAAGGAGATCCTTTTTTTTTTCTAACACCAACATGATGGGGTGGGTGCTGAACTTTCTTGAGGCTTATATTACCTTAAGTTATGTGAAGAAACTTGTTGCTTTCTATCTTATACACCTGCTTTTCTTTGCATATTTCTCTTTTCCTCAACAATAATTTTGCCAATAATAGATACTATTTTCCTTTAAAAGAATAGAAAAGAAACAAAAACTATTATTCACTACAAAGAAACAAAATTGTTATTTGCTAAGGGAATTATGTGGCTAAATTATTGCTTTAAAAGCCAAATTTTCCTTCCATATGGTAGTAAAATCTAAAATTTTTGACTGGAAAGTGAAATCCTTTAAAGGCGTATCAAACTTGATTATAGCTATTGATTGCATTATGACTTCTTCCTGGGTCATTGTATAGGTGAAGTTTTGAAAACCCTTAAACAAAAGGAGAACCACTTGGGATATATTGTTTGTATAATTTTATATTCCTTAATTTCCAGGAATTGATCCTTAAGAAATACCTAGCAGAGCTGATTGTTGTCTTCTTTTATTGTTTCCTTGTGACAATTTTGTCAACAATAGCTTGTTTAGTTGTTGAAAGAGATCTTTTTGCTTAGAGCCTAAAGCCTAATATAAGATTTGTTGTTGTTCTGTTCCAATGACTCATGCATACAGATTTATCCATTAATAGAGAATATTTTTGGCTACAGATTTCAGCTTGGCACATCTGATTGTTGTATGGACTTTATTCAAATATGCAATATCAAACTCTAAACTTTTCACTAGTCTTCACATAGCTTTGAAATGGAAGAGATTACAGAGTGAGTTAACAATATTAACATAGCTGGAGATTTATAAAAGAAGAATTGTATTCAAGTCTCCAACACCAAGAAGCTTTTGTTCTTCTATGTCAATCTCGCCAAGGTAATTTTTTTTATTTCTTCCATTTTTTGCTTACTAATTATGAAGTTTAATTGCTATCTTCCTAGGTTTAATTGTTGGGTAGGTCCTATTTAATTATAATGATGCTGGTTCTATTTACTTGTTTTTTTGTGACAGTGTTAACTAAGATTACTAGCCCATTGTTGGCTATTTAATTAATGAGTAATGAAGCTACAAATGTTAATATTATTTAGATCTGGCCATAAATGGTTCTAGAAATTTTGCTGTCATTTTACTTACAGGCATTTGGTCTAAGTGGGTACTTTGGCCAAGTTTCATGCCTAATTGGTTATAATTCTCTCAATTTACCGCTCCGTTATCTAATAGTATTACTATAGTTCTAGCCACTTACATGCACATATTTGCAAAGAAAGAGGGGTGTATTATATCATTAGAATTGCCTGTATATGTATTTAGAGAAGTTGTCTAATTTTCTGTGTCAATGGGCTTTATGATCATTTCAGTTGTAAATCTAAATTGGGAAGTTTTTAGACTGCCATTAAGAAAATGGAATTAGTGCAAGAAAGACATTTATTGATTTTATTATATAAATGCATGGCAAAATCAGTCACAATCAAAAATATGAGTGAATTGTTTAAGCATTGTTCATTCTTCTTCATATGCTTCTCTTCATTCTAGCATCCTCTTTCTTAAAATATGCAATCTAAGCTATAACAATGTTTAAACTCTAAAGGTTGTTCACTATGGGTCTCAAAAATAGATCGTAGAAACTTTGTACAACAAAACTAGGGGGCTGGTGGACGTCATTAAATATATATAATTTAACCAGCATCTTAGTATTCTTTAATGTTATCATAATTTTGTACATAGTGCTAAATATTCCAATCTAAATGAAATGTATGTCCTGAATGATCATCATATTGCGGGCCACTAACCGTACCTTCTGAGTTGTTTTCTATAGTTTCAAGCTTGCCCTGTAAATCTTTTAATAACTGTGTCTATTAATTTTATTTATTATCTTCTATTTACTGCAAAAAATAGAGGAAAATTGTTGTCCACCTGATAATTATGTTGTGAGTATAATTTCCTAGAATCAATGTATCCAAAGTGGTTTTTTTCACATTTTCTACAGGATTGGTCAGGCCAAAATGTGAGCAGCATAACCTTTGAGATATGTGGATTCATAACTATACTGTCAAGAACAGTAATTCTTCATGCAATAAAAGAACACGAGCCACCACTTCCTCTAGGTGCACATGATTCTTGTCCTTTCTCTCTTTTTCTATCCTAAGTTAAGAAAGGAGTCAGTTGGCTTGTTGGTTACTCTAATTTGAGCTTACCAATTGCCAATCCATTTATTCTTTTTTATATTAAGGATGAGCTAAATGGATGTGCTTTGGCATTTATCTTACTAATCTCTAGTTGTCGGCCATTCTTGTCTGAATGTTTGAACGCAAATAGATCTAATAGTGATAGGTTGATACTGAGTTTACTTTTGTATATTTTCACCTTAAGTTCTTTGAGAGGAGCTCTGCCTTATTTTGGTCTGTTTTGCTGCTTAAAATCCCTATTTTTAGCACCAAATATGTTATTGGCTTTTGCATTCAGTACTAGAATCACATCAGGGATACTCAAATAGCCTCAATTGCTAGAATCTCTTCTACAACCTTTATATATTGATATAAACATTAGAGGCTTAGATATTAATAACACTTGGAAAAAATCCAAATTGATAACATAGTGTTGTTAATAACACAGTGTTATGCTGGTTCCACCTATTTTGTTTTTTTTCTCTTACTCATTACTTTTAATTTTCAAATTCTTATCCTAATTAAAGACAACTATTGAACATCCTATTGTATTCATGTTTTCCAGCAGTGGATTAAGGAGCAGATGCATCTATTCACATCTTGTACTGACCAAACTAATGGCGCAGGTGCTTCATCATATGATCGACACATGGAGTCATAAATACTATTTTACCCATATTATAGTTATATTATATATTAGAACATTTTGTATATCATTTGTTACTGCAATATATGTATGTATTATTTTGGATATACAACTAATTTAGATATGAACTTGTAAATAATATTTTTTTTCAGTAATAGATATATATATATATATATATATTAAATGTTAAGTAATTTATAAATATAAATTTATCGTTTGTAGTTTTATTATTTAAATGATGAAATCTCCTTTTTAATTTAATAAATTTAAAAATAATTTTAATTTAGTGAGAGATTAGTATGTTTAGACAGTAGCTATTTAGCTATAAAAAAAACAATGGGTAACTTTCCAAGAGCACATTAGCGAATGATACTTTGTTGTTAAAATTACATTAGCAACAAATATTTTGTCGCTAAATAAGAGGAAAATGTGTCGTATGGCAATGAATGTACCATCATCGCAAAATTTAGCGAGAACATTATCGTAGCAATATGGTGACGATTAAACTGCTATCGCTAAAATTAGCATGAACAATATCGTAGCAATATTGCAATGAAAAATAATGTCATTGCAAAATTTAACATGAATAATGTCGTAGCAAAATTGTGACAAAAATACTATCGTCATAAAATTTTGCGTGAACATTGTTGTAGCTATTTGTCGACGAATATATTGCATCATAAAATTTAGCTAAAATGTTGTCATAGCAAAATAGTGACAATGCTTTGTTCTCACTAAAATTTGGCGATGACTTATTGTCATCACTAAATTCTACTTCAACGACTTTTATTTCAAAATGATGGTCATCACTAAGTTATCGCTAAACTAATTTAGCAGTGAAAACACATCAATTAGTGACGAATTTTGTCGTCACTATTTTTAATTTTTTTAGTAGTGTTCAACTACCAATAGAGAGGACACTATGTAAAAGATTGCACTGTGTCAAATCAAGTACACTATTTTGACTTAAGAGTGAGTAAAATATGTGTATCAAGTTCTGTGTTTCTATCTGAATTTCATCCTTTGTGGGTGGTAGATTCAGGGAAAATGGACCACTGACAAGGGATTAAGATGCTTTTGTCGAATTTTGATGAATCCCAAATATAGTTAAGTTGATTTATTCGGGAAATAATGCTAGACAGGTAGTTTAAGGGATTAGCACATGTAGATTAGTATTGCATGAAGGCTAAACCCTACTCCTACATGATGTACTTTATGCCCTAGATATTCGTAGTAATTTAGTTTTAATTTTAGCCTTAATGAAACTTGGTTTTAATATGCATTTTAAGGATGAAATTGTACGCTTATATTTGGATAATACTTATTATGGTTCTGGTTTTATTTTAAACAATTTTATTATTATGGATGTCGATCCTGACTATTCAAATAAAACTAGTTTTTCTTTTATCTCTTTTAATTTGCATAGTTATGAGAATAATGTAAAATTGTGGTATGCTAGAATAAACCACATCGGGCAAGACCGAATGAGTCGGTTAACCGAAGTGGGATTGATAGGTGATTTAAATAAGGTTAAATTGCCTACCAATAAGCATTGCCTAAAAGGAAAAATAATTAGAAAACCGTTCAAAAAAGGAACTATAACCAAATTTTCATTGCAATTAATTCATTTTGACGTTTGTGATCCAATAAATTTGAGGGCAAGGTGAGGGGCCTACTACTTTATCACTTTTATAGATGACTATACTAGGTATGATCTGTTAGTGGTTATGCCCTAAGCCAAAAATTTGGACCTTTATGTAATGTCATATTTCATTTTATAAAATTGGATTTTCTTCACATTAATATATTGTTGGCATGTTACATTATAATAATATTTATAAATAACAATCTAATGTTATTTTAACTATCCCTAGTCATTTATCATCAAATGAATAATGATAAATTAAGACTAGTATAGGTTTGATTAATAATCATGAGATGATTATATATATATATATATATATATGTATGTATGTATGGTGATATAAATCAAACTTGTAGGTACTTGTTAGAGAACAGGATACTTGATAGACCCGTTATGAGATACTACATGGGTTAATGTCATTAGTGATCTCATAATAGTTATGTTACTATGTCTAAGCAAGTACACTATTTTGACTTAAGAGTGAGTAAAATATGTGTATCAAGTTCTGTGTTTCTAATTGAATTTCATCCTTTATGGGTGGTAGATTCAAGGAAAATGGACCACTGACGAGAGATTAAGATGCCTTTGTCGAATTTTGATGAATCCCAAATATAGTTAAGTTGATTTATTCAGAAAATAATGCTATATTGGTAGTTTAAGGGATTAGCACGTGTAGATTAGTATTGCATGAAGGCTAAACCCTACTCCTACATGATGTACTTTATGCCCTAGATGTTCGTAGTAATTTAGTTTTAATTTTAGCCTTAATGAAACTTGGTTTTAATATGCATTTTAATGATGAAATTGTATGCTTATATTTGGATAATATTTATTATGGTTCTAGTTTTATTTTGAACAATTTTATTATTATGGATGTCGATCCTGACTATTCAAATAAAACTAGTTTTTCTTTTATCTCTTCTTCTTTTCATAGTTATGAGAATAATGTGAAATTATGGTATGCTAGAATAAACCACATCGGGCAAGACCGAATGAGTCGGTTAACCAAAGTGGGATTGATAGGTGATTTAAATAAGGTTAAATTGCCTACCTATAAGCATTGTCTAAAAGGAAAACTAATTAGAAAACCGTTCAAAAAAGGAACTAAAACCAAATTTTCATTGCAATTAATTCATTTTGATGTTTGTGGTCCAATAAATTTGAGGGAAAGGTGAGGGGCCTACTACTTAATCACTTTTATATATGACTATACTAGGTATGATCTGTTAGTGGTTATGCCCTAAGCCAAACATTTGGACCTTTATGTAATGTCATATTTCATTTTATAAAATTGGGTTTTCTTCACATTAATATATTGTTGGCATGTTACATTATAATAATATTTATAAATAAAAATCTAATGTTATTTTAACTATCCCTAGTCGTTTATCATCAAATGAATAATGATAAATTAAAACTGGTATAGGTTTGATTAATAATCATGAGATGATTATATATATATGGTGATATAAATCAAACTTGTAGGTACTTGTTAGAGAATAGGATACTTGATAGACCTGTTATGAGATACTACATGGGTTAATGTCATTAGTGATCTCATAATAGTTATGTTATTGATTAGACCTAAGATTATCATAGTGTCCTACATGAGTAACATTATGTTTTGATATAATTAAATATTATCTTTAATCGGATAATTATAAAAGTTATGATTAGACATGATGAGAATCATATAAAGGATAGTAAATAATCAATATGGAATTTGTCCCTCTCTTATGAAAGAGATATATATTGAGCCCCTCGAAAATTAAGACTAAGAAATGCATGGCTGTGCTCAAATTAATTGATGGAGAGATCAATATCATTTAATATTATCAGTCTACTTAGTGATTTAAAAATGATATATTTAAATTATATAAGTTTGACATGGATTATGACTTATATTTAAACAAGATATCGTGTGACAAAATGATTATAATATGTTTTATAGATTAGGTTAAAATCGAATTATTGATATTCATATTATTTCAGTAGTCGTAATGTTTTGCTAGAGACCGCCCATAACTTATGGGTCCATGATGGGATTACGGCCCATTGCCAACATAAAATAAATGTATTGGGTTGCACATATAAAAAGTGATAAATGGACTAAGGGTTTATTTAGGCATTTCGAATTTTAATTTGTCACAAAATAAAATTTGAAATAAAATTTTAAAGTTAATGATAATTTTTATTTTTAATAAGAAATAAATTATTTCTTATTTTAATAAGAGATATGTGCCCAAAATTTTCTCTCTAATATTGGGGTTAAGTGTATGGACCCAAAATAGGCCCTAGGAGAATTCAAGGGTATTATCATGGTAATAATATTTAATTTAGCATAATTGGATGATGCATTACAATTTTAGATGTGAGGAATAAAGGTTTTAAGTGATAGAGGGTAATATAGTTATTTTACCATGTGTATAATTGGAACAAAAATATAGTTAAGTGGCCAATCGTAACAAAGGTGTGATTTAATAGGTCAATTGCAATGAAAGAAAGAAGTTTGGGGTGAATTGTGAAATAAGAATGATAAAGGGACTTATAGAGCATTTGTTTTGTGGGCCATAGATAAGACCACCACCTAACCTAGAACCCATTATGATATGGTATTTAAAGGAAGATTAGGGACTTGAAAATCAGCCATTCCTAAGGAAAAAGAAAGAAACCTCATTTCACTTTCCCTTTCTTTTCTCTCTCTCTCTTTAAGAAAATATGCCACCCTTCTCTCTCTCTTAAAAATCTGTAAATCTCATTCCTCTTTTTCTCTATTAGAAATTCGGCCCCTTCACCTAAAGAAAATCCCTTCATTTCCATCTTCATGCACGTAAAGAAGGCTTGATTAAAGATGTATTCAAGGATATAAGCTAGCAAGGATCGAAGGAAGAGGAAAAAGTTGAGAGAATGAGGACTAGATGGAAGATTTGGTGTTGCATGTCAGGTTTGGGAACTCCATTCTTTCTACATGTAATTGTTTTATGTTATGATGTGGATATAAGAGTAATGGCTGCATTTTAGGATGGAGATATGGTTTAAAGATATGAGATCTAAGAGTTATTCCTTTTGTATGTGCTTGTTGTGTAATGATTTAGATGATTAAGTGTAATAGTTGTGTTAAAAGATATGGGCATGAGTTATGGGTATAAGATCTATGTTTGATAACTTGCATGTGTTCGATTCTATGAGGAATTAAGATGATAGCGTTGAGAGGATAGGTAATTGGTATATAAAACTCTACATGTTTCATTTTTAAAGTTATTTGAATTCATCAAGATGTTTTAGGGTTAAAAGATAGTTAAGGTTAACACATTCGTAGGTTGAAGAGGAAAAAGGAGCTAATTTTTGAAATTTACAGTTTGCCAAGATGAGTATGTTACTTTATTTTTTTTACAGTAACTTTCAGATTTAAATCTTTTATTAAGTTAAAATTGAGGTTTAAATGTGTTTTTAAATAAAGAAAACACATAATTCTTAAGTTTACTTTGATGGAAATTATATGTAATAGAGTAGATAATGGCATGCAAGATTAAATCTGAAAATGCTGCAACTTGCATATTGGATTTTGAACTGCTAAAAAATCGTATATAGGAAGGATCAATCTTTGTCGTGTTCGTGACAGACCCCACTGCTCCCTGATATTTCTTCTTTCTTCTTTTCCTTCACAATTGGTTGCCTTCACATGTTGCACTCGCAACTCATGTTGTGCCCACAATAGAAGCTAGTATGTTTGCTTATATATGCTTTTATGTTACACAGAATTTAATATACATGACCCATATTTGGTGAAATGTTTTAAGGTATAACCAATGACTTGCGAGTGTTTTTATAAAAGGGAATTGATTGGCAATGCTCTATAAATTTAGAAAAGGATGCTAGCACTATAGTGTAAAAATATCCATGAAACTAAAATAACATGGTTATATGACCTTGATTGTCTACATCAAATAGTATATGAATGCTCAAATGCCTATGCCATTATATTATCTTATGACTGTATGATATTATAAAATTGCTATGTCTACAAGCATTGTACAAATATGTGATGGTTTGACTGTAAATATAAATATAAATATATATACACGCACGCACTCACACACGCACACACACATACATATATGTGTATAGATATGCAATTGTAAAATGATAATGTACTTATGAAATGTTTCCATATAATTATAGTTATGTTGAAAATATCATAGGAGGATGATAGTAAAGTATGTGTGTGCATACATGATCATACAAACATACTATTAAGTGGTTCTAATAATATAGTATACTTCAAAGGTAAATATGTTATGGATATGTACACACATATTATTTGATTAAAGGAATTCAATATAGCATGATGTTAAGTATTATTATCATACACATGTGATACACATTAGGAAATCTAAATTGTACCCAAGGAGAGAATGAAATGGCATAGTAGGGATAAAAATTATTTAAGGTCATTAATATATGTCTTGATACTTAAAATATGATACACATGATTATGTGGCATAGAACTTACTAGTAGTGATAAATGTATAGAGGCCTAATTTATTAACTTAACTTCTATGATATAAAAATTGGGTTTCCCTACAAATCTAGACTGATATTAACCTACACTTAAGAAATATGATTAAGTTGATGTGATCAAATAAGAATAAACTATAAGAATTTAGAAAGTGGATTTGATGTATATTATTAAACCTAAGGGTTAATAATTGATAATTAATTAGAATGTTAATAAGTGTTTAGCATTGGATATAAGAATAATATGAGAATGTAATTAAACTAGGAGGTTATGATTATAATCCTATTATTTTAAATGATTGGTTTATATGCTTAAAGATGTGTTTTTATGTGTATGCATTACTTTGACGACTTTCAAAAGAGGTCTTCTACATGTTTTATATTCTCCACTAAGCTATATAGCTTAGCATGGGTTTTTATCTGTGTAGGTTGCCAAGATAGGACTTTTTTCTCAAGGATAATATCTGCAGCAGGATGGCCAACACAAGATAGAGAGAGACTAGAAGTGTATAGTTGTCATTTTGGTTTTAATTTGTGTTGGAAATTTTGTATAGTATAGATGTTCAGTAAATGGAATATTGTAATGTGTAAAGGGACGTTTATGCAAGTTTTATATTTAATGATTATATCGCTTATGGAATTATTATACAGTAAGGAAAAGTTTAAGAACAATAGTGAATTATAGTGTGCAAGATACATATTTGTTGTAAAAGATTCTGCTAGAACGAAGGGTGTTACATTGAGTCACCTTATATATATAGTGATATATATGTGTTTTTAAAAACCCTAAGCATACTGAGTTAAAAAGTGGCAGCCGTCACTATATGAGGTGAGATAAAAAAAAATCATTTTTGTAACCTTGAGAAGAATACAGAGACTTAAACCCTAGCCGCTAAAGGAAGGGAGCTAGAACCCCTAGAATTTCCAATTATCACATTCAAAGTGTGGATACCAGTAGAGGGTGTTCGTTTCGGT
Source organism: Excoecaria agallocha (assembly GCA_037975025.1). Taxonomy (NCBI): domain Eukaryota; kingdom Viridiplantae; phylum Streptophyta; class Magnoliopsida; order Malpighiales; family Euphorbiaceae; genus Excoecaria; species Excoecaria agallocha. The sequence goes on from CM075816.1 coordinate 366,121, forward strand.
TGAGGAAACACCTAACAAATCATTTTTCTGTGTTTTAAGAGGCTGGTATTTATTTATCTCCTCTTTTTTGAATCAACTGAATTTACACGAATCCTAGTGGATTTTGTAATTTTCGCTACGATTTTTTAATTTTATTGCAACAAAACCCAACATGGTTATGTCTATTTGATTTCTCATAAGTTAGAAGCATTGAGTTGTTTCAAAGCTTATATAAATCTAGTCGAAAATCAATTAGATAGAAAAATAAAAGCTTTAAGAACTTATTGAGGTCAGGTATATCTTTCAAATGAATTTCAAGTTTTATGTGATAAAAAAAGGATTTAAGCATCAGTTGTCTATTCCTAAAACTCCATAACAAAACGGTGGGCAAAAAGGAGAAATAGGACTCCCCTAGATATGGTTAGATCTATGATGGCTGAAGTTAATTTGTCATTCTCCTATTGGGGAGATGCTTTATTGACTGCCACATATATTTTGAATTGTGTGCCCTCCAAATCTGTCACAACCACTCCTTTTGAGTTGTGGACCGGTCATCAACCTAACCTAAGCCATTTACAACCTTAGGGTTGTGCTGCTTATGTCCGTGATAGCTCTACAACATTTGCCAAATTAGGACTAAGAGGTAAAAAGAGTATCTTTGTGAAGTATTGAAAGGATACGTTTTCATGGGTGAGTAAGAAAATGGAACATTGATAAAATTTAAATCATGAGATATCATTTTCTTAGAGAATGATTTTTCAAAGTTGGGCAAAGTGAGTCGAGGCTTCACTTTTTATAAAACTCAAAAAGAGAAACCATCAGGATCACTCCATCCGAGTGGGAAATAATTAGATGTTTGGGATCCTAACGATCTGGATTTTCAGGATCCTAACTTCAGTAGGAGTATTCTCGACTCCAGTGGGAGCATAGATGTTTGGGATCCTTATTTGATTGGGAGTATTCCTAACTCTAATAGGAGCATAAAGATCAATCCTAGTGGGAGCATTCCAAATTATGATGAACATATGAGATACGTTTATCAAGAATCCAAATTGCAAAAATCTAAAAGGAAAAGTGTTCCACACCGATGATTTAAGATCGAAGGATTAAATGATGCCTTTTGTATTACCGCACAAGATGAATAAGAGCCTAAAAATGTACAATAAGTTCTCTTATGTCTAGTTAAGAAAAAAAATGAATTAAAGCAATGGGAGAAGAAATGGCATCCATGAGATCAAACCTAGTTTGGCAAGTGGTTGATCTATTGGAAGGATGCAAACCTATTGGGAATAAGTGGATACTCAAAATAAAGTGAAAAGCTAATGGAAGTATCAAAAGATACAAGGCTCAGTTAGTCGCTAAGGGGTTTACAAAACAAAAAGGGATTGACTACGAAGAGACTTTCTCACCTGTTGTGAGATTTACATCCATAATGTTAATTCTAGCCATAGTCGCTAGTCTAGACCTAGAGTTACATCAAATGGATGTAAAGAATACTTTCCTCAATGGGGGATTAGATGAAGAAATCTATATGGAATAGCCTATAAGTTTCATTGAAAATAGGAAGCAAATATAAGGTTTACTAGTTAAAAAGATCAATCTATGGCCTTAAACGGTCTTTAAGACAATGATATTTAAGATTTCATGATGCAATCAAGTGGAATGAGTTCAACATGATTGATGAAGACCATTTTATGGAACAGCCTATAAGTTTCATTGAAAAAGGTTGCAAATATAAGGTTTGCTAGTTAAAAAGATCAATATATGGGCTTAAACAGTCTTCAAGACAATGGAATTTAAGATTTCATGATATGATCATGTCGAATAAGTTCAACATGATTGATGAAGACCATTATGTCTACCATAAAAGCTCTCAAAATAAATTTTTCATTTTGACATTGTATGTAGATGACATACTTATTATTGAAAATGACAAAGGGCACATAAATGAAATCAAAGATTGGCTCTCTTCCAACTTTGAGATAAAAGATATGGGTTAAGGAGATTATATCCTTGGAGTTAATATTTCAAGAGATTGTTCAAAAAGATGGTTGTCTCTTTCACAAGAGGCATATATCAACAAAGTTTTTGAACGATTTAATATGCAAAACTGCAAATCCATAGATAACCCCATTGCCAAGAATCAATTTCTTAGTAAAAGTATGTATCCTAAGATGTTAGAAAAAATGGAAAGTATGAGAAACATTCCATATGTCACTGTTGTGGGTAGCCTAATGTATGAAATATTATGTACTAGACATGATATATGCTATGCAATGGGTATGGTGAGTAGATATCAGCCCAACCCAGGCAAAGCACATTGAAAAGCAGTCAAAAGGATACTTAGAAACCTCAAAGGTATTATAGATTATTCTCTCTATTATCAAGGAAATGATATACAATTAAGAGGATGTATTGATGCTGATTGAGGAGGAGATGTGGATAAGAGGAAATCCACCTTAGGTTATGTATTCTTGCTTGAAAAGGATTTCATCACTTGCAGTAGCAAGAAATATACCTATGTAGCTCTATCTATAATGGAAGTTGAATTTGTCACTTCCTTAATTACAATACAAAAGGCAATTTAGCGAAAACTGTTTATGAACCATTTAAGAGTAACTGCCTTAGAGGAACCAATGACACTCTATAGTAACAGTCATTCGTCGATGGTTTACATCTAAAAATATCGACATTAAGTACCAATATACAAAAGATATTGTTGCACGAGGAGAAGTAAACTTACAATACGTTTCTACACACGATATGATTGCAGATCCATTGATAAAACCTATATCGAGAGATTTGTTTGAGAGACACACTAGATCTCAGGGTTTACGTTGGATTTAATTTGTATTGTTCATTAATCTCTTTACATTATTATTTATGAATAATAATATAATTCATTATTGATAATACCACTACAAAAAAACTGACCATCGCTAATAAATTAGCAACGGAATCTTAAATCAGTCGATAATTTAGCGACGGAAATGATTAGCTTACACCATTGCTAATTTATTTTCAAAATTAGTCACCGGTATTATAATAATAATTTTTAGCGACTAAATTTTCCATCACAAATTCACTCGCTAATTATTAATTTATCAATAACGACAGTTTATCGCTAATAATTCCCATCTCTAAAAGTTAACGATAAATATTAGTTGCTAATATATGTTAAATTCTAACGTTTACACAGTAGCGACGGATTTTCTCTCGCAAATCCGTCGCTAAATTATTGCATAATTTAATTCTTTTCTTTTGCTCTGCACATATAAACAAAATAAAATTGTCGCTGCACATATAAACAAAATAAAATTGTCAACATTAATATTGCACTAGAGGGATGAACAGTATAACAAACCCAAACAATATCAATGGAGTACATACATATCAGAAATAAAAAGAAAAGGAAAACTTTGATCCTATTGCATGCAATCACATACCAATCCAATGCATTGACCCACCCAAGGGCAACGATGGTCAAATCTTTCAACATAATTGTTACAGATGGAACAATGGGGAGGCCAATAAAGCATGCATGTGTCACAATACTTCACTCGAACAGGAATGCCATTAACCATAACTTCCTTTGTCCGAGGGAACTGGAGGCTAGGTGTTTGTCTTCCTCCAACTTCAACTGACATCAAAGAATCATAACGGAACAGCTCTGATGGATGTAAATTGCGAGGAATAATACCAGGGTAACGGGTGGATGTGAGAAAAAGAAGGCCCAAAAATTGTCAAAGTCAATCATTGAATTAAAACAACAGCAGCTGACCAGCATGTATTATAAATTAGACCAGGTCTACCATCCAAAATGTATAAAGTACCAAATATAGTAAATTCTAATAAAGAGAAAAATCATTAGCAGCATAAGGTCAATGGACCTATAGCTAAGACGGTATACTTCTACTTCCATATCTAGCAAAAACCTGCATTTATAAGAGATCAAACCATCCGATAATGGTACTTAAATTAAAGTACATTCATTTGAACTGTTATCCATAGAAAATTCACCAATCACAGTCCTACTATGCTTCTAAAAAGTCTAATCATCACTAAAAAATGGTGCATGCTACTCTTCTACTGCTCGTATATCCATATTTGGGCTTAAGAATCAGAAGCAAGTCAGTAAATTAAACAATTGACAGACCAAAAGACAATTGCAGGAATTCCTCAACAATATAAGATCAAAATAAAGTGCGACAATATTTGTTTACGCATTTATGGTAAACAAAAAAACAGAGGCATCCTGACAGCTTATCGTCTGTCTACAAGTAGATGTAGTCAGTCACATGATCATCCAAGATATTCCAATTATAAGGTTCTCCCATCATTGCAATAATTGGACTTGAGTAGGTAAATCTCCTTAATTTGAGAGTTAGAAAATAATCACATAGAAGCATGTGAAAGAGATTAAATACCTTTTCCTCCTTTCGTTTTCTCTCATTCTCCTTGACAATTTCCTTCAGCTGAGTTATATATTCCTCGAATATTTCTTGACAAATGCTCTCATCACCAATCGAACTGCATGTAAGCACAAAATATTCCAATATCAATGCAAGATTATATAACCAGGTGAAAGTTTGGCAGTTAACTACAGCTACTGATGCACAATCATCAATACCTGAACTCTCAGCTACCTAACAAGGGATTTCATAAGCCTAAAAAGGGAAAAAAATGGAAGAGATTCCGTATAATATAATATAATAAAGTCATAGACCTGTCAATTGATTTAGAATGAATCTAGAATCAAGGGTATTACTAAGTCAGGATGTCGGAGTCAGTTTAGGTTTCAACTGAAATAGAATGAATTCCGATTAAGGTTATCATCAAGTTATAATTTTCAGGTGAATTTAGGTTATAAAAGTATAACTAGTTGATTTAGTGAAATTTTATTAGGTTAGGATTCAGATTAATCCTTTATCAATGAATTTGGAACAGTAAAAGAAGAGCAAGTGGATTTTCATTGGTTTTCAAACTTTTGTTTTGATGAGATCCATCAGCAAGACCGATATAAGAGCAGTATCTTAGAAAAATTGTTGATTTGGTAAAGTTGAACAATATTTGGGGTCCTCTAACTTAATGACCCATCTATCTTTTTCCTACACCACAACCTCAAAGTAGTAAACTCAGTTATCATTTTTTCTCCCAAACCTGGCCGCCTCCTACAGGTCCAGTCTTGTGTCCATTTCTTCTTGGGATCATGTGCATAAATTTCAAGTGCTTTTTTAGTTGGACATCACTGATAAGAAGAGTAAATGTAACACATGGTTCCATTGTACTCTTAGTACTACTTTGTACATTAATATTTTAGTGCTTTAAAGTGTATATGGATTTCTATAATTTTCAATTAGGACCCAGTTCTAGCATAATGTATCCAAAAACCATCACAGGTTCATATAAAAATATCCTTAATTCTTGTATTCAGATATTGTAGATCCCTTCAATCATGTCTATAAGTTGTACAAGAGAAGAAAGTTGCATTCATTGATTATTTATATTTTCTTGTTAAGCACTGATTTATGGATAACAGTGAACGATTTTCATTTTTACCTCAACTTCATGGTAATATATTTTCCTATTTTGCTACTTTTTGAAGCCTAATGACAGTTTAAGTAACACCTTCAAATTCAAAACCAACTAGAAAGTGTAATCACCTGTTTCTGTAGCTCCTCTGCAACATCTTCAAACAAATCTTTTGCAGTTGCACCTGAACTATTTGATGCAACAACTGAATATGCAGGTAATTCTTTAACCTGAATGGTGAATGAAACTCAACAAAAGAACAACATGTATAACCCAAAATGTTCAACATGACATGATAAATAAGCAACACGATCCATTTTATCATGCAACAAATTGATATATTGCCATAAAAGAAGTTAAAATTGATTGGAAAGATTGCCATGTGTGATCTTATGTTTAATCAGACATCATCAGTTTGATATATATATATATATATATATATTATTTAGTCCATTTCAGAGATAATAGAATAGAACTGAAAAATATTTATAATTTAAGGCAATCATGAGAAAGTCAAATAATTGATTTAATAATAGCATACTTTTGTGATGGATAATGTCGTGAGTTGTCAATCAATCAATTATATTTTCATCTCATTAAACAACCAATTACACATATATATAATTCCGTGAATTGTCAATAAAAAATCATTTTAAATAATTTTAAGAAAAAAATCAATAAAAATATATAGAAATAAGTGGCTCTATTTAAATACTATAAAAATCTCACTATGCTTTATTATCAAATTCCGAAGACGACTACACATTCCACATTTCCCTGCATTTATTAAAATATGACTTATCTGTTTTCTAATACAACACACAGAGAGATTAGTCTTTTCTCTTTTATACATATAACATATGCATGCATGTGCAACAAATAACATATCAATACATCCATTTTATTTTATCTAATTAATAACTAAGTACCATTATTATTTCAAAAAAAAACTAAGTATCGTTATCATACATACACATATTAATTAATTAACTAACTAATAATACAATATTTCCATAAATTAATTAATCATTTACCTAGACCCAGCCACATAGCTTCAACCGCTTCAATCAAGAACTTGTGAATAGACAATAATTCACTGCAAAGGGCAGGGTTCCACAAATTGAAACAACCAATGGAACTGAAAACAGTGCTTAAATTATGGTTAAACAACTATAAAAAAATTATATTTATGCTAAATAATTTAATACTTTCAAGTTCTTAAAGCTTAGAACTAAGGTTAAATTATGCATAAACCACAAATATGAAGAATCAAACACTAGTGCTAATTAATAAAGAAGAACAATTATGGAGAAGAACAAAAAAAAACGTAAAGAGCATAGCCAACAGTAAAAAAGCAAAGAATACAAATTGAATCATGTTTGTTTTCTAGCTAGGAACTGATTCGTTTTTCAAAACTAGACAGATCCATCAAAGCAACCAAACAGTTCGGGAAGAAAAGTCAAGAATTTGCTGACTAGAAAGTCTATTAATCATCTTAAAAGCATTAAAATCTAATAATAGATATGAAATATCCATTAATTATTGAATGAAAGAGCAACAAAACAACCAGAATGAGCATTTAAGATGAATTCACGTTGGAAATCAAAGAAACGATAAGCAATGCAAAGTAAAAATATTAGCTTTTTTTCCCTGCTTCAACGAGAGCAACACAGTTGTAAACTTCACGTTGGTTTCCTTTTTGCTGAATCTCCTAGATTTATATAAACAAACCGTTTTTCACTACAACCAGTATACATATATCTATTCCTCCAGTAATGTCAACCTTGGTGGAAGTTGCAATCACATAAGACTGGTTCACTCTCCTTAAAGGGACACCGTCAATTTAAAATGGTACTTCAACAAATAGTAACAAACACCAAGTAAGAACGCACATGTGAATGATTTCCTATAAAAACTTTGAAAGAAAAAAATGCCTTTTATCATACAAGTAAAGTTCGTAAAATATCTTCAACAATTAAAATAAGAAGAGAATAAAAAAAGCAAGAAGATGACTTTATCATTTTTTCAGTCTATTAACAAGGATGAATGGAAAGAAAAGGAGATGAACAGTAGATGAAGAGAGAGAGTAATGAATAGTAGACAAAACCAGATCTGAGAACAGTAGACCCCTGCTTTCGATGCAGTGCCACCGCCTCTGCCTTTCGGAGTCGACCCCTACTTCTGACGAAATGAACGCTGTGGAAGACCTCGCCACTCGAAAGGTGCTGTTGACGATGGAAAAGCTCCCTTCGCCCTCACCACCGGACACTCGCTCATGGAAAAAATGTAAAGAAGATGATATGGAGAAAAGAGGTATGGTAGCTCGATTTGCCCCCTCCTCAAATGGAGACAACTAGGAGTATGCTTCTGAACAAGATATGGAGAAAAGAGGTATGGCAGCTCTACCTGAGAAAAGAAAAAGGAGAATAAGGCGATGAGATAAGGGGCAAGAGGTATGGCAGCTCTACCTGAGAAAAGAAAAAAGAGAATAAGGCAATGAGATAAGGAGCAATTAGGGTTTTTTAAAAGACAAAAATGAAAGTGAAAGTGAAAGTGAAACCCATACCTACATCGGCGGTGGAGAGCAGCGAAGAGAAGAGAGAACGAGAGAGAGAGAAATGAAAGTGATAGTTAAACCCTAAAAAAATGCAAAAATATAAAGGATTTCAGTTTAAAAAAAATGAAGAGTAATTATTTGTATAGGGAAAAGTCATTTTGGCCTCAAATACAAAACTATAGGGAAATATTATTTCCAATTAAATTTACACTTCTCATTAATCGGATTCAGGTAGGAATAGAGTATTTTTTGGGTTGTTATTCCTAAATATAGTTGACTAAAGCCTGAAAATCTTGTAACCCCAGTTTAAGTTATATAGTCTGGATCTAACTCTATCATATATAGTAAATTAATTAGTTATTAATTACAAGATTATAATTAATTGCAAGCAATTGCTTATCTTTTACGCCACATATATAGATCCTCATTTAGAAAATCTTTTATATTGGTACACCCTAACTAATTTAAGCTGCTAAATCAATTTTATATTTACATCATCTTACTCTAAATCAAATAACACCAACCATCACCCAATAGTGTGGATTCATGAATGGCATTTGCCCTATTTACATGTCTAGTTATTTAAATCTAATTAAACTACATTTTTAGGCGGACAATAATTACTTACTCTACCTAACCATCACCCAATAGTATGGATTTAGGGCGGAGGTTATGGGGCAAGTGCTCGTAGATGAGCCTGATTATTTTTTCTTTTGCCCCTTAAAAATAATTATTTTGTTCCACTATCCATATTTTTTGGAGTTTAATATAGCATCCAATAAATTAAGAGTGATTACAGTTATGATTCAAATCAAAATCGAACTAATTAAAACAAGAATCAAACCATGTGGTCCACTGTTTTTAGTTTCAAATCTGAACTAAAACTGAAAATAATTGATATGTTACATTATAGTTATATATTATAAAAATTAAAATTAAAACCAAACCATCAATTTGGGTTCCAAATAGTAAAATATATATATATATTTTATAAATATATATTGATAATTTTTATGATTTCAAAAATTATTTTAACTGACGAGTAGCTACGGTTTTTGAAATCATAAAAATTATCAATTTAGAATTTTTATGATTTCAGTTTAAATAGCCTCTTAATTTAAAAAAAATGCAAAAGAAAATTTATAATGCAAAAATATTTCAGTTTTTCAATTTTAACTTAAAAAGCCATTTTATTTATAAATTGAGCAAAATTGTCCAATATATATATATATATATTCAAATTTAAAATTGAAACATTTAATTAAGAGAAAATATATTTTATCTTTTCATTTCATTAATTGGAGATATATTTATATTTATTATAATAAGTTTAGATTTATTTATTTTCTAGGATAAGTTGAAATTTATTGAACAACTAGTTTTATTAATTAGGATGCTAATTTTCATTTGATTATAGATAATTATATAACCACATATAATGAATACATAATTTATTAAGATATATAAAGAAAAATATCAATTTTGTTAGTTTTAGAAGTAGTTAAATATATGGTATAATAAGATTATATGTAAAATTATACAACTATAATATAATATGATTGTAAGAGAAAAAATAAAATTAAAAAATTATAATAGTCCTGCCAATTTTTATTATTTTATCTTTATATTCAAGAATGGTTTGGTAAATATATATAATTAGAATTCTAATAATTTAATATTTGATCAAAATTTTATAAAATATAAATAAATTACAAAATCTTTCATATTTATTTAAAATAAGATAATAAATTTTATATTAATATTTTACAAATATTTATTTTTATTAATCTTTATAATGTAATTATATAATAATTGTAACAAATAGTTTATTATTATTATTATTATTATTATTATTATTATTATTAAAAATATAAATTTTCTAAATAAATAACTTTAGATTTTGGGATAATTGATAAAAAAAATTATTATCATATCATAATATAATTCACAAATTTCTATTCCAAAATTGAATATTCATTTTATATTATTTATATTAAAATTCACGTGATTGGTATAAAAATTTATTTTTTATTTTATTTGCAACGACTTAGCGACTACAATATTTGTCGCTAATCTTCTTGATGGAAATATAATACTGTTAGCGACAGCTTTCGTCGCTAAACCGTCGCAAAAAGTGGTGCTAAATTTTCCTTCCAAAGTTAGTGACTAAATATTTCGTCACTAAACTTTCTTAAACTAATTTCTCGAATAAAGAATTAAAACAATAGCGACGGTTTGTTGTCGCTAATTGCATCGCAAAACATGACGCGGACAATTGCGGCAAATAATTAGCGACTGTTTATTCATTCCGTCGCTATTTCGTCACAAAAAAAATGAAAAATAATCTTCCACAACATAATTGTAAAACAGTCGCGAATCCGTCGTAAATTTTGTGATGAAAATAATGCCGTCGCTAATTTACAGATTTTTGTGGTGTACATAAGTATGAATATTTAATGTGTGAACATTTACTGTTATTAATTATAAGATTAAGCATGTCAGACAAAGAAGTAACCCACTCACATGAGTGTTTGCCTTAGTTTTGTTAATAAGTTGACTAAACTAAAATGAGGCAATTTTTAAACATATGGTGAAACTCGAGAGCCTATTCAAAATGAAAATGTCGTCTTGCAAAAATTACAAGAAAATTCCTATTAAGGTGCAAGACTAAGACATGCATGAGGTTGTATGCTTTAAATTAAAATTCAAAAAGTAGGATTATGTGTGATCCAATGGTAAGTTAAACATAACTACCATGTTTTGTCTAAAAAACCAGAAGTAATCCTTAAGTAAATAGACTAAAGTTGGATGTTTCAGTATATTGCAATCTTATGCTTTTGTATGGTGTTATATATATTAAGAGACATGCACTCCTTTAAGGGAAGGAGAGAACATCATGACACATGTTTCATACCATGTGTGCTTAAGTTGACCTAAGAAAGGAAATTTAAAGTAATCGATCTTAACTTTCCTTAGTGTGAGACCTTATATGATAACGACCCTTAGAAATCTTAACTTATCCCTGAAATATGGTTCAGTGTAGCTAGCTTAGTTGGTCTCCAAGAGATCATGAGAAAAATTCAGCATAACGGATCTAACTAGAAAAGTGAGTTGAATCATAATGGATGGCACATAATAAAAGGGGAAGATAACCTTTCGATCACATTTAATAGTTTCATGATTTACTGGGATGCCTATTATAGTTTTTATGAGTAAAGACATAATAGTTAACATGAAAATTATTTTATGAGATCATGAGTTAAAATAGTAACTTTAAGAAGGAAATTTGGGGTTAGGCATACGTAAAAATAGGATATTATTTTTCCAAGATGCTATATATTCCTTATAGGTGTATAGCACCAATGCTCTCAATGTATGCTAGTCACGCGGTTTATCTACCTGTATGATTAGAGATCTCGACTAGAAATCGTTCTGTCATGTGCGAGTGGAAGGTGATAGAGTCTATATACACCCATGACTCCCGATATAGAAAGAAATCCATATGAATATGGAAATTGTCCAAATATAGAAGTGATCCATATCAAAAAAGAAATAAAGCTGATATGGAAACAATTTCATGTCAAATCCCTTAATTAGAGAATATTTCTTATTTGTAAAAGATGACTTCCCTTTTATCATTTATTTCCTTTAATATATCAGTTTTTTATTTTAGAGCAAAAGACTCTATAAATAGGCCAAGGAAAAATTTGGAAAGGGTGTAGGGAAAATATTATACCGAAACTTTGCAGGACATTATTAATTCGGACAGACTAGCACATGTTATGCTTCTTGAATGGTTCAAGCAATGGTTCTCATAACTGTGATTATGAAAGATAATCAAAGCTAACATATGGATGCTTGTTAGAAGAACAAGTTCATTGGAGACCTGCAAAGAGAATCCTCACATGGATATTAAATCTATGTCAGTGAGAAATCTCTTCATAGCGGTTGTGCAAGTATCCTTAGACTTGAGACCACCAAAGTTATCTTAAGTAGCAAGTGGTATACTTTGACTCCATAACTGATTACTTCCAACTGGGAGTGAACATAGTTAGGAGATTGGATATATCATGATCTACTTGAAGATAGTTGAGTGATTGAAAAAGGATTTACCATCCCAGATTTAATAAGGGAAGTTATCTCGCATGATTCTATAATTGCCTTGTTCAGAGAATCTCTGGCCAGAGTAATATGTCAAGAAGGATAGAGATCCATGGAGAGAATTTTGGGAACAATGGTTAAATTAATAGAACATACATAATTAGTTTATATGAGTTGACAGAAATTCATACTCAGAATCTAATTGAGATAAGAGTGGTGAAAGGAGTAATTGCATGGTAACTGTTTTTATGGAAAGGTATAGTCAAACCACTTGACTTTCCTGACATTTAGGTAGTCATGATGCCTAACTAGAGGCCAATCATGACTTGTATAATGATGTATCAATAATATCAATAGGGATTGATAAAATGATTTAAAGGAGTTTAAATTATGTGAGTTTTGAATAGAACTCACAATTACACATTATACTGCCAACATGGACAGGAACCCAATAGGTCACACACATATAGAGAAAAAGATAAAATGACAAAATTACAAGAATAATAATATTTGATATTATTATGGGGATAGAGAAGTGAATAAGATAATAATTAATTAAAGAGTTTAATTAATTATGATCAAGTAAAATTATTCGCAGAACTTTTAAGAAATGTTCTATAAAATTGGACCTAATTGAAATAATATATTTTATAATCGATTATTATTGGACTATAAGTATTATAGGGCTGATAAAATAATTAATAGGTCCATTGAAGGAATTATAAAGGGGCCAAATAAATGAGTTGGTGCAGAAGCCCTCCAGAAGAGGGTCACACGCCAACTCCAAATAAAAGGTCTTAGAGGCCTATTTCTTGGACTAAATTAAATTAAATATGTTACATAAGTATTCTGGAGCCTACATATTTAATTTGGTTGGATTTGGAATTCATTTGGGTAATTAAATCCAAGTATTTGTACAAAGGGCCTAGATTGTGGGTTTTGTGCATAATCTTTTATGAAAAGGATTAAATTGGATTTAATTGAGCCTAAATAATTATAAATAATTCTTGAAGCCCAATTAATAATTCTCCAGCAATTTTAAAGAGCCCAATCCCATTATGAAGTTGGATTTTTAACCTAACTATAAAAATTCAAGTGATGAGGAATTAGGGTTAAGTGAACAATTAAGAGAAAAGAGTTTTTCTCTCCTTCAAAACCCTAGCCGCCACTTCCCTTTGCTAGCTCAAGGGATTTTTGGCCAGCCCCTTATTCTCTCCCAATTTCTTCATTTTATCATTCTTTAGTGTGGATTACTCATTGGAGGTGTTCGATTTTGGACACTATGGTTTGCGACAACCCGGTGCGAAGGAAAATCAACTGTACAACAAAAATCAAAGGTGATTTTTCTTATTCTCATTAATATGAATATTGTAAATTCATGGCAAAATCAGTAATATTGGTTAAAAAAATTTTAAATTCCGCTTATGTATGAGATGCATGTAACCAATAAATTCCAACATGGTATCAGAGCCAGGTTTTGCCATAAATATACAATTCTATATTTTTCTATGAAATAAGTTTTATTTTTGAGTTATTTTTTTCATGAACTTTAAAATATCAGATTTAATTGTTCATGAATGAGAAACATTGATTTCTGGATATATGTGTGATTAAATAAATAAAACGAAAACAAAGACGATTCTTTTGAGAAAAGAATCTAGGTTTTTGAGTGAAGAACTTGTAGATTTAGGGGCTTTTCTAAATTAATTTTTTATAGATCCATTATAAGATCATTTAGATGATAATTTATGTGTTTAACATGTGATATTAATGTTAGTGTAAGCCCCAGCCCCAATAGATTATAATAAAACATTTGAGTTAATAAATAAGGCATTTGTTTTATCTTTTGTATTCTTGTGCATATCAATTGATAGAACTATCCAAGAATGTTGTTTCTGTTTAAGTTATCATGTGTGAGGCTCATGGTTGTAAAACCTTGAAACAAAAGAGACATCATTCTAAATATCCCTAGTCAGTCATTGTTATGGGAATAACAATGAATTAAGACTAGTATGCTCTCTCTGATAAGTTGAGTTCTATCTTACGGATCATAAGGACAAGAGTGTCAATCAGAGATCATAGATACATGTTTAGAACATGGTATCTGGATTCGATCCATTTATGAGAACACTACATGGTATAAGTCATAAGTGTTTCTCATATGCAAGTTTTGCATTGGAGTTCTTAGACCTAAAATCTCTATGAAACTCTTTATGTATTACTGTATACTTTGACATACACCAAACGTGCTCGTAACAGAGTGACAAGTATGGGTATGCTTGGGTATACATTGATTCATGTTAGAGAGCATGGGAGAAGTGAAGGGATTACCCCTCTCAATAAGAGAGAAAATATCATCGGCCACTTGATCAGTGAACTGAGAAGTGTATGGCCATACCGAGATGAAATAATGAGTAATCATTATTTATCTGAGAGTTCAGTATTACTGGAATATCAAGAAAGGAATTAATTAATTTATATAAGGGTGACTAGTTACATGCCTTATATTAATTCTGATATTTTTGGGTAAGGGACTATGCAAAATTGCATTAGGTCACAAAATGCCATATGCATTTTCATTTAATTTGGAATGCTATAAGATCTTGCTAGAGAATATTTATAGCCTTTGAATTAATTTATTAATTCATTGCCAACATTAAATGGACCTATATGATCGCACATAAAGCATTGGGATTAAAATATCTAAATTAAGTATTGGAGATTAATTTGGGCTTTTAATTAAAGTCAAATTAATGTGTGTAATGGATTATTAGATTGCTATTGGACCTTGGCCTATGAGAGAGAGAAATTCAGCCCACAAGGTTTAATTTCAATTAATTAAATGTATTGTATTAATTTAATTAATTGAGTTTTAAAGCCTAAAAGAATTATGATCAAATAAATCACTTATATAGGAATACTATTGGCCAAAATTCCTAGAGAGAAATCAAGAAATTTCGGCATATCCTTTATATTAATTAAGTAGTTTATTTGATTAATATTTCTTGTATATTCCTGTTTAATTAAGTGGTTAATTTGATTAATATGTCTTTTGTTTTTATCTTGGATAAATTAAAAGAGTTTTTATCAATAAATATTACTTATTTTAATTAAGTGATAAAGGCAAATATTAATTATCTTTAGCTAATATTAATTATCCTAAGGTAGTATATTTGAGATTTATCACTTAATAAATAAGATAATATATATATTGGATGAGAGAGAAAAGCAAAAAAAAACCTAATTTTGTGTGTGGCGTGAATAGTAACTCTCTCTCACAATTTTATTTTGGCCAATTTTTCACAAGGAGAAATGATTGTTCTTCATTCTCTTGTGATCTTGGGTAGTAATAGCAACCTTAGAGAAGTGCAAAATCAAATTTTGTAGCTTCAATCAATTGCCATTACACGATACTTAAACAGAGAGCTAGCAATCTCGATTTTAAGCCGTCTTTGCAATTGTGTGTGTGAACATAGAGAAGAGTGGCGTAAAGGCTGTTCTTTTGGCATTGGCAAACAAGATCAAAGGTTGATAAATCACTCTTGATTGCTGGTCATCACCAAAACCAAATATTGAAGTGCATCTAAAGTTGTAAGTTTTACAACCCTAAAATTGCATGTTTCGTTTCTTGCTTTGGAATTTTATGGTATGTATGATAAAATTTTTTGTTTTTTTGCTATGTTATCATCACCATCATACCATGTCATATTCCATCAGTGGTATCAGAGACTAAACATGCTTATTTTAGTGCTTTAGATGCATGAATTATTTAATCAAAAATCGTTTTTATAAATACATGCAATGCTGAAATTTTTTGTTTTGAGTTTTTTTGCATTATTTTGGTGTAAAAATAATTTTAATTGATTAGTTAGGTATTATAATTAATATGACATGTTAATATATTGTCCTAAGATGTTATTAGGGCTGGTAATGGTCGGATTTAATTATTTATACCTGATGGTACATGTTAATAACGAAACTAGGTGCTAATTGGCATGAAAATTGCTAGTTTAACAACTAGTTTTCAAAATTAAATGTAAAATGATTTTGGCATGTTTGTAAGTGATTTTTAAAGATTAATTATCAGGTATGGACATATTTTAAATTTGGTTTTAATTCTGGTCCATGACAATTTAATTAATTAATTTTAAAATCGCTTAAAACTATGACTAGTTTGTGTTTGTTACATGTTTAATCAATAATTTTTGTTTTGGTTTGATCAACAATTCCGCAGACACTAGAGGATAGAGAGAGCATGAATAGAATACCATATGCATCTGCTATTGATTCTATCATGTATGCTATGTTATGTACACGTCCAGATGTAGCATTTGCTTTGAGTGTCACAAGCAGATTCCAATCCAATTTTGGAGAGGAACATTGGGCAGCTGTCAAGAACATCCTTAAGTACTTGAGAAGGACTAAGGATATATTCTTGATATATGAAGAGGGCAGTTTGGAAGTAAATGGATATACAGATGCCAGCTTTTAATCTGACAAAGATGATTGTAAATCACAGTCTGGTTATGTGTTCATAATGAGAGGAGGAGCAGTTAGTTAGAAGAGTTCCAAACAAGAAACAACTGTTGATTCCACAACAGAAGCTGAGTACATTGTTGTTTCGAAAGCAGCTAAAGAAGCAGTCTGGATCAAAAAGTTCATAACTGAACTAGGAGTGGCCTAGCATTGTTGATACAATTCCTTTATATTGTGACAACAATGGAGCCATTGCACAAGCAAAGGAACCACGGTCTTATTAGCGATCCAAGCATGTTCTCAGACGCTACCATCTCATAAGGGAAATAGTAGCTAGAAATGATGTGAAAATAGAAAGGGTTCCCACATATGACAATGAGACGGATCCCCTCACTAAAGCACTTTCCCAGATTAAGCATGATCACCATATAAATAGCATGGGTGTGAGACATATGAGTGATTGGCTCTAGTGCAAGTGGGAGATTGTTAGAGAATATGCCCTAAAGCCCATGTAATAGGAATATTTTTCATATGTATGAATTTGTATTCTTAATAAAAGGCATCATTCATTTATTAATGCTATGTTTAAATATATGAGTTTGTAAATCTTAAATTAATAAATGAAGTCCTAGATATTATAAACACAGTGCGAAGGCAATCATAAAAGTGTTCATGATATGAGATGTCTATTGCATGCAAATGTGTCGATATCTAAATATCCCTAGTCATAGAATTAACAAGACAGGACATTGTTAATTCGGACAGACTAGCACATATTATGCTTCTTGAATGGTTCAAGCAGTGGTTCTCATAACTGTGATTATGGAAGATAATCAAAGCTAACATGTGGATGCTTGTTAGAATAACAAGTTCATTGGAGACCTGCAAAGAGAATCCTCACATGGATATTAAATATATGTCAGTGAGGAATCTCTTCATAGCGGTTGTGCAAGTATCCTTAGACTTGAGATCACCAAAGTTATCTTAAGTAGCAAGTGGTATACTTTGACGCCATAACTGATTACTTCCAACTGGGAGTGAACATAGTTAGGAGATTGGGTATATCATGATCTACTTGAAGATAGTTGAGTGATTGAAAAAGGATTCACCATCCCAGATTTAATAAAGGAAGTTATCTCGCATGATTCTATGATTGCCTTGTTCAGAGAATCTCTGGCCAGAGTAATATGCCAAGATGGATAGAGATCTATGGAGGGTATTTTGGGAACAATGGTTAAATTAATAAAACATACATAATTAGATTTATATGAGTTGACAGAAATTCATACTCAGAATCTAATTGAGATAAGAGTGGTGAAAAGAGTAATTGCACGGTAACTGTTTCTATGGAAGGGTATAGTCAAACCACTTGACTTTCTTGACATTTGGATAGTCATGATGCCTAGCTAGAGGCCAATCATGACTTGTATAATGATGTATCAATAATAGCAATAGGGATTGATAAAATAATTTAAAGGAGTTTAAATCATGTGAGTTTTAAATAGAACTCACAATTACACATTCTACTGCCAATATGGACAAGAACCCAATATGTCACACACATATAAAGAAAATGATAAAATTGATATTATTATGGGGATAGAAAAGTGAATAAGATAATAATTAATTAAAGAGTTTAATTAATTATGATCAAGTAAAATTGTTCGCGGAACTTTTAAGAAATGTTCTGTAAAATTGGACCTAATTGAAATAATGTATTTCATAATCGATTATTATTGGACTATAAGTGTTATAGGGCTGATATAATAATTAATAGGTCCATTGGAGGAATTATAAAAGGGCCAGAGAAATGAAGTTGGCGCAAAAGCCCTCCAGAAGAGGGCCACACGCCCATTACAAGAAAATTCTCAAATACCGACGAAAAATTTTCCGTAGGCAATTTCAGAGGAAAAAACGTTTTTTGTAGGGAAAAATGTCTGAAAATATATATTTTACGATCGAATAATAAATCTGTCGTAAATAATGGAGGGAATTTTGCCGCCCAAATTTACCGACTGAAATTAGCAACGGATTCGTAAAAATTCGTCGTAAATTTGGCTCCAATATTTCGCGGCTAAATTGCACACGAAATTTACCGACGGAATCCTGATTTTGTAGGTAAATTACCGACGGAATTGTATTTCCGTAGGGAAATTACCGACGGAATTATGATTCCATAGTGAAATTACCGACGGAATATTTTTCCATCGGTAATTTCCATACGGAACAATAATACCTTAGGTAAATTACCTACGGAATAATTTTCCGTCTGTAATTTACCTACGGAAATTTCATTCCGTAGGAAAATTGAAAACCCATTTTTATTCTTTGTCTTTAATTTAAAACCATGAAATTATAAATTTTAGTTTAAGTCACTTAATTAATTAAATTATAAGTTAATCTAAACTAAATTCATGTAAATTTTTATTTAATAACTATATTAATAATAAATTTTTATCTAAATAATTTAACATATAAATATGTAATTATTAAACCAACTTCTAATATTTCAAATATTCAATTTTAACTAGCTTTATATATATGTGAGAATCTTGCAAAATTACAAAGGAAGTTAATTAATATTTAATTTATTTGACTAATTGCACATTTCTAAATCTATAAACTCAATCTGATGATAAAACTCTTCAACCATTATTTTTTGAATCATTTTTTTCGAATAATCCTTGCTAACTCAAGTATTAATTACTATTCGATATATTAACTCAAGTATTAATTACTATTTGATACGTGTAACTGATTTTGAAAAAGACCTTGAACATGAATTCGGATAATTAAATCTCCAAACTTAATTATTTATATATATATTTAATTTCGCATGAGATTAACCTAATTTTTACTTTTTCATATTTTAATGAATATAAATTAAATATGAAAAATTAAATCTCCAAATCATACAAAGGCCAAAGTACACATGAGAACAAATCTCCAAATTTAATTTCGCATGAAATTAACCTAATTTTTACTTTTTCATATTTTAATGAATTTTACAGTTAGTTTAAAATGATCTCATGCAAGATTAACAAAATCGTGTGTCTTAATTCTGTTAATTTCATTTAAATTAAATTGAATATGAGTAATAAAAAAGTATATAAATTCAATATCAATTTTTTAAAATACATAAATCTAATGTTGGATTTATTAAATTCAATGATGTGGGAGCTTTAACGGATAAAGTTGGATTGCAGTTAAACTTTATATGTATATACCCTAATTGGGACAGGTTAAACCCATTCAGAAACAAAATTGATTGATTTATTTATTTATATTGTAAGTGAAGGTTTATTGGTTACTTTTTTTCTTTTTTTTGCCTTATTACTTTGTTTTGTTGGCTACTGGTGCGTTTTTGGTTATACAAGTTTATTGGGTACAGCTTTATTCAAAAGTAAAAACTTAATATTAAAAAAAAGAATATATATATATATATATAACCAGGGACGGAGGAGTAGATGCAGTCCACAAATGTACAAGGAAAAAAAGAAAAAGAAAGAAGCAGGGGATGGAGGAGGAGATCGGTAACCTCAACGCCGCTCAACGGCGACTCTGCTTGCGCCGGCGAGTCCCCTAAGGTGAGGCGTTCACCTCGACACCCACCGTTCACCTCCAATCGCCGGCCAGAGATAGATCGGGAAATAAGGAAGCTAGTGGATTTTGAGCAGATCCCGACCAAACAGCATGGCGGTTGGGCGCGTGGTCATCGAAAATGGGACCCTGAGGTTCTGGCCTTCATAGCGGCAACATCAAGGCATCACCGACGAGCTCCGGCGAAGCTCCGGTGACGTTCCGGTGAGCTTTCTTTAACTTCAATTGTATTTTTTCCATTGAGATTTTTTGATTTGCATGTTAATTAGACTCTGGTTATGTTTAGATTTGTTGGATAATTCTATCTGTGTTTGGATTTGTTGGATAATTATTTTTTTAATAGAAATCCAAATTGATGAAGGTGATAAATGGAAGTAAGGGATTGAAAAGCTTAAACCATTGTGTTATGAATTAATCAATTGGGTAATTGACAATCAACCTAATAGACAATTAAACATGAATAATTTCAGTGATATAAAATATATTTCTTGAATAGTTTCAGTTGCAAATCCTTTTATCCTCGGTCCTTTAAGATAATTTTCAAAGAAAAGAAAAAGGAAATTTGGAATATATAAAGATTTATAAATGGGACATAAATTAAAATATGGTATTGTAAATACTTACTAACCAAATTCAATTAACAAGTGATGTAACCTTTGTATGTGACGAGGACCTACCACACACACCCACACCGCACTTACCTTTCTAAGCAGTTGAGCTGTTATGGTTCAATTGCTTTTGTATTTATCAATTTCAATTGAAAAATTAATAAATCGCATCATTATTAAGTGAAACTGACTTTAATTCTAATCACAGCATACCTTCCAGAATATTTATGGATTTTCTTTCCACATCCAACATCATAAATCACAATGGATGATATTTTATAATTTTGTAATTAAAAAAAAAAGACTCCCAAATTCCTATTTAGCTTTTTGCCTTTAGAATTAAATAATTTAAACAGTTATCTACGTAATTATTTAAACATTTCATATTTATCCATTTTTTTTGTTAAAAAATGGTTCATATTTATTATTGCCGTTGTAAATAAAGGTCAATGTGAGTTATTTTGCATAATTTAGAGGTTTTTTTGAATTAAAAAAAATATAGATAAATCTATGTTATTTTCGTATAATTTAAAGACAAAATTTGATCTTTATTCATTAATTTAACACGTGAATTTGATGGTAATTATCAAGTGGTCAAGTTTATAAAAGGTACAAAGTAGTTTTAAGTATAATTTCTTTGACATTGTCAATTTAACATTGTTTATATGTAAGTTAGATTATTTTAAGTATAATTCCTTTTTTTTATTTTATTCTATCACTTTGATAATTGATAATTGTTTTTCTTTTCCTGGTGGAGACTAGATTGACAAGGAACGTGAGGGAGAGCAGATTGACAGGGCATTATTGAATGTTTTGGAGAGCAGATTGACAGGGCATTATTTAATTATTCTACTTAAACTGCTTTAATGATGTTTCTTTTAGTGAGACTCCTCTTTCATATACTTGTCTATTTCTGTAGGAGTGCACAAAACTCTACCTTGTCAGATTACCTCTAAGTTGAAAATTCGTTGTACCTAAAAACCTTAAACTGCTTGCAATCCCATTGTGCCAGATTCATGAAAATCAAAAGGTAAAAATGCTTGCAATTCCTTTGTGTCAGATTCATGAAAATCAAAAGGTAGAGGATCTTTTAGAAATATATTTGTTGAGATTGAGGCTTGCATTGCTTAGCCCTTTGAACTTTCTCTAGTTATTCTTTGTAGTATCTAATTTGTCTATGCAAACCAAATGATAAATTGGTATTATTTGTAACTTGCAGGTAGAGGATCTTTCAAGAATGTATAGGCTCTACCATAAAATATCCAAAGGCTTGGATCCTGTTGCTACTATTTTTAAGCAGGTTGGTTGGTCATTACATTCGTGCTACTTTGCTTAAAAAAAAAAAAAGGACTGCGTGTTTTTCTTGATGACTGATTTTCCTTTATACAGCACATTACTGCTGAAGGGACAGTTTTGGTCCAGCAAGCTGAAGATGCAGCAAGTAGTCAAGTGCAGTGTTATGATTGGCTTCCTTATGGGTTTTATTAAAATGTGCATTTAGCATGTCCTTCCATTCTTGTATCTCTATGGTAATATGCAACTTTTGTGAAGAAAAATTCCCAAACTGATTCCTTTGAAGTAAACCACAAATTTACAGATAGAATGAAGAGAATAAAGGTAACTTTTAGCATATTGATTACTGTTGTTGAACTGTTGACTCACTATATCAATTCAGTAGTTGCCTTTTCAACATTTAAATATTTGTTTTGCTTAGTTGAAGAAATAAACATTTGAAATAATTGCAATTGCAATTGCAGATTCCACTTCCTCCGGTGGATGAAAGAAAAAAGGTAGTTGGGGATGTTGATAAAGATAGAAGATACGCAATTGATGCTGCAGTAGTGCGGATAACGAAGAGTCGTAAAGTTTTGGGCCACCAACAATTAGTCTCAGAGTGTGTTGAACAGTTGAGTTGCATGTTCAAGGTATGAAATATACTTTCTATTGGTTATGCATGCATAATTGCAAGAGGTAAATGGATACATGAATAAATACAAGGCGAGGAACTGAGACTGTTGACTTGCGAGAAATTTAGGATGTCTCTTTATTAAAAAAAAAATAGATGACTTTGGAAAAAAATTCAATTTACCTGTCTCAAATTGAAGTATAGTTGAAACTTGTTAATGGGTTATGTTCTAGTTTTTGTTATAGTTCATGGGTTTTTTTATTTTGCTCTTAATGTTTTATGAACTCTGTGAAAGAAATTAAATTTTTACTTTGTTTGGCCGGAATTATATGTTTGTTAATTATAGGTTTATTTGATTTTGCTTAATTTCTTTATAAATTTCGATTACCTGCTAATTAGAATATTTTCTTAAAAATATATAATATTTTTAGTGACGGAATAGTGACGATTATTTTTAGCAGTAGGCAAATTTACCGACGGAAATATACTTACCGTCGTTAAATTGCCTACGGAATAATTATTTTCGTCGGTTGTAAAATTTTACCTTCCCCATTTTCCGTCGGCAATTTTATTTCCCTACGGAAATTCACTCAATTCCGTCGGGAATTTCCGTCGGTAAAGTATTTTTTTCTTGTACAGGCCAACTCCAAACATAAGGCCTTAGAGGCCTATTTCTTGGACCAAATTAAATTAAATATGTTACATAAGTATTGTGGCGCCTACATATTTAATTTGGTTGGATTTGAAATTCATTTGAGTAATTAAATTCAAGTATTTGTACAAAGGGCCTAGATTGTGGGTTTTGTGCATAGTCTTTTATGAAAAAACTTAAATTGGATTTAATTGAGCCCAAATAATTATAAATAATTTCAGAAGCCCAATTAATAATTCTCCAGCAATTTTAAAGAGTCAAATCTCATTATGAAGTTGGATTTTAATCTAACTATAAAAATCCAAGTGATTAGAAATTAGGGTTAAGTGAACAATTAAGAGAAAATAGTTTTTCTCTCCTTCAAAACCCTAGCCGCCACTTTCCTTTGCTAGCTCAAGGGATTTTCGGCCAGTCCCTTGTTCTCTCCCAATTGTTGGTTTATTATATCATTCTCTAGTGTGAATTACTCATTGGAGGTGTTCGATTTTGAACACTGTGGTTTGCGACAACCCGGTGCGAAAGAAAATTAACTGTACAACAAAAATCAAAAGTGATTTTTCTTATTCTCATTAATATGAATATTGTACATTCATGACAAGATCAGTAACATTGGTTAAAAAATTTTAAATTTTGCTTATGTATGAGATGCATGTAACCGATAAATTCCAACATAACCATTATTTCTTTTCCAATCATTTCCTTCAAAACTTTTATTTCATCTCTTATATCAAAAAACTAAATAAATCTTTGGATTTTGGAATATAAAGGTAAAAAGCTTTGCTCTAGGAACATGCTTTGTTTTTTTCTTCGTGACCAAACATATTCTCATACTCTAATTTTTCCTTGTAGAAAAAACTTCTACGTGATTAAAAAGACTTGTTACGCTTCTAATGGCATTGGATTTTGGAACTAGCAAAAATCTGTGGCTAAAATGGCGAATTACAGATCTTGAAGTTGCAGAAATGGTAGTTGCCATTCTCTGTTTTTTTTTTTTTTTTGGCTATAAGGAAAATTTCAAAATAAAAAAATAGAAAGAAAGAAATTAAAATCGGTAAATGGATTTGATGTTATTTTGTTCATGGTTTTGATAAGGTTTAATTACAATGACATTGCAGCGTCTTTACGACGACTTACAACCAAGCCATTATTAATTAGAGTACTAACATTTGGCATATGAGGTGGTGCATGATTTGAATCTCTCGCCGTACATCCTCCATGTCATCATGGTTGATAAGTTTCCAGGTGGATTTGCAAGCAAATTGTTGTTGAGTCTCTTTATGGGTAACAAGATAAGTGACGCCAAACTGGCCGCAACCCAGTTATCAGCTGTACGTATAGATGCTATGGATATCCTCCATTGGTCGGCCGTGTCGGGCTCGGCGGTGGAGGTAGGGTGACTGGAAGGCTAGATTGAATGTCATGGCAAATGTCGAGGAGGAGATGCATTTGAAGGCTGGATAGTGATGCCTTCAGAGTGTGATTTGCTTGGAGCCGTGGGAGAGATGTTGTATTTGCCCATTTAAACTTTTTTTTTTTAATTATTAAAAATTGTCATGTTGAATTACATGCTGTTATTTTCTTTTTCTTTTTTTTTTTTTACTGAGTCGAATAAAGGCTGATGATGTATTCATTTTTTATTGGCTGCCATTAAAGCCATTTGCCATGTTATCTTTTCGCCCGAAATAAATATAAAATCACGCAATTTATGTAAGTATGAGGGTAAAAAATGTAAAAACGAAAGTTTATGGGTAAAATCACTATGTTAATATTATAGATCATTATTTTGTTTATAGTTTGCTATATATATTCTCTTTGGAAAAATGCATTTTCAGGATTCCTAGATCCAAACTGCATTTTCAGTATTCCTAAACTTTAATGGTTTCTACGTTAACTCTTTGTGTTTTCAAAATTTGATTTTGGATTCATGTACTTTTCAGATCACTTATACTAAATTGGCAAAATTGAAATGCACGTTCTATTATTCTTATATGAGATCAACTTGCAATAACTACCAAATCCACCAAAACATTAAATTAAAAAAAAAAACAATTATTTCAAACATGCGGGAGGTGATAAATTTAATTTTTTTATGTTTTGGTGAATCCAGCAATTAACTTTTAAAAGTTGATGTTGGATCCCCGTTCTTTTTATTGTCAATCACATTATATATAATTTAGATGGAATTGAAACAAATGTTATGTTATTTTTGTGTGAAATTAACTTACGATAACTATAAGACTCACCAAAATATACAAAATTTAAAATTAAAGAAATATACAATCATTTTAGATATGTAAAAAGTGATGAGTTTTTCTTTTTTTTTTTTCAAATTTTTATGTCTCAGTAGATCTTACAATTATTTTAAATTGAATTCATGCGAGATTAACAGAAAATGTGTTTTAATTTCATTAATTTTGTTTAAATTGAATCTAATATAAGTGATTTAAAAATACAAAAATTTAATATCCAACTTTGAAAAATTAAGAGGTGTAATGTAGCAAAATGTTAAAATTCTAACAATATGTTTTTGTTATGTAAATTTGAATGTTTCCGATCATAACTTTTCAGACAACAGAGACGATAACTAAATCCTTTTCCCCGTCATGACATTTTGAAGTTTGATTAATTGCTGAGGCTCTTGTTGGTGGTGTTACTACTGCTAAAAGGATGTGCATTTGTGTGGGTGAATATATAATTTACATGTTTGAAATCAATTATTAGATTGAAGATGATAATAACTAGCTGCATAATCATTTCCTAAAAAACTAAAATATAAACTGTTGGATACAAATAATTAGTTATATAATCATTTCATGATTGCTAATGTCGCACATGAAATTCATCGCTCGTAAAAGTTGATGATGGTGAAACAAATTTTAGTTTAACTATAATAGTAACGGGAAAAAAAATATAATTGAAAATTTATGCAAATGCCTTTTGATAAATTACAAATTTTTTGTCATGAGACGGGGAGTTTCCATATAGGAAGAAGGAGAGATTCGATGGTCTGGAGAGCGAATTCCGATCGGATTGAAGGGGAAAAACCTGCAAAAGGTGCTTGCCTGGTGTCCCGAGCATTAGCACTCCGATACTCAAGTTAGCAATAGGAGAAAAACTTTTACAGAGAAAATATATGTTTTACTTAGTGAGAGAATGTATGTATATTTTACAAACCAAATCAGATATTTATAGAGCTCGATAAAGCTTTGAATAGTGTTTTGAGTAGTTTGTCTATTTTGAAGTATGGCATATTGTATAGTTAATATTGATTTGACGGTGGCATGTATCAAACAGTCCCACCATATTAGGGAGAGGTCACATCCGAGCGAACAGCCTCGTTTCCCACATCCAAATGGCCGACTTGGAGAGGCTTTCGTAGGCCTTTTAGTTACAGGCCTCTTGTTCATGGGTCTTATGGTTTATAATTTTTCAAGTATTATCATTGGTCCCTCGTCAAGCAGTTCAATTGAGAGATCAAAGTTTTGGGGTTTCGATATTTTTAGTATCTATTCGATCATTTCGGGGCTAGTGACAGAGGCCCTTAATTTTGAGACTGATCTTTAATTATATCAATTGTCAATTGGAAAAGCAAATCATCAATCGAAAGACTAAGATTTTAATTATTTCGATCGAGATATACGTCGATCTTCAATTTGGACTTCAGTTGTAAGACTGAAATTTTTTATTATTTCGATCAGGATGTACATCAATCTTCAATTTGGACTTCAGTCGTGAGACTAGGATTTTTTTTTACTTCGATCGGGATATACGTCAATCTTTAATTTAGACTTCAATCGTAAGACTGGATTTTTGATTACTTCGATCGGGATATACGTCGATCTTCAATTTGGACTTCAGCCCTACATGTGATTTTATAAATATAAATTATTTTTCAAAGTTTTGCATTCCTAACCTATTTATTTGACGCTTTTCGAGGTTGTATGGCCTTTTCCGACTTAGTCCTATAGTGTTTGACTATTTTGCATTCTTGTTGCATTTTCCAATTTCTCATAAGTTAAATATATCTATTACGAAATGAAAAGTTAACTAAAGGCATTAACGACCATTCTGGACTATTTGTCTGATAGCAGGTATTCAGATCGTCATGTCACTTCGAAAAGGGCGATTTGGGAAAGGGTTTTTTTTTAATTTGTGTTGGTTCATCTTCCATACCTTACTTATTGCGTCTTTACTCATTCATTAAATAGCGGAGCTACGTGCTTTTATGAAAATCGCTATAAATGGGTGTATCTTTTCTCTCTTTTTTCTCTGAAAATTTCTTCTTCTTCTTGAGGCTCTTCTTCTGCACCTTACTTTTTTGTTCTTTGTCTTGAAGTTTTTTCCTTATGAAGCCGCCTAATAATTTTGTCATTATGGCTTGCCATTTTAGGAAGACAAATGAAAAGCCAAACCTTCTTCTAGTAGTATACGACTCATGTTAGCGAATCATGCAACTTCCTATCCTTGCTGTCTCCTACACTCAACCTTGGATTTTCTTTTGATTATGGTAGATGATACATGTCTGTATTTTTTTCCATTGTCTTGATGTTGTCTTGATGGGAGGGAGTCTGCTTCTAGAGATGATCGTGTCGTAGCAAAGTTATAGACTTCTTGTTCTTATTCTCTTTCTTTTTTTCAAGCGAAAAGCTCTTTTCCCATGTACTCCTTTCTGAGCAGAAAAGCTCATTATCCATGTATCTTTATTTTAAATAAACTTCATCCTTCGTATATTCTTTGTGTTGTGCACTTTTCTCATTTGTTTCTTAATCTGTCTCATGATATTTGAAAGACTAAGTGAAGAAGTATTGCTAAAAATTGTGAAAGAAATATTATAATCTAAGTGGTACTTATCTTATGAGGATATGAATTTGTTCCGATTGGCCTAATTTGCCAAAATCCATGTGTTTCATCTTTTATTGCTAACAAGTTCTACCGGTGATTTTCTGCATCTGCTCTGATATCTGATTGCTACTTCTTTGACGTTTGTATTTGATCATGTCTTTAGGAGATGTCTTTTGACCGCTTCCTTTGAATGATGCTGAGTAAATGCCTTTTTATGGCTTCTTCAGTTTTCGAGTTTTTATGATGGCTATTTATTTGATCTCTCATTTATTGGAACTGCCACATGCATTTTCAAACATTTATAAATAGAGTCAGTTCCCTATCCCATTCATCAATTTTCTTCCTTTATTTATGTATTTCTTGATTCCTCGCAATGGTGCCTCTTGATGATTTCATTTTTTATTCCAGCCATTTTAGGAAGACACATGAATTTTTGGGTGGTTTTTCACCATGGTATTGTCAGTTGCAACTGGCAATATATACCCTATTCTCCGCAGCCTTCCTTGTTCTCATCTTCTCAAACCATGGCTGGCCTTCTTTCATTTGCCAGGTTTTAACGTGCTAAAAGTGGAAGATGGCTGCATTGCTTTGAAGAGATTTGGTGGTTATTGATGAGATTGTACTTTTGTAAATTTTGGATGTAATACTCATGATTTTAATGAATTTTTTCTTTCAAACTTTCTTGTCGTTTCAATCATCATAGTGTGTATTAACTTTGAGAGTTTGATTGAGAAAACATCGATTAATAAAAAAGATATTTTCTGTCTTCTTTACTAGGATGAATTTTGTTGAAATTTTGTTGATCTTGATAAGTTCTCAATCAGGAATTACATTAATCATGAACTGCAATAATCTGTCAATTATAATTTTTCATCAATTTTTCGATTGAGATACTATAAATTTTATTTGATTTTTTGATCGGGACAACTACAAATTTTCATTGATCTTTCGATCGGGATAACTACAAATTTTTTTCTCGAGTTCTGCTCTTCGCTAAATTCAACCTTCCTTAATGTGAGGCATAGGCGTTCCCTCTTTTTAGAGCCTTCTTGGCCTTTAAGTTTTTCTAAAATGATAGATTATACTCCAATTGTCTTCATCCATAAGATGGTTTCTTCTGGGATTCATCAAAAATTTCGGGAACATGCCGATTAGCGGATGCTGGTCCATTATCCTCTTCTTGGTAGAAGTCTTTGCATCCTTGTCTCCTTTCCTATCTGATGCTTCTTCCTTCTTCTAACATGGAAGAGGGTTGTCTTGCAATATCTCTCCACTCTCATGGTGGCAGCACCCATGCAATGTCTCAAAGGAAAGACATTTTGTTTTCCTTTGGACTTGGATCATATTTTTTTCGTTCTTCTTCAGACGTGAATTTATCTCTTTCTTTGAATCCAATCGAGTTAGGTCTTCTGGCTTCTTTTCTTTGTTCTATTTTGAGGGAACTGACGAGGGAGATTCTAGCTAGTAGCTTGTTAATGATTTTTCCCTCTGTGTGCTGCTTTCCTTGAAGCAGATGGGAGAGTGTGTCGCTTTGTGCTTTTCTCCTTTCCAAATTTTACTTTTTTTGTACTTCTTGCTTCTTCCTTTGGCTTATTAGAAGACAAGAGAAGGAACTGTTGTTTCAGCCCTGCCCGTATTTTTCCCAATAGGCTACTTTTAGGAGTCTCCTATGCCTAATGTGCAACATCTCGAAAGGAAAATGTTTTGCTTCCTTTCGAACTTGGAATATGATATTTTGCTTTCTTTCAGTCTTGGATCTTGCCTTGATCATGTGTCATCTTCCATGTAGTCTCAGAGACTTTCATGATGTGTTCTCTCCATAGTTGTAAATCCGTACTTCTCCATAAGTATGGGAGTTGGATGCCTTTGCTCAGCCATCGTGTAACACCATCAACACACAGACCAAACGGAACAGTACTGTTGGTCGGAAATTTTTTTTTTAAAAAAACCAGAACCTAACACACAACCTTACTTAAGTTCTAAACAATTTCTTATATCTTTCAATCAAAATTCATTACTGACTTTTTAAGTTATATTGCCGAGAACCAATAACTGTCCGAAATTACTATTCAATTCACAAAATTTTGGCAATATAACTGTTATAAAATGGACTAACCCCCTAAAAAAGCAAGCAAAACACAGCCTTTCAGAGGCACCACAAATAATAAAAAATTCTTCAATCACATAGCATCATCATTCCATCCATCTCATCACAAAAGCCACAAACACACGTATTCTTTACTTATTACATATTTCATCTCTATAACCCAAAATAAGCATTTTACAAAACCATAACTAATACTTATATATACATGCCCAAAAAGACAAAACAAATTAAACTTTTCTTCTTCATCCCAATGTGCATCACTGCTCCAGACCTTCCGTACCTACACGCAGAAAAACCTACGTACTGAGCATAAATTATGTCCAGTGGTGACCAACAATCCTAAGATTTTCCTTAGCTAAAAATATTATATTAAATACATATATTAATTCAGGCTAATTAAAAATTCTTAAATTTTAGATTTCTCTTTTAATTGCAATATGCACATAATTACCTTTTAATAATATTTCTTAATTTTTAATATACAAACTTTTTAACTTTTCAATTAAGTCTTCCAAATTATACCATAATTATAATTTTACCATTTTTAACACATTATTACAAAAATACCCTTACCTT
Organism: Excoecaria agallocha; assembly: GCA_037975025.1. Taxonomy (NCBI): domain Eukaryota; kingdom Viridiplantae; phylum Streptophyta; class Magnoliopsida; order Malpighiales; family Euphorbiaceae; genus Excoecaria; species Excoecaria agallocha. The sequence goes on from CM075816.1 coordinate 397,057, forward strand.
TGCATTATTTTGCTTTTAATTCCTTAAATTAAATACAAACTTCACAATTTACCTTGTTTTAACATTTTTGGTGCAAAATTACACTTTTGATCTTTTTTGTCTTAAAAAGGTCATTTTCATACCATTAGGTTGCTGAATTACCATTTTATCCTTTTTTCATTTCTTTATCAAATTTACCCTTTAGACCATAACTTTGGTAAAATTATTATTTTACCCATAAACTTTTAATTTCTTTCATTTAAGTCCTTTTTCATTTTAAACCTTTATTTTTCATCTTCTTTTCATTCTTTTAGCTTTATTTCTCATTTAATGCCCCTAGTACAGTACCGACAAAAATACTCAAACTGGATATACGGGATGTGGACCCTACAGGACCACAACAGACAGAGAAATGATCCCAATGGACCATTTTTATACAGAACAGATAACAGATACAGATAATTACTAAGGAGATCAGTGATCTTACCATAGCAAAGCAAGTCGTCATGACTTGTACCGCGATACAAATATCCCTATGGCCAGCCAATTATATCCTGAGCTAGTTTTTACTGCCAGACTATTTTCTAAGGGCACCAAAACATTAAACTTAAGCCGTTATTCTTTTCTTTTCATACTTTTTTTTTCAACTCAATTTCTTTGACATTCAACTTTTTCATATCCTTTTACACAAATTGTGAATTATCTCACCATAATTCACCTTTTTCACTTATTTTTATTCAAAATTTCACATTTCTTTAATACTTTCAATACTTTTCATTATGCTTAAATTTTTATTCGAACTTTTTACACACTTTGCAATTTACTACATCATAATTCTCCATAATACATCATTTTCTCACTAAATTATGCCATAATTTATACTAACTCATATTTTCATTATTTACATAATCAAAAATTTATCTCAAAAATGTTCTAATAATTTCTCTAAATCCTCCAAAAATTCATACATATATTATTTCATTTCTAATACCATTTAAAAACTTAATTACATCAAAATACCCAAAATATACATTATTTTCCTTAAGAATCAATTTCGGTCACTAAGAGAACCATAGCAAATAATTATTTAAAAATTCATTTAAGCCTTTTAATCCACATAATTGGAGTCTAATAGCATTAATATAACATTAATTTAAATTTCTCACATATATATCAAAGTTTTCCCTAATTACATAAAGGAAAATTCATGGAAAACTTAGGGAAATAGTAGGATTTATTGATCACTAACCTCTTCTCCTATCTTAGGCTTGCCTACCCCTCCTTTTTCTTGCCTTTAGCTTTGGAAGCTTGAAGTTCTCCTTTGTTCCCTAACATGGCCGAAATTTTCACTATAAGAAACCTTTTTTTTACTTCTTTTGCTCAAAATAATTACATAAATGAGCTCTAGACATCCTAATACACCTTTAGATACCAAGAAATCAAATTAAACTCAAGGTTTTCATTTACCTCAATTGGATACCTTAAGCTTTTTCCTTGAAAATTCTTTGCTTTAATCCTTTGAATCAAAGGTTTGAGACTTGATTAAGCATCTAGAGGGATAAAACTAGGGTTAAGATGGTTGACTTTCAAGAAAAATTAAGTGATTAATGAAGAAATTTGAGAGATTAGGAGGAGGAGGGTGTGTCGGCCAAAGGAGGAGCTGAAGAAGAAAGTGAAAGTTGCTGTAAATCCTCAGATATTTTCACCCTTTTATACTTCTCCTAAAGGGCCAAAATTGGGCCAATTCTAATAGGCTTAACTATTTTAATTTAAGGCCCAATTTCCATTTTTCAAAGGACCAACAAGAAATATCCCACTTACTCACTCCAAATCACTTCAATTTTGATTTCATCATTTTTAAAACATCAAAAATAGATTGTATACAAATTTTTGGCTCAATCGGAGTCCATTTTCGATCCGATTCAATCAAATTGGTCCGATTCGACAACTGTCGAAATCGCCGAAAAATTCATTTCTTTATACCAAAATATTTTACATGAAATTTCATGAAGAACTACGAAAGATGGCAATTTTTGGAATTCATTTACTATTTTTAATTATTTATGCAAAATCAAGTCACCTTCCCTACTAGGAAAATTTATTCGCTAGTTTTTTCGAAATTTTAACATTTGGAGGCCCATTTGACCTCAATTTCACTTCAAATTTTAACTCCGGACTCGCCATGTCCAATACTTTTCGATGGTCAAATAAAATATTTTTCAGTTTCGGATACTATTCATAGCCCGATAACCCTATTTACCACCGAAATTTACTGTTCACGGCTAAGCCGGTGTTAAGACCATTACAATTCTCCCCTACTAAAAGAAATTTCGTCCTCAAAATTTATCTGTATTGAAGAGAAGGGAATACTATTGTTTCATGGTCGCTTCTGGTTTCCATGTAGCTTCTTCAACATTATGGTGGTACCATAGTACCTTCACTAGTGGAACCTGCTTGTTCCTGAGCTGGCGGATTTTTCTAGCTAAAATTTTCATCGGTCTCTCTTCATAGGTCATGTCATCTTTTACTTGGATTTCTTCTGGTGTGATTACATGGCTAGGATTCGACCGATATTTACGGAGCATAGATACATGAAAAACATTATGTATCTTTTCTAATTTTGAAGGTAATCTCAGCCGATAAGCTACTGGACCTACCCGTTGAAGAACTTCATAAGGACCAATGAATCTTGGACTTAGTTTGCCTTTCCTGCCAAATCTCAAAATCTTCTTCCATGGGGACACTTTCAAAAAAACTTGATCTCCAACTTGAAATTCTATATCCCTTCTTTTCAAATCTGCATAAGACTTCTGACGGTCCATGGCTTCCTTTAGTCTACCTTTAATAACCCGAACTTTCTCTTCAAAGTCATGGACCAAATCGGAACCTACCAATTTCTTCTCACTTAGCTCAGTCCAACAAAGAGGAGTTCTGCACTTCCTACCATATAAAGCTTCAAAAGGAGCCATTTTTAAACTGGACTGGAAGCTATTGTTATAGGTAAACTCTGTTAAAGACAAATATTTCTCCCAGTAGGTGCCAAACTCTAAAATACAACACCTAAACATGTCTTACAGAATCTGTATCACCCGTTCTGACTGACCATTGGTCTGAGGGTGAAAAGCCGTACTGAGGTGAAGTCTTGTACCAAAGCCTCTTGAAAACTTTGCCAGAACCTTGAAGTAAACCTGGGATCCCTGTCAGAAACAATGGAGGACGGTACTCCATGCAATATCATTATCTCATTTATATAAATTTCAGCTAGCCTTGACAAAGGATAATCCATCCGTACCGGCAAAAAGTGAGCAAATTTGGTAAGCCAGTCGATGATCACCCAAATAGCGTCATGCTTCTTCTAAGTCAGAGGCAAACTAGTCACAAAGTCCATAGTTACTTGATCCCATTTCCATTCTGGTACCAATAAATGATGTAGCAATCCTGAAGAAACATGGTGTTCAGCTTTTACTTGTTAACATATCAGACATTTACTTACAAATTCTGTTACATCTCGTTTCATACCTGGCCACCAGTAGAAAGTTTTCAAGTCCTGGTACATCTTGTTACTTCCAGGATGCATAGCATAACTGCTATGATGTGCTTCAATCAAAATATTCTTCTTTAATTCCTCTTGATCTGGAACACATAACCTTTCCTTGTAATAAATGCTTCCATCCACATTTAAAGAGTAATCTTTCACCGAATCATTCTGAAGTCTATTCTTGATAGTCATCAATCGATTATCATCCTTTTGAACAACTTTAACCTGATACGCAAAGTTAGGTTTGACTTGCAATTCAGCTACTAAAGCTCCATCTGATGCTAAACTCAGACTAGTATTTATAGCTCGAAGAGCTGCTGACAATACATTTAACTATTAGCATATAACAATTACTTATACTAATTCATTCAAAAACATTAATATCACCTGAGATAAATTTTTTGCTAAGCGCATCAGCTACTACATTAGCTTTCCCAAGGTGGTAGTCGATGTAGCAATCATAATCTTTAATCAGTTCCAACCAACGTCTTTGTCGAAGATTGAGCTCTCTCTGGGTAAGCAAATACTTCAAACCTTGTGATCTGAGTAGATATAACATTTCTCTCCATATAAGTAGTGCCTCCAAATCCTTAATGCAAAAACGATGGCTGCCAACTCTAAATCATGAGTAGGATAGTTTTTCTCATGAGTTTTAAGTTGTCGGGAGGCATATGCAATCACCTTGCCTTCCTGCATCAAAATGCAAACTAAACCGTTTCTGGAAGCATCACTGTAGACCACAAAATCCTTGCCCGAATCGGGTTGAGTAAGAATGGGAGCTTCTGTTAACATACATATAAGCTTCTTAAAGCACTCTTGGCAAGCATCAGTCCACACAAATCTGGCATTCTTCTGTAGGAGTCGAGTTAAAGGTATGGCAATAGAAGAAAATCCCTTTATGAATCTTCTATAATACCCTGCCAAACCTAGAAAACTCCTCACTTCTATAACATTTGTAGGTGGCTTCCATTACAGAATTGCCTCTATTTTTGATGGATCTACTTTGATGCCTTCTACAGATATCATATGACCTAGAAAGGATATTTCATTTAACCAGAAATTGCATTTACTGAACTTAGCATACAATTGCTTTTCTCTTAGAATCTGCAAAACAATTCTCAGATGCTTATCGTCCTCCTCTGTTGTCTTAGAGTACACTAGAATGTCGTCAATAAAAACCACCACAAACTGGTCCAAATAGGGGTAAAAAATCCTATTCATCAGGTCCATAAAGGTGGTCGATGCATTTGTGAGTCCAAAAGCTAGTACGAAAAGCAGACTTAGGCTCATCTTCTTCTTTCACTCCCATCTGATAGTAACCCGATCTCAGATAAATCTTTGAGAAAACACCCGCTCCCCTAAGTTGATCAAACAAATCTTCAATACGAGGAAGAGGGTATTTATTCTTTATGGTGGCTTTATTAAGCTTTCTGTAATCAATACACAGCCTAAGAGTACCATCTTTCTTTCTTACAAACAAAACTGGCACTCCGTAAGGAGAAACACTAGGTCTGATAAATCCCTTTTCTAACAATTCTTACAGCTGAATCTTTAATTCTTTCAACTCTACAGGTGCGATTCTGTAGGGAGTAATGGAGATAGGGGCGGTTCCTAGAGTGACATCAATAGAAAACTCTATCTCCCTATCAGGTGGTAAGCCTGGCAACTCATCAGGAAACACATCCTGAAATTCTCTAACAGTGGGTACTTCAGTTACCTTTGATCCGACCCTCTTTACCTCCACTGCATAACACATGTATGCTACACATCCCTTCCTAATCAGTCTTTTAGCAACTGTAGCAGAGATTACATCAGACAAAAAGTCGGTTCTCACACCCACTATTATAACTTCTCGATCGTCTTGAAGCTTTAAAGTGACTCTCTTTCTTTTGCAATCAACTGTTACTTGGTGCGTGGATAGCCAATCCATCCCCAAAATCACATCAAACTCGTGGAAGGGTAGCGCAATCAATTTTGCCAGGAAAATATGTCCCTGGACACTGATAGGACACTGTCTATAAACCCGATTTATTACCACACTATGCCCCAGAGGATTACTTATCAAAGATATCCTGATCCAAGCATGCCTCTTCTAACCCTTTATCCTGAGCTAAAGTAGTATTAATATAAGAGTGTGTGGAGCCGGGATCAATCAAAGCATGCACAGAATCAGATAACAGAGGAAATTTACCTACGATCATATCTGGAGCATCTCCCTCTTCTCTGGCTCTGACAGCATAAGTCTGGCCCGAAGCTCTTCTCTGGCCCGGAGATGTCTGTCCAATAGGTCTGGAAGTTGCAGTATGAGGGGCAGATCCTCTACCTTGACCTCTAAGTGCAGAAGACCCAGTACTAGAAACTGGAGAAGTGACTGAAGCTGTCTGCATAGCCGAGCAGTCTTTAATCCGGTGATCTTTAGACCCACACCTGAAACAGGCTCCTGTCAGAAGTCTACACTCCCCTGGGTGTATCTTACTACATTGCTCACAAGCTACTACTATTCCACTGCCCTTATCCTGAGGTGTACCTGCAATTAAACCTTTACCACGGGATACATTACCCTGACCTCTGCCTGCTGATACGGATGACCGGCCTTGAGGTGCTTGAAAACCCCTTTGTTTCTTTCCTTGCCCTCCTTTACCACTAGTTTGTCCCTATTTCCTTTTCTATTGAAACCGAGACTGTCTGTTAGCTTGTTCTGCTTGAGTAGTTTCTAGCTTGATAGCAGTTCAACCATGGCTCTCAAAGTGGGGTACTTCTGAGCTCTAATAATTTGCCTGAGCTCTGTATGTAAACTCCTCTCAAACTTGTGGCACAATTTCTCTTCTGTAGCCTGGCTTTCATCCAGATAAGCGCTCAGGCGCTCAAATTCTCAATCATACTCTGCTACAGTCTTGTTCCCTTGCTTTAACCTCCAAAAAGCATCATGCATAGCAGCTTTATATTCAGATCCAATATACTTCATTTCAAACTGTTCCACAAAGAACTCCCAATTCAACTGCTCTGCTGGAGTATGCCTGATAATAGTCATTTATATGATGTTTTTAGTGTGTTTTTAGGTATTTAATTAGGTTAATTTTGTGTTAATTAGGTTTAATTTGAGTTTAATTTGTTAGTTTTATGATTTTAAGGTTAATTCTGTGTTTTGGTTGATTTTCAGGGTTAATTTGGCATAAAAGGGCTTAAAGTGTAAAAATGGCAAAGTTTAGGGCCAAAAGTGCAAATATAAAGAATTTATGTAAGACAAGTTGACGTCAAGTCCAGAGCCTTAAGACGTGACCACTTGAGTTCATTGAAGAGTCTCACACGTGGCCACGTGAAGAAGAAAAGCATGAGAAACGTGGCCATGTGAAGAAAATTGAAGAGCAACGCTTGTTGAAGCCGTGGCCATGTGGAAGTGAAAACAAAGGCAAATATGAAGACCACGTGACCACGTGGATTCTTTTGAAGGACCACACGTGGTCACGTGTGGAAGAGAAGCTTGCATACACGTGGTCACGTGTAGGAAGTGCACAAATGGAAGCGTGGCCACGTAATTTCTATTCCCATATCGCGAATGATTTTATCGAACTTCCTGTTTTGAACAGAATTTACTTCCTATTTGGTTTCTATAGTTTTGGAAGAAATCTACCACGTTTTTACCTATAAATAGCAGTCTAAAACACCAAAGAAGGCAGGGGAATGGGATCGGATTAGGGAATTAGGGATCAAAACCCTTAGAATTAAGTTTTACTTTTCTTTAGTTTATTTTACGTTTCTTAGTTTTTCTTGTTTTCTTCAACACTTTGTTTTAGTTTTTAAATATGTTTAGGAAGTAGTTTTTTCTTCTTTTGCTAATGGATTCTTGAAATCTTGAATTTTCATTGTTATGACTTTATTTTGAGCTTAATTTCAATATCGGTTGATTATTTCTTGGTTTTAAGCATATTCTTATCTTTGATTGTGTTGAGATTAGTTGTTGGTTTATTGAATAAATAACTAAGAATTGGTTTTGACATAGTTAATGATTTGCATGTTCTTGGGTTAACTCTTTAATGTTTATGCATGATTATTATCCGAAATATGAAATGATTATGTATGAATTTTATTGGTTAACACTAAGAGAGGAAGAACTAAGAATGGGTGAAAGTTGAATCTCTTGAGAAAGGCTTTAATAGACATCTAGGAGGATTAATTCAGACTTTTATGCCAAGTATTGAATTGTTCTGAATAAGGGAGTTTAATGCTTGGAATGATAATCTTGAATAAAGTTATCTGGGTTTATTTATCTGAATTCTTCATAATCATTGGTGTTATTATTTGAATTTAAGTCATTACAATGAAAGTTAAGGTGGATAGTTTCCTTAGCAAGAGAATTCCAATTATTGTTTTGTTTTTAATTCATGTTTTAGCTTTTGTTTTGTTTAATTGTTTATTTTGTTTAATTTTTGCTTCTAAATCAAAAACATTTGGAAAACAATCTCGGATTAATTTAATTCATACATAGGTATTATTCTTAGCAATCCATGTTCCCTTGGGTACGATATTTGGGGTCTTAATCTATATTTCCCTATATTACTAGCCGATCTAGTACACTTGCTAGACACCGGTCAATGCCTTCTGACTGAATCCCACCAAATAAATGCAGGACCCTAAAGCAAGGCAACTATACCTTCAAATTTCTCTTCCAGAGGACTGTGGGTTATCTCAAACAATCTCTTTATTTTATACAACCACTCTTCAGCTACTGTTGGTGTTAAAGGTTCTTGCCCAGCAAAGTCTTCAGCCCCAAGCTTCTTTAACTACTCCAGAATAGGTCTCCACCTAGGTGGAGTTGGTTAAACCTGTACTATTGTTGGCTGAGGTTGTACGAGAGCTGGGGCTACCTGCAGTCGTTGCTGAATGTAATCAGCCATCAAATTCAGGAAGTCCGACTGAAGAGCAGGTGGTGGTGCAACAGGAGGAGGAGCTTGTTGTGGGACTTCTTGTTGCCCTACATTACTTGATGCCTCACTTCTGCTGTCACCTGCCTGATTTCCTTGCTCAGCAAACATTCTTTTCACTATAAAATAAAGGAGCAATGCACATTAGTTCCAGAAAACCTTTTCTCCAAATAATTGGCATGTATATATATAAATTACTTAACAATTCTCACTCCGATCTTATAATCGTGCAAACCTCTGCTCTGATACCACTTAAATTGGAACACCCTCAACACACAAACCAAACGGAATAGTACTGTTGGTTGGAATTTTTTTTAAAACCAAAACCTAACACACAACCTTACTTAAGTGCTAAACAATTTCTTATATCTTTCAATCAAAATTCATTACTGACTTTTTAAGTTATATTGCCGAGAACCAATAACTGTCCGAAATTACTATTTAATTCATGAAATTTTGGCAATATAACGGTTATAAAATGGACTAGTCCCTGAAAAAGCAAGCAAAACACAGCCTCTCAGAGGTACCACAAACAATAAATAATTCTTCAATCACATAGCATCATCATTCCATCCATCTCATCACAAAAGCCACAAACACACGTATTTTTTACTTATTACATATTTCATCTCTATAACCCAAATAAGCATTTTACAAAACCATAACTAATACTTATATATACATGCCCAAAAAAACAAAACAAATTATTCAACTTTTCTTCTTCATCCCAATGTGCATCACTGCTCTAGACCCTCCGTACCTGCACGCAGAAAAACTTATGTACTGAGCATAAATTATGTCCAATGACGACCAACAATCCTAAGATTTTTCTTAGCTAAAAATATTATATTAAATACATATATTAATTCAGGATAATTAAAAATTCTTAACTTTTAGATTTCTCTTTTAATTGCAATATACATATATTAATTCAGGATAATTAAAAATTCTTAACTTTTAGATTTCTCTTTTAATTGCAATATGCACATAATTACCTTTTAATAATATTTCTTAATTTTTAATATACAATATACAAACTTTTTAACTTTTTAATTAAGTCTTTCAAATTATACCATAATTATAATTTTTCCCTTTTTAACACATTATTACAAAAATACCCTTACCTTTGCATTATTTTGCTTTTAATTCCTTAAATTACATACAAACTTCACAATTTACCTTGTTTTAACATTTTTGGTACAAAATTACACTTTTGGTCATTTTTGTCTTAAAAAGGTCATTTTCATACCATTAGGTTGTTGAATTACCATTTTATCCTTGTTTTTCATTTCTTTATCAAATTTACCCTTTAGACCATAACTTTGGTAAAATTACCATTTTACCTCTAAACTTTTAATTTCTTTCATTTAAGTCCTTTTTCATTTTAAACCTTTATTTTTCATCTTCTTTTCATTCTTTTAGCTTTATTTCTCATTCAATGCCCCTAGTACAGTATCGACAAAAATACTCAAACTGGATATACGGGATGTGGATCCTATAAGACCACAACAGACTGAGAAATGATCCCAATGGACCATTTTTCCACAGAACAGATAATTACTATGAAGATCAGTGACCCTATCATAGCAAAGCAAGTCGCAATGACTTGCACCGCAGTATAAATATCCCTATGGCTAGCCAATTATATCCTGAGCTAGTTTTTACTGTCAGATTATTTTCTAAGGGCACCAAAATATTAAACTTAAGCCATTATTCTTTTCTTTTCATACTTTTTTTTTCAACTCAATTTCTTTGACATTCAACTTTTTCATATCCTTTTACACAAATTGTGAATTATCTCACCATAATTCACCTTTTTTACTTATTTTTATTCAAAATTTCACATTTCTTTAATACTTTCAATACTTTTCATTATGCTTAAATTTTTATTCGAACTTTTTACACACTTTGCAATTTACTACATCATAATTCTTCATAATACATCATTTTCTCACTAAATTATGCCATAATTTATACTAAACTCATATTTTCATTATTTACATAATCAAAAATTTATCTCAAAAATATTCTAATAATTTCTCTAAATCATCCAAAAATTCATACATATATTATTTCATTTCTAATACCATTTAAAAACTTAATTCCATCAAAATACCCAAAATATACATTATTTTCCTTAAGAATCAATTTCGGTCACTAAGAGAACCATAGAAAATAATTATTTAAAAATTCATTTAAGCCTTTTAATACACATAATTGGAGTCTAATAGCATTAATATAACATTAATTTAAATTTCTCACATATATATCAAAGTTTTCCCTAATTACATAAAGGAAAATTATGGAAAACTTAGGGAAATAGTAGGATTTATTGATCACTAACCTCTTCTCCTAGCTTAGGCTTGCCTACCCCTCCTTTTCCTTGCCTTTAGCTTTGAAAGCTTGAAGTTCTCCTTTGTTCCCTAACATGGCCGAAATTTTCACTATAAGAAACCTTATTTTTTTTTTTACTTCTTTTGCTCAAAATAATTACATAAATGAGCTCTAGACATCCTAATACACCTTTAGATACCAAGAAATCAAATTAAACTCAAGGTTTTCATTTACCTCAATTAGATACCTTAAGCTTTTTCCTTGAAAATTCTTTGCTTTAATCCTTTGAATCAAAGGTTTGAGACTTGATTAAGCATCTAGAGGGATAAAACTAGGGTTAAATGGTTGACTTCTAAGAAAAATTGAGTGATTAATGAAGAAATTTGAGAGATTAGGAGGAGGAGGGTGTATCGGCGAAAGGAGGAGCTGAAGAAGAAAGTGGCAATTGCTGGAAATCCTCAGATATTTTTACCCTTTTATACTTCTCCTAAAGGGCCAAAATTGGGCCAATTCTAATGGGCCTAACTATTTTAATTTAAGGCCCAATTTCCATTTTTCAAAGGCCCAACAAGAAATCTCCCACTTCCTCACTCCAAATCACTTCAATTTTGATTCCATCATTTTTAAAACATCAAAAATAGGTTGTATATAAATTTTTGGCTCAATCGAAATCCATTTTCGGTCCGATTCGACAACTGTCGAAATCGCCGAAAAATTCATTTCTTTATACCAAAATATTCTACATAAAATTTCATTAATAACTAAAAAATATGGTAATTTTTGGAATTCATTTGCTATTTTTAATTATTTATGCAAAATCAAGTCACCTTCTCTACTAGGAAAATTGACTCGCTAGCTTTTTCGAAATTTTAACATTTGGAGGCCCATTTGACCTCAATTTCACTTTAAATTTTAACTCTGAACTCGCCATGACCAATACTTTCCGATGGTCAAATAAAATATTTTTCAGTTTCGGGTACTATTCATAGCCTGGTAACCCTATTTACCACCGAAATTTACTGTTCATGGCTAAGCCGGTGTTAAGGCCATTACACATTGGCTCTCAATGAAAGCCCCAAATGATAAATCACAAAATTTTATCATGAAATGGGAAGTTTCCATATGGAAAGAAGGAGAGGTTCGATGGTTCGGAGAGTGAATTTCGATTGGAATAAAGAGGAAAAAAACCTATAAAAGGTGTTTGCCCGGTATCCCAGGCGTTAGCACTCCGATGCTTAAGTTAGCAATAGGAGGAAAACTCTTATAGAGAGAATGTATGTATTATTTAGAGAGAGAAGGAGTGTATATTTTATAGACCAAACTTGGTATTTATAGAGCTTGATAAAGCTTTCAATAGTATTTTGAATAGTTGGTCTACTATGAAGTAAGGTGTTAGCACTCCGATGCTTAAGTTAGCAATAGGAGGAAAATCTTAGAGAGAAAATGTATATATTATTTAGAGAAAAGGAGTGTATATTTTACAAACCAAACCTGGTATTTATAGAGCTCGATAAAGCTTTCAATAGTATTTTGAATAGTTGGTCTACTATGAAGTAAGATAGCCCACCGTATCAGGGAAAGGTGATGTCCACATCCAGCCGGCTGACTTAGAGAGGCTTTCATGGCCCTTTTAGTTACGAGCCTCTTGTTTTATGGGTTTTATGGTTTAAAATTTTTCAAGTATCACTACAAGAAAATTTGGAAATAGCAACAGAAATTAGCAACCGAATTTGGTGTACTTCCGTTGGTAATTAAAATTAGCAACCGAAAATAGCAACGGAAAATTTGGTTACAATTTTGGCAGTTGGTATTTTTAGCAACCGAATTTTTTTTAGCAACGAAAATCTATTCGGTTGCTAAAAATACAAACCGAATTTCTGTTACCATTTTTCGGTTGCTAATTTTTATTAGCAACGGAATTTAAATTCTGTTGTTATATCTAACCAATATATATTTCAGTTAATTGATCAACATTACCAATGGAATATAATATCCGTTGCTATATTTAGCAACCGAATTCAATTTTCGTTACTATATTTACCAACGGAATATTTATTCGATTGCTAAATTTAGCAACCGAATAATAATTCTGTTGCTAAAAATAAAAAAAATTTCTCTTTAGTTGCTATTTATAACATAAGAAATTGTAAAATTATGCTAGTTTTGTTAGCTTGGCATAATGTTTTAGTTCAATCAAATTTTTTATTTATAAATAAATATAATCCAAATTCATAATGAAGTTAAAAAGAAAATATTATTATTGATAATATAATATTAAAATTGTAATGCACAAAAATTAAAATCCTAAAAATATATTATATTACTGTAAAGTAAAAATCCATGAAAACCATAACAAAAACAATATAAAATCAGTATCAATAACAATCTAAAAATACAAGTCTAAGCTATGTAGTTGGTGGAGGTGAAGGAGAATGATCTGACTGCTGAGCACCCTTGGTTTTCAAATCTTCTACTTGATTCTTTAGTTGGGTTACAGTATCCATCAACATGGTGAGTGCGGTCTCTAGCTGAAGCAAGTGACTTAAGTTATTGATGATAAATTTACTAGGCATAAAAGTTAGTTCACAATGGTTGAATCAGATTTTTATAAAAACCATTAATAACCTAATAAGGACTTGAGTAGGTGGAGAGCATATATATTTATTTGTTAGAAAAGGAAATAATTTATACAAAAAAGTACATATTTTCTGTAAATCAACAAAATGGATGTACAAAATGAATTGATGGTTTTAACAAGAACAAAATATAGCTAAGAAATGCTGTTAATCTGAATTATATGATGTTAATGCATAATGCTTTTCTTACTTAATCTTTAAACAATTTGAATAGCATGTATAAAGATGGGAAACATGAAGGAGTAAGAGACTGTTACATTTATACATACTACAAAGAGAAATATGAAGTGGTTCTACACAAATCTAAAAGTTGTTTCATTCATGAGCATCCAAAACCAAAAATCAAAGAATGTAGAATAGGAACGAAAGATAGGTCTTTGCTAGGATAACCAACCATTTTACCATGTAAATAATTTCTAGGACAGTAGACTTCTTTAATTTTCAAGAATTTTAATGTAGGTATTGAACAATGACATAATAAATAATTGATTACAGACTTAGTTCACATTTCAATCCAAATTCCAAATTTTTCTATCTCAACCAGAAAATAGACTTACATTTTTGGAATGTATAAAATGGTTATATAGCTCTGCTTATAAAGGAGTCAATTTGCAACAGACAACCTTAACAATCTGCAAGAAAATAGCATTTATAACATCAGACTATAACAATTTAACAATAACTGTAGGTTTGTCTAATGCATATGACCCAAAAACAAAGCAACTAAAAGACCAGCTCTGAAATCAGTAAAATAATATCCAAAGGAAATAATACAGCAGCACTAAACTTGAGAAACAATATGGTTGGCCTAAGAAAGAATGATTGGTAGTAGATGATTTGAGAGCAATGCATTAGTCCTTCTCAAAAGGAATTGCAACACATTTTTTTGGCTAAATATCAGAAAAAAAAATTAAAGTAACTCATGTTTTTAACACCAAAGTATATACAGATACTTCCTAAGGTGAAAATGTCGTACGTACAAAAAGTAATCAGTAGATAACAATGAAAAATTTCCATGAAAATCACCTTCTTGAATTTCATCTATGTTAATAAGACGAAGAAGATTACCTGATTCACTTTTACACTTAATTCTCTAAAGCGTTCAACACCTAACTTCTTTTCTTCTTTCGTAGCAGTTGGTGCTCTTCCACAAATAATTGATGCCTTCAATTCTTACACATGAGAAACTTAGAAATAGAAAAAGTAAGTGAAAATTTCCCATTATTCAAATAAAAACAACCTCATGAATGAATCACTTAGAGAAAAATGCATTCTACTAATTTCACATCACCAGGATCATCCTGTCTTATTAATGGAATCTTATGTTATACTGAAAAGGCAGTCATATCTTTGTGGTAACAGATATTAGCTTATCGTCCAAAACATATTTTTCTCTACTATAATATCATAGTTCTCACTGTTTTCTAGTCTAGAAAGAGCAAACATATTATACTGCACCCCAATTAGTAATTCAAATGATTATAAAAAATGCACAAACTCTTGGATGCTGTCTGTAGGGAAAAAGGAAACAAGTAAATTCTCCAAAACTATTGTATGCAATACAAATTGGATATCAAAAAAATAATTATAAATAGAATTCATAACAGATACGATGCAAAGTTGATATGGGCGGTGTTACAAAGATGTTATCAATTAGCATATTCAAGTAACAGCTAAAAGAAAATTTTGTAGAGTTGGGGATTTTACCTTATTTGTCTCATATACAGATCAGAATTGTATCACATCTAAGTTGTGATGATATCCAACGGTGATTGTAGGCAGTGATGAAGCTTTGGGTAGCGATGCTTCTTCGATTTCCTCCTTAGCGATGAATGATGATCGCGATCCAGCTTAGATTTGGGTCAAATTCAATAATCCTAAAACATCAAAACAAGCAGTAACCATTTTTATATATTATATTAAAAAAATAAAAATAAATAGAGAGAAAAATCAACAGAGTCTAATTAGTTGGAAACAAAGATAGGTTTAATTCCACATACACGCAACTAAGAAACAAAGGAAAAATCAAAAAATCGTATTATCAGCATCAGAAACCAAGGAAAAAACACGTATAAGCAACTAAGAAGTGAATATGACTCAAAATAAAGGGTCACCAAATCTGGCCAGAAGGTGCTTTTCGAGCAAGAAGCTGGTGTGAGTAGAACATTGTCATCATAAAGCATAGCATCAAATGCTATAACAGTATAAAATCATCTTACCATTAAAATCAAATTTCTGAAAGATGATTCACCGATTGAAGTCACAACCATCCAGCAAGAGTCTGACGATCGGAGGGAAGCAGTGTTGTGATGCTGAAGATGAAAAAACTCTTTTTGATTAGGGCAAAAGAAGCAGACGAATCTGATTAGGTGGAGAAGCACGTGGATGCTGAAGAAAACGAGGAAGAAAAATGATCGAGAGAAGGGTGAAGATGGTCGGTTTAGCTTTTAACCCGATGCAATATCGACAACCCGACCTTTCACATGATTTAAAATAAAGATGCAACCCAACCCTAGGTATAAATTTATACCTAGGGCTAAGAAAAAATAGCAAATTTGCAACCGAATTATTTTCCATTGCAATTTAGCAACTAAATATTAGTAAATAACAATCGAAACTAAAATCCGTTGTTATTTTCCATAGAAAATAAATTTTAAATTTGCAACCGAATAGTATTTTGTTGCAAATTTAGCAACAGAATAATTTTTTCGTTGCTATTTTAGAAACGGAATAATTTTTTCGTTGCTAAATTTCGCTCCAAAATTTTTTCGCCACATAATACCGCCATATTTAGCAACGGTTATTAGATTCCATTGCTATTTTTCGGGGATATATTTTGGTATGAAATTTTTCCATTTGCTTGGTACCAAAATACCAACGGAAATAGCAACAGAATTAAGTTTCCATTGCTAAATAGCAATGGAAACAAAATTATGTTGCTATTTAGCAACGAAAACTATCCTCCTTTGCTAAATTAGCAATGGAAGTAAGTTTTCGTTGCTAAATTTCGTCCCAAAATTTTCCCACCGTCTATTGCCGCCATTTTTAGCAACGGTCATAACTTTCCGTTGCTATATTTTAGCGCTGAAATTTTCCTCTTTTTTTAGCAATGGAATACCACCATTTTTTTTCCGTTGCTAACCAAACAAAATTCAACAAAATTTAGCAACGGAATCAGTTCTGTTGCAATTTTTTCGTTGCTATTTCTAGATTTTCTTGTAGTGTATTATCACTTCTCAATCTTTTGTCAAGTATAACCTTTTTTTTGGGTAAGAGCAGTATGACTTTATTACTATGTGCAAAAAATTTGAAAGAAAAAGGAAAAATAAAAAAATACTAAAATACCAAAAATAAATTTCTAAAATAACTTAGATGAAAATTTTGCACAGTTTGTGTTGTACTTAATTAGAGATGAGTATGCACCAATTAATTAGTTTTAATAATTTTATTAATTAGTCCATTAATTTTGGTTAACCGTTATATGAATTTCAATTTTTAATCATTTTGTTCAAATCAGTTTGCTGGTTAATCATTAAAAAATTTTAACATATAAATTTAATAAATTATACAATTCGTAATATTATTTTTAATAGTTAAAAATACTTTAAAATTGAAAAAATGCAAATCAAATATAATATCCATTCAAATGATTGAAAGAAAAATAAAATTTTCATAATTAATGTAAGTATTAAATATATTTAATATAAAACTAACAATAGAATGTCAATTATACATATATAATAAAAAATAATTGTAATAAAAAGATAATTTTAATATTTAATTGGTGCATACTCATCTCTAATTAAGTACAATACAAACTATGCAAATGTATATAGATCGGTAAACTATTAGTTAACGGTTAACTACCGATTTTTAAAAATAAAAAACATAACTCTAAATTTTGGATAAATTTTTGAATTAATCAAAACTGTCGGTTTTTTTTTTTCACAGCCCTATCCTTGATGAGTTATGCTTTCTGCAAAATGACTAAAGTAATTTGTAATTAGCTACATTACAGTTATAAACTTTTATTATTTTTCTTATATATCACACGTGGAATTATTTTTCTCCCTCCAAAATGTTTAAGATAATTTGTAATTAGCTACATCACAAATATAAACTTTTATTATTTTTCTTAAATATCATACGTCTTGAAGAGATGAAATTGGTCGAAGTGATTCCTTCCTTGAAAAAACAAAAGAATAATTATGAACTTTTTATCACAAGAAGAATTTCAATTTCATACCACAATGTTAAATTGAGTTGCCTTGATTTACATCATTTTCTTTGTATCTTCTTCTATATAATGAAGTTACCATTCTGACTCCCACGTTTGACCGTCTCACTATCTTGCACTAAAAAAATTTACTAGTATTGTTATAACTCATAATTCAAATTGTAAGGTGCGAAATCCATATTCTAATACTCAAGTCTTTCAAGATCCATTTTTATCAATTTTTTTTTTATATCTTTTATTCTAACCTAAAGCATCATCCGAATCCGAAAAAAGACGTGCATAACCTAACTCAATAAATTAAAGACAAATCAGACCCCTAATCCAAATGAATCAACCCAAAAACCGATATTTTTTTTAATTTTATTTCTAATTTTTTCAATTGTAATGATATATAAAAAATCATATTCTAATATTTTTTTTTTCAAAAATAACTTTAGTTTTACTTATGTTGTATCATTTTATTAATATATAAAAAATCAATTTCAAATTCAAAAAGGAATAATATTCTCCTTCCACATTCTACAAAACCGAACTTATCAAATTTTGCAAAATAAAATAATTTTGAATTATATATATATATATATATATATATATATATAGAGAGAGAGAGAGAGAGAGAGAGAGAGAGAGAGTGTGTGTGTGTGTTTGGGTGCGCCCATAACTCTGTTGGTTTTTATTCTAATTAGTTTAGAATAATCAATTTCAAATTCAAAAAGGAATAAGACTTCAACTAGGGTTATTCAAGAAAGATCTCTCTATGGTGCGAGGGTTTACACTAGGGATGGCTCAAAAGAGCCAACTGAATTAGAGCTGGTACTTGCAGAACACCAAGGCAAAAATATGGCTACAGTAGTAAAAAAAAACTCTGCCAGCCTTGATTATGATGTGTTCTCAATCATTGGAAAAATTTTATTGTCTCTTACTTTGTTCATCCATTTGATTGCTGTAATTTTTATTTTTATTTTTGCAGAAGTGAAAAGTCATTCCTTTTAGACTAACTATGTTGAAAGTTGGATTTTGTACATGATTTTTAATACTTAATTCTTTGTCTTCTACATAATGAAATGATTTTGTTCTATGTCTTCTCTACATATTTCTTTGTTTTCCCATTCAATAAGGATTTTGATTTTGAATGATATGATCCATATCCATCTCAATTTTCATGAGACAAATAAGTTTTAATTTAGTAAAATTGTCATATTTCTCTTTAATTTGATTATCAAATGATATCATTTGGTTTAAAAAATAAATAAAAATCGATCCGTATGGCAATGAACAAGTTGCCATAAATGCTCTACAAAAACCAAGAACATGGAGCTACAATAATTAATGAACCAATGAAATTGCTATGCAACATTATGGATGAAAATAATAAAATAAATAATCCATGTTTAATAGTTGTTCATTGACTTCTAAAAGTCACGTGAATCCACTTGTGATGAGTTTGACCAAATTAGATTAAAACAATAAAATAAAATAATTAATGTTTGTGTTATCTTTGAATTGAACAGTACTTCTATTTCATTAATATCAATCATATGCAGTAGATATATACAACAATCAAATCTTAAAAAAATTCACATAAGAGATTCAATTGTTTCGTAGAAATATTCCTCGATTACCAAATTTCAGAGTGCAAACATGTTCTTTTTTGGTATACCAAAATTTCAAAATGCAAACATATTATGTAAATATATAACGAATGTATATATTTCCTTTCTTTTAGTGATATACTTAGTATTTGAAACATTGTGAATCTATAACGAATGTACATATTTCCCTTTTTTGTAATTTCTGTCTATTGATTTATTGTATGATTAAATGAAAAAATTTATTACATAGAGTAATTATAGACAAGATTATTGATAATACCCCTTTTTACCTTCTAAGCTCAAAGGAGGGCCTGGGTCGAAGCTCAGAGGCTCTACTCTAGAGGTGTTTGACACATGGCTAACAGCATGGGAGAGCCGGTTGACTTCAACTGATCGAATTGATGGGACCTGCTGTCTTGTCAATCCAACATTGTACAACAAACCCACATCTCACTTGCTCCTTGTCACATTGCTGCTCTCCTACTCTGATACTTTTATAGCCTTTCTTAAGCACTCAAGTGCGTTCCCACACCCCCTATAAATGGCCCGATGAACAGTGGATTTAGGTATGCTTAATGGTGAGAACATACTCTCTACTAGAATTCTCTTATCTCTAGGACACTGACTTAAGTTTCGGAGTCCTTCCGCCCAGTCCGACCAAGCAAGGCTTTTTTAGGTTTTCCCATGACGATCGGCTCTCCTTTCCTCCTACCAATTGAAAGGTTTGGTAATCTTAGCTTTATCAAGTGGTGCTTTCATTAAGAGTCATAACAAGGTCGAGATCGTTTGATCACGAGACGCCAGAAAGGACTGACAAAATTAGAGAAGCTCAAGAGAATTCCAAGCTTGCAAGGAGGCGAAGCGAGACTCACAAGTCCCCTAGGAGGGTTAACCTCTTACCTGAATTTGACAGTGTAATGTTGCGTCAAGCTGACAATACTTCTATCACAGTGAGGGATATGACTATACTCCTTGGTGATTTCACAAAGAGCATTATCCAGACTATCCATAAGGGCAAGATGCCGCAGGACCCGGCTTGAGGTTATGGATATGATGCCGTAAACAAGGAATTGAGGGAGCGAAGAAATAGAGGTCTCTTTATCAATGAACCGTCGGAACAATGCACCCATAAAACAAGCGTGTACTCAAAAGTGTTGGTCGCTAGGAGGAGCGATAAAATTGGTGGGGCTACTTCTTCGAACAAAGATCCTATATACCAGCCAAGCCACTCATACACTGCGTCCATTGGAGATGACTTATCATACATGTGCACTCCCTCCAGGCGCCACTCAAAAAAAGTAAGAGGTGAAAGCAGGTCGCGGCTGGAAAGCAAAGAAGACAAATGGTTCAAGCGAAAGTTTAAGCAATTTGGCTTGGGAAACTTGGTAAGAGGCACCTTTAAGCACAATACTTGCAGAAACACAACCTCCCCTTTCTGCCGGGAGATAACGGACTCTGAGCTACCCCCCAAATGAAGGGATGTGGTCATGGACAGATATACAGGTAAAACCAAACCAACCACCCACGTGGCAAAGTATCTCAAGAAAGTGCAGGTGTACACTTATGACGAGAGGATCGCTTGCAAGATATTCCCCACCACATTAGGGGGAGATACGCTGAACTGGTTCCCCGAGCTGCCTCGGGAGTCAATCACGTCATTTGGGCAGCTAAAAGATCTATTCATGATGAGGTTCATCGTACAAATGTGAGCGTCAAAATCAGGGATCCGATGAAAGTCTTAGAGATTATATCGACAGGCTCCAGGCCGTTTTGTCCGAAGTTAGGAACGTGAGCATTGAAATAATGATCAATGCCTTGGCTAGAAGGATCCATGACTGGCCTCTATTCGAATCACTCACAACAACGCCACTCGTGGACTTCACCGATCTAATGGAAAGAGCTAGGCAACATATTCAGTTGGATGACACCTTGTGATCCAACAGAGGATGAAGGACGAGCATAATGGACAGGTTGTGATAACCGGATGGGCGATCGATCCAAGAGACCTAGGCACCTAAAAAGCGGGAAGAAGCCCAGACAGACCGTCTGTGTCGAGGAGCCTAGGCAAACGCAAAGAGACTAAATGAAGTAGGCTTGAGCGGCCCATTGCCCACCCACCGTTAACCTTTACCCCACTCAATTCTAGCCCTAAGCAGGTTCTTAGGTGGATTAAAGAGAAGCATAAGAAGGTGAGTTAGCCTAAGAGGCTTTCTGAGTGGTCGAGAAGCATAAGAGATCTTAGTAAGTATTGTAAATTTCACCGAGACATTTGTCATACGACTGATGAGTGTCATTCGCTGAAAGAGGAGATCGAACGGCTCATACAGAGAGGGTCATTGAAAAAATTCGTAGGCCCCGCAAAGGAGGGTAGCCCTTACAGGCCGCCCCCCAAAAAAGGAGACGACTTAGGCTCCGATGTGATGACGAGCGCATAAAGCCTAGTAGCACGAGTCATCATAGACCGTATGCTGGGGTGATCAATATGATTGTGAGAGGATCATCATACGGAGAAAATATTTCTCGTAAGAGGAAGGGGAAAGGCGTCTACCTCTCATATCTATCTGAAATACACTATCCAGTCTCTATCTCGCACGAAGATGCAAGAGATTTGAAATTTCCTCACAAGCATGCCCTGGTCGTCAGTGTCAAGGTCAATAACTTCCTCATAAAAAGGATCCTCGTAGATAACGGGAGTGCTATGAATATCCTGACACTTGAAGCCTACCGAGCGATGGGACTTTCAATCGGAGAATTGTGGTCAAACACTGCCCCACTGATAGGATTGGGAAATACCACAGTCCCTATTGTAGGGTCCACGAAAATGTTTGTTGAGCTAGGCCAAGAAGCAATCATGATTGTCAAGAGAAAAAGTTCCAGTGAGCACCCTGCTGACTTAACAAAGGTCTTTGAAACTTTGAACAGATTTTGGATGAAGTTAAATCCAGAAAAATGTGTCTTCGGCGTACCCTCAGGGACATTCCTATGCTTCACGGTCTCACAAAGAGGAATCAACGCCAATCCGGAGAAAATACAGGCGATCCTAGACATGCAGTCCCCAAGAAATGTGAAGGACATACAAAGGCTGAATGGGCGGGTCACAACTCTAAGAAGATTCATTTTCTCTTCAGCGAAAAAATGCACGCCTTTCTTTAAGAAGTTGAGGAAGAATGACGTGTTCAAATGGGGGGTAGACTGCCAACAAGCATTTGATGAGTTAAAAAAAGTTTTGATGGCACCCCCTTTGTTAAGTATACAGATCCCAGGAGAATACCTTTTCCTATACCTATCCACATTCGGGAAGGCATTCACGGGTGTTCTGGTTAGGGAAGAAGGGTCACAGTAGCTCCCCATTTATTATGCCAGCCAAGTGCTTAGGGGCCCGAAGCTAAGGAAAAGTCGAACTGAACAGCTGATTATGGCATTAGTGATGTGCACTCGCAAATTAAGGCAGTATTTCGAAATGCATACGATCGTTGTTTGATCGAACCAGCCGCTCAGAAAGATTATGCAGGCACTTGACTTGGAGGGCAAAATGGTGAGCTGGGCTATAAAATTGCAATTGTGGGACATCAGGTACGAGCCTAGGAGCACCATAAAAGCCCAAGCGCTAGCCAATTTCATCGCTGAATTCTCTACAGATAGAGAGCCAATGGCACAACCCACGCACATAATGTGGAAATTAATCGTTGACGGGGCTTCTAACAGTGTGCAAGGTGGAGCTGGCATAATCATGAAGGGCCAGCTTGGCATCACAATTAGGTATGCAATTCGGCTCAGCTTTAAAACATCTAACAATGTTGCAGAGTATGAGGCGTTGCTGCAAGGCTTGAGATTAGCAAGGGTGATACGACCAGAGACCCTCAAAATCAAAAGTGATTCCCAGCTGGTAACCAGCCAGGTGTCAGGAGCCTTCGAAGCCAAAGAGGATATGATGAAAAGATACTTGGCGAAAGTTAAAGCCGCTTTAAAAGAGCTAGAAAAGGTCGGCTGTACTTGGGCCCTGGAGAAAGTATCCAGTGAAGAAACAGCCATGGCCGATCGGATAGCTAAGCTATCTGCCTTTGACAAGTGCAAAATCGAGGAAGCTATAACTATTGTCGAACAACCCTCTCTTTCCCTCGAAAAGCCAGAATTTATGGACATCGAGAAGCAAAGCAACACTTGGATAACCCTTATCGATAGGTTCCTCTGAATAGAAGAACTCTCAATTATTCCATAATTGATGATGAACTATACAGGAAGTTGTTCAGCCACCCCTGACTTAAATGCATGACGAAGGATGAAGGCGACTATATACTCAAAGAGATCCACGAGGGCATTTGCTGAGCTCATGAAGCCAGCAAGGAGATCGCAAGAAAAGTACTCCAAACCAGCTACTATTGGCCGAATATCTTCAAGGATGCCCAAAGCAGGGTCAGAAAGTGCCCGCAATGTCAAATTCACTGTAAAATTATTAGACAACATACGACAAATCAACAGCCAATTGGAGTGTGCTGGCCATTCGACCAATGGGGGTTGGACATCTTAGGACCTTTTTCCCAAGGCAGACGGCAAATGAAATTCCTTGTTGCCGTTGACCACTTCTCCAAGTGGATCGAGGTAGAGCCCTTAGCAATAATAACTGCAGAGAAAATCAAAAATTTTGCTTGGAGAGAGATCATCTGCAGATATTGTCTCCCGAAGTTCTTTGTAACTGATAACGGCAAGCAATTTGACAACGTGACATTCCGAAAATTTTGCTCTGGCCTAAAGATTGACCTGAAGTTCACCTCAGTCATGCACCCGCAAAGCAACGGGATGACGAAGGTCTCCAATCGGACCATATTGATGGGGTTGAAAAAGCGATTGGGCGAAGCAAAAGGCAACGGGATGAAAGAACTGCAGAGCGTCTTATGGTCTTATCAAACTTTGCCAAGAGCGGGTACCCATCAAACGTCGTTCTCGTTGGTATATGGATCGAAGGGAGTGATACCGATATAGATCAGACTCCCCTCCTACCGATCAATGTTTTATGCCGACCAGAACAACGCACAAGAAAGACGCCAATACCTGGACCTGGTAGAAGAAAAAAGAGAAGATGCTTACACAAAGATCACTGCTTATAAGCAAAAAGTCGCTAGATACCATAATAGAAAAGTAAGGCCCATAGCCTTCAATATTGGCGATCTGGTCTTAACAAAGGCCGAAATTGGAACGGGCAACACTGGAGTGGGTAAATTAACACCCAACTGGGAAGGACCATACGAAGTTGCCAAAGTCCTCAGTGTAAGCGCCTATAAGCTATGAATAATGGATGGCACAAATATTCCCAGGACTTGGAATGTTGAAGTACTCAAGAAGTACATGATATAGCATTGTAAATTAAATTGTCAAAAAGAATGAATTTACTCCATGCATAGAAGACTTGTAACACCCATACGCTGCACTCGACGCAAATCCCGAGCCGAAAGAGCAAGGGTCCCAATCTACCATGCACAAATGCCTTGCTCTCGCTTCTTCCGAGTTAAAAATGACGCCACGACGCTGATCGAAAAGCATGTCTATTTAACTCTATGAACGAAGCCCTCCTGACATACTGCAAGCAAATGCGAGATCCACAAGATCATACGCTCGACTTAACAACTCAACCATAACTGACTAGCCGACTGATCGCCTTAGTCAATCAGATCGTGTGCTTACAAGTATTGGAAAGAGCCTAACATGCATTTCATACAAATGTTAGGAAGTGAGCAATCGAGTAACCTTAGATCGCGTCGATCATTCATGAAGTATATTTCACTTGCTTGTTCATTCAGTGCAGTCATCATAGAACAAATAAAGCAAAATAGAAATGCACAGAACCAATGATCCAAATCCCATTCAAACAAAAATAATTCCATTATAATTACACAAATGTTGATCGTTACAAAATTGCCTGTACATAGGAAAGCATTATGGAACCATCGCGGCTCCTGATTCAGCAAGTGGAGTAATGATCGGGTCGGAAGTCAAAGCCACGGGGAGGTCTGCAGTCAGCATAGGAGAAGGATCCGCACTAATCAAAGCGAATGATATCCCAGCAGGAAGCTCGGCAGGGGGAGTGAGAAAAGGGGCAGTGGTCGAAAAAGGAACTATCGCAAGCTCTGAGGGAGATTTTTGAGTAGCCTCGCCATCCGTCCCGCCTTCACCCCAAGGATCAGATGCACCCTCAGGCTCCTCGTCCACCTCGTCCTTAGGAAAATCCTCCTCGTCGCTAGATGGCGAGTCAGGCAGCATGCTTGGATTTTCCATCCAATAAAAAGGTTCCCAAGGAAAATGCCTCTCGGCCTCGTGTTTAAGGTGCGTGATAACACCGACTTGAGCTTCGGCCAGCTCGATGATGAGGCTATGCTTCTGGGACGCCAGCTCTTTAGCATGCTTGTTAACGAGGGCGCGCTCCTTGGCCTTCGAAGTATCCTGCAAGTCGTTTAGTTCGAAAACAACTTTATCATGCTCGGTAGAGGCGCGATAGCAATCCACCGTAAATTTACCATTATCCTCTTTGAGGCATCGCAGATGAGCACCATCCCTTTCAAGTTGCCCCTATAGCTTGATGACTTTCTCCCATACAGCGCTCAACTCTGTGGTCGCCTTGGTTAGGTGAAGGATATCCGCCTTTAGATTTGAATTTTCCTGGGCAGCCACTACGACCTTGTTCTTCAGCTCCTTTCGAACGCCATCATTCCACTTTGCTTTGAAATAATTGGCTTGACCCTCAAAACGTGCACCTCGCCTGAGCACCTGAGTACAAACAAATCTGAAATGAGCAACAAAGCAAAGAAAGCAGGGTCCATCTCGTTGAAAAATGAGAATGAGAACAAGGATAAGAACATCTAAGCCTGCGACATTGAACCCCCCGAACTCGGTCTTCAAAGCATTATCGGCACACATTGCCTGAAAATCATCCTCTTCAAGGAGGCCCCAACAAATAAAGGATGCAATGCGGGAATCTTTTATAGAACACTTCTGCCCGAAGTGCTCCTTCAGTGCATCCTTTATAGAGGTGGCCCCACATTTAGGCCTCACCCTGGGCTCCTCACTGACCGCACCGCTCAGGGTTGCCTCTTTGCCTTTCGCCCTTCTGCCCACCTCTGCAGGTACCTCCCCAGCAGACCCACTCACAGTAAGGATAGTAGGAGGATCGAAGATAGGGAAGGCATCCTTGAGCGATGGTGATTCGTCCTCAAGCCTAAGCCTCCTCCTTTACAAAAAAGAGCAACCAGCCGAGGCCGAAGTGATAGGAGGACTCGACAATGTGGAAACACCAGCAGGGTTATCTGATGGCTCTGTGACGGGGGACTCTGCGCCCCTTAAAGAGCCCTCACGTCAAGGAGACTTACTCGGATCACAACTCAGTTTTTTCCTCTGCTCAACCTCTGTGAAAGATAGCAACCTCCGCTTCTTCTTCTCACCGCCCTTATTCTCTGATGCGGTCTTTCTCGCTGTAAATTACTATGCCACGGCTCCAACTAATTCATTCCTCACAGCTCTCCTGCTGGCCATTGCAATTGCAAAAAAAAGAAGAAAAGAAGAAAGGTCAGTGCACTACTCGCTACAACTACAACACATGACGAATAAATAACTCTACAGGCTCCTCGCGGTGTTACCTACTGCTCACATTATGCGCCTTCTTCCTCTAAAATGCTTTCTGGCCTATCGCTAACAAGCAATAGCCAGTCAGAGTCGTACGAACATCTGGTCTTTTATGAACAGCATTCAGCTTCTCGAGGTCAAATGCATACAAAGGTAAGCCACCTGCTCGATCTCTTAAAGATATCGCTTTATCCGATCAAGTGATTGACACGCCAAAATCCGCCGCTCTCCCTATGAGGAAAAACTTGTCCTTGTAACCCTTCATTGAAGAGGAGAGCCCGATCAACTTGTGATTTGACCTACTAGTAAAATAATATTCTAATCCTTCTGATCGACTGGACAAGTAAAAAAAGTGGGTGAAAAGATCAAGGGTCGGGACCACCCCTTCGTTCTTGCAAATTATCTTAAAACAAGTTATCTCCTTCCACCCATTAGGGTCAAACTGATTCGGCGCGAGCCTGTAACCCTTGAGAATGCTAATCTTGAAAGCACCAAGAGGAAATCTGAGCCCTCCATCCAAACTCCACAAATGGCAAATGAACCATTCATTCTGATCCACACCGAAAGGACCATCTGTTGCTGCCATTGAGTCAGGACATTTCATCACCTACACATCTTCCGGCAACCCATACTTCGCCTTAATTCTTGACACCACACCCTCAGATAAGACGGAGCGTGTCTCCATAGTCGGTTTGCCCTCATATTGCTCCATAAAGCTCTATTCCAATGATTGGCCATTGCTAGATGCCATACCTTCAAAAAGGAAAAAGTACGATGCCTCCTTAAAGTCGAGGGCCTAAACTAGAAGACTCAAAGGGCAACAAACACAAGCAAAATGCAAAAGATGAAAAGGTAATGCAAGATGTGAAAATTAAATTCACTTACTCGGAGAAACGATTCTGAGATCTAAAAGATTCTTGAAATCAAAAAATTAAAGAAAGCGAGAAAATTTTCGACATAATTTCGCCAAAAATTTTAATAAAGATGAAAATTACCTCTACGGACCACCTATTTATGCCAAACGATGCTTCAGATGCACCAACCAAACCTTGCCACGCTTCGATGAAAGACCACTGCATCGGTCCAAGTGTCGAGATGTCATTCCAAGCACGCGCCTGTTGCTAAATGAAGGTGGCTATTTGAAGTAGTGGGAGTTCGATCGAGCAAGTGAATCGTTAAGTCACCGCCAAGCCAGCCGACGGATGATCAACCGCCCTTTCAATGAGGGGGGTGGGGGCAAGTGATAATACCCCTTTTTACCTTCTGAGCTCAAAGGAGGGCCTGGGCCAAAGCCCAAAGGCCCTACTCCAAAGGCGTTTGACACATGGCTAACAACATGGGAGAGCTGGTTGACTTCAACCGATCGGATTAATGGGACCTGCTGTCTTGTCAATCTAGCATTGTACAGCAAACTCATGTCTCACCTACTCCTTATCACATTGTTGCTCTCCTACTCTAACACTTCTATAGCCTTTCCTAGGCACTGAAGTGCATTCTCACACCCTCTATAAATGGCCCGTTGAACAGTGGGTTCAAGTATGCTTAATGATGAGAACATACTCTCTACTAGAATTCTCCTGTCTCCAGGACACTAACTTAAGCTTTGAAGTCCTTCCGTCCGGTCCGACCGGACAAGGATTTTGTAGATTTTCCCATGACGATCGACTCTCCTTTCCTCCTACCAATTGAGAGGTTTGGTAATCTCAGCTTTATCAATTATCAATTTAGTTTGAAATATTAGTGTTTTAAAAAATTATGTTCTAAAATTTGGTATACCAGATATACCAGATGCTATACCAGGTATACCGGACAGTATACGAAGTATACTAATCGATATACCAAAATTCAAAAGATAATTTTCATTTTGAATTTTGATATATCCGATGGTATACCCGGTATACCAAAATTCAGAATTGAAACTCTTCTATTTTTTGGTATACCGGATTGTATACCAGGTATATCAGTCAGTATACCAAATTTCAGAAAATAATTTTCATTCTTGAATTTGGTATACCGGCTGGTATACTAGGTATACCTGCTAGTATACCAAAATATATAAGACAATTTCAATTTTAAATTTTGGTATACCTGATGATATACCTGATATACCACCGAATATATCAAAAAACATAATATCAAATATACTATAAGGTATATCAATTTAAAAAAATTGAAATTATATTATGCATTTGAAAATATTAAATTAAATTTTAATAGACATTGTTTAACTATTAATTTAAAAAAAAAGTTGATTATAATTTATGGTAAATGAATTAAAAAAAAAGAACTATTTTTTTTAGAATGATATATATTTCAGCTTTACATAAACGTAACCAGTCAATAACAATTATTAAAAAAAAAAAGAATTAACAGAAAAATCAATAGCATAATGTATTCAATGAAATAAAGTAATTATTATTTTTTAGAGGATTTTAATTGATTAGATTGAAAATTAAAATTAAAATCAACATGCAAATATCATTAACAAAAACATCTGTAGCAAGAGCTGCTAACAAGAAACATGAAGAATTGTTTTAATTATTTACAATTAACATTTTCTATTGAATGTAATTATTTATTAACATTTAGGTGTCTAACTAATGGCTGTAATTTTTCAACCAACTCATTCCATATATCAATTTTCTATTGATTTAGTTCATGCCAAAACCTTTCCAAATAAAAAGGGATTCATAACAATTGGTTGGATGTTAGAGTCAATGATATTTAGGCGGGACCAAATTTTGCATCTGGTTCTCAATAAAAATTAAAACCAATAGTGTGTATAAGACAATTAATAAGATCATACAGTATTGGCAAATAATTATAAATATATACAAGATATTTTAAATTGAATTGAAAGACTTGAATAGAGAGGTGTTATGAACAAGGAGAAGGAGAACCTCTATATTTTCTCTTATTTATTTTTTAACCAGAGATTTAAATAATTTTGAATATAAAATGTACTTAAATATTCGGTCATGAATATTTTATTACTTTATAAACACATTTTGTATGAATTCGAGATAATCTCACTAAATTTGAAATGGATTATACTAAAAGAAAAAAGGTGAATTATGCACCAAGTCTCCACATTTTCCAAATGCATTAATTTGAGATGGTCATAAGTCGATTCCATTTTGACGAAGACAGGGCAGGAATCCAATATTTTCTTTTCTAAGATTGTCCAAAGATATATACGAAGAAAAGAATATGAAAAAAAAATGCAGATGAAAAGAAGATGAAAAAGGAAAACCACCCAGAAAGGAAGAGAAAGATGAAAAATCTAACGAAAAAGAAGGAATGAAAGAGTATTTGAGCTGAATTGAAAAAGGAGTATTTTTGAAAATGGAAAATTTAAAAAAGGTAATTCTGAAAGGGCAAAAAAAGGTTGCATTTTTAAAAGGAGCTTCCGCTTTTTGAGTAGCTTTGTAAAAGTCCCAAAAATAAAATCTCAACCTAACGGTGCAAAATCAAACTGAAATAGATCCACACGCAGAATGACCGCCCTAAAATAGTCATTCTAAAATATGGCTTTGTTATGTATTTTAATCCAAAACAAAATAGAGTTCCATAATGAATTTTCACGCTTAGAAACTAACACACAATTGATCAATAGCTAATATCAACCACCGAAATAATATAAAACATGCTCACTGAAGAGACAATTTAGACTATAATTAACCCTAACTTTTGCAAATCTTAAGAACCCCACAACTTGGGATCTGCAGCCAACTAAAACTCAAAAATGGGTTTAATTAATTCGGTTAAATTTGCAATTTACTCTATCTCTAAATTTCTTTCCGTTTTCTTGTTCTTTAGTTAAAAGTCAATGCAAGAAATATCCTCTCTCACTGTCTTACTACATAGAATAAGGTTGTCTTAAAGGTAAAGATTGAACAAATTAAAAGCAAACAGAAGACCAATCCTGTAATT
Organism: Excoecaria agallocha; assembly: GCA_037975025.1. Lineage (NCBI taxonomy): Eukaryota > Viridiplantae > Streptophyta > Magnoliopsida > Malpighiales > Euphorbiaceae > Excoecaria > Excoecaria agallocha. Next base: position 427,839 of record CM075816.1, read on the forward strand.
GGGCAGTGAATCTGATGAAATAGTTATACTAATTGTGTACTGCTTATTATTGGGACCACACTAATTATGCTCATAAATTACTATATGCATTATAATACTGTAGATTCCTATAAATTTGGCCTCACTCTATAGCTAGCATATATCAAAAGCTGATATTGCCTGAATCCCTACATAATAAATATACATGTCTATATAGTGCCCTAATACAATAACAAACACTAGCATTCTATTATATTGGCTATGCCTTGGCTTATTGGGAAAATCTCTATAAGATGCCTAGTCATTACCTGTTTTGCCCTCTCCCTTTTCTGCGAGTAGATAGTGGATACATAGTCTGTCTTTTGTTTTATTAAAGAGACTCAAAAAAACATACTTCCAAACAAGAAACAGCCAAAGGGGCCATATATTAGTACCCAATCACTGGTTCTTGGTTCTATTTTTGTTCATATAATTAAAGATTATGGATACAGTAATGGCTGAACAAAGCAGATGTAACAAATATCCAGTGAAGAATCAAACCCCTAAAATTGCAAATGAGAGAAGATAAAGGTTGGTGCTCTACTTCCCTGCACTTATAATTGGGTTATGCTCCTTTCTGTCTTTTGTAAAGAAAATTACATAATGGGTTTGTAACTACTTATTTCTTCTATTAATTGCCCAAGTGTTTGAAACGGACAAAAGAAATACATAGAAACAAACAATGTATATATATATATATATATATATATATATATATATATATATATATATATATATATATATATATATATATATATAATATGTTTTTGCGTATTATAATAATAATAATATTATTATTATTATTATTATTATTTCAGTTTTGCTTGTAATGCATTTCATGTTTTATTTGCTTGCACTCAGCATGCAGCAGGAACAATATCCAATAACCATTTTGACAAAATAAAATGCATATATTTAACCCAGAAAGAAAAAAATTCAACCTTCTATGCATTGTAGAGTTAATCCCAAAGGTTATGCACTTGTAGAAAAATGACTTGCACTCCAATATTGAGACAGCTTAATGGTTGAATTGGGCAAATCAATACGGTTCATCTGAAATATTTAAACGAAATCATAAAACTCGGGCCTTTATTGATGCAGTGTAGAGTACACAAACGCATAACCAACACAATTAAGTCACGCTGGAAATCAATTGCAGACCATATGCATGCATGATCAAAAAGAGAAGAAACTCTAAGGCCCTGAAGGAATTAAACTCTATCACCAAAGAAGCTTGATTTGTAACTTTTACACTTTCATAACCAAGTATGGACTTGAAATTAGGGATAATACATGTTTACACACATGTACTTGACAAGAAAAAAAATATTTAAAACTATTGCAGACCTGATCTCTTTGACCCATGACCCAACTAATTAGCAGAAGTGCACCTATTATCCCCATAAACTTTATAGAAATGCACCTATTACATCCCTGACTTCAAGGAAAAAAAATGTACTCACAGTTTAAGGGGTGATATGTGAAGGAAAATAGCTCCCTATAACTCAACCTCAAAAAAATGGATAAAAATTGAAACTTGCCCTCTTTAATAGCTATACTAAATTTTACCCTCAATATCAAATCCTACCTCCATCCTTACGAAGGGTGAACTTTTACTAAACTAAAATATGTCGTAATTAAGCTAAGCTGCATGATAGGTTTCTTTTCGTTTCTTTTCTTTTTTTTTTTTCTATTTTCTTTTGTCAAATACAAATTTGTAAATATATATTATCCACTTGAAATTAAACGAACCTATCCAAGTATGCTTTCAGAATATGCAAAACATATGCATTGATATATATCTATATATTCTAACTTCTGCAGTCATATCAAGAGTAAAATGCATTTAGATTTCTATTAAGAAATGTTTAATCAAGAACACATGCTCTAGGAAGCAAAACTTGTAAGCTCTAAACATATTGAAAATAGACCCTGAATCTACAATAGCAAATGAAAAAATAAAAATAGAAATAGAAAAGGAATGCTTTAGAATAAAAAAGAAAAGAAATCAGCATCAACAATTAACGAATAATCAAGCAAACTGATATCATGAATGATTTGATGCTAATTGATTATAAAAGCAAATTGCATCAAATGTCTAGTTTCTTTGTCATCCTCTAAAAATCGACTTTAAAGTCAACTTTAAAGCCAACATAAAATTGTTAAGCAAGTCTTATTTATATTGCAGCATTTCTATAAGTACTCACATGGGTATAATTTGACAGAATGTATAATTTTCAGTGTCATTGAAACATACATTTGTATTTCTTTTCTTACATATTCTTTTTCCTTTCATGAATCATGTGGCAGGCCAACATATTTCAATGGGGTCATATGCTGGACTTTCACTAGATTCCACATAAACAATTTATAATAAAGCTTGCTCAAGAAATTTCAGAATCCAATAAAAGGGAGAAAAATAATATGTGCAATATGGTTCTTAATGTGTGTATGTAATATGAATCAAGAATCATACTTTTATAGCTAGCAAGGTGGCTTTTGGAGACCAAATAGTTATTTTCCTTTTTATCTTTTTTCTTTCCAACTAAACAATGAGAGACAAAGTCCTATACAAAAAGAGAGGATAAAAATATACTTTTAAAACTGAACAAAAATTCACAATAATATATCTGTTGAGCCTAAAATTAGCTACCTCATGTAATCCATTGCTATAAATTCCAAAAGCCCACATATAATTTTCTCATAAGATGAAACTATGTCCGCCATGATATTAGCCTTAGGTTCTTTAGTTTAATAAATTAAACTATAGCCATAACTATAACTCATATATCTGCTATCGTGCATGCATCTTAGCATAATTAACAGTCCTTTAAATGATTGACATAAGTAGATATTTGATTGCAAAATACAACATTATAAGAAATGTTATCTTACAATATTGTTTAAATACTTTCTTTTATCCTTTATTATTTCATAATTATTATTATTTTCTAATCTGAATGTTTTCAGCCTGGATAAGGAAACATCATGTAGGCAATGTGTTGTCTTAGTGACGGACACAAGAAGAAAGGCTACTACTTATTGCAACGTAAAAATCTTCGACAATATGGACATTAAAAGAAAAGAAAATTCTTACCTAGAGCACGTTTATGAGTTGTTAATCAATGCACATTAACCATCACTACACTTATTTTTCAACCAATTTGTCTTACAGGTCGCTTCATGATTGGATTGGTCCATGGTCATATTCAACCCCAGATTAACAATAGATTGCTTACTTCCAATTATAATATCTAACCAAATACTACAAAGGCAACCCCAAGCTTCCAAATGAAGGTTAATCAATAATTCAATGGAGCATATTTCTCCTAGGAGTTTCCCAAATTTTCCAATATTGCCTCAAAAAGACAAAAATTCATCGAACATTTAGCATAAACTCCACAATAGTCATCAGTTACTATCTAAAGGGCAATACCTCAGTTTACTGATTTAAGTGCAAAGACAGTCTCCAATTGTTCACCCAAAGCATTTCCATTTTCTTAAAAAGCAACATTTATTAGTCATAGAAGGAACAGACATAGCATTGAACCGACATAAAATACATTATGAGTTTTATTTTAAAAGTTTTCGTTTTAATATACTAATTGCTTCCAGAAAAGACTTCATTCAATTCCATAATAACTGTGCTTAATTATACGTTTGCCTAGGAATACTCCATTTAAATACACACACACACACACACATATATGTCACACAAAATTTTAATGCACTTAATTATAAAAGGTAAGATCATGTTAAATAAAAATATATACCTACATCTTCATTTCAGTTTGTTCTATGGAAAAAAAAAAAGTTATATATCATAAAATAATCAAATCATTTAGTCATATAAATCAGTCTAGGAGAAATAGAGTATGTAAAGCTTGTGGTGCATATTTTCTATTGTTTTAATGTTGAGCCACAGCAAATGTGACAAAGCTACATTTATAAGCAAAGATTTAGAATGGAAGTTGCCAGGCTCGTTACTGTCGGCATTATTGAAAACAAACTGTTCCTGTCCAAAAATAATAGTATAGCATAATTTCAAGAAAAAAAAAAAGAAATTTTTTTTTCTTATTGGGAAGAGGGAAATCTTTAAGTGGTGCAGAGAAGCTATTATGCGGAAGTAATAAAAAGAAGACAACATGATTTGGGTCTGATTGTTTTGTAGATTAAGGAAAACTTTCAAATCTTCTGTTTTCTTTTCTTTTTTCATTCGGTTTCCCAATCTTTTCTCACATTATTTATTTATTTTTTACTAAACATCTATTCATATATATAAACAGTAAGTGCAGGTGCATTAAGGTAGAGTAGTTGATAAGTAATATTTCCCATTTCATTATCAAAGTCACATCCATTATTTATGCATGTCTATTCTAATTAAGGAGCTCGAGGAGAAAATAATAATAAAAAATAATATCACATGATCATATGTTTCAAGAAAGAGAGATAAATGAAGAGAATGAGTATGTGTGTGTGCGTGTGTGTATATATATATATTAGTTTCCCATTTAAAACTGGAATGCTCTCTAATGCATGGCTGGACACCGCCCATACACATAGAAGAAAAATGATATTTGTCTTTGTAGTTTGTCCAACCATTGAAGAAACCGGTAAAAATTCTACTTAGTAGTGCAAAATGCAAATTCAAATCCAGAAAAAAAAAAAAAACAAATTCACACCATAAATAATATAAATATTAAATAAATAAGCAGCATTAATAAACACCCACACATGCTACTTCACTACACTATACGCTACGTGCTGCCCATCTCGTACCAACACCAATTTTAGATTTCAAGGGGAAGGAACATAAAAGGCAAGAAATCAAGAAAGAAATATTTAAATTTCGCCACTGAAAATTTCACAATAACATTAAGATGCTCTCCCTATTTCCTCTCAATTATTTTTCTTTTTTTTTTTTTTTTGCTTAACAAGTACGTCTACTACAATGAAACGTGTCAAATGCACTGCTTCTCTACTACATTTATCAGTACATCATCAAATACTTGAAATATAGCAGAGATAGAAACACAAGAAAAATGATGTAGGATTTTTCTTTTTCTTTTTATTTTTCTTTTTAATCTCATGATCTTGGGTTTGTAAAGAATTGCGTACCAGCAATGAAAGTATTGAGTGGAGTTGGGTATAGAGAAGAAGAATCCATGAAAGCTGCAGTTGATGAAGCAGACGTTACTCCCCCACCACCGCCGGGAGAGATTACGGTGGCAGTACCAGCTGTTATTAAATTGAGAGGCTGAGCTCCGCCGCTACCACCACCGGAGGAGGTTTCAGCTGCCGGCATATATGTGCTTTCAGGTCCATGATCATAAAGAATTCCTTTAAAAACACGGCCACCGATGCTCACAGCCGTTTGATATGCATATTGATCATCATTTTCATCAATTCCACTCACTCTGACGCACCGGAACACAGCTGAAGAGCTCACTTCTGGAGGAAAATTCCCCACTTCTAACCCTAAACCATTAGCACAAATAAAAAAATTCGATTAAACTAATAGACAAACAAAAAATGGAAATTTTATTAAATTATTTTATGTGACAAAATAGCACATACACAGATATCTACAACAAAAGGGAAAAAAAAAATACAAACTCGCACGCAAAGAGGGAAAATAGTTTCTTCCCTGCCAATCCACTGGTAAGGAATACTGAAAAACAGTATCAGTTAAAATGAGAAAAGGAAAAAGAAAAAGAGAAAGAAAAGCTGATGCTGTGTTTAGTATGGGAAGTTGATTTTCAATATACAACACGCAATAGATACTCTGTTGATGTGTCTCTAAATTCTTCTAAAAGAGTCAATCACTGCAGCAACTGAGAGTTATTTGTGTCACTCATGCCAGACAAAAAAAAAAAGCAAAATTACCTGAAGAAGGTAAGCGAGCAGTAGTGCAAGAGCTGGGATTTTCTCGAAATCTTTTGGGATTTTCTCCGCGTAGTTGTTGCTGCTGCTGCTGCTGCTGCTGTTGTATGTTGGCAAGCTGTTGCTGCCTTTCGCGGCGTTTAGAAGCCGGAACCCAAGTGCTTTTAACATGGGTTTGGCAATCTAAGCCTCTATTTTTGCAGCAAGTTCTACATCGCATGTGTACACAATCTTTCTTGGCTTGGTTACCGCAATCCTGGCAGCTTATACCTCCACTGCTAGACTTCATCATCACGAGGGCTGATCTTGATGAAGATTCATCAGAGACGTTGATTGAGGTTCTACTTGGGCCCACACCTAACCCAGCTGCTGAAGAGTAAAGATCTTGCTGTGGATTTTGGTGGCGTAGGTGAAGAAATTCTTGCTGCTGCTGCTGTTGCCATAGCTCAAAACTCTTGTAATGAATGTCATCATTTTTGTACCAAAACCAGCTTTCTTGTGGAACTTCAGTGGGTGGTGGGTTGTTTTGTTGGTCTTCTTGGTTATTTCCTCTTCCTAATGAAAACAAACCAGCCATTGTTCCTCCTCTAAACCTGACCCACTCCTCAATTTTGAGACCAAATCCATATCAGAAGCTACCACTTTGTGGGGGGGGGGGGGGGGGGGAATTCGGCTTGTGATTAAAGCCCAAATATGAAATTTCTTCGATTTTTCAAGGTTGGTTTTAAGAGAAAATTACGCGTACCCGAATTCTCTTATGTATAGTTGTAGTTCAATAACTGTATATTTCTCTCTCTCTCTCTCTCTCTCTCTCTCTAAAATGAATGATTATAATATTAGTTCCTTTGGTTGCGAGAGTAATTAGCAATTTCTCTGTAACTTTTTCGATCTTCAAAAAGGCCTTCAATTCCTTGTTTTCCTTTTTCCTTTCACTTGTTCTTCTTCTCAGAGATTGTGTTTGTGTGATTCATTTAATTCGTAAGATACAGAATTACAGCTGCCCTCTGCTTAAATTGCTCTTTCTCTGCAACGCCGCCTTAGCCACTCTCTCTCTTCTGCTACACCAATTTAAATCTCTCATAACCCACCATCTCCTTCCTCTGATTTCTTGCAGAGCTCAGCCCTTTTTAGCTTCTCTGCACAATGCCTCGTGTCTCTATAACAAAAACTCTGTCTCTCTCCTCTCTCTCTCTCTCTCTCTTTCTAATTTCGTACTCTTAATCTTTCTCTCCTCATTGGCTATGGAAGTCACGATCTCATCTCTCTCTCGTTGAGAAAGAAAGATCCATTCATGCTCATCCAACGGTTAATGATTGGACACGTGTCGTACAAACAGCTTTTCTTCCCCTTTCGCCCCTTTGTACCTGAAAACCCGCTACTTTCTTTCCCCTTGCCCTTCTTTTTTTTTTTTCATGTGATAATTTTAATTTTTTTTTCTTGTACTTAATCACCCTCTACTCAATTCTATCATTGTCCTAACTAGCATCCTAGTCATAAAATTTCTTCTTTTTTTTTTACCCAATAATATGAAAAATTTTAATTTTCATTGCATAAAAATAAATTTTCATCTAATTTTAATTTTCTGTAAATGCAGCTGTAAAGTATGAAATGGTCCATTGATTAATACAAGTGTTTATCTTCAGTGTCATTTTTGTCATCACATTGGCCATGCAAATTATCCATGACCATATCTTGTATAAAATTTTTGTCTTCCGTTAGTATATTAAGGCGGATAGATTTGTGCATTGAAAAAGAGGCGTATTTTAATTTAAAATAATGATATCAATAATAATAATTATAATAAAAATACTGCCTCAGGTCTTGTGCCAGTTTAGGGGGACACAGCGCCACCTCCTACTAATTGTTTTATTCTATTTTTTTTTTATATATCAGTTTCAAATAAAATTTAAATTTTATTTATTTATTATTTTTAATATAATTTAATTTATTTTTTTATTTATTTTTAATAAAATTAAAATCAATTAAATTTAAAAATTTAATTATAATCACGTAATTTAATATTAAATTTAAATTTATTTATTATTTTTTAATTTTAATAAAAATAATAAAAATAACTGATAAAAAAATAAAAAAAATATTATTTTATCTATTTGTTTTTTGAAATTTTTTAATTTTTAATGTATATTTAAAAAATAATACCGCTTGTATTTGGGTTTATTTATTAAATTCCGGGAGTAGTTTTTGCTTCAGCATTTGGTTAAATGATGATAAGAAAATTACAAATGGGAGTACTGACTTAGTTAGCGAAGGACATTTATGTCTTTTTGAAGTGGAAATTCTAGTATACATCCGATTGTATTATTATATTTATCTATTATATTTATCTAATAGAAAAGATATATGGATTGAATTGAGTCACTCAAATAAATATTTACATTAATACTTTAGTTTTAGTCACTCAATTCGAACCCTCTGGCTAGACTCTTTATCTAATACAGTAGAAGAATACAAGAATGATGAATAATAAATACAGTTACCGACCAAGCCGGCCTGCAGTATCCTTGTGTGTTAGCCCTGTTCTCATTCATCATTCTCTATTTTTATCTAGGGATATACATAGATCTGAATCTTCATATATCAAATCGAAAATTCAAAAAAAAAATCTAGAATTAAATTATATCATTGCCTATAACTGAACCAAATTGTACCGTTGATTTTATTTGGAACGGATTTAAATATTTAACCAAAAATCGTATTGAACTGTACTGAATTATCTTATACCGAAAAAACCGATATTTATTAATTATTATATATAAATATTATTTATAATTTTTATTATATATGTACTGCATAAATTTAAATTCATAATTATTTTAGTTATATATTTTAATATACAAAATTAAAATAATAATTAATTAATAAATTAAACTAAATATTTTAATTACTAAGAAAATAAATTTAATTATCATAATAATCATTCTATATATAAATATGAATATGAATATGAATATGAATATATAACTAAAATAATTTATATTTAATTTAATTTATCTTTAATATCACTCAATTACTATTTTATTTTTTTTATAAATTTTTATATAAATATTTAAGTTAATCAATTTATCATATAAATATTTTATCAATTAATTTCATTTACTGTGAGTATCAATTAACTAATACTTATATATTTTTAGGACAATATCTTTATAAATACCTAAATTAATAATGTAATTAAATATATTTATTATATATAATAAAATATTATCAATTATTGTATTATATAAGTGTATAATTATTTTATCAATTAATTTCATTTATTTTTAGTGTCATTCAACTAGTATGTATATATTTTCGTTCAATACCTATAATAATAATGAAGTTGTAAATCAATAATGTGATTATATATAGTTATTGTATATAAAAATTTTATCAATTAATGTAATTATTTAAATATGCAATTATATTATCAATTAATTTTATTTATCTTTATATCATGAATGATTAAATGTACTTATATGAATAAATATACTTTCAGTATCACTTAACTAACATTCATTAATTTTTTCACAATATTTATATAAGTAATTGAGTATTTAAATTAACAATACAATTATATACAATTATTATATTGATGAAATTTTACTAATTTGTGTAAAATTATTTACTGCATAAATTTAATTTCATAATTATTTATATTATATATTTTAATACATAAAATTAAGATAATAATTAGTTAATAAGTTAAACTAAATATTTTAACTATTGAAAACATAAATTTAATTATTGTAATAATTATTCTATATATATGAATATGAATACATAATTAAAATAATTTGTATTTAATTTAATATATCTTTAATATCATTCAATAATTATTTTATTTTCTTTATAAATAATATTTATTAAATATCTATATAGATATGTAAGTTAAGCAATTTATCACATAAATACTTTATCAATTAATTTTATTTACTTTGAGTATTAATTAACTAATACTCATCTATTTTAGAGCAATATCTATATGAATATTTAAATTCGTAATGTAATTAAATATATTTATTATATATAATGAAATATTACCAATTAATGTATTTATATATGAGTGTATATATAATGAAACATTACCAATTAATGTATATATAATGAAATATTATCAATTAATATTTATCTATTTTTATCACAATACCTATATGAGTATGCGAATTTATAATGTAATTATATATAGTTATTATATATACCAAAATTTTGATCAATTAATATTCTAATTAAGCATGCATGAAAAATAAAACGCATGTGAAATTTCGATTATGTTTGTGACAGAAAGCTAAATTCTAGCGGTATTAACTTTTAAATGTAACTCTTAATTTCAATTTTTCATACAGGATGGTTTATTTTACATATAAAAAGCTTAATTATAAATGTGAGAAACTTCTTCTGCACTAGCATAATAAGTTTCACATTTAGAAACCAATTTATAATAAATTAAAATATTAAATGGACTTCAGAGTAATATAAGTATATTTTAGATTCGAACTCTCACTCTGATATCCTTTTTATTATATATTTAGATAAAATTAGCAAAATTTAAAAAAAATTATAGACAGATGGATTTAATTAATTGAAAGACTTTCCAATTATATTTAAAATGATATAGTTTTGATAGTAGATTGGCCTAAACAATTTAATTTTTTTAATTAACTCTATTATTGTATTCAATTTATGAAAATTAAATTAAATATAGAAATAAAAATTATATATATATATATATATATATATATATATATATATATATGTGTGTGTGTGTGTGTGTGTGTGTGTGTGTGTGTGTGTGGTATATACAATTATTATATCTTTATTTTTGGATTTTCATCCAACCAGTGGCTCTTCTTTGAAATTTCGGCCATCTCTAGTATCCAGAGATATCAAGGGTACCACCATCATACTAATTGATTTAATTTATTTTTAGTATCAATCAATTAATATTTATCTATTTTTATCATAATACCTATATGAGTATGCGAATTTATAATGTAATTATATATAGTTATTATATATACCAAAATTTTAATCAATTGATATTCTAATTAAGCATGCTTGAAAAATAAAATGCATGTGAAATTCTGATTATAGTTTATATAATGTCGGAGAAGTCTAGAGGCTTTATATATAGTTAATATAATATCCTGAGCCTACTAAATTAAATAGGTCAGAGATAATTAATGTTGTTGTAACCAAAAAATAAAAAAGAAAATACTCTCTATTTTTATTTTATCTTTATGACAAAAATAATTAATAGTACGAAAATATATAATAATACAAAATTAAAATCAATTACTTTTTTAATACATATAAAAATTACAATGTCGAGTAAAATGGGGTTATTAATTTGTATGCTAATTAATTTGGATCTTATACATATCAATTCAACATTGATGTCAATTAAAGCAACCAGTTCAAGAATTATTGACTAAAAATTATATGGAGGGAGTTAAAAATTGAACTTTAAAATTTAAGTTCAATGAGGGAAATAAAAATTGGAATTAAAGAATTTATAATTTTTTAAAACATTAAAAAATAAATTATTTGATTAGGTTTAGATAGTTGCCTTTATTTACAATCCCTTTCACTTCCTCCGCCGCTTCTACCCACAACAGCCCACAGCTTCACTTCCATTTTCCTACTGAATCTTCACTTTGATACACAGATTCTCTCTCTCAAAATCGTTGCTTCTCTTCTCCGTCTCGTTGATTGGATTTTGGTTACCCACTTCCTGATATAATCAATCTCGAATTTTATTTCTCTTTTCATTGTCTTATTTTTCTCTAGGTCGGAGGTGGAAGTAGCATTATTCTATTGTTTCACCAATTCAATTCACAGTCCCTGCCATTTCTCTTTAATCTGACGACTTATGATCAGGTAACCCTCACACTTTAAGCTTGAATTGCTAAGCTTGGTTTTGGTTAATGTTATTCAATTCTTAAATTAGTAAGCTTTGAAATCTTCGTCCATGATCAGTATTGTATTGTTTCAGTTCTCCTGTTTTTACTTCAATTGCTTTTGTTTTGATTTTGATGAATTTTGTTATAATTGCGTTTTGTATTTACTTGCATTAGTGATCAGCTGAATGCTTATTTCTGATTGAATTTGTGTCTACTTAATGTGAAAATTTTCAATTGCTTATTTGATGGTTTTGTTGCTGCTGTCCTGACTCATATAATTTAGAAGGTTCATTTAAGTTTCGTGCTTATCATTTCGTTGCAAGAGGGACAATGCATATAATTTATTTCATCAGATACGTTGTTAGCTCAATGTTTGGACAACTAAACAAGCAGCCAGACAACAATTAACAATCAATGTTTACAGCTGCCACTCGTCATTGAAAATGAAAGTAGTTTGGATTGGCATGTTTGTTTTTACTATGTAGATAGCTGGCAAATCATTTTATACAAAACAGTAATAATTATCTAGGTAATTATTTAATTAGTAACATACAAGCAACAAACGATTTGTAGTTTATAACCAGTCTCTGCTATAATAATAATATAATATGATTTTGAAGTGTCAAAGAAAACATGAACTCAAATTAATCACTTTTAGTTTTTTTTCCCAATAAATTAATCATTTTAGTTGATATGCAACGACTTTTATAGAGTCAAATTCGGCATTTTCCTAATAAATTCAAGTTAATTATTTCATGTACTTCTATTTTTCCCCCACTAAAAAGTTGATAAGTTTAATCGTAATAATAATTAACAAATACAACTATAAATTAATACATAAAAAAAAGTCAATATCTGCTCAATAGGTTCGAAGGGACAATGAAAAACACATGCATCCAAAAATTCAACTCCTACAGAGAAAGAAACAGCATTTGCTCTTTTTGCGTTGATGGAAATCCCCTTCCAACATATAACATCTCTTGAATATGGCATTGTTAGGGTAGGATTTGCTAACCTTTTCTTGTGTGCAACATGTATATTATTGCAATTCTTCTTTCTTAATTCAGTTTCTAGTTTTCTGAAAGCTAGGAACTACTCAAATCATGGACGGATTATCTAGGCAAAAATATTTATGAATTATTTTTTTCTAGTTCTTGAGATTGAGGCATTAGCACCTGTTAGCATTTTTGTGCTTTTTTTTGAACATTTGATTGATGATATTATATTTTAGTACAATTTTTATATATAAATTTTAGTATTTTTTACTTTTAAATTTAGTGTAATTTATAATTTAATATAATTATTATTTTGTTTATTATTTTATTTTATAAGTTCTGAAAAAAATTATGAATATAATAGTTAATTTATTTCAAACCGTTTTAAAACCACCTCAAATCATTATAAATTACAATAAAATAACTGTCCTAAACCGTCTTGAACCATCTATATTGGTTTGGATTAGTTTTTTGTATTTTTAACCCAACCCAAGCCATGAACAGTCCTAGTTCTAACTTTTGTAATTTTATTTCTTTTGACTAGGTATTGAATTATAACTGCATAAAGAGAGAAAAAACTTCTGACTGACATGTACTTATTTTCTAATATATAGAAATTAATTCTTTTTTTTTTCAATTCGCTTTTTTAACGGGATGATATAGCACGCAATATATTTATGCACTATATAATTCATGTCAACAGATAAAAAATGCATATAAACTCTATTAGTAACACTCATTTTATATTATATCTATATTGGTAGTTCATACATGAAATCATTAAAATAATTTTACTACTATGAAATCTATACTGATTGTTAAAGTTCTGCATTTTAAATAATGTGATTTAATGTGCATGCAAAATTTTAAAAATATTGAATTATCCGAAATACTGGATTGTATTGTATTGTATTGTATTGTTTTGTATCGAAAGAATCGAAGAACCGTACTGAATTGTATCGAATTTTTGTAGAACCGTACCGAATTGTTCCGAATTTTCAAGACAGTTACAATACTTAATTTTTAAAATCTCCGAAATTTCAAGACAATACGAAGATTTGTAAATTTTTGAATTGTACCGTACCGTGTACACCCCTATCTGTCATTTGTAGTATACGCATTTACATGATTAGTTTGAATGTTTAATTTTTTATTAGATGTTTATAATTGCTATATATTACTGGAATTGTATGATAAAATTAAAAGTGTATGAGATAGTACCACAATTAAAAGCTAATACAAAATGTGCAATGGCCTAGAACTGAAAAATATTTTGGTAGAGTTCAGTTTGGTTCTTTGTGCTAAACTGGTTTGGTTAAGAGGTTTAATCTGTTTGGTTTTGAGTGCTTGGAAACCAGACCAAACTGTATCGATCAGTTGTACAGTTTTAATATATATCACGCAAGTTATTGCATAGATAGAATATAACTTGCTCAGGTATCCAATGTCCTCCAATAAGATTATTGTTTTGGCTGTCTGTTTACTATTTCTTATCTGTTTCTAGATGTGGCAAAATATAAAATACACTATCAGCTGATATATAAAATGAACTCCTTTTATATTAATGGGAATGTGATGAGCTAAAAAGATATGCATGTACTTTTAATTGTTGCCATTTTAGCTTGTCAATTGCACCTGTAATTCTTCGCATAAAGTAATTGCTGTTTGAATAGGGCAAATAGAGAAAATAAAGTACATTAAAAATCCTACATCATGTTCAGTTTCTGCTCCTAAGGAGGAACTTTTCTATTGTTGATAGGATGGCCTTGCTTGTTTTGCTGATTGATCAGTATGACTGATCAATCAACATGGATGAAGAACAATAATTGATGCGTAATGCATATGTGTACACTATTGTTGCATGTGATACATGATAGTTTGATTTTTGGGTTTCCTTGGTTCATTTTCTGTGCCTATCACAGTAGACATGAAGACTTAGTTAACGATTCATTCCTATGTGGTGGTGTTTCTGTTTATTTAATAAGTTTACTGCGTGTTAAACTTTTGCATTTTAAATAATGTGATTTAATGTGCATGCAAAATTTTAAAAATATTGAATTATTCGAAATACTAGATTGTATTGTATTGTATTGTTTTGTACTGAAAGAACCGAAGAACCGTATCGAATTTTTGTAGAACCGTACCTAATTGTTCCGAATTTTCAAGACAGTTACAATATTTAATTTTTAAAATCCCCGAAATTTCAAGACAATACGGAAATTTATAAATCGCCGAATTATACCGTACCATGTACACCCCTATTTTTACCTAACAATTTTTGGTCTCCTATGTATATATATTTTCCAACTTGAAAAATAAATATAAATAATTTATTTTTCATTTTCTTTTAAGTTGTACGCATTTTAAACTTTTTTTTTCTTGGGATACGCTTTTTGATTGAATTCAACTACAAAAAAAGAATTCTGCAACAGTTAATTTTTGTATTATTTTTTATTCACTCAATTTTATAAATATTTATTTTAATATATATTAAGTCATTCCATATAAAAAAGGTGATAGTTATCAATTTTATGCTAAATTATTATGTTTTATTAATTTTGTTAAAGTTCGACCTTTACTATAGATATGTGAGTTAACGTATAATAAAATAAAAAAATCCTTTGCCATAAAAAAAACAGAACTGGGTGGGGGCTGGTTTGTGCGAGATTTCACATCGGGTGATATGGTAAAGTGTGTGTGTGTTTAAAAGCGTGGATAGAGGCCGTTGCAGTCAGCAATTACCTGTGATGTATCTCTGCTACAGTAAGTCATTTGCCATAAAAAAATAAAAAAATAAAAAAATCTATAAATCCTATATAACACGATCCGTTTACATTAATATCGATCATATAGAGCATTTTTATCATCATCATCATTAGGCAAGCTATCACTTTTAACATTTATCATTTGAATTAAATATTATATTAGTCTATTAAATTTAATTAAAATGTAAATAATAATTCTATGCTATTAAAAATATTATATTACTATTCTAAATGTCAGATTATTTATTAATTATTAAGTTATAATTATGAGAATTGATTTATATTTTATTAATTTATAGATATATATTCTATATGTAAATGTTAAGTAGATTCTCATCAATGTTATTAAAATCGGACCGAATAAAAAACCGACAAGGCTGAAGATTCGTGGTTTGACCGGTTCAACTGGATTCAACTGAATTTTTTTTATTTTTAAAATATTATAATTATTATAATTTTTTGAATAATATTGTATAAAAATTAAAAAAATGTTCATCAAATATTAAATATATGTCACAAATATTTTAATAATAAGTTATAAAATATAATTTTAATTTTATTATTACAAGTAATTAATTATGGATTATTGAGGCAATTATATATCCAGTTTTAACAGTAAAAATGCCATATCTTCCGTAATGCCAAATTAAGACATCCCTTGGTTTTGAAAGGCAAATAGGGATACTGAGGATTGTTCTTACATCCTCCACTGTGAATCTCTCTTGGAGTTTGCTAATATCCCAACCATTCCCTTGATCATTAAATAAGTCCTTCACTAAAGTTTGATCATCGTCGATCCCTAAATATCTATCCGCATAAAACTCAGCATCCATGTGCAACCAAAGGTCACACCACAATCTAACTTTCTGTCCACTCCATATTCTCCACCTAATACCATGTTTCAAAACATTAATGGCCTCAATAACACTCTTCCAAGTATAATTTGGGCGGTAACCCAATCGAGCATCAAGAAAATCCATTATATGGTAATATTTAGCTTTAAAAAGTTTCGATGAAAGAGTATCCTTATCCGTCAACGATCTCCATCCCTGTTTAGCAATATTGCCAAATTGAAATAGTGTAAACTTAATCCAATTGTAAACACGAGGTTCTAAGGAAACTTTTATCAAGGTTACTTTACGAGGAAGACTACTCTTTGAAAGATGATGGATAAAGGATTCTAGGGTTTATTTTGTGTTTGCAAACTTTTTAAAAAATATTTTGGAGTGTTTTGTGCTTGTTTTAGACATTTTAGGAAAGTAAAATAGTTAAATAATGAAGAATATTTTTAAAAATATAATTAAATTTCATTTTTCTCATAATTTAGGATTGTACACCCATATATGGCTTTGCACACTAGTGCATTCAAGGAATCTCCATATTATTTGGCCCGTTTACCAACTTAAATGCCACTTTGGGTTGTATTCTCGTGCAAGCCCACTTGCACGGCCGTGCAAGACAGAGAATTTGCCTTTTTTAGGCCAATTTGACAAGTTAATTGAAGTAATTGATCTGCACAACAATGCAAGTCAAAAAGTACAATTACTTTTCAAATTCAACTTATCAAATAGCATGACTTTTTTGGATTGCACACCCATGCAAAAGGGTTTGTACACCTATGCAAACATTCCTATATATAGTTTTGGATGCAGGACATGAAAAATGTTAGAAGCATTTAGATTTGAAGAGGTTTGCTTCGGATTTTAGCTCGTTAAGCAGTTTTTCAATGGTTGTAACGCGTAAAATGGTCTTAGAATCCTATATTTTATGATTTATTTTGAGTTTGAGTAAGTACACTAAACGTAATATAAAAAGTTTTCACTTTTTAATTTAGTTTATGATGGTATAAAATTTATACGTTTTTATTTAAATGTTATAAATTTTATTTATCAGTTTATTTATAGTGTTTCCCTTATTTTGATTATTTTTGCTTAGATTCAGATTGTGAAACCCTTTTTAAGGATATTTTGTCATGTAATAGAAATAAATAGGATTATTGTATTGTTATTCTTTTTTTGGTTTGTTTTGATTTTGTCTCCTTGAAAAATTTATTTAAAAATCATTTTAAAAGTGTCTTGCGGGTCCTATTTTCATCTCATTTTTTGTCGAACCCATTTGTTGACAAGGACATTATTTAAAAGGGAACAAAATTTATTCATTTGATAGTTGGTACGGCCATGCATCATTTGATGCACAAACAAAAAAAGTGAATTTCTTTTCTTTCAAAATAATTGAGTCGATCGTATGTCACTCAATGCACACTTGTGCATTCCTTGACATATGCTAAAAATTTCTTTTCTTTTCTCTTTTGCTTATGTATTTTATTTTCTTTTGATGTTGTTATTATTATTATTATTATTATTATTATTATTATTATTATTATTATCGTCGTCGTCGTCATCATCATCATCATCATGTTACAAGTAACCCTTTTGTAAGTGCAGAGGACAAGCACTGAAGGTAAGTCCACATCTCCCTTCCTTTATTATAAAAAAGGCCTTTTTGACAACTGAAGGAAAATGTCACAAAAATAATTGTATTAATTAATTTGGATTTTTATTAATAAAACTAGATCAATGTCTTGTTTCTTGCCCTAAACCTCACATGTAAATATCAACTTTTAATAATATAAAAGATTTTGTATATAAATAAATAACACAACACATTTTTTAATAAAACTTGTATTGGAAAAAGTCTTTGTCTTCAAAACTCGCAATGAAATGCTTCTTCATAATATGCATGTGAGGACTAATGTCCTCACTAAAAAGAAATCACAATAAACTACACGATTTATGGATGCCTATTTAATGCCTTACAGATATTTATATTTATGCCATGAATGACTACTTTCCCATCTATTTGGATGTGCCTTTTATTTTATAATGCTATGATCTTGCATGTACGAAAAGAGATAATACAATTAATTTGAAAGCCATTATGTCATATTCATTAAAGGTATAAATAAGTATGAAGTTTTTATCTCCATCTATGTTTGCCTCATAAGGTCGGAACACTATATCCCAATATTTTATTGGGTGGCGACTCCTTACATCAACCTTCTAGTGCCCAATAGATGCCTATCGATGATCGATCACTAATGACGGAATAGCGATACCTCGAGACATTATCTCATACCTTTTTGAGGCTCTAGACTTGGCAAATTGAGATGAATTCCTTGACTATCATGAAGTGACTGATCGGCTTAAGTATAAAAACCTTAACATGTTCGAGCTTGAAAAATGAGACTGAGTTATCAAGGAGAATGTGAGGTGATTTGTGACCTAGAGATTACTTATGGACTTTAAATTTTCAAGATTCTTTGGCTTTGAGGAACTTTGAATTTTCAGATTGGGGGATTACTTGAGACTTTGCTTCAAAAATACTTTTGATTTATGTGACACAAAAAAGCTTTTGGTTAAGAAATTTTATCTCTTTTCAAAATTTGCATTAGAATCATGCTAGAGCCTTAGAATAAGTTAGGCATCTCAGTTTTTTGACCTCAATTCATTCTTAAAGCACTCCAATATGACTCACTCAGCCGAGGTTAGTACTAGGGATAATCGCCAAACCAAGTCTTTTACCTTATGGTATATTACATGGTGATCCAATTGGTCATTATACTCATAATAAGTTAGATCTGTTGTTAGGGATTATGCTTAGGTAGCCTTCAAATCAAGTACCTAGACCAAAGCCCATGTAATGGCATAGGATATTCTATAATAATTTTGCATTGCTTGTGATGTTGTTCTTTGTGTATTAAGTATACCTAAACATATCTAGATGTCTACTTATCAAAGGCAGCCATGCCTTAGTAGGCCCATTTCGATTTGCTCAGGTCACCCAAATATTGTAACACCCTATACCCGATTCGATTTTGGAACCGAATATGAAATATCACACACAACCCTAAATTCCATAAAATGACCAAATACAAAATTAACTGTTTAAAAATCTTATCACTTTCACCAACACTATTCATCCTACATAAATTTTGATAGAGTTTTCCTTGTATTCTTACCAAACCCCCCGTAAAGAAAGTTTTATATACACTTCTATAGTCACACAACTAACTCTAAAACTTCAAAAAAACTCCTTTCATAAACAATATGCCCATTCTCCTTAATATTTCAGCTCCTTTTAATTAAAATTTAAATATCACCATGTACAACATCCTTATGTGTTCAATTTATAAATGTACATTCATAACTTAATTACAATAATCAACACAATACTCTCTATTACAATAATATTCCAAAACTACTTATTAAGTGTACATGCCAAAAGCAGACTAAAAAGCTTAGAATATATATATTGACAACATCTTCTTAGGATTTTCTCATTTTAACTCGAATATTCTTCAAGTATCAACAAGGCTAACATCCACTTTTTCTTCAGTCCTAAGAAGGTTTTGCTTAGAGTTGCGCACGAAAATCAACCACGCGCTAACATTACATCTTAGTGAGAGTACTCTACTAAATTTACTTTTCAATATCGTAAATTCATGTTTGATATTAACAATTTATCAAAGTAAATTACGTACACTAACAATTCTAATTTACAACAATTTAAGTTATGTAAAAATAAGATATATAATAACAGAAAATTTTACAATAAAGTTGCCTTTGATAATATAGTATAAGAATCTTATTGCACATATAATTTTTGTTAAATCCAACTTAATTCTTATCTTTTCAAAATCAACACCTTAACTCACATAAGTTATTCATTAAACACTTTCATTTGACAAGCACATCAAGTCACAAATATTCACACGCAAGAGCGGGAGGGGGGGCGCGCACACACATATATATAATCCTTAATTATATTAAATTATTCCAAATTATATAATACAAAATTAATAGCAATAAAAATTTTACAAACTATTTATTTATTTGTTAAAGTGCTTAAATTAAATTTCATACACTTATCATTTTTGACACTTGCCCCTAGTATAATCTATAGAAATTGCATCAAGTTGGATATGTAACGCCCCAAAATTTGCATATGACAAGCATGATATATTCTAGAGTATGAATAGTAACTCTAAAATAGTTTTTGGAGTAATTACAATAGTACAACACAGAAAAATTTAAAAGTACATAAGTATTAAACTTGCTCAGTCTAAAAAAATACTAGAATGAGTTGCCTAGCAAGAAGTTTTACTTAATTGCCACATCAGAAAAATGGGTGTTAAATGGAGTCTAGGGGTGTGATATGGAAAGAAAATGAGTTTAAATAGGCCCTTAAAATAGACAGTAACGATTTTACTTAGTATCGTAGAAAGGATTGATCGAAAGTTTGACCGAATCTTAAAATACTCTAAAAACCTTCAAAAATTATTTTGATCACATAGGCCTATTATAAATAGTATAAAGGAATTATTGGAAGTGAAAAATAATTTTTTCTGATAGTTTCAAAATTTTGGATTTCAAACCGGCTGATTTTTCCTCCAAAGCTGAAAATATATTGAAATGATGTTGAAATAACTTGAAGTTTTAAATACAAGCTTTTGGATATGTTATTGCACATGGAAAAAAATTTTAGAGCATTTTGACAAGCGAAACTTCAATTTTAGAAAAATAGTAAAACATCAAGGTTAAATTAATTAATGGGCTTAAAAGCCATATTTAATTCATCCAAGGGCATAATTATAATTATAAAATGAGCCATGATCATCTACATGCATCATCATAACAAAAAGAATTGTAGGAACCAATGAAATCATGTCAAGTGGCTTGAAAATAAGCCATTAGATTAAATAGTAAATGGAGGAATCTTGGTCCTTTGTTTAGTGTACTTAAGGGCAGCCTAGAGGGGTCTATAATTCTCTACATTTCTGCCCAAATTCTGTAAATTTCCTCCATTTCTATTGCAAAAATCGAATTCACCATACCTAAGCTCTCTCCACCATTTTTTCTTTATTTCTCTCACCTCCCATCATATCTTAAACCCAACTTTCACTCATACATACTAGAAAGCATCCTCTTCAAGATGGAAATCATTTTAGAGCTCAAAGAAGCTTGGAAATGAAGGATTTTTAGTGAGAGAAAGTAACTCTAAAAAGAGGAAATCAAGGGAAAAGAGAAAAAAAGGAGGAGAAAAGAAGAAAAATAGAAGATTAAGGGATTTCAAGCTACTCTAAGGTTAGTAGATACAAAACTACACTCTATTTCATTTAATTTTGAATTTTGGTATGAAAATAACATTATGTAACTATAAGAATTTAAAGGAAAATGTGAAATAATTTAAGATAACATAGTAATATGATGTTTTAATATGAAATAAACATGAATTGGAGTAAAAATAAATCATACGAAGGAAGAATATACCTTGGCCAAATTAGGTACTATATAATATAATATGCTAATTTGATGTTTAAATGCATTTTAAGAAAAAAATGTGTAATACAAAGATGACTAAAGACATCATGAATTATTTGAGCTTAGAATAACATATGGACACCATGTTCATCATGTGAACATAATGATGTTCATAAAGGAAAAAAATAGTAATGATAAAATTTAAATGTATATTAATAAATAAAGGTCTAAAATAATCATCAAAGCATATATAACATGATAATACATGAAAAACCATGATGAAAGAATGAGAATATGTCTTGGCCGAATTGTACCACATATGGAACAATATGATAATTTGATAATATTTGGTACATTAAGCATAAAATACATAATGCTAAAGTATGTAAGCATGACATGGCTAATTAGAGCTTGAAATAACATTTAGACATAATGGTCATCATGTGAACATAATGATGTACATATGTGAAACTAAGAAATAATAAAGTACCATGTATTTATGATAGCATATAATCACATAAGGTGAATTTAGAAACATATATAACATGAAAAGAAAGAAGAAAACACATGGCATATTGGAATTCTTATTGAGGTTGAATGGTACCCCTTGTGAACATTCCATATTTTTATCATGTTTTTATTATGTGCATTATGGTTTTACATGAAATGTTGATGGACGCATGAAGAATGAGAAAGTATGATATGATACATAATAGAAATAACATAAAGTTTGGCATAAAAATATAACATAATATAAGATAATTAGTTGCCTTTAGTACACAGTGGGGAATCCAGGATCATAGGATATAATGGTTAGTCACAGGGACCCACATACTGCGGTAGCACCACAAGATCATAATTTTATTGAGGGTTGGCTACGCTCAAGTAGTCACCTCACATACAACATTGAGGGATGGCTACGCTCAAATAGTCACCTCACACATAGTCATACACGATATTTATATAGTGACACAATCCTCGTCTCACATATTTGGTTCGAGGATTTTCATTGGTCATCATTAGGGATAAAATAGTAAATACACACAAAAACAAGAATTAAATGATAAATCATGTATAAAAAATGTCATAAAGTTGATTGAATAAGAAATAATGTGAAAAATGAGATTAATAATTACAAAAAGGGAAAACAATTGTAAATATAAGAGAAAATGAGGATAAAATGGTAAATCATGCATGAAAAATGCCATAAAGATAATCAAATAAGAAATAATATGAGACATATAGTTAATAGTTCAGTAAGGGAAAAATTGTCATTATTTAAGAAAACAAGGACCAAAAATTAAATTAGGCATAAAGGAGGTCATAAATGTGAATAAACAAGAAACAAAGTGAAAAACATGATTAATAGACTCAAAAAGAGCAAAAATGTAATCACGCGATAAATCAGGGGCAAAATCATAATTTGGTGTCAATAAGGTAATTAAAAGGGTTAAAATGGTCAAATAGGTGAAAATGGGCCAAATTATAAATAAAAAAATTTTAGGGACCAAAATATAATTTACCACTTCTTAAAGAAGTATAAAGATGTAAATACAAATTTTACACTTGAAAAGGAATAAAAGTCAAAGGAAACAAAAAGGATCAAAATTGAGGTCAAACCAACTTAAGAATGAGGAAATAAAGAGTTTAGGGACTAACTTGTAATTTTACATTATGTAAGAATAAGAAAAAATAAGTATCAAAAGGATTAAATAGCAAAATTATGATAATGAGAGGATCAAATTGATTTAAATTAGCAAAAAGTAACATAAAGGGTAAAACAGTAGTTTACCATTACATCAAGTAATATTGAAGACAAAATTGTAAATTGAGGAGTAAAAATGAAATAAAAGATATAAACAGGGTAAATAAAGGTAAAATGGCCAATAGAAAATAAAATTATAGTCAAGAAGGGTAAAAAGGGAATTTTGAATAAATTTAGCAAATAATGGGTAGAATCGTAATTTAGTGAAAAAGTTGAGACAATAGGGACAAAATTGTAACTTTGGCAAAGAAAGTGAATCTAAGGACTAAAACGAAAGAAAATGAAAATTTAAGGTGAAAATGTTAAAAAAAGGAAAAATAAAGGATAGAATGGTGATTACAAGAAAAGGGACAACACAAATATCGATTTACTCAGAGAAGAGACTTAGATGGTAATCCAGTGAATTACAGGACCTAGATGTATATTAAGGAAAAATAAGATTTAAATTCTATCTTGATAAAGGTTAATGATCTAAATGAGATTTAACAAAAGATGGAAGTGTAAGTATAATTTTGAAAAGAATGGAAACATTATAGGGTAAAATGAAGTTTTACTCTAAATCAAAGTTAATAATGAAATTTGTATTAAATAAGAATTTCTGTAGATAAAATAAGAAAATAAAGAAAAATAGAAAAAATTAAAAACGTTCAAGAGTAATTAAGGAATTAAACAAGATAAAGCTTTATTCAGTTAAATAAGAAAAAAATTTATCGATATTGGCATTTTGAATTATATTATCAATATGCTTGGTAAGACTAAATTATAAATTATAATGAAAGCAAAATGAATAAACAAATTACGTACTAGATAAGGACTATTATGTAATTAAATATGAAAGCAGGGGCATAAGTGTAAATAAATACCAAAATTTTAAATAAGAGAGATAAATTGGTAAAAACGTGAAAATGTACTAAAATAATAATAAAGTCAACAAGGATTAACAACAACTTAAATTTGAGAATAAAAATACAAATAAATTTACATAAATGAAATTTTGTGTAGTTGTATCTATCACTAGGCAATAATATTGCTTAGCGCGTGGTTTATTGACTGCGCACAAGGATAGGTAACTAAGGACTCGAAGAAGGCGAGATGAAATGGCATGTACACGTGTCGCGGTTGTGGATATGAGCTTAGATAACTCATGTATTAGATTTGGATACATGGCAATAATGTATTGTGTTGTGTTGTGGATGCAAATTAAAAATAAACCTATTTATATTAGAGCATGTGTGCATGAAATCTTGTAATTGTGTCGCATTGAGAATTGATGGTTACTTCAGAAGTGCTATGTATATTATTGGACTATTGGAGGTGGAGGTTGCTTTTGGGAGTGTTAATTTGCAGGTTTAGGTAGAACGGTTTGCAAGCCGTTATGCTGCCGAAATTTATACCTAATCAATAGTAACCATGTGACATCGTTAGTAGTAACATACGGTGTACAGAAATCATGAATAAAAGTAGGGTGTTACAGCATAAGTGGGAATTTAAATACGGGACTGAGTTCTCGGAACCATTCGGTCAACTGCATATATCTTATCATTTCGTAATTTTTAGGTATTTACATTTCAGGACCGAACTTTTAGAACCATTCAGTCCAAGACTAAAAGATTACATACCGAAACCAAGCTCTCGGAGTCATTTAATCTGGTAATCATATTAAGATGCAGTACTACTTGATCCCCCAAGCTCTTGGAGTCACTCAATTCGGTAATCATATTAAGATGCAGTACTACTCGACTCCTAATTGGCATGCCAACCTTATCCTATTATTCCAATTCCTATCTAGATTATTGATGGCGCATAGTTAAGTTATATTTTTAAATTTAAATATTTCATCACATAACCATTATGCACCTTGTAACATTTTAATTTACTCACCTCACAAAGTCCTCACGTTTCTATATCATTTGGCCATTATATAAATTTTGGCATTTCAAATCTTTAAACTATTCTTTTGATTATTAATGTTGTTTACAATCATCATAACATGTTCAATTAATCTAAGTTAAGTTGTTCTCCATGAGTTCTTTATGCTATATAAACTGCCAGTCAATTACATTTTTCATAACATATTTACATTATCTATAATGCCCCAAAATAAATAGCATTATATGCATCAACCACATAAAAATTCCAACACATGCTTAAGCTAAGTTGGCAACTAAAATGCACAGATTCACTCATGTAAATCAAATTTACAACTAAAGTATACACAAAAATATTTCTAAATAACAATCAACATGCATCTCAATATAACCGATAATGAATTGGCAATTCTTCCCAATTTAGCATCTAGTCTCTAATTTAAATACGTACCATACAACATAATTCACAATTATATCTCATATACATAAGGAATTTAACCATCCTTTTTGCTAAAATTTGTAAAGCAATTTCTTATAAATACTAAATTTAAATTCAGGCAACTTTTCAATTCTTCTCCGCATGGCCTAATATCCACATTTATTATGTCAATAAGTCATTTAAACAAGCATTTCCACAGTCATCTTTATCCAGAATATAAATATATATGATGTACTTCTTCATCTTTATACATTAAGTAAAGTAAACACATAATTCAATCCATACATTCTAAGCATTCAACCACTCTGATCATTTAACTTTGAACTTAAACTATGTTTATTTCATTAATTAATTAATCAATTAATAGTATTTTCCCCAAATTTTTACTCTTTAAACTTTTACTTAGCTCAAGGCAATAATAATAATTTCCACAAGCTAATTAGGCTAACAAACCATATAATTAAAATTATAAACTCTTAAATTTATTATTTTATTTTGATTTATTAGTATACTAAAAATTTTTCAGTTCCTTTAATTCTATCATTTATATATAATTTTGATAATTAAGAAAAAATAAATTTAATGGAGTAATTATCGAATTAGAGCCAATTACTTCAATTTTAACTCATTTTTTGTCAAATTCGAACCTGTCTCACCGATCGTCGGTCGTTGGAGCTTCATCGGTGATGCATTGCCACTGTCAATGTGAAGTTTAGAGCATCAGAGACCTACTGCGAGTGGTCATGCGCTCAAACATCATCTGATTTGGCCAAAATCCTCCCTGAAAGCTCTCAACATACACATCTTCGATCTCTCTACCACCGGTGTGTGAGGAGGATCTGTGGGTATAGGAAGAAATTCATGATCACTAGGAGTCTAATGGTAGTGCTTGTGCTACTGTCCAATAATGGAGTTAAAAAATGAAGAAGAGAGTGTAGAGCAAGGAAGGAGGAATGGCTGTGTAGCTAATAACTGTGGTGGGAAAATGTCAGCTACGAAGGATCACTGACGACGGAGGATGACAGTGGCCTTCTAAGACCCACATAATCCACTCCACCTCTTCTCCCCTTTTTTTTATCCCCAATCTATGTCTCTCTTTTTCTTTTTCTCTTTCTCCTTTTTTTTTTTGTTAAATTATCTATTTGTGTGGTTATGGTTTTTGGTTTGGGATATTTTCCCTAAAGCCAAGATAATCCTCACATAAAATCTTAATATTAATCTTTTTATTTGTCTTATTTTACTATCTTAAAATTTCAAGATTAATTACAATTTTCTAATCCCGATAATAGTTTAAATATCCATTGTTTTATTACCATAATTGATATTGGTCCCACTTAATAAACTTAATTAACTGCACTTACGACTAAATTATTTAATCAGAGTTAACTTTTAACTATTCTCGAGTCAAAATTGACGTTTAGTAAATCTCTTCATCTGCTGTGATACAATCCACAACTTTGGAATTATCAGAGCATTACAAATGTGCATTGGCCAAACCCTTTTATATATGCTTTAAAGTTGAGAGGCATTGTGCTGCCAAATTTTCACCATACACCATATGTATTCATCGGGCCCTATATTGACCCGTTGATTAAGCACACCTAAGAAAGAGACTTTGACCATGTGTGTGAGAGAAATAAGATGGAGAGGAATCTTGTGTATGGTTATCGATGGTGCATCTCATGATCATGCATCCGCATCATACTAATAACCTTATTTTGGCAGCTATAATAGATCTATCATTGCTTAGGTGGTTTCGAGGTTTGAACGGTCATCTAGTTAAAAGATTGTTTTCAGAACAGATAGGGATAGTGATATCATGTCAGGGTTTATAACAGTAATCCGAGTATGATACGAGGGGTACATCAAATAATTTTTGAAAGGGTTGTCAACTTGTTCAAAAAAGGAGATAATGTCTAATCCTACTCTGCCTATTGTTACTTTTGGTTACTAAGATCTAGATAAAAGGATGGATGATTTTGTAAGAGAAATGATGTTGATGTTTGCCAGCCTCACGACCAATTTGGATGCTGCTTCTAATGCCTAGCTTGCCACCCCTGCTATTGCTCGGGTCAAACCAACTACTGTAATAGGGATTCTAGTCTCAACTACCATAGTGCCTCCACTAGTAATAGATGGTAGGAGTGTGGCACTAAGAACTCCATATACTGAGCATGGGATAGATGGAGGATTTGCCCCAGGTGGCCCTGAGCATGACTTTATAATTGATGATGATGATGAGCTATAGGTCCTTCAAATTGTTAAGAATCGAGCTCCTAAGGTGGAGGATCTTACTATTAAAAAGACAGAGGAGAAACTAGAGGCCCTGACTAAGGTTTTGTTAGCTAAGAAGGGGGTAAACCTCGAAGATATAGATTTAGAAAGTGAAGATGTGTTGCCTAGCCAATTTAAGATGCCAGACCTATTGAAGTTTTACTGCACGTCTAACCCTTTTGTACATATTAAGTAGTATGCCTTAGTTATGAAAGGAACTACCCTACTAAAAGGATGAAAATAGATTATTTTAGTCTTAATCTTATCAAGCATGTTGTTGATTGGTATCATGGGTTAGATAAGAAGGCTAAGGAAGACTAGGAAAGGTTGATAAAAGAGTTTCTGAGGCAATATGATTGCAGCACTGATATGGAGGTTACCTTTACGGACCTGAAGTTATTGCAACAAAAACCCAGTGGTCTTTCCATAAGTACCTGACTTGATGGAGGAATAAAGTGACGGAGATGAAAAAGAAGCCTGACACACCAGATCATATCTAATTATTCATATGGAATGCTAATCTTTACCTAAAAAAGGGGTTTAAGATGAAGGGACTGAAAGACTGAGAGTCCCTAAAGGATATAACAATTGAGGCCAAAAGAGAATACTTGGCAAAGAAGATCGACTCTATTGGTTCAAGCAATGGAAATTATAGCACCAATAAAAGGGATTTTGGCAACTCGAGTTTTGGCAAGGGTGTTGGTAACGACAATAGTAATAGAGGTAGAAGTGGTAGAACCACAGAAGTATCATCTATAAGGACTATGTAATGAGATTACTCTAATTTAGGTAAGCTACTATCCTAGTACCTTAATCGTCTAGTTAAAGAAGGGAATTTATAGCCATTGTCACCCACGCCTACGAAGAATCAGAGTCAGTTGGGATATAGGTCGGACTGGCATTGTGCTTTCTATCAGCACACAGGGTATGAAATGAATTATTGTCACACTTTGAGGGATTGTATCCAAAACTTGGTCGACTCTTAACAAATACCTGATCTAGATAAGAGAGTTAAGAAAGAAGGGGGTTATAATGCTATGCCAATGCCTGTGTTTATGGTTGGGTTCGAGTTTCTAGAATGATATGTTCTTAAATATCTGTACAATATGAATATTTGCCATCACTTGTAAATCTTGAGAAAATGTGGATATTTCAGACGCAAGTGTCGAGGCATTAGCGAAAGTGAGCAAAATAGAAAAGTTAGTTAAACTAGTAGATATATTGGCTATAAATGGTGAAACTAAGTCAGCTAAGGCCGAAGAAGGGTCGAGTGACTTGTGGGACATTGATAAATATGAGAAGAAAGTGGAAAATAAGAAACAATTCAAGCCATCACAATAAGTGGTAGGGTTACACTTAAGATTGAATAGTAGTGAGAACTGACTATACTTGTTGAAGAAAGGGCACCAAAGGATAACCAAGTCCTCAAGCAGTCGAAGAAGGCACTTGCATAGATTTCAATCTAGGATTTGCTAAGGCAATCACCTTCTTACAGGTAGAAGTTAGTGAAAGCTTTATGTGAGTCAACCATTGCCACAACCGTATCCCTTTTTAAACTTTTAGAGGTGGTAAAAGGGGATTCAGATAAGATGATTATCTTTACCAATGTAGACTTACAGAAGGGCATGGGCATAACCGACCTTTATACATTAAAGTGGAAGTGAATGGTAAGCACACCACTTACGTGATGGTAGATGATGGGTCCTTCATTAATGTGTGCTCTTTTTAAGCAGTGGCAACTTATAGCATTGATGAGTCCATGCTTATAAAGTTGAGGCTCACCATTATAGCCTACAATAACTCTAAAAGGTGGGCTACCAGTATGTTTAGGTAGCTATGAAGATAAGACCTATTGAGATAGAGGTTGAGTTTGCAGTGCTTCAAATTCCAACAAATTTCTATATGTTATTGGGATGATAATGTTTCTATAAGCTGGGAGGGAATTCCTTCCACTCTACATTAGATGGTATGAATTCACACGAGGGTAGTATTTTACTATCAAGGTGCAAGGGAATATTCAATTTCTACGTTAGGCATAGCCAATCAGCCATTCCATAGATTTCACATAGCTGTAATCAGTAGTAAGGAAGAAGGAATGGAATCTAAGAGTCCTCAAGTTATCAACACAATGAAAAGAATGAGTTATCTTCCAAGTGTTGGACTAGTAAAAATATCTCAAGGGACCCATAAGCCTATTGCTCCTATTAGTCAGAAAAATAGAAGAAATTTAGGCTACCATGCAAATTATGCTAAAAAAAAGGTTGGTCCAAAGCAAAACGGTATCCCTCATATCCTGAAAAGCTTTATGGTGGCATTCTAGAAATGTAAGTATTGTGAGGAACTAAGTTTATGATGGTTGAAGGAAGAATTGTTCATGGGTTCGAGATCTTCGAAGATGTCTTTCATTAGTCAACTGGAACTATCAAGCTTGTGTAAGGACTTTAGGATAAAGACATTATGGTCAAGCTTGTTGAGTTGGACTTGGATTGTTTGAAGGTGGTGTTGACACTTGATTTTTTGGTCATTAAGGATAAGAGGAAGGAAAAGGTCGAGCCTAAGGAGATAATTCTTAAAGATGAGCCCTTGCAATCGAGGCCAATAGAGGAAGGAGGCGAGGCATCCACCACTACATCAGCAAGCCCTGATGAAGATGATAAACCTTTTGCTAATGTAATTTATATTCCTAAACTATTTTCTAATGATGTACCTTTTTCTACTCAAGTTAATAAGATGAATAACTTTGCTTATTTGTGTGATATCTCATCTTATTGCATCATGCATAACCATAATCATAATTCATTCATATTTGACATTAATTCAACAAATAATAGTTAATTTAATCCCGAAACACATGATAATCCTAAAGAGATCTTGATTACATTTTATGTAACTCTTGAAGAAAGGATAAAATTTGAGAGAATATTAAGAAAATAAGAAAAAGTATTTGCCTGGACCTATAAAGACATGCTGAGGATTGACAAAGATGTTGCAAAACACACCATTATGATTTATCTAGATAATGATCCAGTCAATCAGAAGCTTTGTAGAATTAAACTAGAGTGGTAGAAAAGGTAAAAGAGGAAATGACGAAATAGGTCGAGGCCAAGTTTTTGGTTGAGGTCCAATACCCTACTTAGTTAGCCAATGCTATCCTTGTCGCAAAAAAAAAAAACAAAAGGTACGGATGTGCATAGACTAATAGGGTTTCAATAAGGCATGTCTAAAGGATGAATTTCCTCTACCACATATAGATTTGTTGGTTGATAGTGCAGTGATGTGTATGATGTACAATTTTGTTGATGAGTACGTAGGGTATAATCAAATTTTAAACAAGATAGAAGATTGGGTAAAGATAACCTTCATTGTCGAATGAGGAACTTATGTATACAAGGTCATGTTGATTGGGTTGAAGAACACTATGGCTACTTATATGACCCCCTAACATGTACCTTAAGAGGATGTATATATGTAACATGATTGTGGGAACAACAAAGTATGGAATGGGACATAAAGGGAATTTATTTAAAAGGTAAGGGCAATTTGGTAATTTTTCCCTTAGGCATGTAGATGCATATTTAAAAGAACCAAAATATGGATTTAATTAGAAAGCTTGAGAAAGTTAAGGAATAATTGAGAAGATAAAGACTGTTAAGGGAGTTAAATGGAATTTCTCTCAATGGCCACAAGTAGGCTAATAATAGAGTGCCACATAATGGTTTTAGAAAAAGCTTGAAAAAGTGGATTTTAGGGAGAAGAAAGAGGCATCTGGCCACTTGAGGGCCATTTTTCGGCTTTTTCTCCTAAGATTTTTGCCATTTCTCTCCATCTAATACCCCTTTCTTACTTAGTTATTTATAATTGGCAAGAGAGAGAAATTTAGGGGTTAGCGCATTTAAGGTAACTCTTTTCTCCTTCATCTCCTTCTGCCTTCAATTTTTTACAAGCTATTTTAAGTGTAGGGAATGAATGCTTATAAGTGTACCTTATGATTTGTAGAGGGAGAATCCAGTAGGAGAAAGAAGAAATAAGCTACAAAGGATTAAAGGGGGAATTTAAGCATTTTGAGGTAAGGAAATCTCTATTTTCTTGTATACATGCATGCTAGGTAGGAACTTGATAAAATGTTATGTAAACCTTGTAAATTAATATGGAAGCATGTAGGATGCTTAGTTATGCAAAAAAAAAAAGGAAGTATTACATGAAAAACCAAAAACAAATGGAAAGCTATCATAGGTTCCATTAGACCTGTCGAGCTTGATTTGAGTACAAATGCAAATATAAGAGTCCCAATGGAATGAAGTCATTAGGGATGGAAACTATAGGTATAAACCTAAAAATGTTATTAAGAACTTATAATCTATATCAATTTCTAAGGTCCATAAAAGTTAGGAAGAATAGTTAAATTAGTGACTAGCCTGCTCAATAGAATAAGATGAGTGGAATTTATGAATAACTCCTTTTCCTTACTTAGCTTTGGTGGTAATTTTTTTGATGATTTGGAACATGATAGTAGGACAATATTTGATTATAAGAGCTTTTGGTTAGAAAATTTGGTTTTGAGGTCATCAAGTTGCATCATGTTGCATTTTGCATAATATAGAATTTTACAATCAACCCAACTGGATTTGTTTCCAATCCATTCAAGTGACATGCATTTTGGACTAGAATAGACTATCCTACCTAACTAGATTGAATTTCCATTCAGCTAGGTAGAAGCATTATGCACTAAGAGAATTTTATGTATACCTAACCCGATTGGATAGTTCTTTGACTCAACCGGGTGATATACATTCTGGAGTAAAATGTTACAACCCATCCGGCTAGATTGATCGCTAATTCAATCAGGTCACAAGAAACAAAATCAACTTGACTAGATTGCCTTTTGATTGAACTGGGTACATGATGAATCTTCCTTAGAGAAGAGTAATCACTTGACTATATTGAGATCAATTTAGCTCGATACTCTCCCCTATTTTAGTTTATATGTAAATTGTAAACATTGAATTAGTACCAAAACTTAATCTAACCTCCCTTAGAAACCTCTAGAATTTTATAGATATTTAAATAAGGATATAATATGTTCTAAAATGCATGTAAAACATTATCAAATTTTGATTTATGAATGCAAATGAACTTGAACATAAGTAGCTGCATGCACATGATTTAGTCTATGCTTTTGCTAAACTTATCTATCTTAATGTTATGCATGCATAGTAATATAACTAGACTACAAGAGTATAAAGGTGAATACTTAAATATAAATATGCATAAATATATGTATATGCATAATTAAAGATCATTTATGTATGTATGTATGTACACACACACACACACACACACACACACACATACACATACACATTGATGTTTATATTACATGAAAACACATAAATAATCAATGTTATATTTTATGAAGGTGTATGGATGCTTATATTTCCATAAGTGTAAACTATGATGAATTGAACATAATGAGTGAAGTAACATGTAAAATGATGCAATGCCTATGTATAAAGCTTGGTGGTGGATAGCTAGGCATGCCTATAGAGTAAATTGTAGTTGTCATAGTCTCAACCTCATTTGGATATATAGTCTATCTCCATTTGGGACTATAGTCTTGACCCCATTTGGGTTTATAGGTTTGATACCTTTAAGGTATCCATAGGATTGCTACCTACCGATATCTGTAAGATTGATACCTTCGGGTATCCACAATGCTTGTTATCCTCACTCATAAAACATAAGCAAACAAATACAAGAATATATAAATGGAACAAAAAATGTTGAATGATTAAGTCTACGTGATAACAAGTAAAATAATAGTTATTTTATACGTGCATATGCATATATATCTATACATAAATTTGTAAGCTTACATTATGGAATAATCAAGGTTTCAAGTTTCATCAACTGTTTGTTGCTAGTTGTTTTCTATCTTTTCATTATTTGTTACATTATTTATTTATATTCTTATATGCTTAGGTATGAGCAGTGTTAGTGGTGGTTCAAAGTTAATGTTCCCCATTAAGATTTATAGCTTAGCATTGGTGTGCAGACATCGTGACCTAAGGCAGCTTAGATCAGAGTTATCCAATGATGAGGAAATAATATATTTCTAATGGAGAGCATGAATCTCAAAGCTTCGACCTCAATTTTCACATTTTCATAGAAACTTTGCAGTTTTTTAAGTGTTTTTGAAAGATTTTAGCAAAAGAGAATAAAAAAACTTGACTTTAACCTCCAGCTGTGACAGATGGACGTTTGTCATAAGGGGGACGGTCGTCTGTGTCTACTTCCCTCTAGTTTAGGTTAGACCAAGGGCATTTTTATAATTTTTAGGGAATTGAGCGAGGAACGACATCCGTTTGTTTGGTTATTTCTAGATTTCTCACGTTTTCCAATTTTGAAAATGCAGAGATAAGGATGATTGGATTTGATTTCAAATTTTAAGGAGATTTAATCCTTCCATATCTGAGGAATCAAAGTTGGAGTGGGTTTCTAACTCTCCTCTAGATATAAAAGGCCAAAAATTTTGGATTTAAGAGGAACTCAGACTTTGAAAAGGAATAGAGTTTTGGAGAGAGAGAAACTAAGTCTCTTCTCTTGAAAACCAAAAGTTCGATTCAGATTATTCATTAAAAAAGATACATAAAAATCTCTTTATTTTTCTTAAACACAAAAATTGAGGATCAGAGCGGAGATCGATATTTCTAAGTTTACAGAATCAAAATATCCTAACACTACAAAAAAACTACCAATTAGTGACTAAATTTAGCGACGACATTATTTTCGTCACAAATTTAGCGACGGATTCGCGACTGTTTTACAATTCCGTCGTGGGGAGGATATTTTCTATTTTTTTGCGATGAAATAGCGAAGAAATGAATAAACAGTTGCTAATTATTGTCGAAAAGTATACGCGCCATGTTTTGCGACGGAATTAGCGACGAATATTTCCGTCCTAAATTTTATAATTTTTTATTCATAAAATTAGTTCCAGAAAATTTAGCGATGAACATTTTAGTCGCTAATTTTGGAGGGAAAATATAGCACCTTTTTTTGCGACGGTTTAGCGATAGAGAGTTGTCTGTCGCTAATAGTAATTTGTTACAATAATACAATTAGCGACGGAAGTATTTAGTCGCTAATCCGTCGCAAAGAAATTAAGAAATAATTTTTTTTAATTTCACTCACATGATTTATGTATAGTTTTAAGTAATTTTAATATAGACCATATGAACTGAATATTTTATTTTGTAACAGAAAATTAGAAATTATTTTATAAGTTGATAATAATTTTTTATCAATTATACCAAAATTTAAAGTTATTTATTTAGAAAATTTATATTTTTAATAATAATAATAAATTAATTGTTACGATTATTATATATTTACGTGTTCAAGATTAAAAAAATAAATATTTATAAAACGATAATATAAACTTTATTATTTCATTCAAAATAATAATAAAAAAATTTGTAATTAATTATTATTTTATAAAATTTATATCAAATATTAAATTATTAGGAATTCTATTGATTTCTTTATCAATTATCCCCAAATATAATTTGAGAAAACTTATTGATTTGAAAATGGAGAAATGGCTTTGAAATTCTAAACATGGCCAGATTAATAAATAAGTTAAGATATTATCTGATAAATCCAAATATATAGTCCATTTGAATCTGCATATTTACGGTTTGATTGGATCTTCAAATACAAATTGAACAGCTTTTAGGATCCCAAGATTCAACGGTTAAGTATTTCATTTAATTAGAGATTTAAGATCCCAATTGAACATAATTAAATTCAATTAAGTGACTGAATTGAAAAATTTTGATAAGTTAAGAGGATTAAAATATTTTGTTTGTCGAAGAAAAATATAAATAGAAAAGGTGATGATAAAAAGATAAATGTATAGGCTATTTTGAATGGTGAATATTAGTTTTTAATGTCTGTAAGTTCAGTTTTTATTGCAAAAAGAGGCTATTTTCTGGATTATTTACAAAATAACCAGTTTTGTATGTGGAGACGATCGAAAAATTATTTGCCGTTAGATCGGCCTGATTTTTGGTGAGTATGTTTAAAACTCCTTGTTATTAATTTTGAACGGTAAAGATTAGTTTTTAAGGTCTGTAAGTTTAATGTTTGTTGCAAAAAAGAGGTTGTTTTCTGGATTTTTTACGTAATGACCAGTTTTGTATACGAAAATGATCAAAAAATCATTTGCCGTTAGATTGGCCTGATTTTTGGTGAGTACATTCGAAACTCCTTGTTGTTAATTGTGAACGGTGAAGATTAGTTTTTAAGATCTGTAAGTTTAGTTTTTGTTGCAAAAAAGAGGTTATTTTCTGGATTTTTTACATAATGACCAATTTTGTATGTGAAGACGATTGAAAAATTATTTATTGTTAGATCGGCCTAATTTTTGATGAGTACATTCGAAAATCCTTGTTGTTAATTTTTAACAGTAAAGATTAGTTTTTAAGGTCTGTAAGTTCAATTTTTGTTGCAAAAAAGAGGCCATTTTTTGGATTTTTTACGTAATTACCAGTTTTGTATACGAAAACGATCGAAAAATTATTTACCGTTAGATTGGCTTGATCTTTGGTGAGTAATTTTGGACGGTAAAGATTAATTTTTAAGATCTGTAAGTTTAGTTTTTGTTGCAAAAAAGAGGCTGTTTTCTGGATTTTTTACAAAATGACCAATTTTGTATGTGAAGATGATCAAAAAATCATTTGCCGTTAGATTAGCCTAATTTTTGGTGAGTACATTAGAAACTCCTTGTTATTAATTTTGAATGGTGTAGATTAGTTTTTAAGATCTGTGAGTTTGATTTTTGTTGCAAAAAAGAGGTTATTTTCTGGATTTTTTACGTAATGACCAATTTTGTATACGAAGACGATTGAAAAATCATTTGCCGTTAGATTGACCTGATTTTTGGTGAGTATGTTCAAAACTCCTTTTTGTTAATTTTGAACGGTGAAGATTAGTTTTTAAGGTCTGTAAGTTCAGTTTTTATTGCCAAAAAGAGGTTATTGATTCTTTTTGGGTAAATTTTATTTTTATTTAGAGTATAAGTAAAGACGTTTCTATTCTAATACTTTATAGAAGCTTTGGTTTTTTAGAATTTTTGTTAATCTAAAACATGGATTATTATACCAGTGATGTATTTTTCAGTAGAGCAGAATCGAGAGAGATTTGAAGTGAATTCAATATGTGAATACTTGATTTGTTTTTTAAACTTATTTATTTAGAAAATTTACATTTTTAATAATTTTTTGTCAATTATCCCAAAATCTAAACTTATTTATTTAGAAAATTTACATTTTTAATAATAATAATAATAAATTAATTGTTATATTTATTTTATAATTACATTATGCAAATTAATAAAAATAAAGATTTGTAAAATAATAATATAAAATTTATTATCTCATTTAAAATAATTCTGAAAAATTTAATAATTTATTTTTCTTTTGTTAAAATTTTGATCAAATATTAGTTATTAGAAATTTTAATTATATGTTTACCAAACAATCCTTGAATTTAAAGACAAAAGGGTGAAGCTTGGTAGGGACATTTTTGTATTTTAAGAATGGTAACCCTTGATATGAGAGCTACCTTTTTAAGCTAATAAAAGAGAATAGACAACAGGAACGGAGAGGAGGAAAAAGGGAAAGAAAAGAAAAGGGGGCAGAATCCAGTGTCCACGCCGTCGCTTCCTTCCATCTCTGGCCAGACCAACGGTATCGGTTCCTCGTCATCAAAGGGGGTAAGATTCCTTCTTCGCTCATTTTTTTCTCTTTCTTTAAATCAAAGGTTTCTTTCTCCCTTTTTGGTGACCGACGATGGCATCTAGTGACACGACTGGCAGTGGCGAGACCCTAATGGTGAGACAATCACCCTGGTGTCCCCTACTCTTCCCTACTAGCCAGTAATGGGTAGATCGGGGTTATATCTCTTCTCTGCAGAGGTTATAATTTTAGCAGATATGGATTTGGTCCACGCACAATCATCCT
The DNA here is from genome assembly GCA_037975025.1 of Excoecaria agallocha. Classification (NCBI taxonomy): domain Eukaryota; kingdom Viridiplantae; phylum Streptophyta; class Magnoliopsida; order Malpighiales; family Euphorbiaceae; genus Excoecaria; species Excoecaria agallocha. The sequence continues at coordinate 466,088 of CM075816.1, forward strand.
CTATGATTAGGTAATTGTTTGTGGTGCTCTTTCTATTTTTCTCATGGGTTTTCTCATGGGTTTTCTTTCTATTTTTCGAATCATTATTGTCATGTCTTGTGGTAACTGCTTTAGTTGTTTGGTGTTAGCCATGTTTGGACCATTATATTGTTAACTAATATCTGTTACCTCGAGTAAAAATGAATTAATGCAGTTTAATTTGCTGTGAAAACATGAAAATGGGGAAATTTGTGATGGATAAGTCCAGTGAATTAATACATAGATGTTTACATTTTACATAGGTTAAGGATATTAGCATTTGGTGTTTGACATGTGACGAAAACTGCTTTTGTCCCCATTGAGGCTTCTGGATTCTTATATGTATCTCATGCCTAGGTATTTGATTTTGTTTAGGTTGTACTGGGTTTAATTTTCCAAGGTTATCTATAATTCTTTTTGTATTTGTGCTTTAATGCAAGAATATACCCAGTCTGTTATTGCAGAGATCAGTTCCTGGAAAGAAACTGCTACTATGCTTGAGTATGTCTGCAATCTAATCTCCTTTGTTTTAATTTTTATACTTATTTTGATGTTTGTAAATAGAACTATTTATTTGTTTCCCTCGTAGTGCTATGAAGTAGAAAAAATCATAGTTTTTGGACTGGACTTTTACTGGTTTAGCACAGGTTTTATTTGTAAATAGAACTATTTATTTGTTTCCCTTGTAATCATTAAAGGAACTTTATCATTATTTCTTACATAATGCTTCAGTATGTTTGCATCCCATGTTTGCATCACATGTTTGCTTTCTTTCTAACATATTATTAATGAGTAGTGCGCTATTGGCTTTGATAGGTGATAATTTGAGATCTTAAATAATAATTAAGAAAGTGGTATGGGTGCAAAAGAACATCAAAATGCTATTGATTCTCCTAAAGTGGAGGTCAGAAGTCCAAGGACAAATTTAGCCAGTTTTATGTCTTTTGCTTGTTCACTCTTCCAACAAGTGGCTAATTTTTAGTGAATTCATAATATATATATATATATATATATATATATATATATATTCTCTTTTTTCTTGGGATTTAAAGCTTGACACTCGATTATTTTAGATTATATGTGCACATAAAAGTGTGTTTTTGATGAGTCAAGAAGCTGAATGACTTGGATTTGTAATAGGGTGGTGCCAAGAAAGTCGTCATCTTTGCCCCAGCAAGGATGCTCCTATGTTTGTTGTTGGTGTTAATAAGAAGGATTACAAGCCAGACCTCACGTTATTTCAAATGCTAGTTGCACGGCCAACTCCCTTGCTCCTCTTGCCAAGGTTCTGTTGTCATTTACATGTTTAACTATATCATTGTCTTTATCTGCTGCAGCTATTTTGTAAGGCCTGTATTATATGTGATGACTAATGAACATGGTTTTTTCTCAGGCCATTGGGAAAGTGCTTCCCTATTTGAATGGGAAGCTTACAGGAATGGCTTTTCATGTTCCAACCTTAATGCAATTAACATATGCATACATTGCTATAGCCTATCGAAAGAGCTGGTGTAAGTGTTAGCTATATATTCTTGTTGAATTAAAATTTTGCTTCTAATTTTATTGGTGTGGCTGTATTGCTTAGTGAAACAATCCTTTTGAGTTTGTAGAAATTATTAGATACGACTGCCATATATGTAAATAATCTCATCATGCCTAGTAGGCAACACATGATTGATGGAATATATTCCAGTTTGTGGAGCCATGCTCTTTCATTTTATTTTTGCTTTATCTCTCTTTTATTAAATTTATTTAAACCAGTGATTTTTCTCTTGTTAGATGTGAAGCCCTTATTTTTCACCTTTGCATAGAAATATGTGACATTATACTAATTTTTTAAACTTGTCATTATGATTGTCCCCTTGCCTTCTTCACTCTGCTATCTAGGCTTTGAGCTTGTGAACAATAATATCAGGTTTATTCAAATTTTAGTAGCTCTGGATGTTGTATCTCATTTTTATTTGAAGGCAGCAGTGGATGTGGAAGAGATCAATGTAGGTCTTATGCATGCAATTTGTCAGTAGTGGCATAATAGTAGTTGCAAGTTCAAATTTTATTGCATCACATGTTTTGTGTTTGTAATTTTTACATTATTTTTTTCTTGGATATAGATCTCAACAAAAATCATAAATGCAAAAATTTGCTGAAACTTTGTAGTGCCTTGCCTGCTTTATGTGTCATCTGCATTGTTTGATAAGTTAATTATGCCCCTCTTTAGTTTTTTAACCTATCAATTTCAATCTGAGCTTATTTTTGTATTACTGTGTTGTGGTACAGTACTCTTATCTACCAATTCAGAAAAGAAATTGTATATGACATTTTGTGTATTATAAAATCACAACAATAATAGTGAGGTAGTGCCCCTCTCCAGGCACATTTTTCACTTTTACTTTTGCTGGTGGAAAAGAAAAGAAGAAAACGGGTGCAAGTGGTAAACATGGACACATAGGGATAGCCATCTAGTTATTTTGTTTATTCTTATCAAATTGGTTACACTGACCATGATTTTTGTGATTTTGTAGACCGATTGGGAGGGTGGTTACTTTCCTCTTACTCTTCACTTTAGCGAGGATTATCCCAGCAAACCACCTAAATGTAAATTTCCTCAAGGTTTGCTTGTCAATACTTAATGAGGATAGTGCAAGTATTTTATGTTACTAGTTTACTGGAATGGCATGTTTTATGAATTTGTTTTACCTCCTATGATCTTTAACATACTTGTGTTGATATAGGGATGGAGGTCAGCCATTACGGTAAAGCAAATTCTGGTGCATATCCAGGACCTGCTAGATCAGCCAAACCTTGCTGATCCTGCACAAACTGAAGGTTACCATCTCTTTATCCAGGTATGCTGAGCTCTTGGAAATTTTTATTTATAGCCCCATTATCTCTGTAAGAGCCATTACGTGTGTTTTGGTCTCTGTCTGTGTTGTTACGGTGAGGGGCTTTATTATTATTATTATTATAAACCAGATCTTTGATACAAAAGTGTGATTATTCTGTGTTGAAAGCACACAAACATGGGTATAAATTTTTCTTTTGAATTGTTTGCTTGTCTGCATTGCCTGAGGAACCCACTTTTTCTTTCTACATCCTACTTAAGATAGGAAAAGCTTCTTGATTGCATTTTGTATAATGCATACCATTGATGAAAATTTCTGGACAAGCATGAGATAGTGTTATAGTGTTATTTTCAGTTTTAGAGTGGTCGATTGTGTTCTTGTATTTGAGGAAAAGTTGGTTGTTTGAATGGAGTGGTCAGACTGAAGTAATGTTTACTTTATTATTTTTAAGATTCTGATGATGTTTTGTGCATGAATATGGTCTGATGCACTTTGGTCTTGCTTTTTTCAATGTTAAATTATTTTTGTTAAATTATGCATTTGTTGGTTGTTGACTTGATTTGGCTGCTTTGCCATTGTATGTTTCTCAATATATAGTTTATTTCAGACAAAATTTGTTTTCATTAGGAGCCACCTGTGCTATGTTAGATTTTTGTTGCTACTTTTTATTTTAGTGCATATTATCTATCATTTTTTAGCCTTGTTACAGCAATCATGTGTTAATATTGATATTTTCTAGATAATTGCCCTTTGAAGAGCTAAGAGAAGAAATATGGAACGCCTGGTTTTAGCTTGTGGAGGAGAAGCTGTGAATTCTGTAGATGATTTGACCCCTGATCGTCTTGGTTGGGCTGGATTGGTTATTCTTATGTTATTATTTGCATTTGTAACTTGTTGATTGACAGCAAAGGATTAAGATTTAATTTTTGTATGTTTACTGTTTTCTTACAAAATGGGTCTTATTATGTAATGTTTCAAATATTTTTCTCTATATACAGTATTTTGGAACATATTTTTATTTGAAATAAATATATGTTTGTATGTGTGAAATCATTGTTATATACATGATTAAAATAAATAAATAACGATCAATTATATAGGATTAAAATTTTAAAATACAACAAAAAAAATTTTGCAATAATTTAGCAACGAATTTGCGACAGGAACTGTTGCTAATGTGTACTAGATATAATTAAAGAAATAATTAGCGACAATATTAGCGACTACAATTTCGTCGCTAACTTTTACACTAAATTTATAATTAGCGACAGAATTAGCGACGAAAAGTGTAGTCGCTAAATATTATTATTATAATTCTGGCGACTAATTATGAATATAAATTAGCGACGAAAAAAAATTTCATCGCTAAATTAGCGACTGATTTTGAATTTCGTCGCTAATATATTCACGACTGGCCTTTCAGCGACTGTTTGTCACGGCATCGCTAATTTAAATTAGCGACGGAAAATAGGTAATTAGCGACGAAATTTTTCGTCGCTAATTTGCAGTTTTTTTTGTAGTGTAAGGGTAATATTCTAGGTTAAACACTCTCTCTCTCTCTCTCTCTTTCTCTTTTGTTCATATTCATGATCATGTAAATATGCTTACTATTTAATAATGCTATAATGGATACTTTTGTGTTGTTTATTTGAATTTGCATGATTTTCAAGATTCCCTAATGATCTACAGTTGTTTTATGTGTTAGAATAATATATTGGGGTTTATTTTTCTCCATAAATGTATGCTTTATTTCTTGTGTTGAAATTCTGCTTCATATGTTATTTGTTGGTATTATTTATTAAAGGTATGTTTTAAGAGTAATATTTAGATTCAACATGTTTTAAAACCATAAAATTTTACTTTTAGGAATTATTTATATTTTTTTATATTTCCTATTTAGAAAACTTGCTTTCTATGTTTGTTTTTGGTTGATAGACGGGAAGAAAGCATCACAGACGCCCGTCTATAAACCCAATAGACAATATGTCGTGGTGTTTCCTCCTTGTCCCATCTCTCCTCTGGCCTAGGGCATCCGTCGTTTCCTAAAGGCATCCATGGCTGGATCTATTCTCATTTTGATGTGTTTTAATCCCTTTTTTTTATCTTAATTTGAGCCATTTTCTTAGGATTTATTTTTTTTAATTCATTTATGTGTCTTTATATGCATATCTTTGATTATGTATGCACGTTTATATTTTTTTAGTATGATTATTCTGTCTAACATTTTAATTTATTTTAATGTCCATTCCCTTTTATCATGCTAATTAAATGATTTTTTTTGTACCATGTGAGCAATTTATTTTATGCATTTTTGGAGCTCTTAAGGGGTGATTATGAATCGGGAGGTGTGCCCCTAATTGGTTTACTCTCTCTATCTTTTCTTTTTTATCCTTTAGGTTTTTTTATTTAATATTGTTTTATTTATCTATTTTTTCGGTATTTTTTATCTTGCTTATTTTTGAATGTATATTTTTGGGGATGTAATAAGTAGTAATAAAATGATTTTTTTTACACATTAAATGAAAGATTCACTTAAAATCATTTATACTAATTAATTGGTTTTGTCTTAACAAAATGGAACAATGTCCAATTTTAACCCAAAATCAGACCATAAAAAGAGAGCCTTATTTTTCTCTAAAATGGGATCACTCATCCCGCATTTTCATTAAAATCTAAATAGGGACTCTCTATCCTTTTTTGTAAAAATTATGTATGAGTGATCCAATGTTTCCAAAATTTAATTAATTCCCTATTTTGTTTTTGTCATTTCATCTTTGCATATTGCTCACTCTCAAAATTTTTCTTGGCCGAATTCACAAGGAGAAAGGATTGTTCCTTGTTTCTATTGTGTTCTTGGGAAGCAATAGCAAGTAAAAGACATGCAAGATCAAATCTTGTAGCTTCAATCCATTGCCATTACACAATACTTAAATAGAGAGCTAGCAATCTCGATTTTAAGCCGTCATTGCAATGTGTGTGTTAACATAGAGAGGAGTGGCATAAACGCTGTTCCTTTTGCATTGGTGGTGAAGATCTAAGGCAAATAAATCCTTCTTGGTTGCTGGTCATCATCAAAATCAAATCTTGAAGTGCATCTAAAGTTGTAAGTTTTAAAACCCTAAAATTGTATGTTTTCGATTCTTGTTTATGGATTGAGTGGCATGTATGATCGAATTTATTTATTTTCCACTGCATGATCATCATATAAATGCCATGTCATATTCCATCAGTGGTATCAGAGCCTAAACATGCTTATTTTAGTGCATTATATGCATGAAATAATTATTCTAAAATCGTTCGTTTGAAAACATGCAATGCTAAAATTTTATATTTTGAGTTTTTTGCATTGTTTTGGTGTAAAAATGATTTTAAATGATTAGATCGGTATTATAATTAATTTTACATGTTAATATGATGTCCTAAGGTGTTCTTAGAGCTGTTAATGGTCGGATTTAATTGTTAATACCTGATGTTACATGTTAATCTTGAAACTAGGTGCTTATTGGCATGTTAAGTTTTTGTTTAACAACTAGTTTTCAAAATTAAATATAAAAACGATTTTGGCATGTTTGTAAGTGATTTTTAAAGATTAAATATTAGGTCTAGACATATTTTAAATTTGGTTTTAATTCTGGTCCATGACAATTTAATATATTAATTTTAAAATCACTTAAAACTATGACTAGTTTGTGTTTGTTACATGTTTAATCAACATTGTTTGTTTTGTTTTGATTAAAATGGTAAAAACACATTTAGAGAACATTGGTATAGAACTTTAACTAAATATTTATGACCTTATTTAAATTATTAAATGACTCATAAAATTGATTTAAGTGTTTGTGCATTTTTGTGGCATCATATAAGCATTAAACAACTAGTTTTATTGTTGTTTGTTTGTTTTTGTATGAATGCCGTGTAATATATATATGTTCTTCATGATTTTATGTTTTAATTCATGTTGGTACATATTATATGTATTTTTAATGTTTATGGGCTGTATGACATAAAATTAAAAATGGCAAAATTAGAAATTATACTAGAGTTGATTTATGGCACAAATCTAACTAGTTAGTCTTTTGGGCTTTTAAGGGAACTTATTCAATAAGAAGATTTAGTCCATTGGGATTTTTCCCAGGCCCATCATGGGGTCCTCTCTTAAAAGTTCAAGTACACAATTTTCATTAATGGGCTTAGCTAAATTAATTAAAGTTGGACTTTGTTTGATCCATGAATGTTATGTATATTTATTTGCTTGTTTGGTGTGATGAATGGATATGCATGGTGCATTTATGGGCCCTGGTTTTTGTAATTAAATATGGCCTACGAGCCATTATGTATTATTGTAAAAGTTTCATTTATTTCTTAGAATAGAATTTATTTAAAGACTTTGTAAATCAAGACGAAGCCTACCGGAGTGGAGAAGCCCAACTCAAAGATTCTTATGTAACAGTATAGAATCTTATTTGTAGGTTTTTGGGCCCATGTTTGTCACGCTTTACTTTATGCAATTATATATATATGCATGCTATGAATGGATGATAAATCGTATGCCATGTAAGCCGTAATAAAATGAATCCCTAAAATAGTAAGTCACAAAGTTGCCTTCCTAATTCGAAACATGTCAAGGCATCGATCATCAGTCACGTAGACTAGGAGTCCTAGATGCGCCCGATTATCTTTGTGAGGCATGGGTTGTGAATGTAGATTGGACTTAACATGGAAAGGGATGCCTGGACCTAGACAACTAATAAATGGGTTTGTGCTATAACATCTTAAAATATTAGCCCATTTGATCCAAGAGTCATGTACGAGACATGATTGGAGTTTTTCTACCTAAGTAACTTAACTTGTTAGGTGTACAAGCTCAACTTGACTAATAAGTTGTTGTGAAAACTAGATCTTGGCCCACATTAAATCACTAACGCGAATTATTTATAGGGATATTAATTCGGTTTGTGGGATTATAAATAAGACCTCATTTAATCTTGCTAAATTTTATTGTAGATTGAAAATGGCATCTTCAAACAACAATTTCTCATTGCGATTGGTCCTTGAAAAGGACAAACTGAATGGCACCAATTTCATAGATTGGTCTCGAAACTTAAGAATAGTTCTTAAGTAAGAGAAAAAGTCGTTTGTTTTGGATGCATCCTTGCCTGAAGAACGTGGAAGGAATGCCTCTACGGTTCAAAAGGAAACTTTTGAGAACAAGAAGAGCAACTCCAATGATGTGACATGTTTGATGCTGGCCACTATGGTGCCTGACTTGCAAAAGCAATTCATGGACCAAGAGGCTTATGCGATTATGGTACACCTCAAGGAGATGTTTCAAGAGCAAACTCGTCATGAGAGGTTCGTGAAAACAAAGGCCTTAATTTCTTGCAAGATGGCTGCGGGTACTCATGTTAGTACCCGTGTACTCAAGTTGAAAGGGTATCTTGATACTCTTGAGAAGCTTGAGGTACAAGTCCCGAATGAATTGGCTACTGACTTGATCTTAGGTTCATTGACTGATGATTATGATCCATTTGTGATGAATTATAACATGCATGTAATGAAAAAGACAGTCATCGAGCTTTATGGGATGCTTAAGAATGCTGAAGAGAACATTCGAAAGACCAATCACATACTTATGGTTCAAGGGGGCATTAAGAAGGGACCCGTTAAGGGAAAGGAAAAGGGAAAGGCAAAACCCAAGAATGACCTGGCTCGGTTCAAGTCAAATGGAAGTGCACCTCAGGCCCAACCCAAGCCCAAGGTACAAAAGCTCAAGGAGAGCGAGAGCACATGCTTCCACTACAACAAAATAAGGTATTGAAGGAAGAATTGCGCTCTCTTCAAGGAAGAACAAAAGAAGAATGGAGCCAAGGCATCCAGTTCTACTATTTTTGTTGTTGAAATTAACCTTTATATTTCTACCACTTGGGTATTGGATACCGGTTGTGGTTCTCACATTTGTTCAAATGTACAGGGGCTAAGAAATAGGCGGTTACTTGGGAAGAATGAAGTGGACCTCCGTGTGGGGAATAGAGCACGAGTTGCTGCCATGGAGATAGGCGACTATCAACTCACTTTACCTTTTGGACTTTGTTTAGTTATGAAAAATTATGATTATGTGCCTGCTATGAGCAGAAACATTATTTTAGTTTCTTATTTTGGATTTGGATGAATTTGATTTTGTTATTAGAAATGGCAATGCTCATATTCGTCGCTAAGGCATTTCATATGGTAATGCCATGTTGCAAAATGGCCTTTATATCCTTGATCTACAAAACAAAGAGTCCATATACAACATTAATACAAAGATGGTGGAATCAAACGAATTAAACCCTACTTACTTCTGGCATTGTCGTTTAGGGCATGCAAATGAAAAATGCATTTCAAGACTCCATAAATTTTGAGTGCTTGGGTCATTTGACTTAGAGTCTTATGACACATGCGAGCCATGTTTGCATGGAAAAATGATAAAAAGTCCTTTTAACAAGAAAGGTGAGAGGACTAATGACTTATTTGAACTAATAGATACCGATGTATGTGGACCATTAAGTACATAAGCTAGAGGTGGTCTTAGCTACTTTGTGACATTCACATATGACTTCAGTAGATATGGCTACGTCTATCTAATGAAGTACAAGTATGAAACTTTTGAGAAATTCAAAGAGTTTAAGAACGAAGTAGAAAACCAACTTGGTAAAAGTATAAAAGTCATTCGATCAGATCGAGGTGGCGAATACTTAAGCCAAGAGTTTGACAGTCATCTGAAGGAGTGTGGTATTATTTCACAGCTCACTCTTCCTGGAACACCATAATGGAATGGTGTGTCCAAAAGGAGAAATCAAACTCTGTTGGACATGGTTCGATCAATGATGAGTCAAGCAAATCTTCCTATCTCCTTTTGGGGTTATGCATTAGAAACGGTTGCATTTCTAGTAAATCGTACTCCAACTACAGCAGTTGAGAAGACACCATACAAAGTATGGACTGGAAAAGAACCCAATATGTCATTTCTCAGGATTTGGGGCTGTGAAGCACATGTTAAGAAATTAACATCTGATAAACTAGAGTCCAAATTTGCTGTCTGCTTATTTGTGGGTTATCCCAAAGAAATAAAGGGATACTACTTTTACTCACAAGCCGAGAACAAAGTATTTGTTGCTCGCAAGGCTATTTTCTTGGAAAAGGAGTTCCTTTTCAAGAAAGACAGTGGGAGTAAAGTAGAACTTGGAGAAATTCAAGCACCACAAACTCCTATAGAGGATGAGTTAGAAATGGGATCAAGTTCACAACCAGTTGTGGAACAAGATCCCATTACACAAGAACCTAAAAGGTCTGATAGGGTATGTCAGGAGATTGAGAGATATGGATTTCTAATCATTGATATTGACACTATTGAGTTAGTAGATCGTGAGGATCCTAATACCTACCGAGAAGCTATTGAGAGCCCAAACTCAAAAAATTAGCTTGAAGCCATGAAATTCGAGATGCAATCAATGTACGATAACTAGGTTTGGACCTTGGTTAATCCACCAGAAGGTGCTAAGGTAATTTAATGCAAGTGGCTATTTAAACTCAAAGCTGATAAGACCTACAAAGGTAGACTAGTAGCAAAAAATTCCCGACAAACTCATGGTGTAGATTATGATGAGACCTTTTCGTCTATAGTCATGCTCAAGTCCATTAGGATCTTCCTTGCCATAGCTGCATATCATGATTATGAGATATGGCAAATGGATGTCAAAATTGCTTTCCTCAACAAAAATTTACTTGAGGATGTGTACATGACACAGCCTGAGGGTTTTGTCAATCCCAAGCATCCTAAGAAGGTTTGTAAGCTTCAAAAATTCATTTATGGATTAAAGCAATCATCCCGAAGTTGGAATCTTCGTTTTAATGAGGCAGTTAAAGAATTTGACTTCATCAAGAAGGAAGATGAGCCTTGTGTGTACAAGAAGGTTAGTGGGAGCATAATAGTATTTCTGGTCCTATATATGGATGACATCCTTCTCATTGGGAATGACATTCCAACATTGCAAAAGGTTAGGCAATGGTTGGGGAAATGTTTCTTAATGAAAGACTTAGGTGAAGCCGAGACAATACTTGGTATTCGGATCTATAAAGATAGACCAAATCGGCTTTTGGGACTAAGTCAAGAAAAGTACATAGACAAAGTACAAAAGCATTTTAGTATGGGAGACTCAAAGAAAGGGTATATACCTTTGGCTTTGGGAGTTCCTTTAACTAAAGAACATTGCCGTAAAACCAAAGAAGAATGGGACAACATGAGTAGAATCCCATATGCATCTGCTATTGGATCTATCATGTACGCTATGTTATGTACTAGGTTGGATGTTGCTCATGCACTGAGTATAACCAGTAGGTTTCAGCAAGACCCTGGTGAGAAGCACTGGTCTGCTGTAAAGGGGATTCTAAAGTACCTGCAATGGACTAAGGATCACTTCTTGGTGTATGGTGGTCAAGAAGAGCTCGTCATACAAGGTTATGCCGGTGCTGCTTTTCAGACCAGCACACAAGATTCAAGATCACAATTTGGGTTTGTTTTTGTTTTGAATGGTGGTGCTATCAGCTGTAGAAGCTTGAAGTAAGAGACCGTTACCGACTCAACTATAAAATCTGAGTATGTTGTAGCGAGTGAGGCTACAAAAGAGGCTGTTTGGATCAGAAATTTCATTTTTGGATTAGGAGTGGTCCCAAGCATCCTAGATCCATTAGAAATTTTTTATGACAACAACGAGGCCATCGCAAGGCTAAGGAGCCCCGGTCAGACCAGAAATCCAAACACATACTCAAGAGGTACCACCTAATCAAAGAGATTATTAATCGTGGGGACGTCAAGGTTAGCAAGATAGCAAGTGAAGACAATGTAGCAGATCCTTTGATGAAACAGTTGCGTCCAAATCTACACGAAGCTCATTTAAGAGCATTCAATCTTAGGGCTATGCCCAATTAGAACTAGTGCTAGTGGGAGATTGTTAGTGTAAGCCCTAGCCCCAGTACATTGTAATAAAACACATTAGTTAATGAACGAGGCATTTGTTTTATCCATTATATTCCCGTGCATATCAATTGATAGAACTATCCAAGAATGTTGTTTCAGTTTAAGTTATCATGTGTGAGGCACATAAATGTAAGACCTTGAAACAATAGAGACTACATTCTAAATATCCCTAGTCAGTCAATGTTATGGGAATAACAATGAATTACGACTGGTATGCTCTCTCTGATAAGTTGAGTTCTGTCTTACGGATCATAAGGACAAGAGTGTCAATCAGAGATCATAGATACATGTTTATAACATGGTATCTAGATTCGATCCATTCATGAGAACACTACATGGTACAAGTCATAAGTGTTTCTCATATGGAAGTTTTGCATCGGAGTTCTAAGACCTAAAATCTCTATGAAACTCTTTATGAATTAGTGTGTACTTTGACATGCACCTAGCGTGCTCGTAACAAAGTGACAAGTATGGGTATGCTTGGGTATATATTGATTCGTGTTAGAGAGCATGAGAGAAGTGAAGGGATTACCCCTCTCTATAAGAGAGAAAATATCATCGACCACTTGATCGGTAAACTGAGAAGCGTATGGCCATATCGAGATGAAATAATGAGTAATCATTATTTATCTAAGAATTTAGTGTCACTGGAATATCAAGAAAGGAATTAATATATATAAGGATGACTAGTTCCATGCCTTATATTAATTCAGATATTTATGGGTAAAGGACTATGCAAAATTGCATTAGGTCACTAAATGCCATTTGCATTTTCATTTAATTTGGAATGCTATAATATCTTGCTAGAGAATATATATAGCCTTTGAATTAATTCATTGCCAATATTAGAAGGATCTATAGGATCGTACACAAAGCATTAGGCTTAAAATATTTAAATAAAGTATTGGCATTAATTTTGGCTTTTTAATTAAAGTCAAATTAATGTATGTAATGGGTATTAAAATTGCTATTGGACCTTGGTCCATAAGAGAGAGAAATTCAGCCCACAAGGTTTAATTTCAATTAATTAATTATATTGTATTAATTAAGTTAATTGAGTATTAAATTCTAAAAGAATTTAAATCAAATTAAATCACTTAAATAAAAGATGGAGTGACTGAAATTCCAAGGTAAATATCAAGGGAATTTCGGCACATGTTTAATTCTTAAATTAAGTGATTTATTTGATTAAATGTCTTAGATTTATTTCAAATTAATTCAAAAGATTTTGAATCTATTTATGTTACTTATTTTAAGGAAGTGATTAAGAATGATTTGGCTACCAAATAGGAAGTGGATCTCGACATTATCACTTAGAATAACAAGTGATATATTTTGAATATAAAAGAAATAAACCCTGAGGCGTGAAGGCCTCTCTCTCACTCTCACAATTTTTCTTGGCCAAATTCACAAGGAGAAAGGATTGTTCCTTGTTTCTCTTGTGTTCTTGGGCAGCAATAGCAACTAAAAGAAGTGCAAGATCAAATCTTGTACCTTCAATCCATTGCCATTACACAATACTTAAATAGAGAGCTAGCAATCTCGATTTTAAGCCGTCATTGCAATTGTGTGTGTGAACATAGAGAAAAGTGGCGTAAAGGCTATTCCTTTGGCATTGGTGGTGAAAATCTAAGGCAAATAAATCCTTCTTGGTTGCTGGTCATTATCAAAATCAAATCTTGAAGTGCATCTAAAGTTGTAAGTTTTAAAACCCTAAAATTGCATGTTTTCAATTCTTGTTTATGGATTGAGTGGCATGTATGATTGAATTTATATATTTTCCGCTGCATGATCATCATATAAATGCCATGTCATATTCCATCAGTTTTCTTCCCTAATTATCATTCATTTCATGTATTTCATCACTTTATTAAGGTATCTTAATTTGTTCCATCGTTTATTCTTTCCAATTCCTGTACTTTATTATTTGGCCATTTATCAGGTCATATGTATATAAATTTATTTTGTTCATTTGACATATTCGTACCATGTTTTTCATACATATTGAACATGGATCTACTCTTAAATTAATTTAATTTTTTATCTAACCTTAATTTCATTTGCTTACATAAAATGATCCATAATTAATGTACCATTTCTAATCATAATTTGATGTATTTAACATTATAAGTCTCTTTCTTTATCCTTTATTTACATCAATCTACCATTAATTTGAATAAATACTAACATTACTTAATTAATTCTTAAGGGACATAATGGGTTACATAACCAATGTATTATCCCTAACCTTATTTTTATACAATTAACTTTATATATTATATTATTTAATCATCTAATTTCACTAATTTACCATTAATTTGAATATAGTTGACATTTAACAAATTTTCTCTAAGTGATACAATAAGTTTTTAAACTAATTTTACACTTTTATTCATTCTTTCATGCAATTTTTCATGCCAATTCAATTTTTTAACTTTAATCTCATTTTTCTACCATTAATTTAAATTTAAGCATTATTTGCATCAAAAACCCCAAAACACACATAATTAGGGTTTACATGGAATTAGTAAGTTTAGGTATCCACTTGCCTATTTTCTAGGCTCTATCGATGATTTCTCCTCCTTTTTCATCTCTTCCTTTCATTTCTTCTTTGATTCCACTTGAATTTCCATAAACTCCACCTTGGTTGAATCCTTTCATGATTTATTTCTTTAATTTTCTTCATCAATAATTCAAATTCAACATAACATATAAATTTTTATTTCTAAATCTACCTAAAAATCTATTAAAGCCATTAAAATATCACTAATTTAACTTGAGTTTTTCTCCAAACCTTTCTCTTCATAATCCCATGCACTTCCTCCACTTAAAATATGATTTTTTTCTTGATTTTGGGGTTGCTAATAGATGATAAGAATTGTTCCAATTGATAAAGCATGAAAAATTATGGTGAAAGAGCTTGAATCAAGTGAAAATGGTAAAATTTCACTAAGTTTTGGGTTATATGTTTGGAGGAGAGTTAGAGCTGATTTTTAGTCTAATTTTTGTCTAGAAGTTTTTAGGTTTTGGGTGAATGTTTTGCCCAAAAATCAGCCCCAAAATTAGTAGTTCAAAGTGTGGACAAAACAAACCACTTTATATAGACATAATTGTGCCATTATTCAATTTCTCATTGGCTCATCCATCCTTATTTTTTTCCACCAAAATTATTTGAAAAATTTCTAAATATTATAATTAAGATATCCTTAAAATTTTTGATCAATCAGAGCTCGTTTTGATCGTTTTTAAAGCACCGAAATATTTTTGCCTGGTTTGAAAACTAAATTTTCAAAATCCCCATAAATTTGGTTTTTCACCTTCAAATAATCTTTCATAATATTTCTAGTTAATCCAAGTGTTCGAATAATTTTTTAGAGGTCTCTAGCATTATTTTTAAGCTGAAGACCAATTTATCGGTTTGAAACCCAAAAGTTCAAAAGGTTAAAAGAATCATTTTTCACTTCTAGAAATTCATTTAGGTTATTTCTAATAGGTTTATACAATCAAAATAATTTTTAAAGGTCTGTGGGATATTTTTGGGCTCGGTTAAACTTGTGGTGAACCTTTTTATGATCTAGGAAAATTCTTCGTTGTTTATGTTGATGGCTTATCCAACCTTAATTTCATCTCAAATTATACCACTGGACTCAGTTTAATCCCTATTTTTTAATAGTACGACGCATATGATGCAAGTTAGAAGCTTCCTAGAAGGTCACCCATCTTAGTATTTCTCCCACTCGAGCACATTTAATCCAAGAGTTCTAATGGGATCCGGTGCATGAGTACTAGTATGATCTTGCCCAATTTCACTTCGACGATATTATTAATAGCCTGGAAATACTGTTCATAAAGATTGAAATTTTTGGCCATTACAAGGGCATTGTCTTTGAAGTTCCTTAAATATTTTTGAAGCCGTGTATATAGTCTCACTTGCATTTTACTTGAAGGTTGAGATCTCATATGAAATTTAGTTGTTTGGAGGGGCGGAAAATATTTGTTCAGCAATGTTTGCTTCAATTGGTCTTATGTTGTGATTGACTCACTAGGCAAACTAACAAGCCAAAGTTGTACCTTATCCTTAATAGAAAATTAAAATAGCTTAAGCCTTATTGCATCATTTGTCACACCATTAATCTTAAAAGTTGTACACACATTGAAAAAAGCCAATATGTGGGCATATGGATCCTTTCCTTGTAAGCCTCAAAATGGAGAATATTACTAGCATTATTATTATGTCACATGAAGAAAGAAAACAAAGCAAAACAATCACTTATACAACTATATCTAAACTATCAAACAACCTTTCTTTACCCTAAATAATAAAAAAAATTCTTTACAAAATTCCTTAGCAACGGTGCCAAAAATTTGGTGCGTTGTAAATCTTATTACTTGAATCTTCAAGACTAAGTATAGAGTGAGCAGTGTGTCTAACATTGGGGAACTTTGAAGTGGTATTATATTAACCAAGTAGGTACTAAGATAGATAGACGAATACAATATGATAGAATTGGTATACTAATTTTCCGATGATTACTTAAATTATATAAAACTTTCATTCTAAAGAGAACAAATACAATTCAATGATATTATTAGAATTACAAGAGTGAATTGGTTAAGTAATATATTTATCAACATAACGTAAATGCTTGCAAATGAGTAAAGAATATGGCCTACTATCCTCAAGAGAAATTCTCATTGTCGATTAAGGGTATTTCAATTTACAGTCCACAAACACTCTCATATCATTATGGAGATAAATGAAAACCATGAAGACCTATCACTACAAAAAACTGCTAATTTTCCGTCGCTAATTAATAGTTTTCCGTCGCTAAATTACATTAGCGACGCCGCGACGAACAGTCGCTAATAAATTAGCAACGGATTTCAAATTCAGTCGCTAATTTTTTTTTCCGTCGCTAATTTATATTCCTAATTAGTCGCCTAATTATAATAATAATATTTAGCGACTACATTTTCCGTCGCTAATTATAAATTTATTTTAAAAGTTAGCGACGAAATATTTGTCGCTAATTATTTGTTAAATTCTAATGTTTGTACTGTAACGATAGTTGCTGTCGCGGTTTCATCGCTAAATTATTGCATAATTTAATTTTTTCTTTTGATATATTTTTAAATTTGCATCCTGTACACTATATAAATAATTTTATATTTTCATATATATATAATTTATAATGAATTCATTACAAATATAGAGTTAACATAAATAACAATATATAATACAAAATATTGCTTATACAATCAATTTCCCTAAAACACAAGTAATTAATAACAAAATATCCAATCTAACATAATAAATTTGATTTCTTATCCCAATTTTATCATTAAAAATAAGAAAACTGGAGCAAAAATTGGCAATAGGAAAAGGAACTTGACAAGCAGCTCGTCATTAGGATTTCTACCACCTCCAGTTCCAGGAAGGGATTTCTCAAGCTGTTCCCTCGCATTCTACAGCATTAGCAAAGAAATAATGTATTGACTTGCTTAAAAATCCATTCCACTGACAAAAATATCGGTTAATAAACAAACCCAAACCTGAGGCACAATTATGCATGAGCAATGCAACCTAGACTAAGAAGGGTGCATTTCCTTATTGTTAGTGTTAGAGAGTATGCCCTAGAGCCCATGTAATAGGGATGTTTTTCATATGTATGAAATTTATATTCTTAATAAAAGGCATCATTCATTTATTAATGCTATGTTTGAATACATGAGTTTGTAAATCTTAAATTAATAAATGAAGTCCTACATATTATAAACACAGTGCAAAGGCAATCATGAAGGTGTTCATGATGTGAGATGTCTATCGCATGCAAATGTGTTAATATCTAAATATCCCTAGTCATAGAATTAACAAGATAGGACATTGTTAATTCGGACAAACTAGCACATGTTATGCTTCTTGAATAGTTCAAGCAGTGGTTCTCATAACTGTGATTATGGATGGTAATCAAAGCTAACATGTGGATGCTTGTTAGAGGAACAAGTTCATTGGAGACCTGCAAAGAGAATCCTCATATGGATATTAAATCTATGTCAGTGAGGAATCTCTTCATAGCGGTTGTGCAAGTATCCTTAGACTTGAGATCACCAAAGTTATCTTAAGTAGCAAGTGGTATACTTTGACTCCATAACTAATTACTTCCAACTGGGAGTGAATATAGTTAGGAGATTGGGTATATCATGACCTACTTGAAGATAGTTGAGTGATTGACAAAGGATTCACCATCCCAGATTTAACAAGGGAAGTTATCTCGCATGATTCTATAATTGCCTTGTTCAGAGAATCTCTGGCCAGAGTAATATGCTGAGATGGATGGAGATCCATGAAGGGCATTTTAGGAACAATGGTTAAATTAATAGAACATACATAATTAGATTTATATGAGTTGACAGAAATCCATACTCAGAATCTAATTGAGATAAGAGTGGTGAAAGGAGTAATTGCACGGTAACTGTTTCTATGGAAGGGTACAGTCAAACCACATGACTTTCCTGACATTTGGGTAGTCATGATGCCTAGCTAGAGGCCAATCATGACTTGTATAATGATGTATCAAAATATCAATAGAGATTGATAAAATGATTTAAAGGAGTTTAAATCATGTGAGTTTTGAATAGAACTCACAATTACATATTATACTGCCAACATGGACAGGAACCCAATAGGTCACACACATATAGAGAAAAGGGTAAAATGGTAAAATGACAAGGATAATAATATTTGATATTATTATGAAGGTAGAGAAGAGAATATGATAATAATTAATTAAAGAGTTTAATTAATTATGATCAAATAAAATTGTTCGCGGAACTTTTGAAAAATGTTCTGTAAATAGGACCTAAATGAAATAATGTATTTCATGATTAATTATTATTATCTTATAAGTATTATAAGACTACTATAAGTGTTATAGGACTGATATAATAATTAATAGGACCATTGGAGGAATTATTAAGGGCCAGAGGAATGAAGAAAGTTGGCGAAAGCCCTCCAAAAGAGGGCCACACGCCAACTCCATACAGAAGGGCTTAGAGGGATTTTTCTTGGACCAAATTAATTTATATATGTTACAAAAGTGTTATGGAACTCACATATTTAATTTGGTTGGATTTGGAATCCATTTGGGTATTTAAATCCAATTAGATGCACAAAGGGCCTTGTTTGTGGATTTTGTACATGGTCTTTTATGAAAAGATTTAATTTGGATTTAATTAAGCCCAAATGATTATAATTAATTCCAGAGGCCCAATTAATAATTCTCCAGCAATTTTAAAGAGCCCAATCTCATTAAGGAGTTGGAATTTTAACCTAACTATAAAAGGCCAACTAATGAGAATTAGGGTTAAGTGATTAAAACAAAAGGAAAGTCTTTTCTCTTAATTCTCTCTCCCTTTTTGCGCCAACTCCTAAGCTAGCTCTTGGGAATTTCGGCCAGCCCTAGTTAAACACAAATTTTTTGGTTCAATTTACCCATCTCTAGTGTGGATTACTCATTGGAGGTGTTCGATTTTGGACACTGTGGTTTGCGACAACCCGGTGCGAAGTAAAATCAACTGTTCAACAAAAATCAAAGGTGATTTTTCTTATTCTCATATAGTTATATTGTGTATTCATGGCAAGATCAGATCTAATGGTTAAAAAAATTTAAAATTCCGCTCATGTATGTGATGCATGTAACCGTTAAAATCCAACATGGTATCAGAGCCACGGTTTTGCCATGGATATACAATTCTATATTCTTCTGCGAAATAAGTTTTGTTTATTTTTGAGTTATTTATTTCATGAACTTTAAAATATTAGATTTGATTGTTCATGAATGAGAAATATTGATTTCTGGTTGTATGTGTGATCAAATAAATTTGGTGGAAATAAAAACGAAAATTTTGAATTATTAAGATTAGGGTTTGGCGTGAAACCCATTAGGGTTTGGCGTGAAACCCTAGGTAATGTAGGGGCTGTTCTAATTTAATTTCTTATGGATCCATTTAAAAATCATTTAGATGATATTTTATGTGTTTAATATGTGATATTAAGCCGTAGGATCGAACGAAATTAAAATCGAACAAATTTTGCATGAAAACTAGTTTTGTCGAAAAGTTCGATAAATTGGTGTTCTTTGTGTGTTCTTGATGTGTTCATGGTTAGAACGTCTTTTGATCTTCTAAATTTGATATATATGATATATTAAAGTGTTTTTAATTAATTGTATTAATTAAATTGGGCCTTAAATTAATTTGATTAATTTTAATTAATTAAAATCACTTAATGGGCTTAATTATATTTACGGACTTAGTTTAAATTAGTGAATGACTTGGTGGGCCCAAGGAGCTAATTTAAATTAACTATTATAAACATTAATTAAGTTTATTAATGGGTTTTAAGGGCTGGAGTGGGCTTGGCTCATTCCAAAAGGCCCAAATGGTCCAAATGACACAAAACTAGTTTGTGTGTGAACACACTTAGGGTTTTTCTTCTGTGGGTTTCGGCCTACACTTGTTTTAAGCCCAAAATTGATTCTTTTAATTATTTAATATGATTAATTAATTAAATAATAAATTTATAATTAATTAATAATCAATTTGATTGATTATTAAGGCAAGAACACATTCATGCAAAAGGGTTTCCTAAAATGAAAGTTTCCAAAATGGAAAAAGTTTCCTAATTTGATCACATCATTAAAATAACTCAAAATATAGTTTCAAAGGTTGAAAGAAAGTTAGTAATCCATTTCTTTATGCATTAGAAAGGCATATAAGGGTGTATGATTGGCATGATGGATAGTTATGGACAAAGCCCAATGTGATTGAGCATTATGCATGTTTTGGCCCAATGAGGACTTTCATGTCCCGGCTACTTGTTTTTGGTTTGTATTTCATTTCAAATTGTAATATGTAATTAGATTACTTAGATTAGAATTAGAAATACAGATGGAGACCATTTTCAAGGAGCAAGATGGGCCGGATGGAGATCCAACAAGCTTGAAGATAATGTAATAATTTTTCTTGTTTGAATCATGCATACTACCTAGGTGTGACCTTTTGATTTCCCTCTTGGCTCGGGGAAATCAATGTAGTGAAGTCCATAACTATACCATATTTGTATGCTTATATTTATGTGATAGATATAGGATGCATACCAATGTATGCCAACCATGTATGATGAGACTTAATTAACTAAAACCCTCAAACAAATACTAAGGTATATAAGCCTTCCATTAATTTGAGGAGAACCAGAGTTCTTTATAGTGTGGGTTATTGACCACAGTTAAGCTCACATTATATCGAATATGTTCAAATCTAATTAAATGGATCATCTTAGCTAGCCCATTAGTTTGTTGACCACAGTCAAGGCTAATGGTTCTAGAGGCAAGATTAGGGAATGCATATATGATATGCATGCATCAAGAGTTGATAACCTAATGATCCAATAGTTGTGTAGAGACACAATTGGTATATGGATACCTACCTTTCAAGGGTATGGAATTTGGCTTGTTGACCACAGTCAAGGTCAAATTACATATCAAGGATTGGATATTGGCCCACTAAGAAAACCATAGGGTTTTCTCGGATTATATAGTGAGGGCTATTAATTCGCAATAAAATAGTGGGAGTAAATGTATTAATTAAAGACCTTATTAATGCATACATATATATGAACATACTCTCATATCTTTTCTTTTTCACATCTATGTCATCATCATGAGCACATCAAATATACGATCAATCTTGGATAACAAACTGGTTGGCAGCAACTATTCTGACTGGATCAAACAAGTGAGAATTGTTCTTATAGCTGAAAAGATCCATTATGTCTTGGATAAAGATCCACCACCACTTCCATCAGATGATGCCATTGATGAGATCAAAGGTATTTATCGAAAATACAAGGAGGATAGTGAAGCAGCAAGCATGTCTGATGCTAGGTGCTATGTCCTCAGAGCTTCATAAGCAATATGAGATAATGGATGGTGGGGTTTCCAAGAAGAAGATTGCCAAGAAAGAGAATCCCAAAGGAACTTGCTTCCATTGTGAAAAAGATGGTCATTGGAAGCGTAACTGCAAGGCCTATCTATATTCTCTCAAGGAGAAGAAGCATGCTATTGCTTCTAGCTCAGGTATTCATATGATTGAAACTAATACTTATTCTATTGCTTCAAAATAATCTTGGGTATTAGATATCGGATGTGGATCACATTTGTGTAATGATCTACATGGGCTTAGAAGCTTTAGAAGAGTTGGAAAGGCAGAGATATGTTTACAGTCAGCTACTGGACAGAACATCTCTACAACAGTTGTGGGGACTTACTATTTGCCTCTTCCTAGTAGATTAGTACTGGAATTAAATAATTGTTATTATGTTCCAGCTTTATCCAAAAGTATTATTTCTTTCAGTCGGTTGATGAACGATTATGATATTTCTTTAAAGGACAAATGTTGTTACATTTTTAAGAACAATATGTTTTATACAAAAGCTATCATTGAGAATGGTATATTTGTTCTTGATTTAATTAAAGAAGTACATAATGAGGATACCAAAGGAATGAAACATGATAATCTAAATACCTCATACTTATGGGATTGTCGTTTAGGCCATATAAATGAAAGACGCATGACCAAATTACCCAAGTCAGGTGATTTGGGATCATTTGATTATGAATCATTTGATACATGTGAATCTTGTTTATTGGGAAAAATGACAAAAGCTCCCTTTATTGGTAAAGGAGAATGAGCTAAAATGGTTTTGGACTTAATACATTCAGATGTATGTGGTCCAATGACTACTCATGCCAGAGGAGGTTACTCCTACTTCATTACTTTCATAGATGATTATTCCAGGTTTGGATACATCTATCTAATGAAATATAAGTCTGAAGCATTTGAAAAGTTCAAAGAGTTCAGAAATTAAGTAGAGAAACAACTTGACAAAAGTATTAAAACACTTAGATCAGATCGAGGTGGAGAATACTTAAGTCAAGAGTTTCAGGATTATCTTGGAGATAATGGGATTTTATCTCAATGGACTCCTCCATATACACCACAACACAATGGTGTATCTGAAAGGAGAAATCGAACACTATTAGATATGGTTCGATCAATTATGAGCCGAGCGGACTTGCCTAAGTCTTTTTGGGGATATGCACTAGAAACTGCTGTTTATGTGTTAAACAAAGTTCCTAGTAAATCGGTTGATGTTACTCCATATGAGATGTGGAATAACAAGAAACCCATGCTTTCTCATATGAAAGTATGGGGCTGTCCTGCTTATGTGAAGAGGACAATGTCAGACAAACTGGATGTTAAGTCTGACAAATGTTTATTTGTGGGATATCCAAAAGAAACGTTTGGATATTTTTTCTATCACCCCTTAGAACAAAAGGTGTTTGTTTCAAGGCATGCTGTCTTCTTGGAAAGAGAATTTCTCCTACGAGAGGACAGTGGGAGTAAAATTGAGCTTGGTGAAGTTCAAGACCCACAAATAGAAGATGATCAACCGATTGAACCCGAAACTGAATTTCATAATGATGAGATTACAGTTGAACCTGATTATATACAAAATCCTAGAAGATCTACTAGGATGCGTTCTATCCCTGTGAGATATGGATTTCACGTTGATTCGAATAGAGGCATAACTGTAGTAGAGGACAATGAGCCTACAAGCTATCAAGAAGTTTTGAACAGTTCAGAACGTGATTTATGGCTTAAGGCTATGCAGTCCGAAATGGACTCCATGTATGAGAATAAAGTATGGACTTTAACTCAATCACCTGAAGGGATAAAACCCATAGGGTGCAAATGGGTCTTCAAAAAGAAGACTGACATGGAAGGTAATATAGTTACCTATAAAGCTCGCTTAGTAGCAAAAGGTTATCGTCAAAAAGAAGGTATTGACTATGACAAAACTTTTTCTCCTGTAGCGATGCTTAAGTCTATAAGAATACTTTTAGCCATTGCAGCTCATTATGATTATGAGATTTGGCAAATGGATGTGAAGACAACTTTCCTTAATGAAAATCTTTTTGAGGATGTGTATATGACACAACCAGAAGGATTCACATCAAGAAATGGCGAAAAGGTATGCAAGCTTTAAAGATCCGTTTATGAATTGAAGCAAGCCTCTAGGAGTTGGAACATACGATTCAATGAGACAATTAAAGAGTTAATTGGTTTCTCACAGAATGAAGATGAATCTTGTGTGTATAAAAGGGTCAGTGGGAGTGCAATTGTCTTCCTAGTTCTATATGTAGATGACATATTGATCATGGGAAATGACATTTCTCTTCTCCAATCTGTTAAAATATGGTTATCCAAGCAATTCTCCATGAAAGACCTTGGAGAAGCATCCTATATTCTGGGAATAAGGATCTATAGAGATAGATCCAATAGGTTGCTAGGTTTTTCTCAGAGTACATATATAGATAAAGTATTGAAGAGGTTCAATATGGATCTCTCTAAGAAAGGGTTTATACCCATAGTGCATGGAAAACACCTTTTTAAGTTTATGTGTCCGCAAACACTAGAGGATAGAGAGAGCATGAACAGAATACCATATGCATCTGCATTTGGTTCTATCATGTATGCTATGTTATGTACACGTCTAGATGTAGCATTTACTTTGAGTGTCACAAGCAGATTCCAATCCAATTTTGGAGAGGAACATTGGGCAGCTGTCAAGAATATTCTTAAGTACTTGAGAAGGACTAAGGATATATTCTTGGTATATGAAGAGGGCAGTTTGGAAGTAAATGGGTATACAGATGCCAGCTTCCAATTTGACAAAGATGATTGTAAATCACAATCTGGTTATGTGTTCATAATGGGAGGAGGAGCAGTTAGTTGGAAAAGTTCCAAACAAGAAACAACTGCTGATTCCACGACGGAAGCTGAGTACATTGCTACTTCAGAAGCAGCCAAAGAAGCATTCTGGATCAAAAAGTTCATAACCGAACTAGGAGTGGTGCCTA
The DNA here is from genome assembly GCA_037975025.1 of Excoecaria agallocha. Classification (NCBI taxonomy): domain Eukaryota; kingdom Viridiplantae; phylum Streptophyta; class Magnoliopsida; order Malpighiales; family Euphorbiaceae; genus Excoecaria; species Excoecaria agallocha. The sequence continues at coordinate 490,948 of CM075816.1, forward strand.
GCATTGTTGATCCGATTCCTTTATATTGTGACAACAATGGACCCATTGCGCAAGCAAAGGAACCACGGTCTCATCAGCGATCCAAACATGTTCTCAGACGCTACCATCTCATAAGGGAAATAGTAGCTAGAAATGATGTGAAAATAGAAAGGGTTCCCACAGATGACAATGTGGCGGATCCCCTCACTAAAGCACTTTCCCAGATAAAGCATGATCACCATATAAATAGCATGGGTCTGAGACATACGAGTGATTGGCTCTAGTGCAAGTGGGAGATTGTTAGAGAGTATGCCCTAGAGCCCATGTAATAGGGATGTTTTTCATATGTATGAAATTTATATTCTTAATAAAAGGCATCATTCATTTATTAATGCTATGTTTGAATACATGAGTTTGTAAATCTTAAATTAATAAATGAAGTCCTACATATTATAAACACAGTGCAAAGGCAATCATGAAGGTGTTCATGATGTGAGATGTCTATCGTATGCAAATGTGTTAATATCTAAATATCCCTAGTCATAGAATTAAAAAGATAGGACATTGTTAATTCGGACAGACTAGCACATGTTATGCTTCTTGAATAGTTCAAGCAGTGGTTCTCATAACTATGATTATGGATGGTAATCAAAGCTAACATGTGGATGCTTGTTAGAGGAACAAGTTCATTGGAGACCTACAAAGAGAATCCTCATATGGATATTAAATCTATGTCAGCGAGGAATCTCTTCATAGCGGTTGTGCAAGTATCCTTAGACTTGAGATCACCAAAGTTATCTTAAGTAGCAAGTGGTATACTTTGACTCCATAACTAATTACTTCCAACTGGGAGTGAACATAGTTAGGAGATTGGGTATATCATGACCTACTTGAAGATAGTTGAGTGATTGACAAAGGATTCACCATCCCAGATTTAACAAGGGAAGTTATCTCGCATGATTCTATAATTGCCTTGTTCATAGAATCTCTGGCCAGAGTAATATGCCGAGATGGATGGAGATCCATGAAGGGCATTTTAGCATCAATGGTTAAATTAATAGAACATACATAATTAGATTTATATGAGTTGATAGAAATCCATACTCAGAATCTAATTGAGATAAGAGTGGTGAAAGGAGTAATTGCACGGTAACTGTTTCTATGGAAGGGTACAGTCAAACCACATGACTTTCCTGACATTTGGGTAGTCATGATGCCTAGCTAGAGGCCAATCATGACTTGTATAATGATGTATCAAAATATCAATAGAGATTGATAAAATGATTTAAAGGAGTTTAAATCATGTGAGTTTTGAATAGAACTCACAATTACATATTATACTGCCAACATGGACAGGAACCCAATAGGTCACACACATATAGAGAAAAGGGTAAAATGGTAAAATGACAAGGATAATAATATTTGATATTAATATGAAGGTAGAGAAGAGAATATGATAATAATTAATTAAAGAGTTTAATTAATTATGATCAAATAAAATTATCCGCGAAACTTTTGAGAAATGTTCTGTAAATTGGACCTAAATGAAATAATGTATTTCATGATTAATTATTATTATCTTATAAGTGTTATAAGACTACTATAAGTGTTATAGGACTGATATAATAATTAATAGGACCATTTGAGGAATTATTAAGGGCCAGAGGAATGAAGAAAGTTGGCGAAAGCCCTCCAAAAGAGGGCCACACGCCAACTCCATACAGAAGGGCTTAGAGGGCTTTTTCTTGGACCAAATTAATTTATATATGTTACATAAGTGTTATGGAACTCACATATTTAATTTGGTTGGATTTGGAATCCATTTGGGTATTTAAATCCAATTAGATGCACAAAGGGCCTAGTTTGTGGATTTTGTGCATGGTCTTTTATGAAAAGATTTAATTTGGATTTAATTAAGCCCAAATGATTATAATTAATTCCAGAGGCCCAATTAATAATTCTCCAGCAATTTTAAAGAGCCCAATCTCATTAAGGAGTTGGAATTTTAACCTAACTATAAAAAGGCCAACTAATGAGAATTAGGGTTAAGTGATTAAAACAAAAGGAAAGTCTTTTCTCTTAATTCTCTCTCCCTTTTTGCGCCAACTCCTAAGCTAGCTCTTGGGAATTTCGGCCAGCCCTAGTTAAACACAAATTTTTTGGTTCAATTTACCCCTCTCTAGTGTGGATTACTCATTGGAGGTGTTCGATTTTGAACACTGTGGTTTGCGACAACCCGGTGCGAAGTAAAATCAACTGTTCAACAAAAATCAAAGGTGATTTTTCTTATTCTCATATAGTTATATTGTGTATTCATGGCAATATCAGATCTAATGGTTAAAAAATTTTAAAATTCCGCTCATGTATGTGATGTATGTAACCGTTAAAATCCAACAGTTAGAATAGCTGCATTACATGTGTTTATTCTTCAAATTCTTTCTTCAACAATAACATTATCCAAAAGTTACAGTAGATGTTGAGGGGAGTGGTGAAATATTAGGATAAAAATAGAAGAATGCACATTTTATAGTATAGCTCATGTAATATCTTTGTACCCACTTATTTTCTTTGGTTTAGGCAGGGCTCTTACAGCAATGTAGCTTGGAAGTGTGTACCTGTATAGTAGGTTTTGTTGTGTATGGCTATTGTGGCCAGCCAAGCCCCATTCTCCTATATAAGCTAAGCTAAAATCATTCAAACTCCTTTGTGATGCTTATGAGTAGGATAATGCCTATTGATAATTAATCTCAAAGGGCTAACAAGTATGAAAAATGAGGCACAGTTTGATGTCATTCAAATTCCACAATCATCCATTTTTAGACCAATATAGGGAAAACCATAATCATATTCAAGGCATCTACAAAATATTCCATGGACACTTAAACAAGGCACACTAGTACTTGTTGCACACCAGCTTGAGATTAAATATGTCAGTACAATATGAATGGTAGAGTATCAGAATGTTTTCAAATAAATATTGAGTTGATATTTCCTAGCTATATGAGCGTGTTGCAATCAATCCTGAACATAGAAATAATAATGGTAGCTTACGTACTTCAATTCATGTCACAAAATTGATCTGCAGATCATGCAACTTTTTCCCATACTACAAAACTACCAGGATTGATTGTAATGCTCTTAGTGCAGTTGTCCATTTTATAGATTCCAACAAGTCGATCCGCCAACTCGAACATGTTGTTTCTGAGGCTTCATTTGGCAAGTAACATCAAGTGCAATTTAAAAAAAAAGAGAGAGTAACTATAACATTATTGACTTTGGTGTATGCTTCTGTGAACTTGAACTAACCTTATGATAATAAATTGAGCATCCTTTGTTCGGTCCTTCATGTAGTGTCCCACAATAGAAACATTCTTAAAATCTAGCAATCCATATGAACTGAGTTAAGAAGAGAGAAACATTCCAAGGTTACTTGAAGCTTTTTAGGGCCCACCAGATCCTTTTGAATTCTGCAAACAAGACTAGGTTAAACATAATTCATTAGGACAAAATGCCTCAAATGCATCATTTATAAGCACACGTACTGCTCCATATGGTTTGTAAGAGCATTTTGTAGGTCATCAAGCTTCTTTTTGTAACCGTTCCCCTTCAAATCCAACTCCTTGTAAGCCTTTTTTAGATCTTGTAACTTGTAATCAGCATCAACCTGTCCCATGAAAAGATGAAATTAACTGAAGATCCAGTCATCTGAACTAAAGAGCAGAAAATTACCTAAAGGATTGCATATGCTAGTATAGTACCTCTGATGTGCGCAGCTCATCCACAACTTTTTTCACATTTTCGTATTCAGATTTCACTTTATCCAACACTTCATTGTGATGGTCAATAAGCTGCAAAATAGGCAACTTATTGTTAAGTGGAAAAAGTTAGATATTAAAACTTTAAAATGCAAGGACAAGGTCAGCTACTGAAACTTTAAAATGCAAGGAAAAGGTCTGACTTCTTGTGTCTTCTTATAATTCTCTAGAACTGAAAATGCCTTTTCCTCTATTTCTTTGAAAAAACTTCTTAGTTTGTCCTTCTCCTCAACAAGCCAATCCTTCTCTTGGTAACCCTATTGCTTAGAAATCGCTAAACCTTTTCTCAGTGCTTCCATCCTTACAGGGTAAGCAATAGGGTAACTGAAAATTGAAGATGTTCACTTTAGGTTTTATACTTCTAGGCCTTGTTTGGATCAATAGGCTGGTATGGAATGGTATGGTTTAATGTGTTGCTCGGGAAAGTGGATTCTCCATGATTATGGGTTTTTTATGGTTTAATGCATAACTACAAACGTTGCTGATATATATATATATCCTGAAAATTGATACAACACAAACGAAATGCTAATTCCCTAAGATTATGAAGTTTTATTTAAACTAACAAGGAAATTCTAAGAAATTACTAATGGACTTGATTACATGACTCACCAATTTAGTACACGTACCCAGCAGAATTTTAATATAAAGTCCACCATTAATGGATAGTTTTAAAAGTCTATGGATAGCAGTAGGAAAACTTGCTTTACTAATTAAATAGGGATTTATAATAATTTGATTCACTTCACTGCAAAAATAAAAGCCGAGAAAAAGTAACATGTGAAGGAGAAACCTTATGTACTATGAAAGAAATGAAATCGAAGAACAAAGTATCACCTTTCTGAAAGACTTCTTCTCCCTCATTTCATTCCGCTTCTAACATAAGTCAGTTAACCATGCACTAGGGCTGATAAAATTAAACGAATAATATTATAATATTATTTATAATTAAGAACAAAGAATGAAAAGCAGAGCAGGCATGATCAACAATGAGCCATTCTGGTATATTGATTAAATTAGAAGACAAACAACTGGCTAATTCAATAAAGTCTTGGAAAAACACACTGTATTTCAAGCATAGAAATTTAACTGAGATACGGATAAGAAACCTTTTCTCAGTGCTTCCAGCCTTTTGGGAACTCAAAAATAGGAGAATTAGTATGTATGATACTATTCTCATTTCCCATATGCTCAAACTGTTTTTTCTTTATACCGTTTTAACATGAATATCGTATAAATTTCCTAAAGACCAAACAAAACTTTATTTCTATCATATAAATTTCTGCACTAAAGGTTACATATCTTTCTAGACCACTTATTCAGCTCAAATTAAATCAGAAAGAAAACTATAATCACATAAATATTTCTACATTTTCTGTAAAATATTACAAATTTTATGTCTTATATCTTGGATTTTAGAACAAAACAAAACCTTAAATTATCACCAACAAGAATGGCTGCTAAGACCTATGTCTCTTTGGAGCTATTGTTCAACTAGGATTCTATTTTGTATATCTGCAAATGTCCTAACATCTTCTCCCCATAACCTGATTATTCAAATAGTATTAGAAAGCTAATAATAGCAGCAACAACATGGGGTTTTTGGTACAAGTTCATGGGGTTTTTATGCTATATCCCCCACCCATTCGTATAAAGAGGAAGTAGAAATTAACAAGGGTTTGTAACAAATTACATTCCTATGATAAAGAGTACCGGGAATTAGGAGATCAATATCATCACAAGAATGTTAATAGACTCCATTGGACTGAAATAAATGAGTGGTGGTACTGTGGTTCCGAAAACAAACACAGTCCTTTTTTGTCAAAATTAAATAAAAACAAATGTAATAAACAGATCTAGGACCAAAAACGTTAGATCTAAAGAAACGAAGGAAAAACCAACAGATCTAGGAATTTTGAACGTACTCACTTGCTCGCCGCTGTCTTCACTCGCAGGAGAGAGAGCTTTAGTCTCAAAACGGGAAAGAAAAACAACGCCGATGAAGATAGGCCAATGTTAGAGGGGCGGTAGACCCTTCACCGGCGACCTGCTCTGTGGAGCGACGGCAAGGAGAGCGACGGTGGGCGGCGTCCTTTCCCTGCTCCGCCTCTGCCGATCTCCTTCCCCACGATCTGCTCCTTCTCTCTTTTTTTTTGTTTTCTTTAATATATGGCCGCATCTTTTGGCCCCGAAAATTATTCCTATTTCTCCTTTTTTATTTAGATAATTCTAAGAATCTCTAGAATTATTATTATTATTATTATTATTATTATTATTACATAATTTATGTTAATTGTGGTTTTAAAAATTAAAATATATTTTAATTTAACACCACTAATTCAAAATAATTTACAAATAATTTATTAGTCAATCTAAATTCTCAATAATTCATAAATTAAAAATATTTCCGATCGACTCAGAATTAGGGCGTTACAAGTATATACACCCTGAACAAATCCTTTATATTCACTAATGAAGGTCTACAAGATGTCTACTCTATTATTATTATTATTATTATTATTATTATTATTATTATTATTATTATTATTATTATTCAATAATAGTAGCAAAAGTACAGAAAGTAAAAATTATTATTATTATTCAAAATTTAATCCAATTTATATTCAAATTCAACATGTAAAACTTTAAATATAAATTGATTCGTATGATTTTAAAAAATTGGATTAAATTAGAAAATTTATTCATTTTGACTTGTATGAGTTTAAGTCTTGGATTGAACTCTATTGTCTATCAATGTCTTTAGGGATGTGCAAAATCCGACTCTATCCAAATAAATCGAATAATTCGATCTAAATTAGATATTCAGATAGAGTTATTATAATTATTTGGGTCGGATAGACCTTAAAAACTAATCTCACCGTTCAAAATTAACAACAAGGATTTTCAAATGTACTCACCAAAAAACATACCAATCTAACGAAAAATGATTTTTCGATCCTCTTCGTATACAAAACTGGTCATTACGTAAAAAATCCAGAAAATAACCTCTTTTCTGCAACAAAAATTGAACTTACAGACCTTAAAAACTAATCATTACCATTCAAAATTAACAACAAGGAGTTTCGAACGAACTCACCAAAAATTAGGCCGATCTAACAGCAAATGATTTTTCGATCACCTTCACATACAAAATTGGTCATTATATAAAAAATCCAGAAAATAGCCTCTTTTTTGCAACAAAAACTAAACTTATAGACCTTAAAAACTAATCTTCACCATCCATAATTAACAACAAGGAGTTTTGAATGTACTCACAAAAAATCAGGCCAATCTAACGGCAAATAATTTTTTGATCATTTTCGTATACAAAACTGGTCGTTACGTAAAAAATCTAGAAAATAGCATCTTTTTTGCAACAAAAAACTAAACTTACAGATCTTAAAAACTAATCTTCACCGTCCAAAATTAACAACAAGGATTTTCGAGTGAACTAACAAAAAATTAGATCAATCTAACGGCAAATAATTTTTCGATCGTTTTCGTATATAAAACTAGTTATTACGTAAAAAATCCAAAAAATGGCCTCTTTTTTGCAACAAAAATTGAACTTACAGACCTTAAAAACTAATATTTACCGTTCAAAATTAACAACAAGGAGTTTCGAATGTACTCACCAAAAATCAGCCGATCTAACGGCAAATAATTTTTCGATCGTCTTGACATACAAACTGGTCATTATATAAAAAATCCAGAAAATAGCCTTTTTTTTTGCAACAAAAATTGAACTTACAGACCTTAAAAACTAATCTTCACCATTCAAAATAGCCTATACATTTATCTTTTTATCATCACCTTTTCTATTTATCTTAACTTAATATCTTAATATTAATCTAGCCATGTGTAGAATTTTGAAGCCATTTCTCTATTTTCAAATCAGTAAGTTTTCTCAGTCTTCCATAACACTCAATTAGGTAACCGCGGTAGTGAAGTTAAATCGTAAGGATGAGTTTAGATGGAGCTTTGAATATTTAGAAAAATAATAGAAATAAAATCGAAAAGTGTGTGTGTGTGTATGTATATATATATATATTAGAAAATTTATTCATTTAGAAAAATAATATAAATTAAATTGAAGAAATTAAATTAGAGAATTTATTCATTTTGACTTGTATGAGTTTGTAGTGTATACATGTTCTTTGGCCTCTCAAAGTGAGACCCTGGTCTCCAAGTTATTCCTATCCTTTAAGTAAATTCCATTGTATTTCCATCAAAATGCCCCAATTCTTATTGTGAACAAATTGATTAACAAGTTACATATCGTGATCAATCATATATAACACATTCAAACTCTCAATCGAATCTAAATCAATCATGCATTAATAAATATATAGCTATTTAGGATCAATTCATTCTTGCAATCCTAATTAACAAAAACTTAGCCTAGATACATTATGTTAAAAGCAAAAAAAAAATACAAAAAAGAAGAATAAACATCAAGAAAAATATTAAAAGAAAAGAGAAAAATTGGTTGATGACTCCTTAATACTTCTTCAGAAAAGTACTTGATGATTGAATGACCTCTTTGAATCTTTCTTTTTCTTGATAATCTTTTTTGAATCGTTTAGTTATTTGGTAGTTTTCTTAAGCCCGAAACAAGGTCAACTACATGTATTTATATGCCTTAAAGTTTCCCAATTGGTGCCTTTTCAAAAAGGGGTGTAAACATGAAAAGGTACATGAAAAGTTACGTTTGTTGGCCATGGTGACGATGACTCAGTACATCGATGCCAAGTTAGGTTGAGTCGGCACAAGTAGCCTTTGTGACGAGTTGGCATAGTGGGAAAAAGTTGGCACAATCATTCTTTTATCATGACTCAACATGGGAATGCTCTGTAATGAGTCGACAAAGCCATAATCCCTCCCTTTTGTTATTTAACCTTAAACTCTTCAAGTCAAAAATCCCAATTGCACTTAAAAAAAATACTCAATTGCACAAAAAGAACCTACAAACACAGAAGAAATGAAAATTGAACTATAACACAACAAAATCAAAGAAACATATGCATAAAACTTAAGAAAATAAAACATAACTATGCTATATTACATGGCATTTGGCTATCTCAACCAAGTCCCTTCCCCTATTACACTATATATCTATGTGTTTAATAATAATAAATGATACCAAAACCCAAGTTAATTATTCATAGCACTCCTATCACTTATAGATGAATTATTAGGAACATTATATTGTAAATTATGTATATATATTTGTGTAAGCATGTGAATATAAGATTTAATTATGATTCTTATTAGAAAGTTCACTTGAACATAGAAAATTTATACATATGAATATTTCAATGCTCTTGCCACGGGAATATATTTTATTGCCACCTTAGTATGAGCACAAATATGCATTTATTATTAGTTTTAAGTTCATAAATGTATATACTCACCCATGGTCACATACATTTTAAGATTGTACTGAACTAAAGGTATGAAAGGTGAAATTATGCCTATGTATAGTACTTGGTAGTTGATAGATAGGCATGCTTACAAGAGAAATTGCATCTGCTAGTGTTCTGGCCCCATTTGGGTCTATTATTTGTGTAACACCCTATGCTTGAACTTAGGTCTGACTGCTAGTATGCTATTATTACTAATGTCACATGGTTACATCATATTGGTTGGTTCTTTATTAATGGTGAGTTATAGTTTTAACTTGGCATTAAATTCTCAAATTAACTTTAGTGTCGAATGTTACTATTCATTTAGTAAAAATTTGGGCTGCATAACGGCTATAAAATCATGCTACCTAAACCTGCAAAGTGTCAAATTACACTCTCAATGATCATCCTCAACCTCCAATACTACAACTACAATGGAGGCACTTCTAATTGTCAAATCACAACCAATAACATAATACATATACATTACATAATCATGATTCAAATATCATATTAACTTACATAACTATATTTTTGCCATTGTTTATCATTCATCACATATTGCATTACATAATTGAAAATAGCTATGCATTAAACCTATAAATCCTACATATCCATCTAAGTTGGATATGTACATGACATTTGAACATTCTTCCTCCTTGTCCTCAATTACCTAGTCCCTGTGCAAAATCAAATAAACCACACACTAAGCAACGAAGTTTCCTAGTGGTGGATACACTACAAAAAATCTCATTTATGCAAATAATAATCCATTAATTTACCATTTTGCCATTAGTTAGTATTTATTATCTTTTATATCCTAATTATACCTTAAATTCTTTAAATTACCATTTGATCCTTAATACCACTTACCTTTACTTATTTCTCAATTAAGATGGTGAATTACAATTTAGTCCCTAAACTTCCATTTTAATGTACTTTAATCTATTTCCTTACTAATTTGCCTTTTTCACTTTCTTTTAGTGTTTATTCATTATTAATCCCAAAATTTTACATTTTGGTCCTCATATTTTCTCATGTAGTGGTAATTATAGTTTGGTCCTTGAACTTTTCCTTATTTATGTTTTTGTCCCTTTTTTACCTATTTAATACATGTAACCATATTTTTAATGTAAATTTACTTTTTTACCCCTAGTTTCTCACGTAATTACATATTTGCCTTATTAATCGCTAAATCACATTTTTTACCTTTTCATTATTTTATTTCACATTTTACATCTCTTTAGGTATAATTTACCATTTAGTTCCTAGTCTCTTGTGAAATTACAATTTTTCCCCTAGTGGTACCAAGTGGAAACCCTCGAACTAAAGATGTGGAGCGAGGACTCCAATGGTCCTAAATGAACTAGACATGGCCCTTACGGTGGCCAACTCCTCCAAAATATATTGAGGAATCACTTGGGGTGATAATCTTCTTAATTATAAATCTAATATGTGAGGGATCACTTAGGGTGATCAAATCCTCACTATGATACTAATGTTTGTTAAGGAAACACTTAGGGTGATCAACTTCTTAACTGTGAATCTAATATGTGTTAATGTGTGTTGGTCCAACTCACTCGTTATTCATCTATTGTATATGCTTTTATGGCTAGTCACTATACTCTAAAATCCTAGATTAGCCACTATACACTCAAGAAAAATATTTTTGTTTGTTTCATATCATGGTTTCACATAACTTTTCATGTCATTTACATTATGCGACAAGATACATTTTCTCATTTCTAATTCACTCACACTTACCATGCATCTTTTGATAATAAACATAGAAAGTATCATTCAAACATGATAAAATTATGCCATTTCCATAATGCACACCATTCAGCCACCATATGTTCATATGGCCATTTTATGTTATCTCGTTTTTTATTATTCCTAACATGTTCCCATCATCATTTTAAGCTTTTATGTGGTGATACATACTTAAATTACCCTAATAGCCATTTAGTACATAATTGAATATTATCATGTACATTTACACTACATTATGTCTAAATTAAATCTTGATTTCCAATCAATCATACTAAGTTTATTCATCATTATAATACTTATTTCTTGTCAAATAACCAAATTATCACATGGCATGCCTTAGTTTACAGTTCGGGCACATTATATCTAATGCGTGTAATTTAGTATATGTCATCATAGTGTTTTATGTTTAAGTTTGTTGAGAAAATATTTAGTTTTAGCTATTTTATGTGTGAAATGTGCTATATTTTATGATCTTATGCATGTCATGTGTGTGTAGGAGTAAAGTAAAGAAACAAAGGATAAAAGAGGCAGCAATTAGGCAAAGAGTAGTGTCCCTATTGCAGGTGCACTGATGGTTGCAAGTGTAACAAAGCAAGGACAAAAAGTGGAAGTTAAAATAGAAGAAAAGTCAAGATTTAAAGGAGCAAGTCATATCGCAAGCGCAACAACCTTCGCGAGTGTGACAACAAGAGCATTTTGAGCAATTTATTTTTAGAAGGCACTTAAAGATGCATGACTTTCCACCAAAGTGTGTATACTTCTAGAGGGGCACTTCAAAGGGCACATTGCTTGGAAGATTATATAAATGCAAGGGAAGTTAGATTACGGATATATACAAGTTTTTTTAGAGAATAATTTTAATATTTTTCTATTGTACAAAAGTTAGTATAATTAATTTGATCTTTTAAGAAGAAGACAAGAGAAGAAGAAGAATATTTTAGAGATTGAAAAGGATTGAGAGATTTCTTTTTATTATCTCTCATATATCACTTCTTCTTTGTAATTAGTTTAATGATATTTTCAGAACTTGAACAATGATGTTTTACATCTTTTCTATTCTTAGTAATATAAATAGTCTTTTATTACAGAATTTTCTATTAGTATCTTATGTGTGATCATTGTAAGTAAGAATATAATTAAGAGATATATCTTTACTAATAGCTAATAGAAGTTCATTATCATAATATTACTTAAAAGATCATAATCTTATTATGATTGTTATAGGTTGGTTATTAATCTTAAAATATGTGTTTGTGGTTAACTAATTCATTAATGAGAGTTAAGGGTTAGAATAATAATTACATGTTTTAGGCAATCTATTTCATGTCAAGAAAGTGAATTAGAACTTCAATCCAACTTGCCTTGCATTATAAGATTGAAATTTAATCAAGCAAACAATAACAAGTTTCATTTCCATTAACTCAAATCATTAATCTTAATTGTCTTCTTTGACCATAACAAAGGTAGGTTTAATTAATATTTTCATCTTAGTATAACATTAGTGCATAATTTTGTAATTTAATCATTGAACATCGTAAACAAGATAGGGATTGAGACATAGTGTGTGATAGCCAATCTAGTCCTCGTGGGAATGTTATCTTAGGTACTAATCGGTAAATCATGTACTTGTGGATTTAATATAACATGTTTTTGGCACTATTGTCGGGATATGATTGATGTTTTTTACCATTATAATTCTTCATTGGAGATTTTGCATTACAATGTTTAATTAGTGTTTGTTTGTTTGTTTTTTTACAGATTTGATAGTTTAAGTTTATGCCTAGGATAAAGAGTTTTCAAGAAGAACTTGAATGATTGAATCCAAAAGTAGAAAGATTTCTTTTAGGAAATTAGAAACCAAAAAGAAACAAGAATAAAAGACCTAACATGGTAGAAGAGAATCCACCAAGATTGATGGATTTTGCTATGCCTATGTTGAGTGGTGCTCAACAAGGGGTAGTTCGACCAATGGTAAATGCTAATTAATTTATAATTAAGCCCTCTCTATTACAAATGGTGTAAAATAGTATCCAATTTTATGGTTTTCCAAATAAGGATCCGAATGCTCATTTAGCAAATTTTCTAGAGATATGTTACGCCTTTAAAATTAATAGAGTATCGGCGGATTTGATCAAGCTTAGGCTTTTTCCTTTTACATTGAAAGATAAGGCAAAAGCTTGGTTAAATTCCCTTGAGAGGTTCTATAACCAATTGGGATTAATTTGCATATGCTTATCTATTTAAGTATTGTCTTTTAGCTAAGACTGCAATGATAATTAAGGACATTACTACATTTGTTAAATATGACATTAAGTCTTTGTATAAATCTTAAGAGAGATTTAAGGAATTATAGTAGAGTTGTTTACAGCACAATCTTCCAAGGGAGTTGCTCATGCAGACCATTTATAATGGTGTAAACGCCACAAATAGAGGAACTATTGATGTTGTTGCTAGTGGATCCCTTATAAGGAAGACTACGGATGGTACATTTGAATTACTAGAGGAGATACCCATAAACAATTGCATGTGGCCGATAGAGAGACCAAAGGTATCACCTTCTTCCCTTGTTAAAGGAGTTTATTCTATTGACTCAGTTGTCGCCTTGCAAGCACAAGTTATAGCCTTAACTCAAAAGATTGATAGCCTAAGAATGGTAGGAACCCCACCAAATACTCATACCTTTTGTGGTCAACAAATGCATACTGGTGAACGATGTGGTTTAGGTATGACTAGTACGAAAGAGCAAGTGAGCTTTGTTCAAGGACAAGGGTGTGTTAACCCTTATTCGAATACTTACAACATTAGTTGACAAAACCATCCTAAGTTTTTGTGGGGTAACAATAGAACAAATGAGCAGTTGGATTTCAGCCACCATAAGATAGATTAAGAGCTTTAGAAGTTAAAATGGATAGGTTTTTAGAGGGGATAAATTTGAAGCTTAGTTCTAAAGATGAGAATCACAAGAGGCTTGAGGCAAAGTTTAATCAGATAGCAAAGAATCAAGCCTCATCCATCTATAATTTAGAGGTCCAATTAGGACAACTTGCCAATGCACTACCTTAAAGACCTCAAGGATGTCTTTTAAGTAATGCGGAGGACAATTCACGAGAGCAAATGAAGGAAATCACATTAAAGTCAAGTAAAAAGTACGTAAATGATTTTGTTGGAACCAATGGAAGTGGATTTTTGCAGGTAAATAAAGTTTAGGAGAAAGAAGATTCTTCTATTGTGAGCACGACGGTGGGAAAATCAAACAAAGTCACAGGTGTGACTCATGTCCTAAGCATAAAGATGGGGCTTCCAAGGGAAAAATGTATCAACCTCATCCACCATTTCCATAGCAATTGAAGTAAAAGGACAGGATAAGCAATTTTTAACTTTTCTTGATAAATTGAAGAGTTTACATATTAATATATGTTTTGTTGAGGCAATTACTCAAATTTCTAATTATGCTAAGTTTTTGAAAGAGTTAATTTTTAAGAAATGAAGTTGGGAGGACATATCTGCTGTGGCATTAACTGAAGATTGTAGTTCGATAATCACAAATAATCTACCAAGTTAAAAGACCATGGTAGCTTTACGATTCTATATAAACTAGGGGATATGGAGTTTCCTAGGTGTTTATGTGACTTAGGGGCTAGTGTAAATCTTATGCCATTTTTTTATATTTAAGAAATTGGGATTGGAAGATGTTAAATCTACTTTTATGGTTTTATAATTAGCTGACCAATCTTGTAAGAAACCTTATGGCATAATTAAAGACGTGCTTGTGAAAGTGGATAATTTATATTGCCTGTAGATTTTGATTCTTCACTTTGCTTATGATGCTAATTGTCCTTTATTTTGGGTAGATCTTTCATGAATACTAGTAGGGCATTAGTTGATGTTTCTGAAAGGAAACTAATTTTAAAAATAGAGGATGATAGTGTGGAGTATCATATGGGTAAGGCATTAAAATACCCTATGGATGAAAATGTGTGCATGAAAGTTAACCTTATTGATGCATATGTTTTGGAGGTTTTAGACACTAAAGTTCAAAAAGAGGATAACATTAGACAGGAAGCTCAAAATGAGGTAGAGCAAGATGATCATAGGCTTGAGCTTTTGTATAAAAGTGACTAGCCATTGCCACCATCTATTGTAAGTCCACTAGTTGTTGAGTTGAAAGAACATCCAAGTCATTTAAGGTATATGTTTCTTAGTGCTAATAGCACCTTACCTATTATAATTTCGAATAAGCTTACTAGAATACAAGAGGATTTGCTATTACAAGTTGTGAAGAGAAGAATTAAAAGCATAGGTTGGTAAGTATCTCATTTGAGGGGAATTAGCCCTAATGTAGTTATGCATAGAATCCATGTGGAGAATGGATACAAACCTAAGGCTAATAGTCAAAAGTGACTTAACCCAAACATAAAGGAGGTTGTTAAGAAAGAAGTGATAAAACCTCTTGATTATGGAATCATCTATCCAATTTCGGATAGTACATAGGTTAGTCCGATATAATGTGTTCCAATGAAGGGAGGAATAACTGTAGTTAGAAATAAGAATGGTGATTTAATTTTTATGAGAACTACCACAGGATGGAAGGTTTGTATTGATTATAAGAAATTAAATGCTACAAGTAGAAAAGATCATTTTCCTTTGCCATTCATAGATCAAATGCTAGAAAGAATTGCTAGTCATTCTCATTATTTCTTTCTAGATGGTTTTTCTTGTTACTTTCAAATTTTTATCTATCCTAATGACTAAGAGAAAACAACATTTACTTATCCCTATGGAACATTTGCATATAGAAAGATGCCATTTGGGCTATTCAATGTCCCTGCACTTTTCAAAGGTGTATGAATGCTATTTTTGGGGACATGATAGAGGGAATAATGGAGGTATTCATGGATGATTTTTCAGTATATGGTGACTCATTTGAGTTATATTTGCATAACTTGGATAGGGTTTTGGCTAGATGAGAGGAGACCAATTTGACACTTATTTGGGAAAAGTGCCATTTCATGGCTAAGGAAGGCATGATATTAGGACAAAAGATTTTAGTGAAAGGTATTAAGGTAGATAGGGCTAAAACTGAGTTGATAAGGAAGTTACCTCCACCTACTACAATTAAAGGTGTGAGGTCATTCTTAAGACATGCTAGTTTTTATAAAAGGTTCATCAAAGTTTTTTCTTTGATTGCTAAACCTTTGACTAATCTTTTTGTTCAGGATGTCCCTTTTAATTTTAATAATACTTCTATAGAAGCTTTTAAGATTTTGAAAAAGGCTCTTGTGAGTGCACCTATAATTACTTCACCTGATTGGAGTCTTCTTTTTGAGATAATATCTGATGCTAGTGACCTAGCTGTAGGTTGTGTGTTAGGTCAACATGAAGAAAAGCATTTGTTAGTGATGTATTATGCTAGTCATACATTATCGGGTTGGTAATTAAATTATACTACCACAGAAAAATATATGTTAGCTGTTGCTTTTGCATGTAATAAGTTTAGATCTTACTTATTGGGGTCTAAAGTTATTGTATATACAGATCATATAACTCTTAGAAATTTGTTTACTAAAAAAGATGCCAAACCTCATCTTATATGTTAGGTTCTATTATTGCAAGAATTTGACATTGAGATAAGAGATAAGATAGGATTCGAGAATTTGGTCGGTAACCATTTGTCAAGATTAGAAAATAATGAGGCACTTATAGGGATAATGATGAAATTAAAGAGGAATATCCTGATATGACTTTAATGTTAGTTCGATACTTAAGTACACCATGGTATATAGATTTTTCTAATTTTATTGCTACAGGAATTTTGCCACCTAATTTATCATTTCAGCAAAGGAAAAAGTTCTTTTCAGATGTCAAATATTACTTTTGGGAGGAGCCTTATTTTTTCAAGTTTTATAGAGATTGAGTCATATGATGCTGCGTAGGTGAGGATGAGTACTTAAGTATTTTAACCCATTATCATTCAGGTTTGTATTCAGGTCACAATCAGAGTATAAAGATAGCAACTCATGTGCTTGAGTGTGGGTTTTATTGGCCTACACTGTTTGAAGATGCTAGGAGGCATGTGGCTTTATGCGAGTGTTGCCAAAAGGTTGGTAACATTGGGAAAAGAGATGAGATGCCTCTAACCAACATTTTAGGGATGGAGATCTTTGACGTGTGGGGATTTCACTTCATGGGTGCTTTCCCTACTTTATTTGGCCTAAATTACATATTTGTTGGAGTGGATTATATGTCCATGTGGGTGGAGGCGAAGGCAACCCCAACTAATGATTCAAAGGTGGTTGTCAAGTTTTTAAAGAAGCTTTTCTCTAGGTTTTGAGTGCCTAGGGCAATTGTAAGTGATAGAGGTATGCACTTTATTAATTACTCATTTGCATCTTTATCATATAAATATGGAGTACATCGTAGAGTAACTACACCTTATCACCCACAAACAATTGATCAAGTAGAGATATCTAATAGGGAGTTGAAATGGATCCTTAAAAATACTGTTTCTAGTTTAAGGAAGGATTAGGTACATAAATTAGATGATGCTCTTTTTGGCATATCACATTGCATTCAAAACACCTATTGGTATGTCTCCATATAGGCTCATATTTGGTAAAGTATGTCATTTGCTTGTTCAGTTAGAGCATAAGGCTTTTTAGGCAATTAAAGCATTGCATTATGATCTTAAGCAAGCTGGTGCTAAGAGATTTTTACAATTGAATTAATTAGATGAGTTACATCTTAGTTCTTATAAAATTGCAAGGATATATAAAGAAAGGACTAAGAAATGGCACAATGCACATAATAGACATAAGAGTTTTCAAGTAGGGGACAAGGTACTTCTCTTTAATTCTACATTGACATTGTTTCTCAAAAACATAGATCTTATTAGAGTGGGCCATTTTTGATATCTCAAGTATTTGGTCATGGGTATTTGGAGCTTAAAAATGACAAAGGCGAATTTTTTAAGGCCAATGGTCAACGATGTAAGATCTAAATGGAGGGGAGTTTTCATGGTAGAGAGGTTTCATGTGTCTCTAAGTTTGGTTCATGATGTTAGTCTTGAATCTACTTAATTAATCTTTCTATTTCCATATTTATTTATTTATGTTGTTTTTTATTTAATGTATTTATTAATACTAAGGCAATTGGTACATGTTCTATAGCTTTTTATTTTTTTTTTAAGTTTTTTAATCTATTTATATTTGTATCTTTTCAAAACATTTTTCATTATTTTATGTCTGTCGCAAGCGCAACCATGTGAGGATGAAACCGAAGTTTGGCTTCTGTCGCGAGTATGACTTGCATTGCGAGCGTGACTATACACTTAGTAATTTTTGATTTGTAACTGTTGCAAGTGTGATTATACCTCAAATTATAATTCTATCTTAATTTTGTAAATTAAATACATTAACATTAACCAACTTGATGCGAACCTAAATGATGCATGAAACTAGCGAATTCCTTAAACTACTAAGAAATTCTTCCTTTGACATTCTACAATTTTTTAGCTTGTAACTATATTCTCTTATAACCAAATAACATCAACAAGAGGATATTCATCAATTCATCCATACGATATGTTATGCATTGTCAAACAAATAATACCTAGCACAATCGTAGAAAAGCATTGATATATTTATATATTTATATATATATATAAGAAATAAAATAGAATATACTTTCTATAAACTAATTAGGCATGATTTGACAAATAGATAATAATTTGTTAACAAATGAAGAAAAAAATGAGCACAATTCTCATATACTAATTGCAGGAATTAGCAATAAATTCTATATAAATAATACAGAACATCCATATTAATTGTACAACATATAATTTCCATTCTCCATTTGTTGAGGTTACCAAGCCATCTACCTTTAAAATTTCATTAACTTTCAGTATGTGATTTCTACCCTTAAAGATATATTTAAATGCGTTTCTAGTAAACCAAAAACTAAGTAGTCTGCTCCTTTACAAAACTAAGATAAAAATCTTCTAAAACCTTGATTTGATATATATTATAGCCATTTAGACATGATTCAAGAATAACTACATAAAAATATGCTTACAATAAAATTCACTCTATACAATATGGGCTTAATACAGAAAAAAAGGGCATAATTTATATCAATAGGATCCTTTTTTGTTTTCATACTAAATGCTAATCATCAACAAAAGCTTTAAAATTTAAAATGCATCTCAAATTGGTAGGCTCAACCAACATAGACATCCCACAAAACAATTCACAAAGTAACAGACATTTGAATTTATTCAAAAATTAAATAATTCTTAACTAAAAATTCATAATTAATTTAAATAAATTCTTTATAAGTAAATTTGGTTGTTATATACCCTTTTAACGTTGTTTTTCTATGTTCTTCTCATTCTGTCCATCACTATTCTTTTTGGATAGTGACTGGAGGTTCATCGAAGACTTGCCAATGCTACTTGGCATGTAATGGAAATCGTTGATGGCCATCTGGTGCTACCCACATGCCCAACAGCCCATCGATCGGTCAAAATTTGCCATTAAATTTTTGATTGACATCTTCTCAGTTCTCTTCATTGTCTGTATATGAGAAGAGGCAAGAGACACCGGAGGAACTATCTCAACCTTGGGATCTGACTAGTATTGATCATTTATCATTTGTCTTCATCGTTCGTTGGTAGGAGGAGAAGAAACTGCTATCATAAGAAAGAGGGCAATCGATGCAGAATAATGTTGTGAGCTTAGATGTCGGTAATGAGGAAGGAGTGGTGGTGCATGATCATTTTCGTTAATAAGGATGGCTGGTGTGGTCGTAGGTCGGCTCTCGAATCTTTCATCTCGCCTCCCTCTCCCTCCCCTACTCTCTGCTTTTCCCTTTTATTTCCTTTTCATCTTGCTTATTTTATTTAATTATTATTTTTCTTTTGAAATTTTTGAGGCCATCATTATTTTTCTAGAGAATTATAGGAACTTATCAAGATATTGTTGCTTTTATTGTTGTTTGTATTGTTATTGTTATTGTTATTGTTATTGTTATTGTTGTTGTTGTTGTTGTTATTATTATACATTTATTTATTTGAATTTATTATTACTTTAATTAACATTATAGTTATTTTAAAAGCCTAAAAATTATACTTACTCATATCACATCCTCAATAAATCGATCCTTCTAAACCGATATCAAGAATACTATTCACATATCAAAAATATTCTCAGACCACTCAAGTTTTGGGCCATCATAGCTCTCCACCCCTTAAAAACTTTATCCTTAAAATTTATCTAGCTAATAATAACATGCAAGTATATCCCTCTAGAGCATCATAATGGCATCTGTTGATACTAGCTAGATTATTATATGAACTCCCACCAACAACGAGATCAAATTCATGAAAGGAGTTCATTAGTTCCTCTAGTCTTTTAGCATTTAGATATTACACCTCTACAATATTAATTAAATTCCCTATCTAGTTGGTTTGCTCCTTTATAATCCTTAATAGCTTTGTAAATCCTCTCAACCAGTTTAGCACTCCTAGTGCAAGTTTACAAACAATTTAACTGTGTCCATGTGTCTCACGAAGGCTACCATCTCCTTGTCAATTACAATGCTTCATGTATAGTTTTGTGAGGGTAATGGAAGAAGGGAAAATCTATGCTAAATAGGAAGATTAAGTATATAGTCCTTTTTCTTTGTTGCAACACAAAATATTTAGAATCAAAAAATTCTAGCTCCATATCATATAAGAATCAAGATATAGTATTCCGGCCCCTTGGGAAGAAGTGCTACATTCTCTTAATTTGAGAGAAGTTGTTATATGAGTTACAACCTCTGAAATAGTGAGAACTCCAAATCTAACTAATGAATTTGGGAGAAGTTGCAATTATGTGTTTAGAGTAATCATTTGATAGTTTGGAGATGATTCTAAAAAGACCCAGCAGTACTTGCTAACTATCGTGTACCTCTTCCATAGGTATAACCTTATATAAGGTGTTCTTAACTACCAGTCACGATCATCGACATGGTGTCGTATCAACATTAAATCTATCGCTATAGCAGGGAAGTTCTATTTCTGAATCACATCCCTTCCAGTGCTTTTACTTTAGCATGTACACTTACGTTTCTCCGCTTACTTTCCTTAATGTCTACTCACCCTGCCTAGTTATAATCCACCTCATCCTTCTATGAACGTATAACATCTTTCCTACTCTAGTGCACTCATTTAGTAACCCGTCAGCTCCTTTTCAATTGGGGCATATGCATAAAAATTCTATGCTATCATGAATGATTAAATAATGCTACTGCAATGCATGCAAAATGTTTTATGCATAAAATTTCATGCAAATGCACATCTTGTGTAATGGCAATATGTTGGCCATCCCCATGCTGGGATGTTTAAATCAGTGCTCCCAATATCAGGAATTACTGATAGGTAGATGGAGTGCCACTACTTCCATCTCAGCTAGATTCTAATATTCTACATTCAAAAATGCCTAAATCTTACTATGATACAACTAAATGTAACACCCTATGCTCTGTCTAATGAACGAGCTAGATAAGGATGTCACTAAAACTCTATGATCTATTTGTCAGTAAATTAGTATAGTTTTAGTTAGATAATCAAAGGTCCTAAGTTTCTACTCTTTATCTTTTTCTAAAAATTTCATCAAAATTTTCCCTAAATATTGGCAACCTCCTATAGACAAAGAATACAATAACAACACTTCTAAAATCAACTATCAATTTCCATAGCTTCAATCAAACTCTAACACAAGGTTTCCCATTGTCCTCAAACAAATAATTCATCAAAAATCACATGTGAAATATAATTATATTGATAGCTTTATTTTTAATTTTATTTACAAAATTTCCATTATTAGTTATCAAAGTTACAAAATTTCTTTTCGTATATCAATATGATAATAATAATTTTACAACAAAACTTTGATTGTGTACAAACCAAAATAAAACATGATGGTACAAATAAATTTAGTGCCATGCTCCAATTCAGCTTTTTGACCTGGTTAGTGATAACCGATTCTTGAGATTCCCTACAAGTGAGTATTAATCTCCTTGGTCTTCAACCTACGCGTGGGAAGAGAAACCATGTTCGAAGTTAAAAGTTTAGTGGT
Source organism: Excoecaria agallocha (assembly GCA_037975025.1). Classification (NCBI taxonomy): domain Eukaryota; kingdom Viridiplantae; phylum Streptophyta; class Magnoliopsida; order Malpighiales; family Euphorbiaceae; genus Excoecaria; species Excoecaria agallocha. The sequence continues at coordinate 513,040 of CM075816.1, forward strand.
GACTAAAACTTTATCTCTCAACTAGTATAGTTTAAATTATATTTTTAATATATTAAATATACACATACACCATATAATTTTGAATATTTATATAAGAGTCTTAGTTTCTAAACTTATAATGCACATCAAACATCAATACTATAATTTCATACATAATAATTACATATATAATAAACAAAACAATTTAGTTTAACAACAAACAATTTATATAGCAATCGAATATTGACATCTCAACATTTATGTAATGCAAAACTCTTAATCCATTACATAATAATAGTTTTACTGTGCTCAAATGTTTATTACCTTACGCATGATAAGACAATCTACCAATAATCGTTAGTCTATACTATGCATCCATTGATAGTTAAAATTCTAAGGTGATAATATTACTTATTCTGAATTACTACTCAATTACAGTTTATAATACTTTGGTAAATTAACTTATCATTCAATAAATAACTTAACACATGTATACTTTAATTTTTATCTAATTTTAGTTATATTCCTTATTTCAATTAATACTACCCTCAGTAACTACTAGTGGACATCCTTGAACCGGATATATGGGACGAGGACTATATAACTGTATGCTATCATACTGAAGGGACCACAACTTAATTCGATACCAATACTCCAGTATAGGAGGAGCAACCTCAAGTTAATATGATATTGATTCTCCATCGTACGTCATATGCTGGCTACACCTCAGTGTGTGCAATAAATCAAAACTCATGGTGATCTCATGGTGGTGTTATGGTATATGTGTCCCTATGGCTAGCCATTATATTCTAAATCCTAGATTACCCACAAGTTTACTAAAGGCAAAAGATCTTGCTTGTATTCCAATTTTACAAAACATATATAATCATGTCATTGTTGCATTTAACTAATTAAAGTAAACATTTATGCATATGTGTAAATATCATTCATTTATTGTATGTGTAATATGTTTTATGATTATTTAATATATTTCATTCATAGCTATGGCTTCTCTATTTCACAAGCATGCCATTTACTATTAAAGGCACCGTATTGCTCTACTTGTTACTTCTTCATACTCAATTTATCATTGAATAATGGATTCACCCTTAATCTCCCTGTTCAAGTTATTCACCTCAATTCTTAATCATACTTGTGTACTAATCACGACATAGATCATGCAGACCAAATACCCCTATAAATCAAAATGGGTTTGATCTACATTACCGTGCATGTAGTTAAATATTTTCCACAACATATTCTCAAGGTACATGTGTGCTAATCATATATTTTAGTCATCCATTTTAGATTAATAGTTAACACAAACCATTAAAATAAATTCAAGGTCACAAACAAACAATAAGCATATAACCTTTATATCCTATTTGAGAGAAGTCAAATACCTTTTAGTAACCATAAGTTGAAACACATAAATATTAGACAAATATATCTCCAAGCATGCCTTCTCAAAAACAAAATATAATAATTGTAGACAACTGTTTTTATCTCAAGTTCATGCAAGCCTTTTAGCACATTAGTTCACATTCCACTATCCTTTTAGTCTATGTTTTAAACCTTTAAGATATCAATTCTATATATAATCATAGTCAAACAACCAATGCATATACTCATGTATGGTTCACATATGCTTTAACATATTAAAAAAAATTCAACTAATTAAATCTTGTGATCTATTAGTTCATAAAACAAACTAAGCTAATATGTTTCCTTAAAACTAAACGCACATGGTTAACCGATCCTTAAATATATATATAATCAAATTTTCCATGTTTTTCTTTTTATATTGTACAAAATATTTCCTAAATCTAACTATTTATATAAATATATCTATGGTTTTGTGTTTTGATTAGGTCCTTACTTTGTCTAAAACATGTCAAACATATTAGTCCACCAGTTAATACATACATACAGGTAAAAACTTCAATCATTGGTCTAGTGCACTTAATTTAACTATAAGAAATTTTACCAATCAGAAATCCAAAACATTTATGACCAATCAAGAATTCAAATTGCATATACACTTATACATCGATGTGCGTATTCCTAGCAACTCAGTTGCCATCAAAGTCCTCATTATAACACCCATTTACCTCAAATTTTAATTCTATCCTAATTTTCTAAATTAGATACATTAACATTAACCAAATTGAAGGGAACCTAAATGATGCATGAAACTAGCCAATTCCTTAAATCATTAAGAAATTCTACCTTTGACATACTAAAATTTGATTGCTTGCAACTATATTCTCTCATAATCAATTAACATCAACAAGAGGATATTCATCAATTCTCCATACGATATCTTATGCATTATCAAACAAATAATACCTAACAGAATCGTAGAAAAGAATCGATATATATATATATATATATATATATATCATAGAAATAAAATAGAATATACTTTCTATAAGCTAATTAGCCATGATTTAACAAATAGATAATAATTTGTTAACGCATGCAAAAAAAATGAGCACAATTTTCCTATACTACTTGCAAGAATTAGTATTACATTCTGAAAAAATATAATAGAACATCCATATTACTTGTACAACATATAATTTCCATTCTCCATTTGTTGAGGTTACCAAGCTATCTAAATTTAAAATTTGATTAACTTTCAGCATGCGATTTCTTCCCTTAAAAATATATTTAAATGCATTTCTAGTAAACCAAAAACTAAGTAGTCTGCTCCTTTACAAAACTAAGATAAAAATCATCTAAAACATTGATTTGATATATACTATAACCATTTAAACATGATTCGAGAACAACTACACAACAATATGCTTATAATAAAATCCACTCCATAAAATATGGGCTCAATACAGAAAAGAAAAGGCATAATTTATATCAATAAAATGCTTTGTTGTTTTCGTACTAAATGTTATTCATCAATAAAAGCTTTAAAATTTAAAAATTCATCTTAAATTGTTAGTCTTAACCAATAAAGACATCCCATAAAATAATTCACATAGTAATAGACATTTGAATTTATACATATAATGAAATAATTCTAAACTAAAAATTCAAAATTAATTTACATAAATTATTTAAAAGTAAATTTGGTAGTCACATACACTTTTGATGTCATTTTTCTGCATTCTCGTCATTCTGTCCATCACAATGCTCACCAGATTTTCATTGGAGCATCGTTGGAGCCTTATTGGAGATGTGCCAATACTGCCTGGCATGTAACAAAAATTGCTGATGACCATCTGGTGCTACCCACGTGCCAAATGGCCCATTGATTGGTTGAAATTTTCCATTAAACCATCGATTGCCATACTCTTTGATCTCTTCATTATCAATGAGTGGAGAGAGGTTGGAGACACCAGAGGAACCATCTTAAGCTTGGGATCTCACTAGTATTGGTTATGTTATCATTTGTCATCGCTGGTCATCGGTAAGAGAATAAGCACCTATTGTCATGAGAAAGAGGGGAATCGAGGTAAAATGATGCTGAGAGGTTGGACATCGACGATGGCAAAGGAGCAATGGCATGTCGATGAGGATGGTTGGCCGCGAGTCAGCTCTTACCTCCCTCTCCATTCGCCCTTGCTCTCTATTTTTCCCCATTTTTTCCTTTTCTTCTTACTTATTTAATTTAATTGTTATTTTTCTTTTGAAAATTATATGGCCATCATTTTTTTCTAGAGAATTCTAGGATTGTTGTTGTTATTATACATTTATTTATTTGAATATCTTATTACTTACTTTAATTTAAATTATAATTATTTCAAAAGCCTAAAAATTATACTTACTTGTATCACATCCTCAATAAATTGATCCTTGCAAACCGATATCAAGAATACTATTCACATATTAAAAATATTCTCAGACCACTCAAGTTTTAGGGCATCACAGCTCTCCCTCGCTTAAAAATTGTCCTCGAAATTTATCTAGATAATAATAACACACTAGTATATCCCTCTAGATCATCATGGTGGTGTCTGTTGATACCAGCTAGATTATTACATGAACTTCGACCAACAACAAGGTCAAATCTACCAAAGGAGTGTTGGAATTTAACGGTTACATGCATCACATACATGAGCGGAATTTTAAAATTTTTTAACCATTAGATCTGATCTTGCCATGAATACACAATATAACTATATGAGAATAAGAAAAATCACCTTTGATTTTTGTTGAACAGTTGATTTTACTTCGCACCGGGTTGTCGCAAACCACAGTGTCCAAAATCGAACACCTCCAATGAGTAATCCACACTAGAGAGGGGTAAATTGAACCAACAACTTGGTGTTCAACTAGGGCTGGCCGAAATTCCCAAGAGCTAGCTTGGGAAGTGGCGCAAAAGTGGAGAGAGAATAAGTGAAAGGACTTTCCTTTTGTTTTAATCACTTAACCCTAATTCTCATTAGTTGGCCTTTTATAGTTAGGTTAAAATTCCAACTCCTTAATGAGATTGGGCTCTTTAAAATTGCTGGAGAATTATTAATTGGGCTTCTGGAATTAATTATAATCATTTGGGCTTAATTAAATCCAAATTAAATCTTTTCATAAAAGACCATGCACAAAATCCACAAACTAGGCCCTTTGTGCATCTAATTGGATTTAAATACCCAAATGGATTCCAAATCCAACCAAATTAAATATGTGAGTTCCATAACACTTATGTAACATATATAAATTAATTTGGTCCAAGAAAAAGCCCTCTAAGCCCTTCTGTATGAAGTTGGCGTGTAGCCCTCTTCTGGAGGGCTTCCTCCAACTTCTTCATTCCTTTGGCCCTCTATAATTTCTCCAATGGTCCTATTAATTATTATATCAGTCCTATAACACTTATAGTAGTCTTATAACACTTATAAGACAATAATAATTAATCATGAAATACATTATTTCATTTAGGTCCAATTTACAGAACATTTCTCAAAAGTTCCGCGGACAATTTTATTTGATCATAATTAATTAAACTCTTTAATTAATTATTATCATATTCTCCTCTCTACCTTTATAATAATATCAAATATTATTATCCTTGTCATTTTACCATTTTACCCTTTTCTCTATATGTGTGTGACCTATTGGGTTCCTGTCCATGTTGGCAGTATAATATGTAATTGTGAGTTCTATTCAAAACTCACATGATTTAAACTCCTTTAAATCAATTTATCAATCTCTATTGATATTTTGATACATCATTATACAAGTCATGATTGGCCTCTAGCTAGGCATCATGACTACCCAAATGTCAGGAAAGTCATGTGGTTTGACTGTACCCTTCCATAGAAACAGTTACCGTGCAATTACTCCTTTCACCACTCTTATCTCAATTAGATTATGAGTATGGATTTCTGTCAACTCATATAAATCTAATTATGTATGTTCTATTAATTTAACCATTGTTCCTAAATGCCCTTCATGGATCTCCATCCATCTCGGCATATTACTCTGGCCAGAGATTCTCTGAACAAGGCAATTATAGAATCATGCGAGATAACTTCCCTTGTTAAATCTGGGATGGTGAATCCTTTGTCAATCACTCAACTATCTTCAAGTAGGTCATGATATACCCAATCTCCTAACTATGTTCACTCCCAGTTGGAAGTAATCAGTTATGGAGTCAAAGTATACCACTTGCTACTTAAGATAACTTTGGTGATCTCAAGTCTAAGGATACTTGCACAACCGCTATGAAGAGATTCCTCACTGACATAGATTTAATATCCATATGAGGATTCTCTTTGCAGGTCTCCAATGAACTTGTTCCTCTAACAAGCATCCACATGTTAGCTTTGATTATCATCCATAATCACAACTATGAGAACCATTGCTTGAACCATTCAAGAAGCATAACATGTGCTAGTCTGTCCGAATTAACAATGTCCTATCTTGTTAATTCTATGACTAGGGATATTTAGATATTAACACATTTGCATGCGATAGACATCTCACATCATGAACACCTTCATGATTGCCTTTGCACTGTGTTTATAATATCTAGGACTTCATTTATTAATTTAAGATTTACAAACTCATGTATTCAAACACAGCATTAATAAATGAATGATGCCTTTTATTAAGAATATAAATTTCATACATATGAAAGACATCCCTATTACATGGGCTCTAGGGCATACTCTCTAACAAGGAGTTCATTAGTTACTCTAGTCTATCAGTATTTAGCTGTTGCACCTCTACAATATTAATTAAATTCCATGTCTGGTTGGTTTACTCCTTTATAATCCTTATTAGCTTTGTGGGTCTCATCATTATGAAATTCAGTTTCGGGTTCAATCGATTGATCATCTTCTATTTGTGGGTCTTGAACTTCACCAAGCTCAATTTTACTCCCACTGTCTTCTCGTAGGAGAAATTCTCTTTCCAAGAAGACAGCATGCCTTGAAACAAACACCTTTTGTTCTAAGGGATGATAGAAATAATATCCAAACGTTTCTTTTGGATATCCCACAAATAAACATTTGTCAGACTTAACATCCAGTTTGTCTGACATTGTCCTCTTCACATAAGTAGGACAACCCCATACTTTCATATGAGAAAGCGTGGGTTTCTTGTTATTCCACATCTCATATGGAGTAACATCAACCGATTTACTAGGAACTCTATTTAACACATAAACAGCAGTTTCTAGTGCATATCCCCAAAAGGACTTAGGCAAGTCTGCTCGGCTCATCATTGATCGAACCATATCTAATAGTGTTCGATTTCTCCTTTCAGATACACCATTGTGTTGTGGTGTATATGGAGGAGTCCATTGAGATAAAATCCCATTATCTCTAAGATAATCCTGAAACTCTTGACTTAAGTATTCTCCACCTCGATCTGATCTAAGTGTTTTAATACTTTTGCCAAGTTGTTTCTCTACTTCATTTCTGAATTCTTTGAACTTTTCAAATGCTTCAGACTTATATTTCATTAGATAGATGTATCCAAACCTGGAATAATCGTCTATGAAAGTAATGAAGTAGGAGTAACCTCCTCTAGCATGTGTAGTCATTGGACCACATACATCTGAATGTACTAAGTCCAAAACCATTTTAGCTCGTTCTCCTCTACCAATAAAGGGAGCTTTTGTCATTTTTCCCAATAAACAAGATTCGCATGTATCAAATGATTCATAATCAAATGATCCCAAATCACCTGACTTGTGTAACTTGGTCATGCGTTTTTCATTTATATGGCCTAAACGACAATGCCATAAGTATGAGGTATTCAGATTATCATATTTCATTCTCTTGGTATTCACATTATGTACTTCTTTATTTAAATCAAGAACAAATATACCATTCTCAATGATAGCTTTTGCATAAAACATATTGTTCTTAAAAATGTAACAACATTTGTCCTTCAAAGAAATATCATAATCGTTCATCAAACGACTGAAAGAAATAATACTTTTGGATAAGGCTGGAACGTAATAACAATTATTTAATTCCAGTACTAATCCACTAGGAAGAGGCAAATAGTAAGTCCCCACAACTGTTGTAGAGATATTCTGTCCAGTAGCTGACTGCAAACATATCTCTGCCTTTCCAACTATTCTAAAGCTTCTAAGCCCATGTAGATCATCACACAAATGTGATCCACATCCGGTATCTAATACCCAAGACTGTTTTGAAGCAATAGAATAAGTATTAATTTCAATCATATGAATACCTGAGGTAGAAGCATCAGCATGCTTTTTCTCCTTGAGAGAATATAGATAGGCCTTGCAGTTGCGCTTTCAATGACCATCTTTTCCACAATGGAAGCAAGTTCCTTTGGGATTCTCTTTCTTGGCAACCTTCTTCTTGGAAACCCCACCATCCTCTATCTCATATTGCTTCTGAAGCTTTGAGGACATAACACCCAGCATCAGACATGCTGCTACTTCACTATCCTCTATGTATTTTCGATAAGTGCCTTTGATCTCATCAATGGCATCATCTGATGGAAGTGGTGGAAGATCTTTATCCAAGACATAATGGATCTTTTCAGCTTTGAGAACAATTCTCACTTGCTTGATCCAGTTAGAATAGTTGCTGCCAACCAGTTTGTTATCCAAGATTGATCGTGTATTTGATGTGCTCATGATGATGACATAGATGTGAAAAAGAAAAGATATGAGAGTATGTTCATATATATGTATGCATTAATAAGGTCTTTAATTAATCCATTTACTCCCACTATTTTATTGCGAATTAATAGCCCTCACTATATAATCCGAGAAAACCCGATGATTTTCTTAGTGGGCCAATATCCAATCCTTGATATGTAATTTGACCTTGACTGTGGTCAACAAGCCAAATTCCATACCCTTGAAAGGTAGGTATCTTTATACCAATTGTGTCTCTACACAACTATTGGATCATTAGGTTATCAACTCTTGATGCATGCATATCATATATGCATTCCCTAATCTTGCCTCTAGAACCATTAGCCTTGACTGTGGTCAACAAACTAATGGGCTAGCTAAGATGACCCATTTAATTCGATTTGAACATATTCGATATAATGTGACCTTGACTGTGGTCAACAACCCACACTATAAAGAACTCTGGTTCTCCTCAAATTAATGGAAGGCTTATAAACCTTAGTATTTGTTTGAGGGTTTTAGTTAATTAAGTCTCATCATACATGGTTGGCATACATTGGTATGCATCCTATATCTATCACATAAATATAAGCATACAAATATGGTATAGTTATGGACTTCACTACATTGATTTCCCCGAGCCACGAGGGAAATCAAAAGGTCACACCTAGGTAGTATGCATGATTCAAACAAGAAAATAATTACATTATCTTCAAGCTTGTTGGATCTCCATCCGGCCCATCTTGCTCCTTGATATTGGTCTCCATCTCTATTTCTAATTCTAATCTAAGTAATCTAATTACATATTACAATTTGAAATGAAATACAAACCAAAAACAAGTGGCCGGGACATGAAAGTCCTCATTGGGCCAAAACATGCATTATGCTCAATCACATTGGGCTTTGTCCATAACTAACCATCATGCCAATCATTCACCCTTATATGCCTTTCTAATGCATAAAGAAATGGATTACTAACTTTGTTTCAACCTTTGAAACTATATTTTGAGTTATTTTAATGATGTGATCAAATTAGGAAACTTTTTCCATTTTGGAAACTTTCATTTTAGGAAACCCTTTTGCATGAATGTGTTCTTGCCTTAATAATCAATCAAATTGATTATTAATTAATTATAAATTAATTATTTAATTAATTAATCATATTAAATAATTAAAAGAATCAATTTTGGGCTTAAAATAAGTGTAGGCCGAAACCCACAGAAGAAAAACCCTAAGTGTGTTCACACACAAACTAGTTTTGTGTCATTTGGACCATTTGGGCCTTTTGGAATGAGCCAAGCCCACTCCAGCCCTTAAAACCCATTAATAAACTTAATTAATGTTTATAATAGTTAATTTAAATCAGCTCCTTGGGCCTACCAAGTCATTTACTAATTTAAACCAAGTCCGTAAACATAATTAAGCCCATTAAGTGGTTTTAATGAATTAAAATTAATCAAATTAATTTAAGGCCCATTTTAATTAATCCAATTAATTAAAAACACTTTAATATATCATATATATCATATTTAGAAGATCAAAAGTCGTTCTAACCAAGAACACATCAAGAACACCAATTTATCGAACTTTTCGACAAAACTAGTTTTCATGCAAAACTTGTTCGATTTTAATTCCGTTCGATCCTACGGCTTAATATCACATATTAAACACATAAAATATCATTTAAATGATTTTTAAATGGATCCATAAGAAATTAAATTAGAACAGCCCCTACATTACCTAGGGTTTCACGCCAAACCCTAATGGGTTTCACGCAAAACCCTAGTCACTTTTCTTCAAAAGTTCCGTTTTTGTTTCCGTCAAATTTATTTGATCACACATACAACCAGAAATCAATATTTCTCATTCATGAACAATCAAATCTAATATTTTAAAGTTCATGAAATAAATAACTCAAAACAAAACAAAACTTATTCCACAGAAAATATAGAATTGTGTATCCATGGCAAAACCTGGCTCTGATACCATGTTGGAATTTAACGGTTACATGCATCACATACATGAGCGGAATTTTAAAATTTTTTAACCATTAGATCTGATCTTGCCATGAATACACAATATAACTATATGAGAATAAGAAAAATCACCTTTGATTTTTGTTGAACAGTTGATTTTACTTCGCACCGGGTTGTCGCAAACCACAGTGTCCAAAATCGAACACCTCCAATGAGTAATCCACACTAGAGAGGGGTAAATTGAACCAACAACTTGGTGTTCAACTAGGGCTGGCCGAAATTCCCAAGAGCTAGCTTGGGAAGTGGCGCAAAAGTGGAGAGAGAATAAGTGAAAGGACTTTCCTTTTGTTTTAATCACTTAACCCTAATTCTCATTAGTTGGCCTTTTATAGTTAGGTTAAAATTCCAACTCCTTAATGAGATTGGGCTCTTTAAAATTGCTGGAGAATTATTAATTGGGCTTCTGGAATTAATTATAATCATTTGGGCTTAATTAAATCCAAATTAAATCTTTTCATAAAAGACCATGCACAAAATCCACAAACTAGGCCCTTTGTGCATCTAATTGGATTTAAATACCCAAATGGATTCCAAATCCAACCAAATTAAATATGTGAGTTCCATAACACTTATGTAACATATATAAATTAATTTGGTCCAAGAAAAAGCCCTCTAAGCCCTTCTGTATGAAGTTGGCGTGTAGCCCTCTTCTGGAGGGCTTCCTCCAACTTCTTCATTCCTTTGGCCCTCTATAATTTCTCCAATGGTCCTATTAATTATTATATCAGTCCTATAACACTTATAGTAGTCTTATAACACTTATAAGACAATAATAATTAATCATGAAATACATTATTTCATTTAGGTCCAATTTACAGAACATTTCTCAAAAGTTCCGCGGACAATTTTATTTGATCATAATTAATTAAACTCTTTAATTAATTATTATCATATTCTCCTCTCTACCTTTATAATAATATCAAATATTATTATCCTTGTCATTTTACCATTTTACCCTTTTCTCTATATGTGTGTGACCTATTGGGTTCCTGTCCATGTTGGCAGTATAATATGTAATTGTGAGTTCTATTCAAAACTCACATGATTTAAACTCCTTTAAATCAATTTATCAATCTCTATTGATATTTTGATACATCATTATACAAGTCATGATTGGCCTCTAGCTAGGCATCATGACTACCCAAATGTCAGGAAAGTCATGTGGTTTGACTGTACCCTTCCATAGAAACAGTTACCGTGCAATTACTCCTTTCACCACTCTTATCTCAATTAGATTATGAGTATGGATTTCTGTCAACTCATATAAATCTAATTATGTATGTTCTATTAATTTAACCATTGTTCCTAAATGCCCTTCATGGATCTCCATCCATCTCGGCATATTACTCTGGCCAGAGATTCTCTGAACAAGGCAATTATAGAATCATGCGAGATAACTTCCCTTGTTAAATCTGGGATGGTGAATCCTTTGTCAATCACTCAACTATCTTCAAGTAGGTCATGATATACCCAATCTCCTAACTATGTTCACTCCCAGTTGGAAGTAATCAGTTATGGAGTCAAAGTATACCACTTGCTACTTAAGATAACTTTGGTGATCTCAAGTCTAAGGATACTTGCACAACCGCTATGAAGAGATTCCTCACTGACATAGATTTAATATCCATATGAGGATTCTCTTTGCAGGTCTCCAATGAACTTGTTCCTCTAACAAGCATCCACATGTTAGCTTTGATTATCATCCATAATCACAACTATGAGAACCATTGCTTGAACCATTCAAGAAGCATAACATGTGCTAGTCTGTCCGAATTAACAATGTCCTATCTTGTTAATTCTATGACTAGGGATATTTAGATATTAACACATTTGCATGCGATAGACATCTCACATCATGAACACCTTCATGATTGCCTTTGCACTGTGTTTATAATATCTAGGACTTCATTTATTAATTTAAGATTTACAAACTCATGTATTCAAACACAGCATTAATAAATGAATGATGCCTTTTATTAAGAATATAAATTTCATACATATGAAAGACATCCCTATTACATGGGCTCTAGGGCATACTCTCTAACAAGGAGTTCATTAGTTACTCTAGTCTATCAGTATTTAGCTGTTGCACCTCTACAATATTAATTAAATTCCATGTCTGGTTGGTTTACTCCTTTATAATCCTTATTAGCTTTGCATATCCTCTAAATAAGTATAACATTCACAGTGCAAGTTTACAAATAATTTAACTATGTCCTTGTGTCTCATGAAGATGACCATCTCCTTGTCAATGACAATGCTTTATGTATAGTTTGTGAGGGCAGTGGAAGAAGGGAAAATCTATTCTAAATGGGAAGATTAGGTATATAGTCCTTTTTCCTTGTTGCAGCAAAAAATATTTAGAATCAACAAATTTTAGCTCCAAATTATATAAGAGCCAAAATATGGTATTCCAGCCCCTTAGGCGGAAGTGCTACATTCTCATAATTTTAGAGAAGTTGTTCTATGAATTACAAGCTTTGAATCAGTGAGAACTCCAAATCTAACTAATGAATTTGGGAGAATTACCATTTCTATGTTTAGGGTAATCATTTGACAATTTGGAGATGATTCCAATAAGACCCAGTAATACTTGCTAACTATCCTATACCTCTTCCATAGGTACAACCTTGTATGAGTTGTTGTTAACTACTAGTCACGATTACCGACATGGTGTCGTATCAACATTAAATCTATCACTATAGTAGGGAAGTTCTATTTCTGAATCACACCCCTTCGATTGCTTTTACTTAAGTATGTACACTTATTTTTCTCCACTTACATTCTTTAATGTCTACTCCCCTGCCTAGTTCTAGTCCACCTTATCCTTCTATGAATGTATCACATATTTCCTACTTCAGTGCACTCATTTAGTAACCCATCAGTTCCCTTTCAATTGGGGCATATGCACAAAAATTCTATGCTATCATGAATGATTAAATAATGCTAATGCAATGCATGCATAATTTTTTATGCATGGAATGCCATGCAAATGCACATCCATATAATGGCAAAACATGTTACCTATCCCTATACTGAGATGTTTAAATTAGTGCCTCCAATATTAGGAATTATTGACAGGCAGACAGAGTGCTACTACTTCTATCTCAGCTTGATTCTAATATTCTACATCCAAAAATGCCTAAACCTTGCTCTGATACCACTAAATGTAACACCCTATACCCGGTCTAATGAACGAGCTGGATAAAGATGTCACTAATACTCTATGATCTATATTCTAACAAAACAGTACAATTTTACTTAAATAGTCAAAGATCCCATACTTCTACTCTTTATCTTTTTCTAAAAATTTTGGCAAATTTTCCATTGAATATTGGCAATCTCCTATGGACAAAGAATACATAGACAAAACTTCTAAAATCAACCATCAATTTCCACATCTTCAATTAAACTCAAACATAAGGTTTCCCATCCTACTCAAACAAACAATTAATCGAAATTTACTTGTGAAATATCATTATACTGATAGCTTTATTCTCAATTTTATTTACGAAATTTCCATTATATATTTGTCAAAGTTACAAAATTTCTTTCCTAGTATCAACATAATAGTAATAATGTTACAACAAAACTTTTATTGTGTACATACCAAAATAAAACATGATGGTACAACTAAATTTAATGCCATGCTAAAATTTAGCATTTTGACCTAGCTAGTGATAAACGATTCTCAAGATTCTTGGCATTTGAGTATTAATCTCCTTGGTCTTCAACCTACACGAGGGAAAAAAAGCACGCGCTAAGCTAAAAGCTTAGTGGTGACTACCAAATTTACCTCTCAATTAGTATTGTTGTAATTATATTTATAATATATTAAATATACATATACACCATATGATGCTAAATATTTATATAAGGGTTTAGTTTCTGAGCTTATAATGCTCATCAAACATCAATACTATAATTTCATATGCAATAATCACATATATGATATACGAAAAAATTTAGTTTAACAACAAATAATTTATATAACAACTAAATATTGACATCTCAACATTTATGTAATGTAAAACTCTTAATCCATTACATAGTAATAGTTTTACTGTGTTCAAATGTTTATTACCTTACGCATTATAAGACATTCTACCAATAACTATGAATATATACTATGCATCCATTAATACTTAATATTCTAAGGTGATAATATTACATATTCCAAATGACTTCTCAATTACAGTTTATAATACTCCAATAAATTAACTTATCATTTAATAACTTAGCACATGCATACTTTAATTTTTTTTATCTATTTTTAATTATATTCCTTATTTCAATTAATACTGCCCTAAAAAATGACTACTGGAAATCCTTGAACTTGATATGAAGGACGAGGACTGTATAATTGTATGCTATCATACTAGAGGGACCATAACTTAATGCGATATCGATACTCTAGCATGGGTGGAGGGACCACAACTTAATGCAATTTCGATTCTCCATCGTATGTTATATGCCGGCTACTCCTCAGTGTGTCCAATAAATTAAAAATCACAGTGATCTCATAGTGGTATCGTAGTATATGTGTCCCTATGGCTAGCCATTATATCCTAGATCTTGGATTACCCACCAGTTTACTAAGTGCAAAAGATCTTACCTGTATTCCAATTTTTCAAAACATATATGATCATGTCATTATTACATTTAACTAATTAAACCAAACCTTTGTGCATATATGTAAGTATCATTCATTTAATGTATGGGTAATATGTTTCATTACTATTTAACAATTTCATTCATAGTTATGCCTTCTCTATTTCACAAGCATGCCATTTACTATCAAGGGCATCGTAGTGCTCTACTTATTACTTCTTCAGATTCAATTTATCATCGAATTGTGGATTTTCCCTTAATCTCCTCATTCAAGTTATTCACCTTAATTCTTAATCATATTTGTGTTCTAATTATTATATAGATCATGCAGACCAAATACCCGTATAAATCAAAATGGATTCAATCTATATTACCGTGCATGTAGTTAATTATTTTCCATAGCATATTCTAAAGGTACATGTGTGCTAATCATCTATTTTATTCAGCCATTTAAAATTAATAGTTAACATGAACCATTAAAAGAAATTCAAGGTCACAAACAAACAATAAGTATATAACCTTGATATCCAATTTGGGAGAAGTCGCATACCTTTTAGTAGCTATAAGTTGTAAAATAGAAATGTTAGACCAATATATGTCCAAGCTTGCTTCTAAAAAACAAAATATAATAATTGTAGACAACTATTTTAATCTGAAGTTCATGCAAGCCATTTAGCATATAATTTCATATTCTGCTATCCTTTTAGTCTATGTTTCATACCTTTAAGATATGAATTCTATATATAATCACAGTCAAACAACCAATGCGTACACTCATGTATGGATCACATATACTTCTAACCTATTGAACAAAATTCAACCAATTAAATCTTGTGATCTATTAGTTCATAAAACAAATTAAACTAATTTGTTTCCTTAAAACGAAAAGCACATGGTTAACCGATCCTCGAATATATATATATATATATATATATATATATAATCAAATTTTCCATGCTCTTCTTTTTAAGTTATACAAAATATTTCCTAAACCTAACTATTTATGTAAATATATTTGTGATTTTGTGTTTTGATTTTCCATCAAAGTCCTCATTATAACACCTATATACCTCAAATTATAATTCTATCTTAATTTTTTAAATTAGATACATTAACAGCAACCAACTTGAAGGGAGCCTAAATGAAGCATGAAACTAGCCAATTCCTTAAACCGCTAAGAAATTCTACCTTTGACATACTCAAATTTTATAGGTTGTAAATATATTCTCTCGTAATGAAATAACATAAATAAGAGGATATTCATCAATTCATCCATATGATATCTTATGCATTATCAAACAAATAATACCTAGAATAACTATAAAAAAGCATTGATATATATATCACAGAAATAAAATAAAATATACTTTATGTAAACTATTTAGGCATGATTTAACAAATATATAATAATTTGTTAACACGTGTAGAAAAAATGAGCACAATTCTCCTAAACTACTTATAGGAATTAGCAATAAACTCTATAAAATATTATAAAACATCCATATTAATTATACAACACATAATTTCCATTCTCCATTTGTTGAGGTTACCAAGCCATCTAACTTTAAAATTTGATTAACTTTCAAAATGTGATTTCTTCACTTGAAAATATATTTAAATGTATTTATAGTAAACCAAAAACTAAGTAGTATGCTCATTTGCAAAACTAAGTTAAAAATCTTTTAAAACCTTGATTTGATATATACTATAACCATTTAGACATTATTTAAGAACAACTACACAACAATATGCTTATAGTAAAATCCACTTCATACAATATGGGCTTAACACAGAAAAGAAAAGGGCATAATTTATATCAATAGGATCCTTTTTTGTTTTTGTACTAAATGCTTAACATCAACAAAAGCTTTAAAATTTAAAACTGCTTCTAAATTAGTAGGCTCAACAAAGAAAGACATCACACAAAATAATTCATATAGTAACAGACATTTTAACTTATAGAAAAATGAAATAATTCCTAACTAAAAATTCAAAATTAATTTAAATAAATTCTTTAGAATTAAATTTGGTAGTCATATACCCCTTTAATGTCATTTTTCTGTGTTCTCCTCATTCTATCCATCACTGTGCTCACCGGATTGTCACTAGAGCCTTATTGGAGCCTCATCGGAAATGCACCAATGCTAATTGACATGTAATGGAAACCACCAATAACCATCTGGTGGTACCCACACACCCAACTGCCCATCGATTGGTCAAAAATTGCTATTAAATTATCGACCACCATCCTCTCTAATCTCTTTATTGCCGGCGAGTGAGGAGAGGCAAGAAACATTAGAGGAACCATCTCAACCATGTCTAATCATAGCAAGGATATTTAATCATAAGTTAATTTAAATATGCAATCTTACATGAAATTTTCAATGCATAACAACAAGAACACATCTTACTATTTAGTGCCTCTATATATTATTTTTATTATTATTATCATTATTATTATTATTATTATTATTATTATTATTATTATTATTATTATTATTATTTTCATCATCATCATCATCATCATCATCATCATCATCATCGTTGTCGTCGTCGTCGTCGTCCTCCTCCTCCTCGTTATCATTATTTGTATTGTTAATTACTACAACTATTGTTTTTTTAATATTTGAGTAAGGCAATGATATACTTGTTGCTTGCTTGTTTGTGTAGTAGTCACCATAAGTGGTTGCTTAAAATTGATATTTATCCTCACTAAGCTTTATAGCTTAGCACAAGTATTTTATTAATGTAAGAATCTTAGCAAGGGGTCCTCAGGGAAAAAGCCTATTAGAAGAAGGTTAACACATTGGTAAGAGTTAGAAGGCCCTAAAGTATATTTCCTTTAGTTAATTATATTGTAGTACTGTAGATGTATATATATATATATTTTAAAGACGTTTGTAATGAAATAATGACAAAGACCTTTATTTTGTTAATGTAATATTACTTTGGTATGTATATAAAGATTAATCACTATATATGGTGGAGCCACACTGGTATGTTATGAGCATGTTATGTGTAAATATTAATGCATGAATGCTTGTATTTGATGTGATGATTAGATCAATGGTTTTCTTGTGGGGAGGGCATTGCACACCAAACAATACTTGTAGACATACATTAATGCATGAAGTGTTAAAAACAAAGTGCATAAAAAATAGGTAAATTTAGTGAATTAAATAAATAAATCATCATAATATAAAAATATAGTATTAACATAATAATAATAATAACAACAACAACAACATAGTTATATGATATGATATGATATGATATGATATGATATGATATGATATGATATGATACGATATGATATGATATGATATGATATGATATGATATGATATGATATGATATGATATGATATAATATAATATAATATAATATAATATAATATAATATAATATAATATGCATAAACATAAATATAAACAAGAATATATATGATTATAAACCTAAATATATGTATAACATAATAAATCCAAACACAAATATTACTGCAATGAATACAAATAAAAACATATATAGATATATATAATTACAAATATAACTATATGTATAATAGATCTAAACATAAATGCTAGTATATATAGCAAGCATAGATATAACATGCAAATATATAATCATGAGCATAAATATACATAAATATAATATGATATAACAAATAAAATATATATATTATAAGGAATAATAGTAAAATAGACAAATAAAAACATAAGATTGTGAAATGACATATAATGAAAATAAAAATCCCCTATAAACAAGCAAACACATGTGAAAAAAAAGAGCAAGAAAAGATAATATTATCCTGTGACTAAGTGAGTCATAGGCATAATCTAGCCATAACTTATAATTATTAAGTAAAAATCACACTAAACTGACTCACTTTTTACATATCCTTGCCAAAATTGGGGTTTAAGACCCCTAAAAAAGTAGAAAGGCAAAGTAAATTTAGTCAAAATATTTTAAGAATATAAAATCTTAACAATATTTAAAAAGGGAAAAATTTAAACAAGTTAAAAATTACATTTTTTTAACACATAAAGGAAGCCATCTTATTTTATTGTATGACAAATATTCTAGATCTCAGTAAATCACAAGTAAACTATACAAAATGATGATTAAATCCATAACATTCAAAAGTGAATGTATAATTTTAACCCGGGTAGAAATTGAGTTAGTAGTACAAAAACTTTATAATATTACCTTCAGTGAGTTTCTTAGGATGACAATAGAACCCTAATGTTCTTAGAACTCTCTTTTATAGTCTTATAAGTAAATTTTTTTGAAAAAGTAAGCGATGAAGAATAGATATGTGAAAGAAAATGAAAAGTGAAGTAGAAAACTTAAAAAACTACTTTATTTTCTTTCATTTTCTTTCTTCATTTTTCTCTCCCTTTTCTCTTTCCTTTCCCTACTAAAATTTCCATCACCTTAAAAGTAGAAAAGTCTAAGATTTCATAGCCAAATTGGCAAATCACAGCCTTGACTTAGACAGTTTTATATTTAGGACTTGGTCCATGTCATTAGCTGGACACGAGCCAATTGGGTATATAAGTCAAAATGCATTATGAGGCTGAGTCATGTCTTGGATTCGGCTCGGTCATGGCCTTGACTCGATTCAAACCCTATTTTGTGACTTTTTAACTTCCTAGACTAATTTTTTCTAGGCCAAAAACTAAAAAATCTTTTCAAAAAGGCTTGTAAAACACAAAGAGATCCCAAAACTTTGAATTCTTTGTATTATAAAAGAAAAGAACTTCCTCATTAGGTAATTTTGACAAAAAGTCAACTCAGGACCCAGTGTCTACATAAATACTCATAAAAATCTATACATTGTAAAGAACAATTATGTATATATCATATTCATTTAATTTACTATCATATTTCCCTATGTCCCTTTTACATATAACACATTTTAGTTAATTTTTGTAGTTAACTTGCACCTTTATGTGAGTGCGGATAACATGTACTGTAGGGACCCATAGTTATTACATATAAATATCAATAGGTATTGCTTATAGATAATTGTAGGTACTAAATATAGATACTCGTAGGTATCGGATGATAAAGACAATTCAATCTGAACTATAAAGACCATTGGTGCCAAACTATAACAACTATACTGTAACCCGACTAGGTATGCCTATCTATCCACAACAAAGTTAATACATAGGCTATTGTGTCTATACATTCCTTTCATTAGCTTTTACATTTAACTTAGTCAATGGCTTACTAAGCATAAACCAATTCATATACCATACAAATATATCATGGGTGCATTTTAATATATAATATTTCCTAATTATTATGTGTAATGCCCCCCTCTACAAGGTCTAACTATACCATACATGCTCATAATAAACTATATTCATGATTATAAATACATGTCTTAGATTATAATCCATATAAGTTCATGACATACTACATTTCCATATGCTATGTTATTTACAATATAAGCATCATCATATTTAGAAATATCAATAGTTACAAAATTGTTAATTTATAATACACTTTAACTAAAATACTATATGCATATATAAAATAAGAATTAGACCCATACTTGAAGATCTTCTATACCTTATGTTGTCCTTCTTCAACAAAGCTTGTTCTTGATAAATCCTAGTTAGAGAATCTACATGGATAAACACTCGTGCTAAGATATAAAGCTTAGTAAGGAACATTAATTTTGAGCAACCACCCATAGTGGTCGTTCCCAAGCACATAAAGAATCAACCATTAAAATTTTCATTTTCCCTATTCACATTTTCCTATAATTGCCTACCTATGGTCTTTAGGTGTGGATAATAGATGTTGTAGATACCTAAAGGTATCAATCATGTGGGTACCTATAGATATCAAACCTATGGACCCAAATGGGGTTTGGACTATGGTCCTAAGTAGGACTACACTATGGACCTAAACAAGATCAAGACTGTAGCAACTGCAACTCTACCCTATATGCATGCCTATATATCCACAACTAGGCTCTATATATAGGTGTTTACTCATTTTATCCCATTGTACACCTTATAAATAAAAGCATCCACACATAATCATTATAACATAACATTAATTTTAGAATGTACATGTAAATATGTGCATTTATATATATTCATCCTGTTAGGATATCATCAATTATACATATTCATATAGCTATACATGATCATATATGTGTACTCTTAATTGTATTCTTATAGTCTAGTTACATTGTTTTGCATACATGGAATTGCCATATAGACTTAGTAATTATATAAACTAAATTATATGCTTATAATTTCTTATGTTTAAGTTTAGTTTGTATACATATCTTAATCTATAATCATGCATTATGTGTATTTTATGTAATGTTATACTCCTATATATATATATGTTTTTTTAATGTTTTAGAAGTGTTCGAAGAAGTCCGAGTAAGTTTCATTATACTCTTAGGGTCTAAATCTTGTTAATATGATGGAATAGGGAAGGTACCTCACTAGATTGAAGTCGATTAGTTAGGCAGGTGTAGTTCTGCATACATACTTATCATCCATGATTTGATTTAGTGCAATCCAATTGGGTACGTAAAAGTCTAGGTGACCTGATTGGATTGAAATTTAATCTAGTTGGGTGGGTGGCATTTTATATGTGTAGAATGCATTTTACACGACTGGATTGGAAATCAATCTAGCCGTGTAGGTTCCACTCCATCAGTCTAGAATGCAGGTCACTCAACTTGATTGGAAACCAATCCAATTAAATAAATTACAAATTCCCTTTATCCATCGAACCACTTATTAGGTCAACTTTCCACAGGTGTTTTTAACATGGTAAACAAAGTTTTTAGAAAAAGTGTCCTTCTAGAAAATATTGATAGTTGAGGTTGTTTGAGCACTAGCTTCCACCAATCATATATTGTTCCTTCAAGTAAGGAAATAACACAGGTAACCCTTTAATTAACTGAGCATTGGATCATATGAAATACTCACTTCACTTTTTCTAACTAGGTTTCTGCTTTATCAGACTCCTCTAGTGTGGTATCTAAAAAATCTTTCACCCCATACTTTCTAATTGCTTCAAAAGGGGTTTTAGGTTTAGTCATCCTTTGTAAAATTTAAGCCATGTCCTATAAAATTTTCAACAATGCCTTATAAGGAGAACAGCTGGTATATCCTATTAGGTAAAGGCTGAAGATTTCGAATTTAATCATGTTGATAAATTACTTTCAATGGTTTTTTTATTACTTTTTTAATCCCTTTATAATCTACTATATGTGAGTATAGGGACATTTGCATCGGGCCAATACAAAAAGCAACCTATATTCACATATTCTTAGGCTTTTCTTAGTTAGAACTGTCTAAACCAGGTTCTAATAATAGAAAATGTAATTTCCCCCTCTACAAGGGCTAACTATACCATACATGCTCATAATAAACTATATTCATGATTATACATAGAATGCATCTTATATAATTAGATTGAACACCAATCCAGTCGGATGGATGGCATTTTGTATGTATAGAATGCATCTTATATAATTAGATTGAACACCAATCCAGTCGGATGGATGGCATTTTGTATGTATAGAATGCATCTTATATAATTAGATTGAACACCAATCCAGTCAAGTAAGTTGCACTCCATTTGTTTAGAATATAGGTCACTTGACTTGATTGGAAACCAATCTTGTCGGGTAAATTGCAAAATCCTTTTATCCAAAAAACCACTTCTTAGGTCTATATTGCATAGGTGTTTTGACATGGTAAACAAAGTTTTTAGACAAAGTATCCTCATAGATAAATGTTTTTCTATGCCTCTAGTTTCTAAAGAATTAAAAAGTAAGTCATTTGGACAACTATGACAAGATTTATCCAAAAAATAGTGTTAATTGCGCTAGTTAATAGGGTAATAGCCATTATTCTATTTTGAGTTAAATTTTGATGGTCCTAAACGCAAAATAAGTTAAAGACTTCTTTATATCAAAATTAGTTATATGTCTCTAGTTTATGTTCTAATTAAAATCATGCCATTTTGAGGTTTATAACTCGGTTTATGCTCAAAAAAATCTTGACAGGTTCAATGACTCTTATGGCACATTTTTAATGATTTAGCTACACTTCTCTGACTCATCTTTCTAGCATTAATAAGTATACAACATTTCCATTAAATTTTATGCAGTAAACACATACAAGAGAAATTAAAAGTTCCAACATCTTTAATTGCCCCAAACACTTTCACATTCCTTAACCACATTATTCTCTTTCTTACTATAGATTCTCCCTCTACAAGTGAACACAAGACTAATAAATGTTCATTTACCATACTTATATCAGCTTTTAATGTAAGAAATAAGAAATAGGGAAAATGAGGGGAAATTTACCTTAAAACCCTTAAACCCTAATTTCTCTCTCCTTATAAATAGGAGCAATGGAATTAGAGAACCTTAGATTAAGAGATATGGTAGATTCCCAAAGTGAGAATAGCTGAAATTTCACTTAAGAAGGGCTGATGGATACCTCCTATCTATTCCTCTTGATTTTACTTTAATCTTCTAGAATTTGCAAGGTGGCATTTCCCTATTGGCCCACTTGTAGGCTTTAGAGAAAATCTCATCTTGCTCTACTCTATCTTTTTAATTTTTCCATTATTGCCTAATTCCTTTTAATTTTTTCAATTGAATCCATGTTTTACAGCTTTTACATATCCCTATGCAGCCCTACGGATCAAAATTACCAAATTACCTTATCTTTTGAATTAATTCCCACTATGTTCCATTCCATACTTATTACTTAACTTATTCATGTTACATACATATTCTTCTAGGGCCTAGGTTGGGGCTTCATATTATACATACAATAATTTGCTTATAATAAACATATTCTCAAGTCACATAAATTATCGTATATTGTCTACATTCAATTATTTCGCATATATACATTGTCCATGATTTACGGCTTTCTTGTGTGATTGGGTGCGCCTTTAATTTTCTTATGCTATGATCTTTCATGTAAGAAAAGAGAAAGAATATTTAATTTGAAAGCCATTATATCCCATCCATTAAAGGTATAAATAAGTGTGAAGTTATGAACTCTCTTTGGGTTTTGGTCACATAAGGTCGGAACACCTTTTCCCAATGTTCTATTTAGTAGTGACTCCTTATGTTAGCCTTATGGTGCCCAACAAAGATCCCTCTCAATGATTGACTACGTAACATCCTCAAACTATAACCTATTTTTGTCATCAATTATATATCATTATGCAAGCTTTATTCTATTTCTTGTTCTTATACCGATTATCACATATCTCTACAGGTGTTATTGTAACTATTCACATGTTTATCTCATTATACAACATCATACATATAATATTTTGTCTAAGTAACTCATATACTATGTATGCATATACTATTTAGTTACAAAAGTGAGCCTATTATAACTCAAACCTTCCATATTATATACATCATTACATACATATTATATTAATACAAAGTTATAGAAGATATTAATCAAGAACTTCCTATATGAACTTCTTTCCCAGACTTGTGTTGGCCTTCCTGATGTAGAGATACGTCCCAAAGCAAAAGTTGTAATTGTTGAACCTACATAGATAAACAACCCATACGAAGCTATAAATCTTAGTGAGAACAAATCACGATGGACTATAACTTACAGCGGTCATCAACAATTACTCATCATGTATCAAATTATAATATAGTAATCTTAATGACAATAACAATAATAGTAGTAGTAATAATAATAATAATAATAATAATAATAATAATAATAATAATAATAATAATAATAATAATAATAATAATAATAGATCAAAGTGAATAATTAAGAACATAAAACAAAGCTCAACAATTATATCAACATGAAATAATCATATGATTCATTGATAACATTTGAGCAATTATTCTTTCAATATATGTACTATAATTAGCCTACCTAATTTCTAAAAATGGATAATAGAAACTGTGAGGCCCCTAACATAACCCTAATTGGAATTGCATATTTTAAGTAGGATTTTATTTGAATAAGACCAAATTAAATTGAGAATGACATAAAAGTATGGGACAAGTGATAAATTATTTTGTTATTATATTAATAGCATGAAAATAAAATTTAATATTATAGTTTAATATTATCTTTGGTTATGATTGGAGTATAAAGTAATAATTTGGGATAAATTGTACAATTATGGCATTTTAGTGGTCAATTGTAAATAGAAAAATAAATTGAAGGGTCAATCTATTAAAGGGATTAAATAGAGAGGTTGATTTAAGAGATAGATTAAAAAAGGGGTCAAATTATGACATGCAAAAAGGTGTGTGATTGTTTTGTGACATGCAAAGTTTAGAAGGAGTATAAAGGAAGTTTTCCACTCATATAAATGGAAAGAGGTTAGTGGGAGAGAGAAAAGGAAATCATTTTTGCTGGTGGTTTCATCTTGGACGGTACCTTCTCTCTCTTTATTCTCCTTTCTTCTTTGTTCCCTTCTTTCAAAGGATCAAACCTTTTCCTCACTCTCAATTTTCATGGAATTTGGATGCATGTGATGATGTATGAGAGAATTCTTGAATTCAATTGCTAAGGTCAAGAGAAATTGAGCATTCTCTTCTTCTTCTCCTTTTTTTTTCAATGGTAGGATTGTATACTTTGATGGAAAGGAGGATTCTTGATTTTTAATACAATTATATGTGCTTTGTTGTAGAGGAAGATTGTAGTGAGAGGAATAAGGGCAAAGGAGTTTTGAAGGAGTAGGGATTTCTATTGGTTTTGGCTAAGGTATGGAATTTGTGTGCCTTGAGTTTATGAGATCCTTATTGTCCTATCTGATGTAGGCAAGGGAAATCTTGATTAGATGATAGAAATGTTAATGCATGTAAAAACTGAAGAAGGAATTTATATTTCTAAAAAGGATTATTCCCTAATAGTTTCACTTGGTTCTATAATTTACCGTTATAGGAGAACTTAGGATGATAAGGACTTTATCTAATTGAGATATATGTCTTCGTCATATTATGTGTTGATGGTAAAGTTATGAAATCTCATTTAAAGGTATTATTTGGAAGTATTATGAAATTTGAGGCATGAAACAGGGGTTTAAGTAATGTAAGATTAAGCATATTAATTAAGTGGAATCTATACAATACACTACAAGAAAATATGAAAATAGCAATGGAAAAATAGCAACGAAAATGATTCCGTTGCTAAATTAGCAACGGAAAACCAATTCCGTTACTATTTAGCAACGAAAAATAATTTTCGTTGCTAAAATTGGTTAAACTTTGTAGATTTAGCAATGGAAAATATTTGGTTATCTTCCATTGCTAAAAGTGGAGGGAATTTTTGGCGCCTATATTTAGCAACAGAATCTCTATTTCGTTGCTAATTAAGGCGCTAATAGATGGGGGAAAAATTTGGAACGAAAAATAGCAACGAAATATGATTTTCGTTGCTAATTTAGCAACAGAATTTCCTTTTCGTTGCTATTTTAGCAACGAAAAATAATTCGGTTGCTAAATAGCAATGGAATTTGAATTCCATTGTTAAATTGCAACCGAAATAGAATTCTATTGCTATTTTTCATATTCAATGAAAAATAGCAACTGAATTTATTTTGGGTTGCTAAATTCCATTGCTAAATTGCAATCGAATATATTTTCGGTTGCTAAAATAGCAACAGAATTTATATTCCGTTGCTATTTTAGCAACCGAAATAAATTCAGTTGCTATTTTCTTTTTTGCCCTATTGCCCTAGGTATAAATAGATCTTTTTGCTGTTCATTCATTTTTTCGTGAGCCGCAATCACTTGCCCATTTTCTTTTTTATTCTCCTCTGTTTCTCTCTTTTTCTCTCTTTTCTATGCTCCTCTAAGTGGCCTCTCATTTTATCTCCTCCGTCTTCATCATCCAAAAGATCTAAGGTTTGTATGCATTATTGTTGACCTTTTTTGTTGTTTTGTTTTATTCATAATGGTTTCAGTTTTATGGGGTTTTGATTTAACTATATACATGTTGGTGGGATGCAGCTTTCTTGGACCCAGGACCCTCTCAGTTCTTTTTCCTTAATCGGTGACTTTTCTTGCTGTTCATTGAGGAAATTTCGTTGTTTATTTTGATGGGTAACGGTTTGAGGGTTCCATTTTTGTAGAGCGAACTTTTATTGTGCTTGATAAGGATTTGGTAGAGGGAGATTTTGCTCATGGAAATCCCCGTGTGGAAGGTAAGTTCTATTTTACTTAATTTTTATTTTGTATCTTTGTTGGCAGCATGACTTTTGCTTTCAATAATTGAAATATATTTCTTTCAATTGATATTTTTGTTGCTTCTTTCATAAAGTTAGGAACTTGATCTTCGTTATGGTGGAATTAATGGTTTTGCAGATCTTTAAAGGACAGTTTTTTCTGGATCTATTAGGGTTTTTCAGATAACCCTTTTTTCTATCTCGTTTTGTTTTCAAAATGTCCACTCCATATCCCATTCCTATCACTGCTGCTCAGGTCTTCTACACTTTTTTTCTCGTCTTTATTTTACATTTTTTCCTTTATTTTTTTAATTTTGGTAGTGTTTGAATTTTGTGTTGTTAGGTTGGGACGTACTTTGTTGGGCAGTACTATCAGTTACTACAGAATCAGCCGGAATGTGTTTACCAGTTCTACAGTGATGCCAGCACCATGCTTCATATTGATGGCTTTAACAGAGAAAACGCCACTACAATGCTCGTATCTCTCTCTTTCTTTTATACATATACTCATATATCCTTGTTTCTATATATTAACTATGTTTCTAATTTTAATCCGTTATGATAGATGTCGAGAGATTAAATAATGCATTGCTGTTTCTTTTTTCCTTTTTAACTTTAGTTTGAGTTGGTTTTGTGGAAAATTGCAGTGCAAAAATGGCCTCTAGTGGGTTGTTATTTAAGAAAATCTATGGGTTGGCTTCGGATTTTTAATTTTGAGAATTATTTATTCTGTTTTGCTATTACCTAATTTGTGTGATCAATTCTTTTTAAAAATTATCTTATGATATGAAAGAGCATCCCTAATGCATGCCTAATTAATTGGTCCTCGAAACTGTTTTTTTTCTTTATGGTTACTTTCTATGGAATATTCCGCTTTGCTTGTGTAATCTACACCTCGTTTTCATGCATTCATTTCCAACCCTCCTGGAGAGAAAAAAGGTTGCAAACAAAGCATGCATCGTTAAAAAAAAATTAGATTAGGAAGTGGTCATGAATGTTGTGTTACTCACTTTTATTGGTTGTGTACATGCATTAAGAAGCACCGCTTGCTAAAATGTCCTTTCTACCTTTTTCATCATTGCCAGCACATTCATGCACTTGTTATGTCACTCAATTATGTTGGAATCAAAATGCCTTGATAGCATGGTTAATTTCCTACTGCCTTGATAGCATCCTTTTTATTAATTGTGCAGGATCCCAGGTATGGTTCACTCTCTTTCCTTTCATTTATCAAAATGGAACAAGTCTGATGCTTTTCTTCTAACTTTAATTAAAAATGATGGATAATTTATATGCTCTTTAGTTTTGCAACCAAGTATTATTATTATTATTATTATTATTATTATTATTATTATTATTATTGGTGGGCGCATTAATGAACTTTTTTGACTTCTCTCATGCCTATGTGGTTTTTATTTGATGGGTCCTAGTGATGCATATGAAGCAAAACAATGGCTGCCTATTAGCGAAGCTTTTGCTTGATAAAAATCACATATTTGTCATTGTCTTATAGATTATAGGTGAATATCTTCCTTGCTAAAGTTGGCTGTTGATGGAGAGGGTATGGTTTCAAATTTCGGCTTATGAAAATGGCAATGAAGCATCTAAATTTTCCGATTGTGGTTGATAGTTGTCCTCTGAAAACTTATTGATGCTAAAATTGATATAGCTGGTATATCATTACCTAATGCTAAAATTAAATGACATGCTTTTAGCTGACAGATTTTAGTGGTGACAAAATCATTAAATAATGAATCCCATCAACTATATAATTCAACTATTCAGAGTACATGTAGATTAAATTAAGAATACATATTGGATGTTTCAATTTTCTAATTCTTTTTAGGTATAAGTTTTGGGAAGAAATTTATGACAGATTATCCAATCAGTATTAGCTTCATTTCAAGTATAATAATTTTGTATTACATGATTTCTTTTATCCATTTCATTATATAAATGAAGGCCAATCAAGTGTAAAATTATGTCTTATAACTATAAAAATTAACTTTGTGCAGGCTACAAAATACACTATAATTGTTGCCCTAATCCAATTTATTAGATTAATTTTATTAAGTTTAGTTTGGTGGTAAGTCTAACTTGTTATATCTATACGACATTTTAGTTTGTTTGAAATATATTTATACTACATATAAAGTATTAATGGAGAAAAAAATTATGGACTAACATAAAATAATCATTAATAAAATTTGAGTAAATCTGGCAATTAGACAAATTACAAGTTTTTATGGAAATGTTTTATTATTATGTTTGATAGTTGCTCCAAATTTAAATAGGATATTTTCAATATACCAATTTTGTAAAGTTGAATACCTTGATTTGAAAATAATTATGAAAATTAATTATGAAAGTTGAATACCTATAAATCACGGAAGTTTATACTTATTCTTGATTTTAGTAATTTGCATTAGAAGCCTTTGCTGAGTTCCGTAGTTTTCGAAGATCATGTTCAATCTTATTTAATATTCAGCTTTGTTTTTCATAATTGCAATTCTATCTCCAAGTAGAAAAGCAATGTGATCTATGAACCTAGAGAATTTAGAGGCAACTTGTTGAATTTAATTGCTAACATTATCCTATTATAGTTGGGTAGATTTTTGCTTGATTTTATTACCATGTGCACAGTGAAAGTATTCTATTTTGATGATTTTGGGGTTCATCTCTTAAATTATTTGGCTCTGCTACTAATTTGATTGAGTTGCATCCGGTGTTCATTTTTTGTTTGTATTGTTTTTGTTTTTGTTGTTATTATTATTATTTGGTGACATGGTATTTAGTACAATCTATTTAATCTCTATAAAGTTTTAATTTTTCCTCAAATCAAATTCCAAGCAGTTGATTGTGCAGAGAGAATTGACTTTGCAAAATTTGTTTTCTTCTTTGAAATTCCAAGTCGTTTATTATGCAGAGAGAATTAACTGGGTATTTTATATCATTTTATGACATACTGCAGGATGTTGCAGCTTGGCTTGAGTACTTTGAGTCCAAGGCATTTAAATAGTAAGAAGCTGCACGGAATGGTATTAGAAAGCCTGATGCATCCATAGCTACCAAAGGCCACCTGAGGTGAATTAACTTAACTTTTTCCTTGATAATTAATTATTGTACTTTGTTTCTCTGCTACTTCTTTAGATAATTAATTTTCGTACCATGGCAAATTTGCTGCTATATACTGCAGTTTCGTTTGTGCCTACCACTCCTTATGATACTATGTGTTGGCTATACTTGCAAATCATAGTTTGTCTGCTAGATACTTATGTTTCACTTTACCAGGACTTTCCTAATATTTGGTTGCTCCCCTAAAGATTTTCAGGTCATGATCCAACCATTTTGAAATGTCATAAATAATTTTTTGTTTATGATGCTCTTCAGTCTATTTTCTGGCTAGGATACTATTGCATTTTTTCCTAAATTTGGCAAACTATCATGACATGCCTTCACATACTTATAATAATAATCCAAAGCTTGTTTGTAAATTTAAGAATCATTTACTATGGTTTTCACTTATATCAAGCCTCAAGAGTATTGAAGATGCATAGAAATATATGTTTACACACACACTTAATTGAGGTTTTTTTTTAGATTAAGACCAAGATAAATAAAATTACTTACTTAATGCCTTAGATTGTTTATTTAAGTTTCAATATTTTATGTATTTTGTGAGATTAATTATTAGTAATCATAGTAGTGATGGAATAGCGATGAAAAAACCGTCACAAATTTTTTATACTAGTTGCTGAATTTAGCAATGGAATTCAACTTCGGTTGCTAATTTAGCAACGAAATTTGAATTCGGTTGCTAAATTTAGCAACGGAAATTGAATTCGGTTGGTAATTTTGACCAATTCACCAAATGTTAGTGGTTATATTTTGCAACGGAATTTAATTTCCGTTGCTAAAATTAGCAACGAAATTTAATTTCCGTTGCTAAATTTAGCAACGGTATGAACTTTCCATTGCTAAAAATACCAACTGCAGAATTAGCAACCGAAATTTTCGTTGCTAATTTCCGTTGCTAAATTGTAATTTTCTTGTAGCGATAGTTGCTGAAGTGATGAAAAAGTATCGAGATTGTAAAATCTAGGTATGTCGCGCTCGCAACAATGTACTGTAAGTGAATTGTTACTTTCGCCTCTGTCGCACTCGCGACCATAGTCACGCTCACAACTTACTTGCATAGTGCATACTCTTTTTCTAGTCTTTACCATATTGTGTGGTGATAACTATGCTATTTTTGACACCACTACATAACATGTATAAAACCATAGCGTGCCAAACATTCACATGAACAGAGTATTGAAATATATATATATATATATATATATATATATAGTTAAAGGATGTTCAATGAATTGTCGAGATATTATATGATAAAAGAAACTAAATGGAATAATATGTTATAGAATTTTGTATATGAGACATATGTTATTATTAGCGACAAACAGGTACATTTTACTACTTGATTTTTAAAAAAATAAAAGAAGGCATGTGATGCATACATATGATAGTTATTAGTAGTAAGGTTAAAGAACATGATAGGATATATGTTAGGTACTTTTGAAATAAACGATGTTGTAGCAAGACTATGAACTCTTGACATACCTAAGATAAATTGTTCAAGTATTTGATCATGATGATATGCATGTTCAAACGCAGATATATGTGATATTATAAGAATACATGAATGCATGTTTATACATTGGAGAATTGTGTATTATAATATGATCATACGCATTGGCAAAATATATGATATGAGTACAAGCATAATGTTTTAAATGAACATGAAAAACTATATTGCTTACTACTAGAGTTCCACTGTGGATAGGTAGGCACCTATAAGGATATTACAGCTGCCACCATCGACCTTTTTGGTCTAAAGTACAGTTGATCCAATTGGATCATTCACAACCCTTTTGGGTTGCTTTTTGACCCTGTTTGGGTTCTTGATCAGTCCACCGTACAGTTAACCCTGTTTGGGTTCATAGTTTTGATATCTTCGGATATCCACCATTTGATACTCTTGGGTATCCACTGATCCCGTTATCCAATCTTAGAACTTAAGCAGGCTAAAGTAAAGCACTATTGTTTCACAGTTAAACACAGTATGATTTATGCATCTGATATATGATTATCATGTTCAACAGTGGTTCTTAAAGCATGTATTGGTATCTATTCACATTATGTATAGATCTCTTTATGAATTGTTTAGATTCAAGTATATTGAATTAAATGAAGGGTTACATTGTTGTTTAAGATATTGTGCTTTATTTTATACATATTCCTAATATGTAAATTTTAATGTTTTCAATTGTTTTTGTATATCATATATTTCTGACAACCATCGTGAGTGGTTATCTTTCATGTGTAGTATCCCCACTAAGCTATATAGCTTAGCACAGGTTATTTTGATTCGTGTAGATTTTGGTAGTCAAGGTTTTTGCACAGGAACATTTTCTGCATCAGGGCAGGCCAACACCAGTCTATAGAAGTTGATGTAGGAATTTTGATAAATTTTGTATAGTTCCTTACATGTTTTAATATGTTTTTGTATAGTTCCTTACATGTTTTAATATGTATAAAGTTTGTAATATTAATATATATATATATTTATGTATGTCACATGAAGATTAAGGTTTTAATAAGCTCATAGTGAGAATGCTAGTATATGCATGTATCTAGAAGCTAGAATGACTTTTTTTAAAATGTACTGGAATGCTGAATGCCTTGTATGATAGTGAAATGACTAAAATAGTTGAATCTAGTAATATTAAAACAGTGGGCTGCATAATGAGTCACTATGCTTATTCAAAATGAAATGTACATGAATGATGTGAGAAGCCTAATTAGAATACAAGTTATATGATTAGACGGATCAGGTGATATGAATGCATATAGATGTTAATCGAGTTAATTGATTAACATCACATGTTTTAAGTAGATTGCATTATTCATTATAGAGATGTTAGCTTGGGGTGTTTGAGGAACTATGGATACCCATAGGTATAAAACATATGAATACCAGTGGGTATTAAACACTTTGGATATCCAGAGATATAGAATCTATGGACCCAAAATGGGTCGAACTATAGTCCCAAAAAGGGATGGACTATAAAACCAAACAAGGTTGAACTATAGCAGCTTCAACTTTATCCCTATAGGCATGCCTATCTATCCATAACTGATCACTATTTGCAGGCATTAACAATGTACATATACATTTCAAATATCATGCTTGTACTTTTACTATGCAATCTTGTATATATACAATCATATACAAAGATAGACAATCTATGGTATATATATACATGTATATTTAAGCTCAGATATCAATACAAGTAATTGTAAATATATAACACTGTAACCATATAATTTAACATGATATCATATAAGCATGAGCATGTAGGCATATTCATGTTAGCTCAAATAAGTAATAAATAACATGATTGTTCATATGTTTGCCATATAACATGTTTCTTCATGTTCATACAAAACTTTACCATATGGTGCCATCATATTTCGATATATTTATACTATATTATATGTTAACTCTTCATTGTTAATTAATCTTAAGTTCTTTGACTTTCCCTCCTTACAAGATCTCAACATTATAGTCATACATACTAGGTTTGATAAGATTTTGATTGTTCATATTATGTTGGGTTGGTATTTATAAATATTGAGGAATTGCTTTAAGAATAAAGGAGAGAAAATGAATAAGTTTGACAATATTAGGTTGCGACTACGACAAAAATCATGAATGCAACAATATTGGCTTACAAGTGAAGAAAGAAACAGAAGAGAATTAATGGAGAAATAGGTGGGCTCTATCACAAGTGCGACAAGACCGTGGGTGCGACAGTGTCGGACTCATTTCCTCTGCTTATAATTACACCAGCTCAAACATAGAAAATTCATCTTACATGTCTATAAATTTTCGTTCAAAATTTACTTTTGGCATATTACACTTTTAACACTATGTATCTATATAAGAATCATCAACAAATCAATTAAAATTCAATTATTTAAACTCCAATTCTTCAGCTAATCATATAACATAGCATTATACTTTTTTTGGAAATTTTGACTAAGGTGTTAGAGAGTATGCCCAAGAGCCCATGTAATAGGGATATTTTTCATATATATAAAATTTATATTATTAATAAAAGGAATCATTCATTTATTAATGCTATGTTTAAATACATGAGTTTGTAAATCTTAAATTAATAAATGAAGTCCTAGATATTATAAACACAGTGCAAAGGCAATCATGAAGGTGTTCATGATGTGAGATGTCCATTGCATGCAAATGTGTTAATATCTAAATATCCCTAGTCATAGAATTAACAAGATAGGACATTGTTAATTTCGACAGACTAGCACATGTTATGCTTCTTGAATGGTTCAAGCAGTGGTTCTCATAATTGTGATTATGGAAGATAATCAAAGCTAACATGTGGATGCTTGTTAGAAGAACAAGTTCATTGGAGACCTGCAAAGAGAATCCTCACATGGATATTAAATCTATGTCAGTGAGGAATCTCTTCATATCGGTTGTGCAAGTATCCTTAGACTTGATATCACCAAAGTTATCTTAAGTAGCAAGTGGTATACTTTGACTCCATAACTGATTACTTCCAACTGGGAGTGAACATAGTTAGGAGATTGGGTATATCATGACCTACTTGAAGATAGATGAGTGATTGACAAAGGATTCACCATCCCAGATTTAATAAGGGAAGTTATCTTGCATGATTCTATAATTACCTTGTTCAGAGAATCTCTGGCCAAAGTAAAATACCAAGATGGATAGAGATCCATGGAGGGCATTTTGGGAACAATGGTTAAATTAATAAAACATACATAATTAGATTTATATGAGTTGACAGAAATCCATACTCAGAATCTAATTGAAATAAGAGTGGTGAAAGGAGTAATTGCATGGTAACTGTTTCTATGGAAGGGTATAGTCAAACCACATGACTTTCCTGACATTTGGGTAGTCATGATTCCTAGCTAGAGGCCAATCATGAATTGTATAATGATGTATCAAAATATCAATAGGGATTGATAAAATGATTTAAAGGAGTTTAAATGATGTGAGTTTTGAATAGAACTCACAATTACATATTATACTGCCAACATGGACAGGAACCCAATAGGTCACACATATATAGAGAAAAAGGATAAAATGGTAAAATGACAAGGATAATAATATTTTATATTATTATGAGGGTAGAGAAGTGAATAAGATAGTAATTAATTAATGAGTTTAATTAATTATGATCAAGTTAAATTGTGCGCGAAACTTTTGAGAAATGTTCTGTAAGTTGGACCTGATTAAAATAATGTATTTCATGATTAATTATTATTGTCTTATAAGTGTTATAGGACTACTATAAGTGTTATAGGACTAATATATTAATTAATAAGTCCATTGGAGGAGTTATAAAGGGGCAAGAGGAATGGAGCTGGTGTGGAAGCCCATCTGTAGAGGGCCACATGCCAACTCCATACAGAAGGCCTTAGATGTCTTTTTCTTACACCAAATTAATTTATATATGTTACATAAGTGTTATGGAACTTACATATTTAATTTGGTTGGATTTGAAATCCATTTGGGTATTTAAATCCAATTAGTTGCACAAAGGGCCTAGTTTGTGGGTTTTGTACATAGTCTTTTATGAAAAGGATTAAATTGGATTTAATTAAGCCCAAATGATTATAATTAATTTCAGAGGCTCAATTAATAATTCTCCAGCAATTTTAAAAGAGCCCAATCTCATTAAGGAGTTGGAATTTTAACCTAACTATAAAAGGCCAACTAATGAGGAACTAAGGTTAAGTGATTAAACAAAAAGAAGGACCTTTTCTCTTATCCTCTCTCTCTCTCTTTTATGCCACCTCCAAGCTAGCTTCTTGGAATTTCGGCCAGCCCTAGTTTGATACGAATTTTTTGGTTCAATTTATCCTTTTCTAGTGTGGATTACTCATTGGAGGTGTTCGATTTTTGACACTGTGGTTTGCGACAACCCGGTGTGAAGTAAAATCAACTGTTCAACAAAAATCAAAGGTGATTTTTCTTATTCTCATATAGTTATATTGTGTATTCATGGTATGATCAGATCTAATGGTTAAATAATTTTAAAATTTTGCTCATGTATAAGATGCATGTAACCGTTAAGCTCCAACATAGTATCAGAGCCATGGTTTTTCCATGGATATACAATTCTATATTTTTCTGCGAAATAAGTTTTGTTTTATTTTGAGTTATCTATTTCATGAACTTTAAATTATCAGATTTAATTGTTCATGAATGAGAAATATTGATTTCTGGATGTGATTGTGATCAAATAAATTTGTTGGAAAAAAAACGAAACTTTTGAAGAATTGTGCCTAGGGTTTTGCGTGAAACCCATGGAATTTTAAGGGGCTGTTCTAATTTGATTTCTTATTGGTCCATTAAAACATCATTTAGATGATTTTTTTGTGTTTAATATGTGATATTGAGCCGTAAGATTGAATGAAATTAAAATCGAACAAGTTTTGTATGAAAACTAGTTTAGTCGAAAAGTTCGATAAATTGGTGTTCTTCATATGTTCTTGATGTGCTCTTGGTTAGAACAATTTTTAACCTTCTAAATCTGATATATATGATATATTAAAGTATTTTTAATTAATTTGATTAATTGAAATGGGCCTTAAATTAATTTGATTAATTTTAATTCATTAAAACCATTTAATGAGCTTAATTATGTTTACGGACTTAGTTTAAATTAATGAATGACTTGGTGGGCCCAAGGAGCTGATTTAGATTAAACATTATAAACATTAATTAAGTTCATTAATTGGTTTTAAGGGCTGGAGTGGGCTTGGCTCATTCCAAAAGGCCCAAATGGTCCAAAAGACACAAAACTAGTTTGTGTGTGAACACATTTAGGGTTTTCTTTTGTGTGTTTCGGCCTACACTTGTTTTTAAGCCCAAAATTGATTATTTTAATTATTTAATATGATTAATTAATTAAATAATCAATTTATAATTAATTAATAATCAATTGGATTGATTATTAAGGCAAGAACACATGCATGCAAAAAGGTTTCCTAAAATAAAAGTTTCCAAAATGGAAAAAGTTTCCTAATTTGATCACATCATCAAAATAACTCAAAATATTATTTCAAAGGTTGAAACAAAGTTAGTAATCCATTTCTTTATGCATTAGAAAGGCATATAAGGGTGTATGATTGGCATGATGGATAGTTATGGACAAAGCCCAATGTGATTGAGCATTATGCATGTTTTGGCCCAATGAGGACTTTCATATCCCGACCACTTGTTTTTGGTTTGTATTTCATTTCAAATTGTAATATGTAATTAGATTACTTAGATTAGAATTAGAAATAGAGATGGAGACCACTATCAAGGAGCAAGATGGGCCGGATGGAGATCCAACAAGCTTGAAGATAATGTAATCATTTTCTTGTTTGAATCATGCATACTACCTAGGTGTGACCTTTTGATTTCCCTCTTGGTTCGGGGAAATCAATGTAGTGAAGTCCATAACTATACCATATTTGTATGCTTATATTTATGTGATAGATATAGGATGCATACCAATGTATGCCAACCATGTATGATGAGACTTAATTAACTAAAACCCTCAAACAAATACTAAGGTATATAAGCCTTCCATTAATTTGAGGAGAACCAGAGTTCTTTATAGTGTGGGTTGTTGACCACAGTCAAGCTCACATTATATCGAATATGTTCAAATATAATTAAATGGGTCATCTTAGCTAGCCCGTTAGCTTGTTGACCATAGTCAAGGCTAATGGTTATAGAGGCAAGATTAGAGAATGCATATACGATATGCATGCATCAAGAGTTGATAACCTAATGATCCAATAGTTATGTAGAGACACAATTGGTATATAGATACCTATCTTTAAAGGGTATGGAATTTGGCTTGTTGACCACAGTCAATGTCAAATTACATATCAAGGATTGGATATTGGCCCACTAAGAAAACCATCGGGTTTTCTCGGATTAAATAGTGAGGGCTATTAATTCTCAATAAAATAGTGGGAGTAAATGGATTAATTAAAGACCTTATTAATGCATACATATATATGAACATACTCTCATATCTTTTCTTTTTCACATCTAGGTCATCATCATCAACACATGAAACATTAATATACGATCAATCTTGGATAACAAGCTGGTTGGCAGCAACTATTCTGACTAGATCAGGCAAGTGAGAATTGTTCTCAGAGCTGAATAGATCCACTATGTCTTGGATAAAGATCCACCACCACTTCCATCAGATGATGCCGTTGATGAGATCAAAGACAATTATCGAAAATACATGGAGGATAGTGAAGCAGAAGCATGTCTGATGTTGGGTGCTATGTCCTCGGAGCTTCAGAAGCAACATAAGATGATGGATGCTAGAACCATCATTTTGCATCTAGAGGAGCTATATTCTTCTCAAGCTAGAACTGAGCAGTATGAGATTGCTCGAGCTCTATTTAGCTGCAAAATGGTGGAAGGCACTTCAGCTGCTACTCATGCATTGAAGATGTATGGGTACATTGAGCATTTGAGTAAACTTGGCTATGTTATGGACAATGATTTATACATAAATTTAATTTTGTACTCATTGGCTCCAAGTTATGCACCTTTTATGCTTAACTTCAACATGAACAAGATCCAAGTATCCATTCCTGAATTAATCAATATGCTTAAGACAGCTGATGGATCATTTAAGAAGGATCCAAAAAGTGTCATGGTTGTCACTTCTTCTAAAGGCAAGAAGCAGAAGAAGAAGAAGAAGATAACCAAGGCGCAGCCAAACATAGTGGGATCTCCAAGAAGAAGGTTGCCAAGAAAGAGAATCACAAAGAAACTTGCTTCCATTGTGGAAAGAATGGTCATTGGAAGCATAACTACAAGGCCTATCTAGATTCTCTCAAGGAGAAGAAGCAAGCTGATGCTTCTACTTCAGGTATTCATATGATTGAAATTAATACTTATTTTATTGCTTCAAAACAATCTTGGGTATTAGATACCGGATGTGGATCTCACTTATGTAATGATCTATAGGGGCTTAGAAGCTTTAGAAGAGTTGGAAAGGCAGAGATATGTTTGCAGTCAGCTACTGGACAAAATATCTCTACAACAGTTGTGGGGACTTACTATTTGCCTCTTCCTAGTGGATTAGTACTGGAATTAAATAATTGTTATTATGTTCCAGCTTTGTCCAAAAGTATTATTTCTTTCAGTTGTTTGATGAACGATTATGATATTTCTTTAAAGGACAAATGTTACATTTTTAAGAACAATATGTTTTATGCGAAAGCTATCATTAAGAATGGTATATGTTTTCTTGATTTAATTAAAGAAGTCATAATGTGGATACCAAGAGAATGAAACATGATAATCTAAATACCTCATACTTATGGCATTGTCGTTTAGGCCATATAAATAAAAAACGCATGACCAAATTGCACAAGTCAGGTGATTTGGGATCATTTAATTATGAATCATTTGATATATGCGAATCTTGTTTATTGGGAAAAATGACAAAAGCTCCCTTTGTTGGTAAAGGAGAACGAGCTAAAATGGTTTTGGACTTAATACATTCAGATGTACGTGGTCCAATGACTACACATGCTAGAGGAGGTTACTCCTACTTCATTACTTTCATAGATGATTATTCCAGGTTTGGATATATCTATCTAATGAAATATAAATCAGAAGCATTTGAAAAGTTCAAAGAATTCAAAAATGAAGTAGAGAAACAACTTGGCAAAACTATTAAAACACTTAGATCAGATCAAGGTGGAGAATACTTAAGCCAAGAGTTTTAGGATTATCTTAGAGATAATGGGATTTTATCTCAATAGACTCCACCATATACACCACAACACAATGGCGTATCTGAAAGGAGAAATCAAACCCTATTAGATATGGTTCGATCAATGATGAGCCAAGCGGACTTGCCTGAGTCCTTTTGGGGATATGCACTAGAAACTGCTGTTTATGTGTTAAACAGAGTTCCTAGTAAATCGGTTGATGTTACTCCATATGAGATGTGGAATAACAAGAAACCCACGCTTTCTCATATGAAAGTATGGGGTTGTCCTGCTTATGTGAAGAGGACAATGTCAGACAAACTGGATGTTAAGTCTGACAAATGTTTATCTGTGGGATATCCAAAAGAAACATTTGGATATTATTTCTATCATCCCTTAGAACAAAAGATGTTTTTTTCAAGGCATGTTGTCTTCTTGGAAAGAGAATTTCTCCTACGAGAGGACAGTGGGAGTAAAATTGAACTTGGTGAAGTTCAAGACCCACAAATAGAAGATGATTAACCGATTGAACCTGAAACTGAATTTCATAATGATGAGATTGCAGTTGAACCTGATTATACACAAAATCATAGAAGATCTACTCGGATGCGTTCTATCCCTGTGAGATATGGATTTCACATTGATTCGGATAGAGGCATAACTATAGTAGAGGACAATGAGCCTACAAGCTATCAAGAAGTTTTGAATAGTTCAGAACGTGATTTATGGTTTAAGGCTATGCAGTCTGAAATGGACTCCATGTATGAGAACAAAGTATGGACTTTAACTCAACCACCTGAAAGGATTAAACCCATAGGGTGCAAATGGGTCTTCAAAAAGAAAATCAACATGGAAGGTAATATAGTTACCTATAAAGCTCGCTTAGTAGCAAAAGGTTATCGTCAAAAAGAAGGTATTGACTATGATGAAACTTTTTCTCCTGTAGCGATGCTTAAGTCTATAAGAATACTTTTAGCCATTGTAGCTCATTATGATTATGAGAATTAGCAAATGGATGTGAAGACAGCTTTCCTTAATGGAAATCTTACTGAGGATGTGTATATGACACAACCAGAAGGGTTCACATCAGGAAATGGCGAAAAGGTATGCAAGCTTTAAAGATCCATTTATGGATTGAAGCAAGCCTCTAGGAGCTGGAACATTCAATTTAATGAGACAATCAAAGAGTTTGGTTTCTCACAGAATGAAGATGAACCTTGTGTGTATAAAAGGGTCAGTGGGAGTGCAATTGTCTTCCTAGTTCTATAGGTAGATGACATATTGATCATAGGAAATGACATTTCTCTTTTCCAATCTATTAAAATATAGTTATCCAAGCAATTCTCCATGAAAGACCTTGGAGAAGAATCTAATATTCTGGGAATAAGGATCTATAGAGATAGATCGAATAGGTTGCTAGGGCTTTCTCAGTGTACATATATAGATAAAGTATTGAAGAGGTTAAATATGGATCTCTCTAAGAAAGGGTTTATACCCATGGTGCATATGAAACACCTTTCTAAGTCTATGTGTCCGCAGACACTAGAGGATAGAGAGAGCATGAATAGAATACCATATGCATCTGCAATTGGTTCTATCATGTATGCTATGTTATGTACACGTCCAGATGTAGCATTTGCATTGAGGGAAGTTATCTCGCATGATTCTATAATTACCTTGTTCAGAGAATCTCTGGCCAGAGTAAAATGCCAAGATGGATAGAGATCCACGGAGGGCATTTTAGGAACAATGGTTAAATTAATAGAACATACATAATTAGATTTATATGAGTTGACAAAAATCCATACTCAGAATCTAATTGAGATAAGAGTGGTGAAAGGAGTAATTGCACGGTAACTATTTATATAGAAGGGTATAGTCAAACCACATGACTTTCTTGACGTTTGGGTAGTCATGATGCCTAGCTAGAGGCCAATCATGACTTGCATAATGATGTATCAAAATATCAATAGGGATTGATAAAATGATTTAATGGAGTTTAAATCATGTGAGTTTTGAATAGAACTCAAAATTACATATTATACTGCAAAAATGGATAGGAACCCAATAGGTCACACACATATAGAGAAATAGGATAGAATGGTAAAATGACAATAATAATAATATTTGATATTATTATGAGGGTAGAGAAGTGAATAAGATAATAATTAATTAAAGAGTTTAATTAATTATGATCAAGTAAAATTGTCCGTGGAACTTTTGAGAAATATTATGTAAGTTGGACCTAATTGAAATAATGTATTTTATGATTAATTATTATTGTCTTATAAGTGTTATAGGACTACTATAAGTGTTATAGGACTAATATATTAATTAATAAGTCCATTAGAGGAGTTATAAAGGGGCCAGAGGAATGGTGCTGGTGTCGAAGCCCTTCTGTAGAGGGCCACACGCCAACATAATACAGAAGGGCTTAGAGGTCTTTTTCTTACACAAAATTAATTTATATATGTTACATAAGTGTTATGGAACTCACATATTTAATTTGGTTCGATTTGGAATCCATTTGGGTATTTAAATCCAATTAGTTGCACAAAGGGTCTAGTTTGGGGGTTTTGTGCATAGTCTTTTATGAAAAGGTTTAATTTAGATTTAATTAAGCCCAAATGATTATAATTAATTCTAGAGGCCCAATTAATAATTCTCTAGCAATTTTAAAAGAGCCTAATCTCATTAAGGAGTTGGAATTTTACCCTAACTATAAAAGGCCAACTAATGAGGAATTAGGGTTAAGTGATTAAACAAAAAGAAAGACCTTTTCTCTTATCCTCTCTCTCTCTTTTATGCCACCTCCAAGCTAGCTTCTTGGAATTTCGGCCAGCCCTAGTTTGATATCAATTTTTTTGTTCAATTTATCCTTCTCTAGTGTGGATTACTCATTGTAGGTGTTCGATTTTGGACACTGTGGTTTGCGACAACTCGGTGCGAAGTAAAATCAACTGTTCAAAAAAAATCAAAGGTGATTTTTCTTATTCTCATATAGTTATATTGTGTATTCATGGCAAGATCAGATCTAATGGTTAAAAAAATTTAAAATTCCTCTCATGTATGCGATTCATGTAACCATTAAACTCCAACATAAGGTCACTCCAAGATTATAAGTTTTCATATGTCTTTGATTCATTAGAGTTCATCTTAACCCAACTAATCGAATCACATTTAAAATGATTTCTCCTTACGAATCTAAGGTTGCATCCATTATTTTCTTTATGCTCTATTTTGAGAATTCAACTTCATTGTTTAATTTAACCTATATACATGAACACATGCAGAAGTCATTATCTCATCTCCTAATTTAGCTTTGATTTAATCACATTCTACTAAAGTATCACACATGCATGTCAACATTCACACCAAGTTTGCATACCTTAGCTGAAATCCACAATCTTTCTTCAATCTTTCACCACTTTCACGACATGAAATTATACTTTTTGTGTCAACTCTTTTAGTGACGCAATAATTTTTGTCACTAATTATAACTTACCACGGCGAATTGGTTAAAACATCACCATATTATCTATTACTGTAACAAAATTGTTTTGTGTAACTTTATGTTTACATTTTTGTCACCAATAGGTTAATTTTGTGATGAAAAATATATTTCGTCATTGTATCTTTAGGACGGAAAATTTTCCACTTTTTTTAGGGAAAAATTTTGAATGACAAAATAATAACTTATTATAACATATAAATTCGTCACAAAATATTTATTTTTTGTGTTGAATTACTTTTGTCATAACTAGATAAATTTAGTGACGATAAAATTATTTTGTCAAAAATAAGATATCGAGACTAAAAAAAATTCTAATTTTTTTGAAAAATTTTAGTTCCAAAAAAATGTTATTTATAATAAATAAATCTGTCA
This sequence comes from Excoecaria agallocha, assembly GCA_037975025.1. NCBI lineage: Eukaryota > Viridiplantae > Streptophyta > Magnoliopsida > Malpighiales > Euphorbiaceae > Excoecaria > Excoecaria agallocha. The sequence continues at coordinate 556,728 of CM075816.1, forward strand.
TAAAAAATAAATATATTATGATGAAATACAAGTTTATCACTCTTGATATGGATGAAAAGTTTCTTGTCTTTTTCTTTTAGAAGGAAAAAATTTAATGACAAAAAATAACTATTTGTGACATATATATTCATCAAGAAATACTTATTTTTTGTGACATCAATTATTTTTGTCACACTTTAATGAATTAGTGCAGAGAAAATTATTTCATCACAATAATTTTATTCATGATAAATAAATATGTCATAAAAATGAATATATTATGGCAAAATACAATTTCGTTACCAGCACAATCCATTTGTGACAATAATAAAATTTTGTCATAATTGGTTGTAATGTTAATGTACAATAAATACGAGATACAATTTCGTTACCTTTAATGTGGAGGGAAAATTTTTATCCATTTTTTTGAGGAAAAAAATTTAACGACAATAAAATAACTATCTGCGATATATAAATTTGTAATGAAATACTTATTTTTTATGACATAAAATATTTTTGTCACGATTTAATGAATTAGTGATGATAAAATTATTTCATCACATTAATTTTATTCATGACAAAAAAATATGTCACAGAATTGAATATATTATGACAAAGTACAATTTTGTCACCAGTATAATCAATTTATACAATAATAATATTTTGTCATAATTGGCAGTTATATTAATATACGATAAACAAATTATTTAATAAAAATTAATTGAATTTATGACAAATAAATATGTCAAAAAAATAAATATATTGTAACGAAATATAAGTTTATGACCAATACAATAAGTTTGTGTAACAATAATATTTTGTCACAATCGACTGTAATAAAAAAATGCGATAATTGAATTATATTATAAATAAATTATTTTATGTATACTATATAATTTGATCCCAATAAATTTTATAATAACAAAAAATAGTTTGTTCAGTACATTGTTAGAAAAATAATTAAATTATATATAAACGATAATTAATTAATAATTTAAAATAAATTATATTATTTATTAAAATAAAATATTTTAATCTAAATTAAAAAATGGTAAAAATTATATATGCTAAAAGTGATCTTTAAAAAGCGATAGCATTAAACAAGCATTGTATATTTTATCTTTAATTTTCTTCTATGGTGAGAAAGGAAACCATTTGCTACAAGGAAACTAGAGAGATTTTTTATAAAAAAATTCAAAATTTATGAAAATAATTGGTGAAAACCGATTCTTTTTTGGCAGAAAAAATTAGGGTGTGTTTACTTATAGAAAATAATTTTATGTTTTCTATTTTCTTCGAAAATTGGAGTATTTATTTTCCATAGAAAATTTAAAAAACGCGTTTATTTATCAACAAATGAAAAAATAAAGCGTTTATTTTTTGTATATATATATATATATATATATATATATACACACACATACACACATATATATATACATACATACATACACATATTACATGTATATATATGCATACATACATACATACATACATACATATATTTATATATGTATGTGTGTCTGTATGTACATATATATATATATATGTGTGTGTGTGTGTGTGTGTGTGTGTATACATATGTAGATGTATATGCATATGTATGCGAATATATGTATACATATGTATATGTATATGTATATGTATATGCATATGTATGTGAATATATGCACATACATACACATGTATTTATGAATACATACATATGTACATGTATGTGTATGAATGTATATACATATATATACATATACATCTGCACATATATGTATGTATGTATGTATGTATGTATGTATGTATGTATGTATGTATGTGGACATACATATACATGTATATGAATATGTATATGTGTGTATGTGCATATGTAAATATGTATATGTATATGCATAAATACATATTTATATGTATATGCATTTATATAGATACATACATGCATGCATGTATATAGATACATACATGTATGTATGTATTTATATTGTATATGTATATGTATGCATATATATGCACATATATATACATATGCATATGTATGTGTATGTATGTATATACATATATATATACAAATCCATATGTATGTGTATGTATGTATATACATATATATACATATCCATATGTACGTATGTATGCATGTACTACATATACATATACATGCACATGCATATTCTTATGTATGTTTGCACATACAAAAACTTACATATGCATATATATGTTTATGTATATTTATGTATGTACATATATATGTGTGTGTGTTAATATTATTTAGAAAATTGAAAAACATCTTTTATTAGTTTCACAATTTTTTTTTATTTTGGAAAACTGAAAAATTTATTTTTTGTTTTTTTATTTTAGAAAACTAGCAAAAATAAATATGATCTCTATTTTCTATTTTCTATGGAAAACTTTTTTGAAAAACTGGAGCAGTTTTCTGTAAGTAAACATGCCTGCAGTTTTCATCTCTTACCCAATCTTTTAATCCCTTATCATATTCCTCTTTTTCTTAATGTAAATCTAGTTTTTTCATAAATAATTTCAAGTTCCCTTTATAGTGTATGTTTTCTTATTCTTCTTCTCTATTTAATTTCAAGTTCCCTATTTTCAAGCTCATGCGAAAATAGTTTAAATGAAAACTTTGCCAGTTCATTAACTAGTTGGCTCTCTAGATCTTTAAAAGAAAAATAATGAAATATACATATATATATATATATACAAAAATAGCAACAAAATAGGCCCAAACTCTCTCGACTCTCTCCTTGATTCTTTTTATCTCTCTCTGGTTAAAGCTATCTCACTTGGAATCGAAGTTATCTCACTAAAGCTTTTTCTCTCTGCTGTGAGGATTCTTTTGCCTCGCCGCTGCTAATCCAAGCTGTCACCATTGCCATTTGCTCTGTTTCATTTGGAAGGTAAGTTATGAACCTATATCATGAGAGCAACTATTCCTCATCTCTTTCTTTCAATTTCTTACAATTGGTACCATTTTATAACATGTTAAGTTTTGTTTGTTTTCCATTTAATCCTTTTGTTGGTTGCATCTTAAGATTCCCCTTTCAGGTTATTTGAGTTGTAACACTTTAATTATTGTTATTTTATAAATTTCTCTGCTATTAATTTGTTATGTTTAATTCTTTTTTATATTTGGGACATACAGCCGATTTAGTCTTATTGCGTTATGAATTTTGAACATTAAAATTTGTCAAATTTATATGCTATATTGGTTTAATTTTTGTTTGGGTGAAATCAAAGAGCTTGATAATGTTTTAAATGTGTATAAGACGTTTGATTATTTGCTTAAAGGAACTATTATATTGTAGTTCATAGTATCATTTCTCTGTGCTCTATTTGTCCTCTGTTCCCTTCAAGAATTTGTTGTTTTTACTTTATCCCTTATTTTTTGCATCATTTAGCAGCTTTACTCTTCCCTAAGGACGGGTACTATATCCTACATGGGTCTTAAGATTTTCATTTTTTAGTGTTGTATGTTTATCCTTTTTTGTTTGGCCTGGTGGCTTTGCATCTTATTTGAATAAAATTTCAGCTTATAAAAAAAATTATGGGGCTGTATTATTTTTGTTTCTCCAATCTATATGCCTACTGAAGAAATTTCATTATAAGGCTTGTTGGTCCATAATTATTAATGTTTTGGTTTTTTCCTAGAGATTACAACTTCCAATATTAAAATAAAAATTATAAATAATGGTTGCTAAGTTGATAGTGGTAATATTATTAGAAGCAAAATTAGCATCTAGAGGAAGAGTAGCTCAGAATTGAATTTTTAGCAAATAAGAAATTATAAACAAATCTCTAAATGAAAATAGCAGCTCTGAATTCCAATAAAGTTTTAGATTTTTAACTTGTTACTAGTTATGCATTTGTTATCATTCAGTTGAAAAACAAGTAAACATGGAAAGGTGTTTCACCGCCCACACATGGTAAGTACCGCATTCTTTTTTTATTTGGCACATACAACCTATTTAATCTTATTGTGTTTTGAATTTTAAACATTAAAAGTTGTTATATATATATGCTACTTTGGTTTAATTTTTGTTTGGGTGAAATCAAAGAGCTTGGTAATGTTTTAAATGCATATACGACATTTGATTATTCGCTTAAAGGAACTATAATATTGTAGTTCACAGTATCATTTCTCTATGCTCTATTTGTCTTTTGTTACCTTGGTTTAATTTTTGTTTAGCTGAAATCAAAGAGACTGACAATGTTTTAAATGTGCATATGACGTTTGATTATTTGCTTAAAGGAACTATAATATTGTAGTTCACAATATCATTTCTCTATGCTCTATTTGTCCTTTGTTCCTTTTAAGAATTTGTTGTTTTTACTTTATCCCTTTTTTTGCATCATTTAGCATCTTTACTCTTCCCTAAGGGCAGTTGTTGTAACCTGCTAGGGTCTTAAGATTTTTGTTTTTTGGGGCTGAATGTTTATCCTTCTTTGTATGGCTTGATGGCTTTGCATCCTGGTTGAATAAAGTTTCAGCTTATAAAAAAAATGATAAAGCTGTATTATTTTTGTTTCTCCAATATTTGTAGAAAAAATTTTAGCATCTAGAGGAAGAGCAGCTGTAAATTAATTTTTTTCAAAATAAGAAAATATAATCAAATCTCTAAATGAAAATAGTAGCTCTGAATTCAAATAAATTTATAGATTGTTAACTTGTTACTACTTATGCATTTATTATCATTCAGTTGAAAAGCAACTACACATGGCAAGGTGTTTCACCGCCTAACCTAATACCACATTCTTAAAATATGGTCATCGGTTGTTACTCATTCTTTTATTAGTTTGTAGATTTATGTTTTGACCTAAAATGAAATTCTTTAGCTTGCAAATTAAAACAGCAAAATCAATTTCTTCAATTTACTTTAGTGTTATCCTTACTTTTCCTTATTCATCTTTCTTCTTAGGAGTATTATTATTTCCACATAGAGAATTTTTGTTTTAATTCCATGGCCTGTAGGTTATGACAGCAAAATCATAACAACTTGGACTCGTTCTAATAACACTATGATATTTTTTTTAATCTGAACATTTTCCCTTCTCTAACTACATGTACTGTTTTTGTTTCATTATGTTATGTTTGAATATTTTGGAGTTTAATTTTTGTTTCTTGATTTATGTTTTAATCTGAATATTTTCCCTTCTCCAACTACTTATACCAATCATTGCATTATGTTATGTCTTCAGGTCTCAAGGCTATAATTCAGTCTTGTACTACATTCAATAGGTGAATAATTGAGATTTGAGGGTAAAGAATTGACATGTGTCTCGCTTCTGTTGGCGTGGGCCAAGACTTACTGACGAGTTATGTAATTTTAACCATGAAAGCACGAACGACTCAGCCTATGGGCCCTTTTACTGAAATTGTAAACGTCGATTTTTTTTAATAAAAATAAAAAAGATTGTTCTATTCTTTTTCTTAATCCATTTTATCTTGGGCCGAAGGAATAACAATGAAAAATAATATCCAAATGAATTTTCAAACTCTAATTTACTCAAAATAAAATCATAAATATATTTGATTACAGGTTTTTTTTAGTAATCTGATTATTTGAGATTTGAAGTGATCAGTAGTTTTATTTGACAGAATATATTAGAGTGTGATAGTTCTTGGTGGTGGATTTTAGAATTTGAAATTATTCAAAGGTAATCTAGTCCATGGCTTATTTGGACGAGTGTGGATTTAACCTTATTTATAATTATGCGATTTGAATTTGAATTGATATAGAAATAAAAAGATAAAAGAAAAATTAAATTAGTTGTGATTTTGATAAGAATGCTTTCGCAAAATAAAGCAATTAAGGACATTATGAAATAATGAAAATTTATGACTTGTTGCATGAATTAGGTGAAAAATATTACCAAATAGATAAAACCAATGAGGAAAATGAAGAACATAACACTTATCCAAGTGTTCGACCCGATTATCTTGAATTTCTCGTGAAGGATGCTAATACAAAGTTATATCCTGGGTGTAAGAAACTCTAAACGTTTTCTTCTATTATCAAGTTGTTCCATTTAAAAGTATATAACAAGATAAGTAATAAAGCAATAGATATGTTATTGAAGCTAATTAAAGAAGCATTACCTAAATTAGAGACACTTCCAAGCTCTTATTACAAGGCAACAAATTTTTTACCAGATCTTGGGTTGGGATATGAATTCATTCATGCTTGTAAGTATGACTGTGTCTTATTCTGGAAAAAAATAAAGATTATGGGTCTTGTTCCATATGTGGTACTTTTAGGTGGAAAATTAATGGTGGATAGGGAAAATAGATAGCTCTTAAAATTTTACGATACTTTCCAGTAAAGCCTAGGTTACAAAGACTATTTATGTCTTATAAAATATCAAAGAAAATGGTTTGGCATCATGACAAGCATGTTGATGATTAATATATAAGGTACCCAGCTGATTCTGAAGCTTTAAAAGACTTTGATAATAAGTTTCCTTGGTTTGCAAATGATTCTTGCAATGTAAGGCTTGCTTTAGCTGCAGATGGTTTTAATCCATTTGGTAATTTGATTAGCACTTACAATATATGGCCTCTGATTTTATAGCCATTGAGCCTTCCACATTAGGATTGCATGAAACTGCCATTTTTTATGATGTCTTAGTTAATTCAAGGACCAAAGTCTCCAGGAAAAGCTATTGATGTGTACTTAGGCCATTAATAGATGAATTAAAGGAACTATGGATAGAAGGGCTTGAAACAATTGATGTTTCTTGTCAAAATATTTTCCAAATGCATGCGGTTGTATTATGGACAATAAATGATTTTCTCGCATATAGTGATTTATCTGGTTGGAGTACTAAGGGTTATATGGCATGTCCAGTTTGCAATGATCAAACTTGCTCTCAATTATTGCGCAAAAAAAATATGTTACATGGGACATTGTCAGTTCTTACCAAAAAATCATAGTTAGAGAAAAAGATGGAAGTTTAATGGTAAGAGAGAAAGTAAAGAGGCACCTACTAAATTAAATGGGAATGAATTGTTAAAATAGTTAGATAAATTGACTATTGTGACACCAAGAAAACATCTAAACAACAGAAAGAGAAAGTGCACTTTAGAAGAATTAAATTGGACTAGACGTAGTATATTTTTTGAGTTGCCTTATTAGATTAAGTTGAAATTAAGGCATAAATTAGATGTAATTCATACAGAAAAGAACATTTGTGAAAGTTTTTTAGGAACCATGATAAATATTGATGGAAAAACAAAAGATACTGTGAAGGCAAGGCAAGATTTAGAATACATGGGAATCTGTAAGGAGCTACACTTGGTAAGAAGCAATGACAGAAAATATGAAATGCCTATAGCATGCTATGTCATGAAAAAGAAAGAGAGGCAAAATTTTTATAAGTTCTTAAAATCTGTGAAATTTCTAGATGTGTATGCCTCTAATATCTCTCGATGTGTTAACTCAAGTGATTGTAAGATATTAGGATTAAAAAGTCATGATTGTCATGTACTTTTACAATGCATACTTCTTATTGGCATTCATGAAAGTTTGAGGAAGGAAGTATGTAGTGTATTGGACGAGTTGGGTAATTTTTTTCAACGCCTATGTTGTAAGAAGTTGAAAAGAAATGAGTTGGAAAAAATAAAAGATGATATTTGCCTTATTTTATGCAAGTTAGAAATGATATATTCTTATGCATTTTTTGATATCATGGTACATTTACCAATTCATTTGCCATATGAGGCATTACTTGGTGGACCAATTCAAATCCATTAGATGTAACCTATTGAAAGGTAATATAAAAAATCCAACATTGCATGACAATTATTGCTTTCTTAATCTTTATGGATAATGGCAATTTATTTTCTTTTTTTTTCCTTGCTAGATCATTATGTGAATTAAAGCAAATTGTGCGTAACAAAGCTCATCAAGAAGGTTCATTTACATAAGCATACATTGCCAAAGAGTGTATAAACTTTTGTTCAATGTATTTGAAGGGTATTGAAAGTCATTTTAATTGTGATGAGCAAAATTATGATTTTGTCGACCTTTTGGTGTAATAAAATATGTTGAGTTATCAAGTGAAACATTCAATATGGCACAATGAGTTGTTATACAAAATTATGATAAAGTTGAGCAATATTTTGAGTAAGTATATAAATGAACTTGTTAGTATGATATGGAGGTTAATTGAAAACTTAAAATTTCTTTTTCTTTATTAGAAAGCACAAAAAGGAGCTACAGTTAGAAGGTTGTAAAAATACTAAAGAAACCCACAAAGAGTGATTTCTAATATGGTTTCGTCAACGTGTATGATTTTTATTTAGCACATCATAGATATATAAGTTATTAATAATGAAACAAACTCATTAAATTATTTTGTTTGCTTTGTTTAGATGTCATAATTGTACAATGGGAGCAATAAAAGATATTTAAAGCTTTATACGCACTTGCATGTGCACCTCATGGATGCATTAAGAAGTATAGTGGGTGCATAGTGAATGGAGTGAGGTTTCTCACCAAGGAACAAGATAGTAGGCATAAAAGTCAAAATAGTGGCTTGTATGTTGAGGAGAATTATGGTGATAAATTATAGACTATTATGGGGTATTAGATGAGATTATTCAACTAGACTATGTGAATGACAAATATATTATACTATTCAAGTGTGAATGGTTCAATCTTGGTAGAAAAAAAATAGGGATTCAAAAGGAAGGGAGTATAACAAGTGCCAAAATTAGTTGGAGGTGGTATAAAAATGATTGTTATATTTTAGTGGACCAAGCAAGACAAGTATTATATATTAATGCTCCTAAGTTAGGGAGTGAATGGCAAGTAGTATAACCATTTCAACATAGACATACATATGACGTTGATGAGATCCAAGATAAAACTTTAGATATAGATGAAAATGAAGTTATTGAAGATGAAGTGTACCAAGACAATAGAATTGATGAAGAACTTAAAGTTGGCACCATTGAAGTCCCTGTGTTTAATAGATTGGACATAGACACCAAGGACCTTGATTCATTGATAATCCCAAGTCTTCATAAAATGAATAGGAATGAAAATATCATTATAGACAATAAAGATGATGATGAGGCTGTACTAGATAATACTTTGGTTAATTATTGCAATAGTGATGAAGATATTGACAACTTGAATGATGATGATGAAGATGATGACTATGCTGAAAATAATTAGATATTTTAGATCCATATATTTTGTTAGAAGAGTTCCATATTTAAAGAGGCAATTGTTTAATTTTACATTAATTTTAATACCATAAATTGCTCATATATATAGTAGTTCATTTAGCTTGCTTGATATTGTATTAGCTATATTGTAGTTTTAATTGTTTTAGAATTAATCTATTGTTGCAATATGGCTTGCATATTTATATTCTATGTTAAAAACCATCACTTGGAAAGTTCTTAGATTAATTTATTTTTATTGATGAAATCTATACAGGTTAGATAATGGCTCCTAGTACCATCAAGAGACATTCTAAAAATAAGATTCACATTGTTTCAGCAAATAATAATGACATAAATTCACCTTTTGAGTCATCCAAACATTTAAACATTAGAGGACTCTTAGAGAGGATGAATCATGCAAGTACTATGAAAATAGTTGATCAAGTAAATGAAAAATCATCTAAGAGCATCTCAAAGATACCAAATCAAGTTACAACAGAAGAATCACCTCTTAATTCGTCACCTAAGCAGGAAATTCATGCACTCCAGTTCCATCAAAAGGATCACAACTTGAATCTTCACTTCAAATAGGTATTGAATTTAAAATTTTAAATTAGTTGTATATGGTATGTTATTTGCATTGTTTTAATGTAGTATATATGTTTGACTATGATTATTTCATTTTACGGGAGTTACCTCTAAAAAGAGGGGTCGAGGACAAACAATGGGAAAAAATCTTATAAAAGCCACTCCCTTTTAGGGAAGTAAAATAAAGATTATTGTGGACACTGATATATGAAGGCCAATTACAGTAGAGGTATCTGCAAAACTTTCAAGTCAAATTGGCGTTGTAACTCAAGGTATCATTTCAGTACCTATTAAATGGTTGAAATTGAAGAAATATGATTTAGATATAGTTTTTCACCCCATAAATGTAAATCAAAATATTAATGTCAATTAGACTATTATTTTTTTCTTATTTTACTTGTAATATGATATATAACTTGAGTAAATGCAGATGTGCATGGATGTGAACATGGATGATCCAGGCATCAAAGAATGCTTGATAGAAAGATTCAAAAATAGTGTTTGACAAAAGCATTATAGATTACACCAACATTTTAAGAAGTTTAATTCTATAGAAAAGGCTAAGACGAATAAGCCTGAGAAGTATGTTGATGTTAAAAAGTGGGAAGATCTTTGTGATCATTTTACATCGAAAAAATTTAAGGCATATATTTTCAAGTTTATTTTTGCCTTTAAATGTAAAGATATGACCAAAATAATATATATGTAGTTTGAATGAAAATGAAAATATATGTTTCGATGACTTTTTTTTATTTCTCTTATGTTAACTTAAGTTTCAACATTTTCTTAATTTTGTAAGGGAAAGAGTGTAAAAAATTCTTCGAATTGAGATAAGGTTAAAGCTCCTCATATATCTAGTAGGAATCCTTTTATTATTCGTAGATATGAAATTGTGAGTATTTTTTTTTACTTATCTTTATAAATTTTACCATTTCAACATAATTAAATAAGTTAATTATTATTCTAAGTACTATGAGTTGTTTTTTCTTTTTATAATAGTCTTAAAAGGAATTAAATGGAGAGCTATGTGGTAGGATTGACCTTTATAAGTAAACCCATTTTTCAATTCAAAAAGGATGGTCATCTCAACAAGCAAAAGAATATTGGGTAAGTAATTAGTATACAAGTTATGTAATGTCATCAGTGTGTTTTTTAGACTTACATTAATTTTGTTTTTTGTTAATTCTTTCTTGTGATAGAATTTAATGGTGGAAAAGTGAAACCACTATAATAAAAAAGAAATTCAATAGACTGAAGATGAAATTGTTCAAAAATCATTGGCCATGGTTCTAGTTATACAAAAGGCCTTGGATATGGTCCCAAACCTCCTCCAAGGTGATTATTGTTGAATTACTTTGCTACTCAAAAGCTTCAAAAGGAAATTTTTTATACTCAAGAAAAGTTGAGTGGGTCTTAATTAGAAGTGAACATATTTAAGAGTCAAGTGACTAATTGTGAGATAGAAGTAACCGAGTTGAATGATCAATTGTTACAACAAGGTTTTACTATTGACAAGCTACTTGTAGTTTTGAAAGCAAATGGGATGAATATCAATTGAACTCTACAATGTAAGTTGTATACATTTGTGCAATTATTTACACTATGTTTAATGATATGAATATGTTTGACAGATAATTATATTGTGTGTTTACTCTATTGATAAATGATTATATTGTGTTGCTCTAATATATGTTTTTTTTTTGTTTTTGTTGTAAGAACAAGATGCATATTTTGAAGTTTCAATAAAGTTTTTTACTTCTAGATTAGGATATTTTAAATTTTACAGCATAATATTTTAATTTTTGCATTAAACAATAGCTTTTTATTTAATTAACATTTTGTTGAACAAATATTTTATACTATTTAATGGATAATTTGCCTTACTAAACATTTTAAAAGATATTAGATTGTATATCATGTAATTTAAAATGTCAATTTTTAGGGCAATGTATATGCGATAATTATATTTGTCATTAAAAGTAAGAAATTAATTGGATGATAATTATTTTTGTCACAAAAAATGATACTTACAATGACAAATAAATAAATTGTCACAAATATTTTTGTTACGCAGATACCATGATGATGAAAATTCGTCACCTTATTCTTTTAGTGACGAAAATGAATCTTTTTATGACAAATTTTCGCATTACAAAAAGTGTAATTTCTTATAGTGTTCTTTTCCCTTATTCTTGTTCACTTGACAATTCTTTAAACAAATCCTAATTCAAAACCTTCTTATCACCCACATTACAATATAGATTTGAGAGTTAAGGAGAGAGAGAGAGAGAAAATTTTGATCTTTTAGAGAGAAAGATGAAGAAATGAAAATCTGTGTTTTCTCTCCTGCTATAGCCGACCAAACCTCATCTAAATTCCACTCTTACCTTGTTTTTTTCTCCTACATGCAAATTATAGAGAACTAAAATGGAGAGAATAGTTTCCTTTAGTTGCCTTTTATTTCTTCCTTTCTGAATATGTCCCCTACTTTACTTATTTAAATTTTAACCCCACTTTATCTTCTTTCTTTTAATTCTGATCCCAAACTTAACTCTCCTATTTTAATTACATCCTTAATATTAACATGCTTTAATAACTCACATAAATAACATAACTTAAACTTACCAATTTGTCCCTTTATAACCCTATTATGAATTTCACTTATTTCTACTAGGGTTAAAGTTGGGGATTACAATTCTCTCCCCCCTAAAGAATGTTGTTCTCAAAATGCATACATGTTTTAAATAGTTAGGGATACTGCTCTTTCATGACTGCCTCTAGTTAAGTTACGTCTTGTATACCATGATGTTGCCAAAGCACTTTGATGAAAGCAATATATTTGTTCCTCAATTTTCTAATTTCTTTAGCAAAAATCTCTTTCTATTCTTCATCATATGATAAATCTAGTTGAACTTGAATATCTTGTATTGGTAGCACATTAAACTCATTCAAATGATATCTTCGAAGCATAGATACATGAAGCACATTATGTAATTTATCTAATTCCATAGGAAGAGCCAATCTGTACACCACTAGTCTAACTCTTTGAAGAATTTCATAAGGAACAATATATCTCAAACTAAGTTTACCTTTCTTCCCAAACCTCAGTACTTTTCTCTAAGGTGACACTTTCAAGAATACTTTATCGCCAACTTGATACTTAATATCCTTTTCGTTAAAATTTTCATAGAACTTTTGTCTGTCACTAGCTCCTTTCAATCTCTATTTGATGACCTGCACTTTTTCCTCCATGTTCGTAACAACATTAGGACCAATCATTCTGTGCTCATTTAACTCAGTCTACCAAAATGGAGTTTTACATTTTTGGCAATAGAAAGCCTCATATGGTGCCATACCAATGCTTCTCTAATTACTTTTATTGTATGCAAACTCTATTAAAGCTAGATATTTTCCCTAACTCCCTAGAAAATCCAGAACACATCCTATCAACATATCTTCTAACACTTGGATGACCCTTTTGGATTGCCCATCTATTTGAGAATGAAAAGTAGTGCAATAACAATGCTATATTCCCAAAGCTTCCTATAGACTTTGATAAAATTTAGATGAAACCATGGATCTCAGTTCAAAAATTACAGACATCGGTATTCCATATAACCGAACAATCTCATTTATATAAGGTTCAGCCAATTTATCCATAGGATAATCTGTTTGAACCAATATGAGCTATTTTAATAAACTTATCAATAATTATCCATACTGCATCATGCTTTCTTTTTGTGAGAGGCAAACCTGTAATAAAATCTATAATGATATCCTCCTATTTCCACTATGGAATTGGAATGGAATTCAACAATTTCGAGGGGAGTTGGTGTTTTTCTTTCACCTGTTGACAAGTTAAACACTTAGAAAAATAATCAACTACATCTTTCTTCATACCAGGCCACTAATAAAATTGCTTCAGATCCTTATACATCTTATTATAGCCATGATGCATAGGAAAATTGTGTTGTGCACTTTATGCAATAATATTCTTTTTAATTCTTTGTCTTATGAAACACATAGCTTGTTCTAATAATACACACTCCCATCCTCCTTTATTGTATACTTAAATTGGTTTCTTTCATGTTATAATTGCATAATTTATTGTAACCTTCCATCACTTTTTTGAGCATCTATCACTGCCTATCTCACATTAGGTCTAGCCTTCAATTGAGCTATTAATGCACCATTCGATGTAAGTTTCCACCTATATTGCTTCAACATCATAACTGCCATCATCTTTCAACTAGGTGGTAATCAATTATATAGTCATAATCTTTGAATAACTTTAACCATCTTTGCTATCTGAAGTTAAGTTCTTTCTGAGTGAGCAAACACTTAAGACTCTTATGATCTATATAAATTCTACATCTTTCTCCATAAAAATATTGCTGCCATATCTTTAAAGCAAATACTTCTGCAGCTAACTCTAAATCATGAGTAAGCTAATTTTGCTCATGTGGTTTCAATTGTCTGGATGCATAAGCTGCCACCTTGCCATCTTACATTAGCACGTAACCCAAACCAACTCTGGAAGCATCACTGTATATAGCATACTCTTTACCCGAAACTAGTTGTTTTAGAATTGAAGCTTTTATTAACATCTTCTTTAACTAATCAAAACTTGTTTTGTACTGGTCAGTCCACTCAAACTTGAAACCTTTTCTCAACAACTTAGCTAGTCGAGAAGCAATGACTGAAAAGCTTTTGACAAAGCAATGGCAGTAACCTACAAAACCTAGAAAACTTCTCACTTCATATACATTTTGAGGCAGTCTCCAAGTCACAATAGCCTAAACTTTAGTTGGATCCACTCTAATACTTTAAGAAGACATAATGTTTCCAAGTAAAGGAACTTCCTTAAGCCAAAAATCATACTTGCTTAATTTGGCAAACAAATGATTCTTCCTCAATGTCTGCAACACAATTCTCAAATGTTTAGCATACTTGACTTCTTTTCTAGAGCAAAACAATATGTCATCAATGAATAGTACAACAAATTTGTCTAGGTAGGGTCTAAATACCATATTTCTAAGATCCATAAAAGCAGCTGGTGCTTTTTTTAAGCCAAAAGGCATTACTGGGAATTCATAATGACCATATCGGATTCTAAAGGCATTTTTTGGAACATCTACATCCTTTATCCAAAGTTGATAATACCCTAATCATAAATCAATCTTTGAAAACACTCCGGCACTTTTCAACTGATCAAACAATTCTTCTATTCATGGCAATGGGTACTTGTTATTCACTGTTACATTATTTAGCTGTATGTAGTCTATACACATTCTCATAGATCCATCATTCTTCTTGACAAAAAAATTGATGCACCCCAAGGTGACACACTAGGCCTAATAAAGCCTTTGTCTAACAACTCTTGTAATTGAACCTTTAACTCTTTCAGTTCTAATGAAGCCATTCTATACGGTGCCTTAAAAATGGGAGTTGTACCAGGTAGAATTTCTATGGAAAATTCCACTCCTGTTTCAGGTGGAAGACTAGGTAAATCTTCTAGAAATACATCAGGAAACTCATTTACCACTAGTATATCTTAAAGATTTATTTTCTCCATTTTTGAATCAAGTACCAGGGCTAAAAATACTTCACATTCTTTTCTATGAAACCGCCTGGCTTGCATAGTTGATACAACATTTGTTAAAATTTTAGTTCGAATGCTTTGAATTACTACTTCTTCACCATTAGTATCTCTAAGTGCTACTATTTTTTGCCTCATAATTAACCACTACATGATGTTTTGACAGCCAATCCACACCCAATATAACATCAAATTACCAAAATGGCAACTCAATGAGATCAGTTAAGGATTTTTTCCTTTAAATCATAATAGGACATTCTTTAAATACTTTATTAACACAAACACTATGTCCTAATAGGCTATTTATATGAATATCAAAATCCCATTAATGTATAGTTGACATGTTTCTACCCTACCCCTAATGCAAACATAAGAATAGGTTAAACCAGGATCAATAAGTGCATGAATATTAGAATTAAAGAGAAAGAAAATACTGGCTATAACTTTTGGAGCATCTCGATCTTTGTGAGCTTTTATTACATAAGCCTACCTAGAAATAATGGGAATTATAGGTTGATCAATAGTTTTAAACACATTTTTGGGCTAGGATCCATATTGGCTTGATCCTCCATACCCTCTGCCTCTGCCTCTACCTGTGAAAGCTGCATTAGAAGCTCTCATGCTACTTTACTATATAGATCCTTACTCTCGCTTTGAGGGACAATTTTCAATATAATGGTCAGTCCTACCTTACATAAAATATACACCTGATAACTTTCTACAAGTGCCCTAATGTTTTATTGAACAGTGAGTACACTCTAGCGGTTGACCCCCACTTTATCTCATTGGTGCTTCTCTACAAGATTTGGATATTGTAGATGATCCTTGCCATCTTCCCTTTATTAGTGGGACTATAAACAGACTCTACTAGCTAATTTCCCTAAGCTCGTCTAAATCTCTTTCCAGTTTGAGATCCACCTCTAGCCCCACTTCTTCTTTGTTCCCTTTTTATCCTAGCTAACTCATTCTTCTCTATTCGAATAGCTGCTTGAACAAGTTGATAAAAGTCCATAAGTTGCAAAGATATAGGACTAATAAACTTTTCTATGATCCGATCATTTAAGCCATCTTCAAACTGTCTACACTTGAAAGATCGAGTCAACATCGAATTTGAAATATATTTACATAAGTGGCTAAACTCTTTCTTATATTTTTCCACAGTCATATCTCTCTATTTTAGATTAAAAAACTACTTCGATTTCTCTTCTTTATATGCTTCAGTAACATGATTCTTCTTGAACTCTACTTTAAAAAATGCCCATGTAAGTGCATCTAGTAATTAAGGCTATTTTAGTACTAGTTTCAACCAATCATATGGTGTTCCTTATAGTAAGGACACAACCCAAGACACCTTATGATTGACTGGGCATTAGATTTCAACAAAGATTATTTTGATCTCTTCCAACCAAAATTCAGCTTCTTTAGTTTGCTCTAGATTAGTGCCTAAGAATTTTTCTACACCATGTTTTCTAATCTCAGTTATTTGAGCTTTAGGTATGGTAATCCTTTGTAAAATTTGGACCATGTCTTAAGAAATTTTCAACATCACTTCTCCAAGATTGGCCATAGAAAACTCATTTCGATTAGAAGACTAAGATCTATGATTAGAGGGATTCCTTTGAATAGGTAAATTACTTTTAGCTGATTATTCAATGGCATCCCTATAACCTTCCATCTACTATCTATATGAAAATAAGGACTTTTGCATTAGGCCAACACCACACTATACCATATAACATAATCCTAGACTCTTATTGACTAGAAATGACCAAACCTAAGCTCTGATACAAAATTGTAAAACCCTTAAACTATAACCTATTTCTATCATCAATTATATATCATTATGCTAGCATTATTATATTTCTTGTTCTTATACAAATTATTACATATCTCTATAGGTGTTACTATCACTATTCACATGTTTTTCTCATTATACAACATCATACATATAATATTCTATGTAAGTTATACTATTTAGTTACAAAAGTGAGTCTATTATAACTCAAACCTTCCATATTAGATACATCATCACATATATATTATATTAATACGAAGCTATACAAAATATTAATCTAGAACTTCCTACATTAACTTCTTTCCCAAACTTTTTTTGGCCTTTTGGACGTAGAGATACATCCTTAAGCAAAAGTCTTAATTGCTGAACCTACACGAAAAAATAACGTGTGCTAAGCTATAAAGCTTAGTGGGGAACAAATCATGATTAATAACCACTTGAAGCGGTCATCAACAATCACTCATCATGCATCAAATTCTAATATGGTAATCTTAATGACAACAACAACAACAACAATAACAATAATAACAACAACAACAACAACAACAACAACAACAACAACAACAATAATAATAATAATAATAATAAAGCAAAGTGAATAATTAAGAAAATAAAACAAAGCTTTACAATTATATCAGCATAAAATAATCATATGATTCATTGATAACATTTGTGCATTTATGCTTTTGATACATGTACTGTAATTAGCCTACGTAAGTTCTAAAAGTGGATAACGGGAAGTATGGATACCCATAGATGTCAAGCATATGAATACCCATAGGTATTAAATACTATGGATATTCAGAGATATCGAATCTATTGACCCAAATGGGGTCGAACTATGGTCCTAAATGGGGATGGACTATAGACTCAAATGGGGTCGAACTATAGCAGCTACAACTTTATCCCTATAGACAGTCCTATCCATCTATAATTGAACTTTATTTGTTGGTATTAACAATGTTTATATACATTCAATTATCATTCTTATGCTTTTACAGTACAATCTGGCACATATACAATTATAAATGAAGGTACACAATATTTGGTATATATATACATCCATATTTAAGCTCAGAAATCAATACAAGTAACTATAAATATATAACACTATAACCATATACTTTCACATGATATCATATAAGCATGAGCATGTAGGCATATTCATGTTATCTCAAATAAGTAATAAATAACATGCTTGTTTATATGTTTTCCATATAACATGTTTCCTCATGTTTGTACATAACTTTACCATGTGGTGTCATCATATTTCCATGTATTTGTACATTATTATGTGCTAACTCTTCATTAATCTCAAATTCTTTGACTTTCCCTCCTTCGAAGATCTCAACATCATAGTCATGCATACTAGATTTGATAAGATTTTAATAGTTCATATTATTATCAGGTTGTTATTTAGAAATAATAAGGAATTGCTTTGCGAAGAAAGGAGAAAAAATGAATAAGTTTGTCAAGTTAGGTTGCGAGCACGATAGGAACCACGAATGTGATACAATAGGTTTGCAGGTGAAGAAACAAATAAAATAAGAATCAATGGAGAAATAGGCAAGCTCTATTAAAAGCGTGACAAGACTACTGGTTTGATAGTGTCAGACTCATTTCCTTTGCTCATAATTACACCAACTCAAACCTTGAAAATTTATCTTGTATGTCTATAATTTTGCATTCAAAATTTATTTTCAGCATATGACATTTTTAACAGTTTGTATCTATATAAGAATCAACAACAAATCAGTTAAAATACATCTATTTTAAACTCTAATTATTTAGCTAATCATGTAATAGAGCATTATACTTTTTCTACAAATTTTGAATAAAGTCACAACAAGATTATTGGTTTTCTTACTTCTTTGATTCATTAGAGTTCACCTTAACCCAAGTAATAGGGAACAACATTTAAAATTAGTTCTCCTTATGAATCTAAGCCTGCATACATTATTTTCCTTACACTACAAGAAAATCTGAAAATAGCAATGGAATTTATTCCCTTGCTAATTTAGCAACGGAAACACAATTCCGTTGCTATTTAGCAATGGAAAATAGTTTCCATTACTAAAATTGGTTGAACTTTATAAAATTAGCAACGAAAAAATATTTGGTTAGCTTCCGTTGCTAAAAGTGGAGGGAATTTTTGGTGCCATTATTTAGCAACGAAATTGGTGTTTCGTTGCTAATTAAGCCAGCAACAAGTGGCAGATAAAATTTGGGATGAAAAATAGCAACGAAAATTAAATTCCGTTGCTTAATTAGCAATGAAAATCTAATTTCGTTGCTAAATTTCACTTTCAATGAAAAATAGCAACCGAATTTATATTTGGTTGCTAAACAGCAACAGAATTTGATTTCGGTTGCTAAAATAGCAACGAAAAATGAAATTAGTTGCTAAAATAGCAACGAAAAAAAATTCCGTTGCTAATTTCCGTTACTAAATTAGCTAGCAACGGATAAATTTTCCGTTGGTATATTGATCCCAGAGGTGAAAAAAATTTGGGTTGAAAAATAGCAACGAAAATTAATTTCTGTTGCTAAATTAGCAATGGAAACAATATTTCGTTGCTATTTAGCAACGAAATTCATTTCCGTTGGTAATTTGGTCCCAAAGAGGCGAAAAAATTTTGGGTCCAAAAATAGCAATGAAAATTGAATTTCGTTGCTAAAATAGCAATGGAATAATTTTCCGTTGCTAAATTAAATGTTCATTTTAAATGAAAAATCCCTAATTTTCTAATTATTTACATAATTTCCCTTGTCTATAAATACCCCAATTTTTGGATTAACCCGAATTGTATATAAAATTGACAAAAACTATAAATATAAAATAATTTGTGGTGGATTTATAATTAAATTTGGGTGTTATTAAAAAGATTTAAAAAGTTTTGGGGTCAATTTTAATTATAGTAAAGATGCAGGACCAAGAGGGACATTTGGCCAAAACTACGTCGTTTTGGCCATTTGATTTCTCTTAATTTTTAAGGAACCAAATTAGTTCCTTTTTGCTTGGTCCCAAAGAACCCGACGCCTCCTCCTCCCACTTCCCTTCTTCTTCTTCTTCTTCTTCTTCTCGGTCCGGCCACCACCACCGTCGCCGTCGCCGCCAGCAGCCGTCATTGCCTGCTCCTTCTCCTCCTCTTTCTTCTTCTTCTTTTCTTCTTCTTTTCTCTTCCTCTTCCTTGCGTGGTAGCAAAGTGGGTTTGGCTCTTCCTCCACTCTATCTTCATTTTGTGTTGCTTCTCTCTCTATTGGGTAAGCATGTATTCACTCTTAATTATTGATTTATGGTGAAAATATGAGGTAGAGATGATGTATTTTATATTTAGGGTTTTGATTAATTGGGGAAAAATGGAATTGTTGGAAATTAAGTGAATTTATAGTTAAAAATGTATTTTCTTAATAGGGTTAGGAGTTTGTATTATGGTTAAAATCTCTCTTTTGGGGAGTAGGACTCTCCTAAATGGATTAGGACTCTAGTGCAAATATGCAACAGTAACTTATGTCAAGGAGGTTACAACTGTTAACTCTTGTTTGACTTAGATGATGCAATGGATTCTTGATGGTTCCATTACTCATGAACTTTTTGATTCTTTGGAATTTTTGGCAGACAATATCAATCCCTTTAAGCTACATGAAGAATCGAAGCTAGGAATTTTGGTTGGTGTTTGCAATATGTTGAGACATTACAGTTTTTTGAAGCAAATAGTTCTCTCTTAATTATAGTAGAGAATCCCACCTTGCAAATTTCATAGTGCATATATATGTAATCTATGAAAAACTACAATTTTTTCTTCCCTTCTTTTGTACGCTATTTTCACATTTATAGATACTTTGGTTTGTGAATATTTGATGCAGTGTGTTGCTTCCTAAAATAGAGGCTTTAGTTTAGAAATAATCTAGTTGTTGAGAATCCTAAAAAATCCAATATTCAGTTGACCTTTCTGCTCTTTTGCTTTAGGAGCATTTTCTTGAGAATGCAAAATTGTCTCCAAATTATTTCATTGCTGATTGTGAGGAAATAATGGTATGTATCTCTTGCTCACATTTCCTTTACTATGAGTAGAGCATAGATGTATGATTTTATCAGCCTTGTGGTAACATAAGATGTCACTTCCTTTATTTCTTTCTATCTTCTGCCTCTTCTCTCTCTTTTCTTTTCTCTCCTCCAATTGTTTTTTTGCCTAATTCATTTACGATATTTAACATTTTTGACAGATAAATTCACGAAAAAAATTGGATATATATATATATATATTTGTATATATAGGGAGAGAGAGAGAGAGAGAATTTTCAGGGAGCAAGAGACAAAGGAAAATAGAAGTAAACTTGGAATGGCTTCACTACTCTACCACACACTGCAACAATCACTGATTATGTAATAGGTGTTCATTTTGGAAGTTTGGGATCAATGAGCTTAACTTGTTTTGTTGTATTATTGGAGTTCGACTTATGAAAGTTCTGGAGACATGCAAAAGTGTGCTCCAGAAAGAGCAAGGCATGGCTTTTGCATGTGCTGTGGCTGCTGGTTTTGATATTGATCACATGGCACATTTAATGTCATTTCTTCAAAGTTTTAGGGCTTCGCGCTTGATTTAAGTAGTATAGTTTAGCATTCATTCATTTATCTTCATGAAATTTGATATTATTTTCTCTATTTACCGACACGTACCAAAATTTGCATGTCGATTAGAATAATGTCTAACTTAGTTTTATTCTTCAATCTCAACAGGGATGCTTGCATGAGGTTCAATAACTTATGGAAGAGAAAGCATGAAACTAGTCAGTGGGTTGAAATTGAAGCAGCCAAAGAAATGCCTAGCCGATCAGACTTCTCTGCAATGAATGCATCTGGCATTGTTCTTTCTAGTGCAATTAACAAGCAGTGGCCTGGAACTCCAGAGAGTAATGGGAAAGCAGGTGTTGAATCGAGTGCAGGTATAACCTAATGATAGAAGAAACTCCCATAAGATTTAATCATATAACTTGAAAATTTAAGGTGGATGTCTATTGGTGTCAACATTATATATAGTGTCCGCACAACATTTAGAAACCTAAATGGTGATCGGGATCGATAACCTGAAAATTCTGTCAAGCAAGCTTATGTTGCTAAATGGGTCATGGACGTTTGAATGCCTTGTTATGAGCCTTCTAGGGTAATGCTTTTCATCATTAATTTTATAACATCTGAAATCATTTGTGTTCATGTTCTTGCTTTAAAATTCAAATTGAAATGAAAAATTATCTGTTCATGTTGTAGAATTTATGTTTTTTTTGGGTCCGTGTTGACTGAATTGTAGGTGCACTTTTATTTCAAATGGCGAATATAGGCTTTTGCATAAATTTTGTGCAAAAAATAAACAATACTTTAGTGATGGAATAGCGACGACAATTCCGTCGTAAGTTTTTTATAATACTAGCTCAATTTAGCAATGGAAACTTTAATTCGGTTGCTATAAATAGCAACGAAATTTCTATTCGGTTGCTAAATATAGCAACGGAAGTTGATTTCGGTTGGTAAATATAACAACGAAAATTCTAATTCCGTTGGTAAAAATAGCAACGGAAATTGAAAATCCGTTGCTAAATTTAGCAAATGAAAATAATTTCCGTTATAAAATATACCAACTGTCAAATTTGCAGCCGAATATTCCGTTGCTATTTTTCGTTGCTAATAAAAATTAGCAACGAAAATTCAACAAATTAGGTTGCTAATTTCCCCTATTTGCTAATTTTCTTGTAGTGTTATGCTCTATTTAGATAATTTAGATTCATTGTTAAATTTAACCTATATACATGAATGTTAGTGTAAGCCCTAGCCCCAATGCATTGTAATAAAACACTTTGAATTAATAAAGTGAGCCATTTGTTTTATCTTTTGTATTCCTGTGCATATCAATTGATAGAACTATCCAAGAATGTTGTTTCAGTTTAAGTTATTATGTGTGAGGCACATGGTTGTAAGACCTTGAAACAAATGAGACTTCATTCTAAATATCTCTAGTCAGTCATTGTTATGGGAATAACAAATGAATTAAGACTAGTATGCTCTCTCTGATATTATGAGTTCTGTCGTACGGATCATTAGGACAAGAGTGTCAATCAGAGATCATAGATACATGTTAAAGAACATGGTATCTGGATTCGATCCATTCATGAGAACACTATATGGTACAAGTCATAAGTGTTTCTCATATGCAAGTTTTGTATCGGAGTTCTTAGACCTAAAATCTCTATGAAACTATTTATGAATTACTGTGTACTTTGATATACACCTAACGTGCTCGTAACAGAGTGTCAAGTACAGGTATGATTGGGTATGATTGGGTATGCATTGATTTATGTTAGAGAGCATGAGAGAAGTGAAGGGATTACCCCTCTCTATAAGAGAGAAAATATCATCGGCCACTTGATCAGTGAACTGAAAAGTGTATGGCCATACCGAGATGAAATAATGAGTAATCATTATTTATCTGAGAGTTCAGTGTTACTGGAATATCAAGAAAGGAATTAATATATATAAAGATGACTAGTTCCATGCCTTATATTAATTCTGATATTTATGGGTAAGGGACTATGCAAAATTGCATTAGGTCACTAAATGCCATATGCATTTTTATTTAATTTGAAATGCTATAATATCTTGCTAGAGAATATATATAGCCTTTGAATTAATTCATTAATTCATTGCCAACATTAAATGGACCTATAGGATCGCACACAAAGCATTGGGCTTAAAATATTAAATAAAGTATTGGGCATTAATTTGGGCTTTTAATTAAAGTCAAATTAATGTATGTAATTGGCATTTTAAATGCTATTGAACCTTGGCCCATGAGAGAGAGAAATTCAGCCCACATGGTTTAATTTCAATTAATTAATTATCTTGTATTAATTAAGTTAATTGAGTATTAAAGCCTAAAAGAATTTAAATTAAATTAAATCATTTAAATAATATATGGAGTGGCCGAAATTCCAAAATGAAAATCAAGGAATTTCGGCACATGTTCATTATTTATATTAAGTGGTTTTATTTAATTAAATGTCTTGTGTTTTATTTCAAATTTGAATTTTAAATTCAAAGGAGTTTAAATCAATATATATTACTTATTTTTAGGAAGTGATTGAAGTTGAATTAATTATCTTGAGATGGTAAAATTCAGATCAAACACTTGCCAAAAGATAAGGATATATATATATATATGAAAAGAAATAAAACCTTAAAAAATAACTAATTTTGGCATGAAAAACCCTAGTTTCTCTAGGTTTGGCGTGAACTTATCTCTCTCTCTCACAAAATTCTTTTGGTCAAATTTCACAAGGAGAAAGGATTTTTCCTCATTCTCTTGTGTTATTGGGTAGTAATAGCAACCTAAGAGAAGTAAAAAATCAAATTTTGTAGCTTCAAACCATAGCCATTACACAATACCTTAAAAGAGAGCTAGCAATCTCGATTTTAAGCTGTCGGTGCAATTGTGTGTGTGAGAATAGAGGGAGTGGCAAAAAAGGATGTTCCTTGGCATTGGTGATCAAGATCTAAGGCGGATAAAGTTATCTTAGTTGCTGGTCATCACCAAAATCAAGATTTAAAAGGCATCAAAATTTGTAAGTTTTAAAAACCCTAAAATTGCATGTTTCGATTCTTGTCATGGAATTGTATGGCATGTATGATAGTTTTTATCATTTTTCCACTGCACGATTACCATGAAAATATCATGTCATGTTCCATCAATGAACACATGCAGAAATCATTATCTCATCACCTAATTTAGTTTTGATTTCATCACATTCAGCTTAAATATCACACATGCATGTCAAGATTCACATGAAGTTCCCACACCTCAACCGAAATTTGCAATCATCCTTCAATCTTTCACCACTTCTTTTTACTTATCCATGAAACAAATCCTAATTTAAAACCCTCTTATCAACCACATTATAGTAGAGATTTAAGAGTTCATTAGAGAGAAAATTTTGATCTATTAGAGAGAGAGATGAAGAAATGAAATTATGTGTTTTCTCTCATGCTATAGTTGACCAAGCCATCTCTAAATTCCACTCTTACCTTATTCTCTCTCCTATATATAGATTCTAGAGAATTAAAATGTAGAGAAAAGTTTCCTTTAGCTCCATTTTATTTCTTCCTTTCTAAAATATGTCCCATACTTTGCTTCTTTAAATTTTAAGCACACTTTATCTTATTTCTTTTAATTGTAATCCTAAACTTAACTTTCCACTTTTAATTACATCTTTAATATTAACATGCTTTAATAACTCACATAAATAAAATAACATAAACTTACCAATTTGTCCCTTTATAACCCTATTATGAATTTCACTATTTTAATTAAACATTATTCAATTATAATTTCAAATAATCATGCATATTTTTACAAGGGTAAAAGTTAGGGCCTAATAGACTACCATTGATGGGATAAGGATACAACAAGATGCTATCTCATGCTTTTTTAAGGCCTAAAACTTGACTAATTGGGTTAAATCACTTATCATCGCCAAACAACTAATCAATTCGCGTATGGAAACCTTAACTTATCTGGGCACTAAAAGTGAGATCAAGTTTCCAAGGTAAAGGTAAGATGATTTGTGACAAGAGATTACTTAGGGAAACAAACACAAGACTTGACTTTATTGTTTAATGAAGAAAAGGGAAAAGGTTTCCACTCGATTCTCAAAGGTCCTTTGGTTCCAGTGGGGGCAACGCGTATCACAAAACAAATGAAGAAATATGAATGTAAACACTAGGCCTGAGTCAGCCTATCTTACGGTTACCTAATGAGGATAATGGTATTTCAAAAGCAACCAAGAAGAAATAGCACTTTATCTTTCTTCGACACTGGATTTCCAAAAAAAGTTTATTGTAGATTTTATTATTTTAAGAGTTAAAAATGGTGCTTTAGAGGGATGAATGTGTTTTATCTCTCTTTGATTAATGGAAGGAGCACATCTAAAGGCTTTAAGTTGACTAAAAAATGAGTCACAACCTTGACTCATGGGTCAAGACCATTACTCACTTCTGATTCATGGCCGTAAGGGGTAACTCACACCATTTTTGCTTGGCCATCATTTGAGTCACTGGGCATGACTCAGGACCGTTTCTCATAAGCGAGTCACAACCCAAGCCCGTGACTCACCAATTTTCTTTTAAAATATGTTCTTTTTGACTTTTTTGGGGGTCTACCTCCCAGTCACGCCCTTAACTCACCAGTAAAGGCTGTGACTAGGCTTTTTTTTGACAAAATTTTTGGATTTCCCTGTGAAACATGGGATTATCTTTAAGATAAAAATCTTATACTTTATTAATCTTAATCAAAATGTATTTAAGGTTAATCATTTTCTTTAAATGATCAATAACTAATTCTTAGGAAAAAAATAAAATATCTAGTGAGAGAAATAAAAAGAAAAAAAACTTTGTTTTTACCGAGTTATTTTTTAAGGACGAAGGAAGTAGGAAGAGGGAGTAGAGTGCACTGACTGGCTTGTTGAAACAGCTATACTAAAGGTGATATAAGAGTCAAACTTACAATTTACATATAGATCTAAAATAAAAAGAGAAAATGCTCAATCAACAAAAAAAATTAGCAACAAAAATTGTTGATTTTTCAGTTGCTAATCAAAATTAACAACAAAAATTAACAACCAAATGAATGATTGCAGATTTGACCGTTGTTAATTTTTACCAGCATAAATAATTTAACAACAAAAATCTATTTTTGACAACATAAATTACAATTTTCGTTGGTAAATTTAACAGTGAAAATTAAACTTTTTGTTGCTAATGTTAACTCAAAAATAATAAAATCATGATGGTTTAGTCCATCGCTAAAAATTAATACAGATTTTTAATTAATTTGCAACTAAAATGATAAAGACAATTATAATTCCTCTTTTACTTGGTAAAAAAAAGGATACATGAAAACATATATGGGATGAAAATATTACATTTACACACATCTCACTAAGGACGTAAAAACTACATTGACAGGAAGCCTCACTAATAAAAACTAGAAACAATGTATATACATCTTCAAATCCGACCATTAAGTATTCATTTTTTCCTCGCTCAACTTATCTAACAAAAACATAAGGTTGGGTGGTATCAAAAACTATGGTGCATTAACGACTATATCCACATAAAAGTAATCACATGTAGGTTGCAATGGTAATATGTGAAGCATAAATTTTGAAATAAAATAATAAAGAAATTACATTATGTCACTAGCTAGCATCACATGTGAAGTTGAGAGTAGCCATAGCAATTTCCCATTTATCCCCCATTTTAAATAGAGGCTAAGATTCTTTTGCCTTTTTATTCATCTCGTTGGGTGAAATTTTACACAAGCCAATGGTACCACCAATGAGGCCAGAAGCAATCCCATTTACTCTAATGTCATAACTTGTGCCCCCACTCTATTGCTAGGTTTCTACCAAGAACATGAATAGTTGCATGTTGGAAAAATAACATTATAATCATGGTCAAACTAGATATGACTGAAAAATAAATTTCATAGGTACTTGCGTTATGCTTAATTTTGATATAGATAGTGTATTTTTTTTAAATAGAGTGAGTTTTGAAAATAAAATAACAATAGTTTTAAAAAAAAAAATAAATTGTTGATTTTTTTGAGATCGCTATTCGACCAACAATCCATTAGCCCAATAGTTAATATAACAAATCGTATATGTTATTTTATTACTTTTTTTATAAATGTGGGAAAGTTAGAATTTTTTTACATAATAATAACATTAAATTTTTACTCCAATGATTATAATATCATTATTTTAAAATGAGATTAGAATAAAAATATTATTATTTTATAAAAAATAAAAAAATATTAATTATTATAAAAAATATAAGAGCTATAAGTAAACATTAGCTAAAAAGCCTGAAACTTATATACAAAAAAAAGTTGCCTAATTTTTTTCTTAAGAAAATGTTGCTAAAAAAGAGTTAATATATTATAAATTGCATTTTATTAAGATATTTTTATGTCTGGCCAAAAATAAGTAAACATAAATTGGAAGTGATGAGCATATTGGCCAAACTAGCCTTAGGCAAATAAAATAGTTGTACAAAACCTAGTTTCACATGACAAAATTTATAATAATGGATATATAAAATAAAAAATATATTAAATATTATATTTTTTTGTAATAGGAAAAAAATAAATATAGACAAAGTATTTGAGGATCTCACCTAAATTATGCTACTATGGTCCACACAAACTTTTAGTGAAACTTGGTACACCAATTTTTTGTTGAGAACAACTATTCAACCTCTTCCCTCCTTTTTTTTTTAAATCGGTAAATGTATGGTTTCCTTCATTTTTCCAAGATTTTTCTTGTTCTTTGTATTTAATCCCAACAATATTTTCATTTTTTAGTATGAAAGTTTTAGCATTTATATATGGTTATCATCATGAATAATAAATGGGAGCAAAGAATAGGTCCAGGTACAAGAAGAATTTTTTATCCTTTGAGGACAAATTCATTGTCATAAATTAGAGTAATAAGAAGCCATCAACTATGCCTTACGAAACATAACTATTTTTATATCTCTTGTTTTACCACAAAAATGTTTATTAAAAGCCTATTCAGGAGCTTAGAATTCAAAATGCCTAAATAAAAATACATATATACATAAGTGAATGTTAAAGCCATATGCTATCTTAAATTTAATAGAGATAGTCTCAAGTCCAAGACCGTTCAACCCCATACCTCTTGTAAGACCAAGCAAAGGCCTCCTATAAAGCCCCAACATTAGCCCTGAGAGCTCATAGGAATTATTATAGAATTAAGGTCTAATTAAGTTTAATTAAATGAAATATTTTAAGTTTTAACATTGATAATTACGTTCTTAAGTGAAAGAGGGTAAAGTAGTTATTTTACCATGTGTATAGTTGGAACAAAAATATAGTTATGTGGTCAAATATAATATAGGTGTGATGTAATGGGTCAATCTAATAAAAGAAAGGAAGTTAGGGTATAATTAAATGAAAAAAAGTATGTATGGGGTTTAAATTGAGGGGAAGAAATGAGAAGGGACATATTTCTAACATGCAAATAAATGAATGAGCTAAAGGAAATTTCTTCTTCCACTTAAAGATTCTAGAACTTTGCATGTAGGAGAGATAAGATAAAAATTTTGGGGGATTTATATGTCTTGGTTTGCTACACAAAGGGGAAATCACATATTTTCATTTCCTTTCTCTTTCTAAAGAATTGCTTAATGTCTTTCTTAAAAACCTATAAAGCCCCATTGTTTCTTGTAAATCCAACAACTTTCATTCCGGAGAACATCTCTTCTATTTTATTATTGTGCATGTGTAGAGAGAACTTAAAGAAGGATGCCATCATGGTGATTAGATAGCAAGGGAAAGTAAGAAGAAGAAGTTAAGAGAAAATAACTTTTGATGGAAGATTTAATGTTGCATGAAAGCTTTGGGAGTTTTACTCTTCTTGCAAGCGAATTTAATGAGTGAAATTGTGATTAAAATCTATAATGTTTGTGTTTTGAGTTGGTAATGTAATTATAAAGATGAGATCCAAAAGATTTACACCATGCATGTGTTTATTTGATAAAGATTATAGATGTAGAAATTTGTGTTGGTTTATTATGAACTATTTTTTGTATTTACAACATATTTAAAATTATACAACTCTAAATTAGATGTTTTTAGTTTGTAATTACACCTAAGATATGGACCTATAATTTTGTAGAAGAAACTTGAGTTTGATTCTGTCTTTAATTATGTGTAATTTTGAGTTGATGTTAGACCTGAGCTGTTATTCAGTTACAATAAGTAGATGTCAGTATTTTGGACATAACTCCCGGTAGAGATGTCTAAAATCTATGAGAAAAAATTCTAAATAAACCATACATATAATTTTATTCTACAAATTTTCAAAGTGGTATCAAAATATGTCTTTGAGTTAGTTTAACCTAGCAGGAGTGTTTTATTTATAATTTGAGTTGTAGAGTAGTAAATTGAACAATTCCAGTCTAATTAGAAACTAAACTTCCATATCTAAATTTCATATACAGAAAATGAATGTTAAATCTGTCTCTATATTGGTCATATGTTGGGTTGAAATCGGACATACCTAGTGCCTTATTAGTTGAAATAGTTTGTAGTGTTTCTTGATTATCTTGCGATTTAGAAGTGATAATGAGTTGATTTTTAATGTTCCAAAAACTAAAAACATGTAGGAATAAGTTTGTGAATTTATCATATCGGTATAATAGTGAAGTGCAGAGGCATATGTGTTTATGAAATGATAATCTACATATGTTTATTTCCATATTATTAGAGTTATTATGAATTTATCATATCAACATAATAGTGAAGTGTAGAGGTATGAAAGTATAAGTATAACTAATGTTTGTTTTAAAATATAGTATATGTTTAATAGGAGAGTGAAATACAAACATACGTACATATATTATATGAATAAAGAAAACATGGTGATAAGGTTCAGTTTGACCTATATATGATGAATTGCATGTCTTTGATTATAAAATATAGAATACAGTGTGCTTTCTCGATAATCATATATTATATACTGATGATGATAGATGATATGTGAGATGTGTAACATTGTCAAACTTTACACTTAGGAAGAAAACTTACTGCTTGAGCAAAGATAATATTTTAGTATTGCATGTTTTAAATATTATTATAATATCATAGTGTATCCTATATTTAGGATTATAATTTATATGTATAATGATGATTTCTTTCAATAATCATTTTGATTAATGCATATTTCTCCATGGTTGTCTATTATTACTTGATATTATTAAAAGATTTGAATGATTCTTTGGATAAGAGAACAACTAAGTTAAGAATTTATAACTAGTGTACATAATTGATTTAGTATATAGGCCGAAAATGATCTAATGTTTATCTATATATTGTTAGAGTATGCCCTAGAGCCCATGTAATAGGGATGTTTTTCATATGTATGAATTTATATTCTTAATAAAAAGCATCATTCATTTATTAATGCTATGTTTAAATACATGAGTTTGTAAATCTTAAATTAATAAATGAAGTCCTAGATATTATAAACACGGTGCAAAGGCAATCATGAAAGTGTTCATGATATGAGATGTCTATTGCATGCAAATGTGTTAATATCTGAATATCCCTACTCATAGAATTAACAAGATAAGGATATTGTTAATTCAAACAGACTAGCACATGTTATGCTTCTTGAATGGTTCAAGCAGTGGTTCTCATAACTGTGATTATGGGAGATAATCAAAGCTAACATGTGGATGCTTGTTAGAAGAACAAGGTCATTGGAGACCTACATAGAGAATCCTCACATGAATATTAAATCTATGTCAGTGAGGAATCTCTTTATAGTGGTTGTGCAAGTATCCTTAGACTTGAGATCACCAAAGTTATCTTAAGTAGCAAGTGGTATACTTTGACTCCATAACTGATTACTTCCAATTGGGAGTGAACATAGTTAGGAGATTAGGTATATGATGACCTACTTAAAGATAGTTGAGTGATTGACAAAGGATTCACCATCCCAGATTTAAAAAGAGAAGTTATCTTGCATGTTTCTATGATTGCCTTGTTCAGAGAATATCTGGCCAGAGTAATATGCCAAGATTGATAGAGATCCATGGAAGGCATTTTGTGAACAATGGTTAAATTAATAGAACATACATAATTAGATTTATATGATTTGACAGAAATCCATACTCATAATCTAATTGAGATAAGAGTGGTGAATGGAGTAATTGCACGGTAACTGTTTCTATGGAAGGGTATAGTTAAATCACATAACATTCCTGACATTTGGGTAGTCATGATGCCTAGCTAGAGGCCAATCATGACTTGTATAATGATGCATCAAGAATATCAATAGGGATTGATAAAATGATTTAAAGGAGTTTAAGTCATGTGAGTTTTGAATAGAATTCACAATGATTTAAAGGAGTTTAAGGATAATAATATTTGATATTATTATGAGGGTAGAGAAGTGAATAATAAAATAATTAAGTAAGGATTTTAATTAATTATGATTAAGTAAAATTGTTCGCGGAACTTTTGAGAAATGTTCTGTAAAATTGGACCTAATTGAAATAATGTATTTAATGATTAATTATTATTGTCCTATAAGTGTTATAGGACTACTATAAGTATTATAGGGCTGATATAATAATTAATAGATTTATTAGAGGAATTATAAAGGGGCCAGAGGAATGGAGCTGGTATGGAAGCCCTTCTGTAGAGGGCCGCACGCCAACTCTATACAAAAGGCCTTAATGGACTATTTCTTTGAGAAAATTAATTTATATATGTTACATAATTGATATGGAACCTACATATTTATTTTGGTTGGATTTGGAATCCATTTGGGTATTTAAATCCAATTAACTGCACAAAGGGCCTAGTTTGTGAGTTTTGTGCATAGTCTTTTACGAAAAGGTTTAAATTGGATTTAATTAAGCCCAAATGATTATAATTAATTCCAGAGGCCCAATTAATAATTCTCCAGTAATTTTAAAGAGCCCAATCTCATTAAGGATTTGGAATTTTAACCTAACTATAAAAGGCTAACTAATGAGGAATTAGGGTTAAGTGATTAAACACATAAGAAAGTCTTATTCTTCTATTCTCTCTCTCCATTTTGCGCCACTCCCTTGCTAGATCTAGGGTTTTTTTGCCACTCCTTGTTCTACACCAATTTTTCGGTTCAATTTATCATTCTCTAGTGTGGATTACTCATTAGAGGTGTTCGATTTTGGAAACTATGGTTTGCGATAACCCGGTGCGAAGTAAAATCAACTGTTCAACAAAAATCAAAGGTGATTTTTCTTATTCTCATCATATAGATATCTTGTGTATTCATGGCAAGATCAGATCTAATGGTTAAAACTTTTAAAATTTCGCTCATATATGCGATGCATGTAACCGTTTAACTCTAACATGGTATCAGAGCCTCGGTTTTGCCATAGATATACAATTCTATGTTTTTCTGCGAAATAAGTTTTGTTTTATTTTGAGTTATCTAATTCATGAACTTTAAAATATCAGATTTAATTGTTCATTAATGAGAAATATTGATTTCTGGTTGTATGTGTGATCAAATAAATTTGATGGAAACAAAAATGAAACTTTTGAAGAAAAGTAACTAGGGTTTTGTGTGAAACCCATTAGGGTTTTGCGTGAAACCCCTATAGAATTAAGGGCTGTTCTAATTTAATTTCTTATAGATCCCTTAAAACATCATTTATATGATATTTTATGTGTTTAATATATGATATTAAGCCATAGGATCGAATGAAATTAAAATCGAACAAGTTTTGCATGAAAACTAGTTTAGTCGAAAAGTTTGATAAATTGGTGTTCTTCGTGTGTTTTTGATATGTTCTTGGTTAGAACGATTTTTAATCATCTAAATCTGATATATATGATATATTAAAGTGTTTTTAATTATTTGAATTAATTAAAATGGGCCTTCAATTAATTTGATTAATTTTAATTCATTAAAATCACTTAATGGGCTTAATTATGTTTACGGACTTGATTTAAATTAGTGAATGACTTGGTGGACCCAAGGAGCTGATTTAAATTAAATATTATAAACATTAATTAAGTTTATTAATGGGTTTTAAGGGCTGGAATGGGCTTGCCTCATTCCAAAAGTCCCAAATGGTCCAAAAGACACAAAACTAGTTTGTGTGTGAATACATTTAGGGTTTCCTTTGGTGGGTTTCAGCCTACCCTTGATTATAAGCCCAAAATTGATTCTTTTAATTATTTAATATGATTAATTAATTAAATCATCAGTTATTAATTAATTAATAATCAATTGGATTGATTATTAAGGTAAAAACACATGCATGCAAAAAGGTTTCCTAAAATGAAAGTTTCCAAAATGGAAAAAGTTTCCTAATTTGATCACATCATTAAAATAACATAAAAAAAGTTTTAAAAGTTGAAACAAAGTTAGTAATCCATTTTTTTATGCATTAAAAAGGCATATAAGGGTGTATGATTCGCATGATGGATAGTTATGGATAAAGCCCAATGTGATTGAGCATTATGCATGTTTTGGCCAAATGAGGACTTTCATGTCCCGACCACTTATTTTTGGTTTGTATTTCTTTTCAAGTTGTAATATGTAATTAGATTACTTAGATTAGAATTAGAAATAGAGATGGAGACAACTATCAAGGAGCAAGATGGGCTGGATAGAGATCCAACAAGCTTGAAGATAATGTAATTATTTTTCTTGTTTGAATCATGCATACTACCTAGGTGTGACCTTTTGATTTCCCTCTTGGCCCGGGGAAGTCAATGTAGTGAAGTCCATAACTATACCATATTTGTATGATTATATTTATGTGATAGATATAGGATGCATACCAATGTATGCCAACCATGTATGATGAGACTTAATTAGCTAAAACCCTCAAACAAATACTAAGATATATAAGCCTTCCATTAATTAGAGGAGAACCAGAGTTCTTTATAGTGTGGGTTGTTGACCATAGTCAAGCTCACATTATATCAAATATGTTCAAATCTAATTAAATGGGTCATCTTAGCTAGCCCATTAGCTTGTTGACCACAGTCAAGGCTAATGGTTCTAGAGGCAAGATTAGGGAATGCATATATGATATGCATGCATCAAGAGTTGATAACCTAATGATCCAATAGCTGTATAGAGACACAATTGGTATATAGATACCTACCTTCCAAGGGTATGAAATTTGGCTTATTGACCACAGTCAAGGTCAAATTACATATCAAGGATTGGATATTGGCCCATTAAGAAAACCATCGGTTTTCTCGGATTATATAGTGAGGGCTATTAATTTGCAATAAAATAGTGGGAGTAAAATGGATTAATTAAAGACCTTATTAATGCATGCATATATGTGAACATACTCCTATATATTTTCTTTTTCACATCTATGTCATCATCATGAGCACATCAAATATACGATCAATCTTGGATAACAAACTGGTTGGCAGCAACTATTCTGACTGGATCAAGCAAGTGAGAATTGTTCTCAGTGCTGAAAAGATCAATTATATCTTGGATAAAGATCCACCACCACTTCCAGCAGATGATGCCATTGATGAGATCAAATGCATTTATCGAAAATACATGGAGGATAGTGAAGCAGCAACATGTCTGATGTTGGATGCTATGTCCTCAGAGCTTCAAAAGCAACATGAGATAATGGATGGTGGGATTTCCAAGAAAAAGGTTGCCAAGAAAGAGAATCCCAAAGGAACTTACTTCCATTGTGGAAAGGATGGTCATTGGAAGCATAACTGCAAGGCCTATCTAGATTCTCTCAAGGAGAAGAAGCAAGCTGATGCTTCTACTTTAGGTATTTATATGATTGAAATTAATACTTATTCTATTGCTTCAAAAAAATCTTGGGTATTAGATACCGGATGTGGATCTCATTTGTGTAATGATCTACATGGGCTTAGAAGCCTTAGAAGAGTTGGAAAGGCAGAGATATGTTTGCAGTCAGCTACTAGACAAAACATCTCTACAACAGTTGTGGGGACTTATCATTTGCCTCTTCCAAGTGGATTAATACTGGAATTAAATAATTATTATTATGTTCTAGCTTTATCCAAAAGTATTATTTCTTTCAGTCGTCTGTTGAACGATTATGATATTTCTTTAAAGGACAAGTGTTGTTACATTCTTAAGAATAATATGTTTTATGCAAAGGCTATCACTGAGAATGGTATATTTGTTCTTGATTTAATTAAAGAAGTACATAATGTGGATACCAAGAGAATGAAATATGATAATCTAAATACCTCATACCTATGGCATTGTCGTTTAGGCCATATAAATGAAAAACGCATGACTAAATTGCACAAGTCAGGTGATTTGGGATCATTTGACTATGAATCATTTGATACATGTGAATCTTGTTTATTGGGAAAAATGACAAAAGCTCCCTTTATTGGTAAAGGAGAACGAGCTAAAATGGTTTTGGACTTACTACATTCAGATGTATGTGGTCCAATGACTATACGTGCCAGAGGAGGTTATTCCTACTTCATTACTTTCATAGATGATTATTCCAGGTTTGGATACATCTATCTAATGAAATATAAATCAGAAGCATTTGAAAAGTTCAAAGAATTCAGAAATGAAGTAGAGAAATAACTTGGCAAAAGTATTAAAACACTTAAATCAGATCAAGGTGGAGAATACTTAAGCCAAGAGGTTCAGGATTATCTTAGAGATAATGGGATTTATCTCAATGGACTCCACCATATACACCACAACACAATGGTGTATCTAAAAGGAGAAATCAAACACTATTAGATATGGTTGGATCAATGATGGGCCGAGCGGACTTGCCTAAGTTATTTTGGGGATATGCACTAGAAACTACTGTTTATGTGTTAAACAGAATTCCTAGTAAATCGATTGATGTTACTCCATATGAGATGTGGAATAACAAGAAACCCACGCTTTCTCATATGAAAGTATGGGGTTGTCCTGCTTATGTGAAGAGGACAATGTCAGACAAACTGAATGTTAAGTCTGACAAATGTTTATTTATGGGATATCCAAAAGAAACGTTTGGAAATTATTTCTATCATCCCTTAGAAAAATAGGTGTTTGTTTCAAGGCATGCTGTCTTATTGGAAAGAGAATTTCTCCTACGAGAGGACAGTGGGAGTAAAATTGAACTTGGTGAAGTTCAAGACCCACAAATAGAAGATGATCAATCGATTGAACTCGAAATTGGATTTCATAATGATGAGATTGTAGTTGAACCTGATTACACACAAAATCCTAGTAGATCTACTAGGATGCGTTCTATCCCTATGAGATATGGATTTCACATTGATTCGGATAGAGGCATAACTGTAGTAGAGGACAATAAGCCTACAAGCTATCAAAAAGTTTTAAACTATTCAGAATGTGATTTATGGCTTAAGGCTATGCAGTCTGAAATGGACTCCATGAATGAGAATAAAGTATGGACTTTAACTCAACCACCTGAAGGGATAAAACCCATATGGTGCAAATGGGTCTTCAAAAAGAAGACCGACATGGAAGGTAATATAGTTACCTATAAAGCTCGCTTAGTAGCAAAAGGTTATCATCAAAAAGAAGGTATTGACTACGACGAAACTTTTTCTCCTATAGCGATGCTTAAGTCTATAAGAATACTTTTAGCCATTGCAGCTCATTATGATTATGAGATTTGGCAAATGGATGTGAAGACAGCTTTCCTTAATGGAAATCTTACTGAGGATGTGTATATGACACAACCAGAAGGGTTCAATCAGGAAATGGCGAAAAGGTATGCAAGCTTCAAAGATCCATTTATGGATTGAAGCAAGCCTCTAGAAGCTGGAACATACGATTCAATGAGACAATCAAAGAGTTTGGTTTCTCACAGAATGAAGATGAACCTTGTGTGTATAAAAGTGTAAGTGGGAGTGCAATTGTCTTCCTAGTTCTATATGTGGATGACATATTGATCATGGGAAATGACATTTCTCTTCTCCAATATGTTGAAATATGGTTATCCAAGCAATTCTCCATGAAAGACCTTGGAGAAGCATCCTATATTCAGGGAATAAGGATCTATAGAGATAGATCCAATAGGTTGCTAGGTCTTTCTCAGAGTACATATATAGATAAAGTATTGAAGAGGTTTAATATGGATCTCTCTAAGAAAGGGTTTATACCCATGGTGCATGGGAAACACCTTTCTAAGTCTATGTGTCCGCATACACTAGGGGATAGAGAGAGCTTGAATAGAATACCATATGCATCTGCAATTACTTCTATCATGTATGCTATGTTATGTACATATCCAGATGTAGCATTTTCTTTGAGTGTCACAAGCAGATTCCAATCCAATTTTAGAGAGGAACACTGGGCAGCTGTCAAGAATATCCTTAACTACTTAAGAAGGTCTAAGGATATATTCTTGGTATATGGAGAGGGCAGTTTGGAAGTAAATGGGTACACATATGCCAGCTTCTAATCTGACAAAGATGATTGTAAATCACATTCTGGTTATGTGTTCATAATGGGAGGAGGAGCAGTTAGTTGGAAAAGTTCCAAACAAGAAACAATTGCTGATTCCACGATGGAAGCTGAGTATATTGCTACTTCGAAAGCAGCCAAAGAAGTAGTCTAGATCAAAAAGTTCATAACTGAACTAGGAGTGGTGCCTAGCATTGTTGATCCAATTCCTTTATGCTGTGACAACAATGGAGCCATTGCGCAAGCAAAGGAACCACGGTCTCATCAGCGATCCAAGCATGTTCTTAGACGCTACCATCTCATAAGGAAAATAGTAGCTAGAAATGATGTGAAAATAGAAAGGGTTCCCATATATGACAATGTGGCGAATCCCCTCACTAAAGCACTTTCCAAGATTAAGAATTATCACCATATAAATAGCATAGGTCTGAGACATATGAGTGATTGGCTCAAGTGCAAGTGGGAGATTGTTAAAGAGTATGCCCTAGAGCCCATGTAATAGGAATGTTTTTCATATGTATGAATTTATATTCTTAATAAAAGGCATCATTCATTTATTAAAGCTATGTTTAAATACATGAATTTGTAAATCTTAAATTAATAAATGAAGTCCTAGATATTATAAACACAATGCTAAGGCAATCATGAAAGTGTTCATGATATGAGATGTCTATTGCCTGCAAATGTGTTAATATCTAAATATCCCTAGTCATAGAATTAACAAGATAAGGATATTGTTAATTTGGACAGACTAGTACATGTTATGGTTCTTGAATGGTTCAAGCAGTGGTTCTCATAATTGTGATTATGGGAGTAATCAAAGCTAACATGTGGATGCTTGTTAGAAGAACAAGTTCATTGGAGACCTACATAGAGAATCCTCACATGGATATTAAATCTATGTCAGTGAGGAATCTCTTCATAGCGGTTGTGCAAGTATCCGTAGACTTGAGATCACCAAAGTTATCTTAAGTAGCAAGTGGTATACTTTGACTCCATAATAGATTACTTCCAACTGGGAATGAACATAGTTAGGAGATTGGGTATATCATGGCATACTTGAAGATAGTTGAGTGATTGACAAAGGATTCACCATCCCAGATTTAAAAAGGGAAGTTATCTCGCATGTTTCTATAATTGCCTTGTTCAGAGAATCTCTGGCCAGAGTAATATGCCAAGATGGATAGAGATCCATGGAAGGCATTTTGTGAAAAATGGTTAAATTAATAGAACATACATATTTAGATTTATATGAGTTGACAGAAATCCATAATCAGAATCTAATTAAGATAAGAGTGGTGAAAGGAGTAATTGCACGGTAACTATTTCTATAGAAGGGTATAGTCAAACCATATGACTTTCCTGACATTTGAGTAGTCATGATGCCTAGCTAGAGGCCAATCATGAGTTGTATAATGATGTATCAAGAATATCAATAGGGATTGATAAAATGATTTAAAGGAGTTTAAGTCATGTGAGTTTTGAATAGAATTCACAATTACATATTATACTGCCAACATGGACAGGAACCCAATAGGTCACACACATATAGAGAAAAGGATAAAATGGTAAAATTACAAGGATAATAATATTTGATATTATTATGAGGGTAGAGAAGTGAATAAGATAATAATTAATTAAAGAATTTAATTAATTATGATCAAGTAAAATTATTCGCAAAACTTTTGAGAAATGTTCTGTAAAATTGGACATAATTGAAATAATGTATTTCATAATTAATTATTATTGTCCTATAAGTGTCATAGGACTACTATAAGTGTTATTGGACTGATATAATAATTAATAGGTTCATTAGAGGAATTATAAAGGGGCCAGAGGAATGGAGCTGGTGTGGAAGCCTTTCGGTAGAGGGCCGCACGCAAACTCCATACAGAAGGCCTTAATGGCCTATTTCTTGGACCAAATTAATTTATATATGTTACATAAGTGTTATGGAACCTACATATTTATTTTTGTTGGATTTGGAATCCATTTGGATATTTAAATCCAATTAATTACACAAAGGGCCTAGTTTGTGGGTTTTGTGTATAGTCTTTTATAAAAAGGTTTAAATTGGATTTAATTAAGCCCAAATGATTATAATTAATTCTAGAGGACCAATTAATAATTCTCAAGCAATTTTAAAGTGACCAATCTCATTAAGGAGTTGGAATTTTAACCTAACTATAAAAGGCCAACTAATGAGGAATTAGAGTTAAGTGATTAAACACATAAGAAAGTCTTATTCTTCTATTCTCTCTCTCCCTTTTGTGCCACTCCCTTGCTAGCTCTAAGGTTTTTTAGACACTTATTGTTCTACACCAATTTGTTGGTTCAATTTATCATTCTCTAGTGTGGATTACTTATTGGAGGTGTTCGATTTTGGACACTGTGGTTTGCGACAACCCGGTGCGAAGTAAAATCAGCTGTTCAACAAAAATCAAAGGTGATTTTTCTTATTCTCATCATAATGATATCTTGTGTATTCATGGCAAGATCAGATCTAATGATTAAAAATTTTAAAATTCCGCTCATGTATGCGATGCATGTAATCGTTTAACTCTAACATATATAATAGTGATCTCCAATTGCACTTAAGAGATGAAAGGGATCACATAATGATTATAATAACATTAAGTATATCAATAGATATGGTGGATACTTAAAGTAGTAATGTAAACATATATTTATATGTACAGAATGATACCTTCAGAAACACCTTATCACCCACTTGATACTCGATATCCCTTCTTTTCAAGTCAGCATATGAT
This sequence comes from Excoecaria agallocha, assembly GCA_037975025.1. Taxonomy (NCBI): domain Eukaryota; kingdom Viridiplantae; phylum Streptophyta; class Magnoliopsida; order Malpighiales; family Euphorbiaceae; genus Excoecaria; species Excoecaria agallocha. The sequence goes on from CM075816.1 coordinate 597,683, forward strand.
TTATGTCTATCATTAGCTTCTTTCAGTCTTTTCTTGGTAACTTAAACTTTTTCCTCTATATCCCTAACAAGGTTAGGACCGATTATTCTACCTTCAGTCAACTCAGTCCAACAGACTGGAGTTCTACATTTCCTACCATATAAAGCCTTATACGGTGCCATTTGAATACTCTTATGATAACTGTTATTATAGGAAAATTCCATTTAGGACACATATTTGTCCCAACTTCTAGAAAATTCCAAAGCACATGCCCTCATTATATCTTCTAGTACTTGAATAACCTTTTTAGATTATCCATCCATTTGAGGATGAAAAGCTGTATTGTACTTGAGCTGTGTTCCCAAGGCCTGCTGTAGACTCTGCCAAAATCTCGATGTAACCCTTAGATCTTGAACAAAAATTATGGATACAGGTATACCATGTAACCATACAATCTCATTCACATACAATTCTACAAGCTTATCCATAGAATAATCTGTTTGAACCAGCATAAAGTGATCTACTTTTGTTAACTTATCCACTATTACCCAAATAGCATCATATCTTCTTTGAGTAAGAGGCAAATCGGTAACAAAATCCATGGTAATGTCTTCCCACTTCCACTATGGAACTGGAATAGGGTTTAAATGACCTTAAGGAAATTGATGTTTTTCTTTCACTTGCTGACATATTAAACATTTAGAAACATATTCAACAATATCCTTCTTCATGCCAGGCCACCAGTAAAACTATTTCATCTCTTGATACATCTTGTTCCTGCCTGGATGCATAGTAAATGCAGTATTATGCGATTCATACAATAGTACCCTTTTCACTTCCTTGTCATTAGGAACACACAACCTATTATGGTAGTATACACCACCATATTTTTTCATTGAAAAATATGATTGATCTCCTTCATAAACTGCTTTCATAATCTGTTGTAACTTTTTTTATCATTCTTCTGAGCATCTATCACTATTTGCCTAACCATGGGGCTAGCTTTAAGCTATGCTAATAATGCACCATCCAATGCAAATTTTCATCTGCACTGATTTAACATCAATGCTTCCATTATCTTATGACTCAAAGCATCAACAACCACATTCGCTTTTCCTGAATGGTAGTCAACTATACAATCATAATATTTGAATAATTCCAACCACCTTCTCTACCTCCAATTAATTTCTTTCGGAGTAAGCAAGTATTTTGAGGCTTTTATGATCATTATAAATTCTGCATTTTTTCCCATACAAGTAGTGCCGCCAAATCTTCAAAGCAAAAACAACAGTTGCCGATTCTAGATCATGAGTCAGGTAGTTTTCCTCATGAGATTTCAATTATCTAGATGCATAAGCTACAACTTTACCATCTTGCATTAATATACATCCCAACCCAATCTTGGCGGCATCACTGTACAGTGCATACTCTTTCCCTAATACTGGTTGAGTTCACACTGGAGTTTCAGTCAACATGTTCTTTAAATGATCAAAGCTTGCTTGACAATGATCATACTACTCAAACTAAAAATTCTTCCTTAATAGCTTAGTGAATGGTGAATAAATGACAGAAAAACCCTTCATAAGAAGACGATAATAACCTACCAACCAGAGAAAACTTCTAACTTTATGTCCATTCTTAGGTGGTTTCCTATTAACAATAGCTTCAATTTTATTTGGATCAACCCTAACACCTTCAGCAAATACAACATGACCTAGGAAAGAAACTTTCTTAAGCAAAAAGTCACATTTTCTCAACTTGGCATACAACTGATTTTCTTTCAAAGTTTGCAATACAATCCTCAGATGTTCAACATGATCAGCTTCATTTCTGGAGTAAACAAAGATGTCTTCGATAAACACTACAATAAATCGATCTAAGTAGGTTTTGAATACCCTATTCATAAGATGCATGAATGCAACAAGTGCATTTGTCAACCCAAATGGCATAACTAAGAATTCATAATGCCCATAATGCGTTCTAAATGCAGTTTTTGGAACATCCCCATCCTTAATTCTGAGCTGATAATAACTTGATCGCAAGTCTATCTTCAAAAACACACCAACACCACACAACTGATCAAACAAATCCTCAATTAGAGGCAAAGGATATTTTCTCTTCACAGTTACTTTGTTCAACTATATATAATCAATATATATCCTTATCGATCCATCCTTCTTCTTAACAAATAAAATTGGAGCATCCCAAGGTGACATACTCAGTCTGATGAAGCCTTTATCTAACAATTCCTATAATTAAACCTTTAGCTATTTTAATTCAGATGGAGCCATTCTATATGGTGCCTTAGAAATCAGGCTTGTACTAGGTAACAAATCAATATATAACTTAACATCTCTTTCTAGAGTAAGACCAGGCAATTTCTCAGGAAATATTTTTAGAAATTCATTCACAATAGGTATATTCTTAAGCTTCATTGTATCTCTTTTTGAGTCAAGGACTAAAGCTAAAAATGCTTCACATCATTTTCTAATGCAATGTCTAGCTTGCATTGATGATATAACATTAGACAGTGGCTTGGAACAACTACATTCTACTACCACTTCCTTTCCTTCATTATCCCTGAGAGATACTATTTTCAATTCACAATTCACCACTGCATGATGTTTGGATAACCAATCCATTCCTAGAATTACATCAAACTCATGAATAGGCAACACAATCAAGTCTGCTGGAAACCCTCTCCCCCAAACTACTATAGGACAATCTTTACATACTTTATTAACAATTACACTATGTCCCAATGGATTACTCACATATACATCAATATTTAAATGTTGTATTTTAGACATATCTTTACCTAAATTCCCAATACAAATATAAGAATGAGTAGAGCCAAGATCAATAAGTGCATGTATGTCATAATTATAAAGAGAAAAAGTACCAGCTATGAGTACTGGAGCATTCTATTGCTCTCGAGCTTTCATTGCATAAGCCCAACTAGATACCATCTAAGCAGAAGGTCTATCAATTATTTCTGACAAATTATTGGACTGAGATCCATGATAATTTGATCCACCCCGGCCTCTGCCTCTACCTCTACCAGATGAAGGTGCATTGGAAGCTCCCCTACTACCTTGTTGCCCAAAACCTTGGTCTCATTTCACAGGATAATTAGGAAGAAAATGATCAGTGCTACCACATCTAAAAAATTCACTAGCCAATTTTCTGTAGTTACCCCAATGACGTTTATAACAATAAGGGCATTCTAGTATTTGACCCCCACTCTATCTTCTTAAATTTTCCTTCTCAGATTTAAACTTAGTGGTGGATTCCTATGTCTTTCCTTGGTTAGCAGAAGTAAAACTAGACTCAATAGGTTAACCTCCTTGAACTCCTCTAAATCTCTTCCCATTGGAAGATCTTCCTCTAGAACCATTTCTTTTTTTGCTCCCTTTCTCTTTTAGCTATCTCATGCTTTTCAACTTTCACGGCGGTTATAACCAATTGATTAAAATCCACCACATTCAGAGATGTAAATCCAAACAATTTTTCTTTGATTCGATCATTTAGCCCATCTTTAAAATGTATGCATTTAAAAACTCCAATCAATATCTCTTTAGGAACATACTTGCATAAAAGGCTAAATTCTTTTTCATATTCAGCCACCAATAAGGTTTTTTGTTTCAAATTCAAGAACTGCTTCAATTTTTCCTCCTTGTAAGCCTTAGTAATACATTTCTTTCTGAACTCTTCCTCAAATAATTCTCGTGTAAGTGGATCGGGTAGTTGTGGTTGTCTTAGAACTAGCTTCCACCAATCATATGCCATGCCTTGGAGTAAAGACACAACACAAGATACTTTGTAATTAGCAGGATAGTTAATTTCATCGAAGATTCTTTCAAACCATTCTAACTAGAACTCAGCTTCTTCAGATTATTCTAAATTAGTACCCAAAAATTCTTGTGCCCCAAGCTTCCTAATTTCAGATATTGGAGCTTTAGACATTGTCATTCTTTGCAGGATTTGAGCCATATCCTAAGAAATTTTTAACAAGGCTTCTCCAAGAACAATAACATGAATTTCATTTTGGAAAGAAGATGGAGTCACTAGGCTAGAAAGATTTAATCTAACCGGTAAATTACTTTCACCCGATTCTTCTATAACATCCCAAGAGGAATTCTCCATCTTTAATCTATATGAAAACATGAACTTTTGCATTAGGCCAACACGACATTATCTCATACCACATAATCCTCTACTCAAATTGCCCAGAAAAGACTAAACCTAGGCTCTGATACAAAATTGAAACACCGTATTCTAATATCTTTATCATATATCATATCATATTATTCAGTCATATTACAGTAGATTATCGATCCATTAAACCATCATTAATCATACTAATGATGCTCTTTAATCAAACAACCTGTATATTAACTAGGTGCTTCACATAACTTCATTAACTTCATTACACATGCATAATGACTCATCATGTAACACATTTATCATATTCATGCTAAACACAATTATCTTAGTCTACATTCATTGTCATGTATAGCATATAGCATTCCATTATATATATAATCATTATAGCTCCTATATGCATGCATATACTAGCATTCTCATGGTAAGCTGATTACAACATTTATCTTTCATATGGCTTATAGATTTTATATAGCCTTTTAAACAAATTAAACATGTTAAAGAAACTTATATAAAAATTAGCCCAAAATATCCCTACATCAATTCTGTTAGAGAGTATGCCTTAGAGCCCATACAATAGGGATGTATTTCATATGTATGAATTCATATTCTTAATAAAAGGCATCATTCATTTATTAATGCTATATTTAAATACATGAGCTTGTAAATCTTAAATTAATAAAGGAAGTCCTATATATTATAAACATAGTGCAAAGGCAATCATGAAAGTGTTCATAATATGAGATGTCTATTGCATGCAAATGTGTTAATATCTGAATATCCCTAGTCATAGAATTAACAAGATAAGGATATTGTTAATTTGGACAGACTAGCACATGTTATGCTTCTTGAATGGTTCAAGCAGTGGTTCTCATAACTGTGATTATAGGAGATAATCAAAGCTAACATGTGGATGCTTGTTAGAAGAACAAGTTCATTGGAGACCTACATAGAGAATCCTCACATGGATATTAAATCTATGTCAGTGAGGAATCTCTTCATAGCGGGTGTGCAAGTATCCGTAGACTTGAGATCACCAAAGTTATCTTAAGTAGCAAGTCGTATACTTTGACTCCATAACAGATTACTTCCAACTGGGAATGAACATAGTTAGGAGATTGGGTATATCATGACATACTTGAAGATAGTTGAGTGATTGACAAAGGATTCACCATCCTAGATTTAAAAAGGGAAGTTATCTCGCATGTTTCTATAATTGCCTTGTTTAGAGAATCTCTGGCCAGAGTAATATGCCAAGATGGATAGAGATCCATGGAAGGCATTTTGTGAAAAATGATTAAATTAATAGAACATACATATTTAGATTTATATGAGTTGAAAGAAATCCATAATCAGAATCTAATTAAGATAAGAGTGGTGAAAGGAGTAATTGCACGGTAACTGTTTCTATGGAAGGGTATAGTCAAACCATATGACTTTCCTGACATTTGAGTAGTCATGATGCCTAGCTAGAGGCCAATCATGACTTGTATAATGATGTATCAAGAATATCAATAGGGATTGATAAAATGATTAAAAGAGTTTAAGTCATGTGAGTTTTGAATAGAATTCACAATTACATATTATACTGCCAACATGGACAGGAACCCAATAGGTCACACACATATAGAGAAAAGGATAAAAGAGTAAAATTATAAGGATAATAATATTTGATATTATTATGAGGGTAGAGAAGTGAATAAGATAATAATTAATTAAAGAATTTAATTAATTATGATCAAGTAAAATTATTCGCAAAACTTTTGAGAAATGTTCTGTAAAATTGGTCCTAATTGAAATAATGTATTTCATAATTAATTATTATTGTCCTATAAGTGTTATAGGACTACTATAAGTGTTATTGGACTGATGTAATAATTAATAGGTTCATTAGAGGAATTATAAAGGGGCCAGAGGAATGGAGCTGGTGTGTAAGCCCTTCTGTAGAGGGCCGTACGCAAACTCCATACAGAAGGCATTAATGGCCTATTTCTTGGACCAAATTAATTTATATATGTTACATAAGTGTTATGGAACCTACATATTTATTTTTGTTGGATTTGGAATCCATTTGGGTATTTAAATCCAATTAATTACACAAAGGGCCTAGTTTGTGGGTTTTGTGTATAGTCTTTTATGAAAAGGTTTAAATTGGATTTAATTAAGCCCAAATGATTATAATTAATTCTAGAGGACCAATTAATAATTCTCAAGCAATTTTAAAGTGACCAATCTCATTAAGGAGTTGGAATTTTAACCTAACTATAAAAGGCCAACTAATGAGGAATTAGAGTTAAGTGATTAAACAAATAAGAAAGTCTTATTCTTCTATTCTCTCTCTCCCTTTTTTGCCACTCCCTTGCTAGCTCTAAGGTTTTTCAGACACTCCTTTTTCTACACCAATTTGTTGGTTCAATTTATCATTCTCTAGTGTGGATTACTCATTGGAGGTGTTCGATTTTGGATACTGTGGTTTGCGGCAACCCGGTGCGAAGTAAAATCAACTGTTCAACAAAAATAAAAGGTGATTTTTCTTATTCTCATCATATAGATATCTTGTGTATTCATGGCAAGATCAGATCTAATGGTTAAAAATTTTAAAATTCTGCTCATGTATGCGATGCATGTAACCGTTTAACTCTAACATATATAATAGTGATCTCCAATTGCACTTAAGAGATGAAAGGGATCACATAATGATTATAATAACATTAAGTCTATCAATAGATGTGGTGGATACTTAAAGTAGTAATGTAAACATATATTTATATGTACAGAACGATAGACTAGAACATTAAATATCCTTAGTCATAGAATTAACAAGATAGGGCATAGTTAATTCGGATAGACTAGAACATGTTATGCTTCTTGAATGGTTCAAGCAGTGGTTCTCATAACTGTGATTGTGGAAGATAATTAAAGCTAACAAGTGGATGCTTGTTAGAAGAACAAGTTCATTGGAGACCTGCAAAGAGAATCCTTACATGGATATTAAATCTATGTCAGTAAGGAATCTCTTTATAGCAGTTGTGCAAGTATCCTTGGACTTGAGATCACCAAAGTTATCATAAGTAGCTAGTGGTATATTTTGACTCTATAACTAATTACTTTCAACTGGGAGTGAACATAGTTAGGAGATTTGGTATATCATGACCTACTTGAAGATAGTTGAGTGATTGACAAAGGATTCACCATCCTAGATTTAATAAGGGAAGTTATCTCACATGATTCTATAATTGCTTTGTTCAGAGAATCTCTGGCCAGAGTAATATGCTAAGATGGATAGAGATCTATGGAGGGCATTTTAGGAACAATTGTTAAATTAATAGAACATACATAATTAGATTTATATGAGTTGACAGAAATCCATACTCAAAATCTAATTGAGATTAGAGTGGTGGAAGAAGTAATTGCACGGTAATTATTTCTATGGAAGAGTATAGTCAAACCACTTGACTTTCCTGATATTTGGGTAGTCATGTTGCCTAGCTAGAGGCCAATCATGATTTGTATAATAGTGTATCAAGACTATCAATAGGGATTGATAAAATGATTTAAAGAAGTTTAAATCATGTGAGTTTTGAATAGAACTCACAATTACATATTATACTGCCAACATGGACAGGAACCCAATAGGTCACACACATATAGAGAAAAAGGATAAAATGGTAAAATGACAAGGATAATAATATTTGATATTATTATGGGGATAGAGAAGTGAATAAGAAATTGTTCACAGAATGTTTTTGAAATTTTCTGTAAAATTAGACCTAATTGAAATAATGTATTTCATAATTGATTATTATTGAACTATAAGTGTTATAGGGCTGATATAATAATTAATAGGTCCATTAGAGGAATTATAAAGGCCCAAAGAAGTGAAGTTGGCACAAAAGCCCTCTAGAAGAAGGGCCACATGCCAACTCCAAAATAGAAGGCCTTATAGGCCTACTTCTTGGACCAAAATAATTGAAATATGTTACATAAGTGTTATGGAGCCTACATATTTAATTTGATTGGATTTGGAATTCATTTGTGTAATTAAATCCAAGTATATGTACAAAGGGCCTAGTTTGTGGGTTTTATGCATAGTCTTTTGTGAAAGGGCTTAAATTGGATTTAATTGAGCCCAAATAATTATAAATAATTCCAGAAGCTCAATTAATAGTTCTCTAGCAATTTTACAGAGCCCAATCCCATTATGAAGTTGGATTTTTTAACCTAACTCTAAAAATCCAAGAGATGTGGAATTAGGGTTATGTAAGTGTGAACAATTAAGAAAACACTATCTCTTTTTTCTCTCAACCCTAGCCGCTACCTTCCCTAGCTAGCATCTAGGGATTTCAGCTAGCCCTTGTTCCTTCTAATTGTTGGTTCTTTCAATCCTTCTCTAGTGTGCATTACTCATTGAAGGTGTTCGATTTTGGACACTGTGGTTTGCGACAACTCGGTGAGAAGTAAAATCAACTATTCAACAAAAATCAAAGGTGATTTTTCTTATTCTCATTAATATGTATATTATAAATTCATTGCAAGATCAGATATATTGGTTAAAAATTTTAAATTTCGCTTATGTATGAGATGCATGTAATCGATAATTCCCAACAAATTCTTATAAGCTAGTGTTGGCCTGTCCTGATGCAGAGCATGTTCCTATGCAAAATCCTTGACTATAGAACCTACACGGATAAAATAACCCGTGCTAAGCTATAAAGCTTAGTGGGGATACTAAAAGTGAATGACAACCACTCACAGTGGTTGTCGAAAACATATAACATACGATAACTGAAAATATTAAAATAAAATTTTCAACATAAATATATAACATAATATAATAACATAAATAACAATGTAACCATATATTGAATTTAGAATACTTGAATTTAAACATATAAAAAATTATCAGTACATAACATATTTAAATATAACATATGTATTAGAAACCACAGCTAAACATATTATTTCATATATCATATGCTTTATCTGTACTATAATTAAATGTGATGCATTTACACTATACACTACAAAAAAACTGCAGATTAGAGACGAAAAATTCCGTCGCTAAATATCAATTTTTCGTCGCTAATTAAAATTAGCGACGCCGCGACGAACAGTCGCTAATAGGCCAGTCGCTAATATATTAGCGACGAATTTCTAGTACAGTCGCTAATTTAGCGACGAAATATTTCGTCACAAATATTTTTTTCGTCGCTAATTTATATTCCCAATTAGTCGCCGAATTACAATAATATTTAGCGACTAATTTTTCATCACTAATTCGTCGCTTATTATAAATTTACTCGCAAAAGATAGCGACGAAAAATTTGTCGCTAATTATTTGTCAAATTCTAATGTAAATACAATAGCGACAGTTTCTATCGCGAATCCGTCGTTAAATTATTGCCTAATTTAAATTTTTCTTTTAATCTATTTTTAAATATTCATCCTGTACACTGTAAATAATAATCTTATATTATGAAATTCAAATATAATAGATGCAAATATAAATAATAATCTTATATTTTCATATATATAATTTGTAATGAATTCATTACAAATATACAGTTAACATAAAAAACAATATATGAAACAAGGTATTGTTTATACAATCAATTTCCCTAAAATCAATAACAAATTAAATCTTTACAATTTCCTATCAAATATAGAATTAGCTCCTAACTAATATTATTATAGTAATATACCCTAAGCCTAAATACAGTCCCTCTCCTCGTCTTCTTGCTGCAATAATGGACACCAATAATTATGTCGACAAGAAACTAACCGAATCCATGAATGCAATAATGGACACCACACACATAACAAGAGCCATTTTCCATTTGAAGATACTGCACAAAGTATAGAACAGTATTTTAGATATTTTGGCAAATAAGTAAAATATAATAAATACATTCTGTTAGAGAGCAAAAACCAAAGCAATGTTTGTCAATAGAAATTTAAAGTCAGGTCCATGAATTAAATCTGCATGTTAATTATTGTTGCAAACCTCCCAGAGTGTTTACATAGTTATGAAAATATTCATACTAATTTGGAAAACAAAAGTAGCTTACTCTAAACAAGGTATATTATATATTTCACATTGGCTACTTCAACCATTACAAAAATGTATTATCCTTTAATATATACACTCCAAAGAAAATAAGTTGTGCATTTACAAATGAAATGTAAGGTGAATATACTATCAGTCAGGAAACTTATAGCATAAATGACTGCCCAGAGCTCAGATTGTGTAAGACTCCATTCGGTTGACCCACTGGTAAAAAAGAATGTTGTCAAAACCATCAATAGAGTGCCAAAAGCATATGAATAGGCTGTGACTGAAATGTTGGCAGGGTATTTGGTTAAAAGTGGAGCCTGCAATGACAGATTGAAGTCCATAAACTACCGAGAAAATTAATTAATATAATAGTTTTTTAGCAATAAGAGATTTGAGCACGATGTATCAGTAAAACATATCGAGCCTTATTGAATATAGTACAAAATATTTCAATATCGTGTTTCTGTTGGAGTTCAAATGCATGAATAGATACACAACCATAAATATCTTCCAGAACGTAATTCCTTGAATCGTTCAAGATTACAGGTTTCAACAGTAGACACATATTTTGCCACCCCAACTCCAGTTGAAGTAATTTAAAGCTATAGAAACAAAGTGAATATATTTTTGCCATATGAAACTAACACTTGTGTTGGCAGAAAAATGTAATGGGTACAGAATGCTTTCTTTAAAGGCTACTTCCATGCAACTAATTCATAATAAGTGTACTTTTTTCCATAACCTTGCAGAGTTTCAACATCATCATGGGCCCAGGAATTCTTATCTTGGCTTTTGATGCATGTATGTTACCAAAAGCTGTTTAAGAATAACAGACAGAACTATTACCGAAAGCTATTTTCACTTCAAATGTTGTGGTGCTTGATAACGGACCTTCAGTTTTAAGCAAATTCACTCTTTCGGTACTGCAAGAATATGTTCATAAAAGAAACTGAAAACTGATCTTTAAGAAAACAATATATACAAGCAAATATTGGGAATTATTGCACCAATATATGCTAAATCATGAACCCATATTGGGAATTATTGCACCAACATATGCTAAATCATCAGGTTGAAGAAAAATTGCAATTTGCAGCTTTTAGATTCCTCCATTCAGACATAAATAGAAGACCGAGAACAAGACCAGTAGCATCCAAAAATGCTAGCAGTACCTGCTATGCGAATGATGCACTCTGAATTTAACAGGTCGGATTCAGCTTGCACCGTATTCAAACTAGGATCCCATGAAAATGTGTCTTGCCCTCAAGATCTGCAAATTTATTCTATGAATAACATTTTATGTCATTTCATTCTAAAAGCTACTACAGCATAACCATATACTCTATAACAATTTCTGCATAAAAGGAGCCTTTGGAAACAGTAAAGAATATAAACTCCCTGATTTTAACATACTAATCCCTTTCATTGAAACTTGACCACATTTTTAGTTCCAAAGTATCACAATCATTAGCAGCTTGCTCATAAAAAAGAAGCAAGAAGGTGAAGTAGTTGATTTTAAAATTAAATGCATAAATAAATAGCAGCAGTACATTTCACAATGCCAAGCATAAACTAGAAACCATATTTCTCACATATCCATTTTCTGAAGACAAAAGAGTAATAAGATAAAACCTTCTCAAAAAGAACAAAATTTTAGTACACAAAGATAACAATTGCATCAGCACGGCTTGTGAACTTTAAACAAAGAGTCAAACATCCACTAAACTACAACTGGCAGCCCCTCACATTAGACAATTTTAAAACTCTCTCCCTAATACATCATCATTATAGAAATAAAAATCGGATAAATGTAGAAATTGGAGAAGAAAGCTTGAGTGGAGAAAAAAACTCAAAGGAATGCAGTACAACAAATGCCGTTCCCAAACTCGCAAATCCGGTGAATGGCCCATGGGGAATTGGCAAATATCCATGAACTTGTTAGTTCTCCAAACAGAACCGTCCTTCAACAAACAAATACACACTGATTCAGCAAGTGATGATATGACACATATACATGTGTTCAAGATGATACTAAGCATATTTGCTAATTTTACCTTATAAGCACCAACATAGTTTGCACTAAAACCAATTTCAGAGGCTAGTCACAATATGACGAGACAAGCTTATAGTGAGCATACCATAGAACAATTAAGTTTTAAAATAGAAACAGCAAATGCATAAAGCAAAACAGAAACAATATAAGCTGGAAATACTTGCAGTAAAACATAATTCAGGCACTTCAATAATACCTTTTTCCTCTTGGTGGCTTATTTACTTCAGCAACAAGACGTTGGCGTGCTGCTTCCATCTCATCAACCACCCCTCCTAGAACTTCTAAAGCTTCCGGGACAAGCATTAGAATCCCGCGTCGTACATGTATGTTACAAATGATAACCTATAAGCAAAAGAGATAAAGCTTCTGGCTTTTCTGTTGAACACTAACACTTCTCCATTCAAGAAACAGACATGACACACCAATCAACAACACAGTTTATTTTCTTCTCATGTAGCCATTTAAGCACCCAGAATTCACATCAATAATGATAATCAATTTAAACCCATATAGGTCAATGAAATCCATCACCAGCTCATTTCCCAATGCATACACAATACCAACACATATAACTGGCTGGCTTTCTCAATTTGATTTAGTGCAAGTGCAACTCATAAAAGGGACACGCACTTAAGCTGAAAATATACTATTTCAACAAAATTTTTCAAAGGATCCATCTTTTTAAGTGACAATAACTAACATATCTATCTGTAACTTCTATCCTAACAAAAATAGCATTCGCCATTGTCAAATAATATATATATAATAAAAAAATAAAGATAGATAATCAAATTTTATAAACAATCGATAGTCAATAGAAAGGGAACCTTCAATCCGGCAGGGGCTAATGCTTGGAGATCCTTGATAGGCCTGTATTCCATTCCAAAAATACGTTGAACTCCATCGGTCATGGACAGCTTAAGGCACCTATTGGCTCCTGGAGGAGCATCCTGATACCTGCTTTTGAGGGGGCAGCTAATATTTACAATCTCATCAACCTGGAAAACATGTCGAATCACCGTGAGCTGGAACTTGTATTAAAATCCAAAACAAAGGCAAAAGAAGAAGGAACAGATTTGAAATTAAGTTCGACAATCTAAGAGACTTCCTAGAATACATAAGCAGTGATTCGAAATTTCCTAAATGCAAAAGCTTAAATGGAACTGCACCTGTAAAATGTAAGGCCCGGGGAGACTAACAAGGTGCATGGAATCCGCATTCGGGGGAAGCACTCCACCGCCACAGTAGTTCATATCCGAAAACAAAAACTGCTGGAAGCAGAGCTTGGCTTTAGCCGCAACATCATGGTCTCGAATAGAACTCTCAAGTCCACGAAGACAAGAATCCAGCCATTCTCTTTTCACCTTCAATCCCATCCTTAATAAACAATCACTAACAGGACAACCAGAGCTCACCGGAGGCATAGTGGCCGATTGTGGCGACGAGTGAACAAAAGGGGGGATCCGGCGGAGAGGGAGGCGTCAGAGTGTCTGACACGTCAACGAATTCGTCGTCAGAGATAGGAACCGGTTCATGGTCGTCAGGGTTAGGGTTCGGAAGGTCGAGATTGGCGGTGGGATCTTGTAGGAGATGAACTTCATTGTCGTGATCGTGTTGTTGTTGATGGTAAATTTCTTCATCCTCTTCTTCGTCGGAATAATCTCTAAGTCGGAGGCATCTTCGGGGCATTTCTACAACTGCAAGTGAAGCAGGATGTTGTTGTGGCCGTCGTTGGAGTTGTCGGCAGCTGATTAGGGAGTGAAAAGGTGGTCGAAGGAAGGGAGAGACGTGGTTGGGGCGGAGGGTTAGGTGATGGCACTGGTGGGCGGCGGTGAGGGCTAGGGTTTTGTTCAGCTATGTAAAAGGGAGTACAAGTAAATGAAATTTTATGAGTCTGAAATAACAAACACAGAGAAACGGGGTCCATAAAAATCATGAAAATACTTAAATACCCATGATTTTTTTTCTTTCCTTTCATTAAATGCAGGGATATTATAGTCAATATAAATTATTAGGGCTCACAAATATTTAAAATTCTGCACAAAAAATTTTATTAAAATAAAAAATATAAAATTAATAATAATAATAATAGGATCCCCCAGCGGGTGTGGAGACGGAAAAAAAATTTCTATTATAAAATTGGGGGCGAGGATGGAAAATGGGGTATCCGCCCCGTAGGGATCCCCGCTCTGCAAAAAAAATTCTTTTTTTAATTTTAAAATATAATATTTTATAAATAATTAAAATTAAAATATAACTTAATTTTATTACTTAATTTTAAATTTATGAATGATTAAATTTTATATTAATTTAAATTATGATTGTTTTTAAATTTTTTATTTATTAAATATTATAATTTAATTTTAATTATTTATAAAATATGATATTTTAAAATTAAAAAATAAAAAATTCGGGGATGGGGATTCACGCGGGGCGAGGAACGGGGGAATTTTCTTTCCGTTCTAAATTTGGAGGCGGAGACGGAGAATCTCCGACCCCGACAGGGCAAGGAGTGGGGATATAATCTCCGATCTCGCCCCGTGAACATCCCTAAACAACATGAATAATAATAATAATAATAATAATAATAATAATAATAATAATAATAATAATAATCACTAAAAGGTCAAAATTTTAGAATAAAATTTATCTAATAATATGCAGATTAACCAATAAAGAGACGTAAAATACTTAATATATTTTCTACACGTAAAATTTATCTAATTTTAGAATATTATTATTTCTCTCATATAACTTAAATTGTGTTAATTTGTGATTTAATTAAAACAAATAATTTTATTTACTCTTAATATCATTTTAAATCATTTATTTATTAATATTTATCGAGTCAGTCCGATTATTATTCGGGTAACTCCAAGTTGGGGTGTTACACAAACATTAGAGAGAGAAGAACAAAGAGCCCTTAATTACAACTTCTGTCCAAAGCAAATCAGATAGGATTAGAAAGCAACAAATAACACATTCTTACAGATCTTAACAATTAATCTTCACCGTCCAAATATAACAACAAGGATTTTTAAATGTACTCACCAAAAATCAGGCCAATCTAACGGCAAATTATTTTCCGATCGTCTTCGTATACAAAACTGGTCATTACGTAAAAAATCCAGAAAATAGCATTTTTTTGCAACAAAAACTGAACTTACAGACCTTAAAAACTAATCTTCACCGTTTAAAATTAACAAAAAGGAGCTTTGAACGTACTAACAAAAAATCAGGCCAATCTAACGGCAAATGATTTTTTGATCGTCTTTGTATATAAAATTGATTATTACGTAAAAAATCCAGAAAACAACCTCTTTTTTGCAACAAAAACTGAACTTACAGACCTTAAAAACTAATCTTCACCGTTCAAAATTAACAACAAGGAGTTTTGAATGTACTCACCAAATATCAGGCCAATCTAACGGTAAATAATTTTTTGATCGTCTTCGTATACAAAACTGGTCATTACGTAAAAAATCCAGAAAATAGCCTCTTTTTTGCAACAAAAACTGAACTTACAGACCTTAAAAACTAATCTTCACCGTTCAAAATTAACAACAAGGAGTTTTGAACGTACTCACCAAAAATCAGGCCAATCTAACGATAAGTAATTTTCCGATCGTCTTCGTATACAAAACTGGTTATTAAGTAAAAGTCCAGAAATAACCTATTTTTTCCAACAAAAACCGAAATCACAGACCTTAAAAACTAATCTTCACCATTCAAAATTAACAACAAGGAGTTTTGAACGTACTCACCAAAAATCAGGCCAATCTAACGATAAGTAATTTTCCGATCGTCTTCGTATACAAAACTGGTTATTAAGTAAAAGTCCAGAAATAACCTATTTTTTGCAACAAAAACCGAAATCACAGACCTTAAAAACTAATCTTCACCATTCAAAATTAACAAAAATTAGGCCGATCTAACGGCAAATGATTTTTTGATCGTCTTCGTATACAAAATTGATCATTAAGTAAAAAATCCAGAAAATAGCCTCTTTTTTGCAACAAAAACTGAACTTACAAATCTTAAAAACTAATCTTCACCGTCCAAAATTAACAACAAGGAGTTTCCAACGTACTCACCAAAAATCAGGCCAATCTAATGGCAAATGATTTTCCAATACATATTAATTTAATATATATATATATACATATATTTATTATAAAAATTATTTTATAATTATTCTCTATAGAATATTATTAAAATTAAATGATATTCTCAATAGTTATTTGTGATTTGCCATGGCTTATATCCTTAGCTCTGGCAGTGTTCCACATTTTACAATTGAAGAAAAGTGTCCAAATTTCTTATCTAATATAAAGTAATTATATTAAACCACTGACAATATATAAAGCAATATTTATGTACAATAATTTTGAAATATTTTCGACAGAATGAGAAAATTAGGTTCAGAGATCTTTATTTTGGTCTCTCTTTAATCATGATCCTTTATTCATTACTAAATCCAATATTCAATTAGGCCTCAGGTTCCTATTTGGATAAGAGTTTAAAATTTTTATGTCACCTTTTTAAATTTTATACAAATAGCGATGAATAATTCTAACTAATAATTTTGTGCTAACAATACAAATTTGTAATTGAAACTATGTCTCGTGGTCTTTCAAAATATTTCATGCTGACTAAGCCCGAATTTCATATTCAATAGTCTTTGGACACGTTCAAAATTTGGATAATTGATAAACAAATCAATTTAATTTCTAATAATTTCATATTTGATTTAAATTTTTTAAAATAAAAATAAATTACAAATTTTTTATTATTATTTTAAATGAAATAATAAATTTTATAAATATTTATTTTTATTAATCTTGAACACGTAAATATATAATAATCATAACAATTAGTTTATTATTATGATTAAAAATATAAATTTTCTAAATAAATAACATTAGATTTTGGTATAATTGGTAAAAAATTATTACCAACTTATAAAATAATTTATAATTTTCTGTTACAAAAGAAATAATTCATTTTATATGGGGTATATTAAAATTACTTGAAATTATACATAAATCATGGGAGTGAAATTTAAAAACTTATTTTTTAATTTATTTGCGATGGAATAGCGACTAAATATTTCCGTCGCTAATCGTATTACAGCAACAAAATAATAATTAGCGACAGATATATTTCCGTCGCTAAACCGTCGCAAAAAAGGCGCTAAATTTTCCCGCCAAAATTAGCGACTAAAAGTTTAGTCGCTAAAATTTCTGGAACTAATTTTCTGAATAAAAAATTATAAAATTTAGCGACGGAAAAATTTGTCGCTAATTCTGTCGCAAAACAGGGCGCGTACTCTTCATGCCAATAATTAGCGACTGTTTATTAATTCCGTCGCTATTTCATCGCAAAAAAATAGCAAATATCATTATCGCGATGGAAATGTAAAACAGTCGCTAATCCGTCGCTAATTTTAGTCTCTAATTGGCAGTTTTTTTGTTGTGATAGTTTAGCCTACTTAAGTTCTAAAGGTGGATAACGGAAACAGGGGATACCCGAGGGTATAGAAATAGGGGATATTCGAAGATATTGAAAACATGGACCCAAATGGGGTCAACAGAATAAGGGACCAGTCAAGCGAACCAAAATGGGGTAAGCTAACAACCTATATCAGGATGTTCATGATCCAAATGGGATCAACAGTAACATAGAACCAAACGGGGTCAACAGGGGTAGCTGCATTATCCCTATAGGTGCCTATCTATCCACATTTGAACTCTAATAGTAGGCAATATAGTTTTCAAGTTCAATTAATATATATATCATGCTTGCATTTGTATCATACATTTTGCACATATATGTGATTATATCATAACACACAATTCTCCAGTGTATAAACATGTATTTCATGTATTCTTAAAGTAGTACAAGTACCTGTATCTAAATATACATATCATCATGATCATGTTCTTAAACATGGCATCATTAAACATCACATGTGTTCATAGTATAAGTGCATGTTTATATACACATTAACTCTATCATAGATGTACAAATATGAAGTATGTTTTCATATAACAAGCTTGTTCATAATTTGATCATATATGTATGCTTATATATACCTTCATCAATAAACATCTCATATGCCATACATAATCCAATGTGCTTCATATGGGTACACATTTATCTTAACAACTTGTAATTAAGGTATACATATATAATCATAACTTGATTTATAACCTTTGATACATGTATTTCTATGTTAGAAATTCCTTGATTTACGATGAAAATAGTTTAGATATTCAATACTATCAATTTGGGACCTTAATGTGAAGTCTGGGTGAAATATAAAGGGGTCACGGTTACTAGGTAATATTTGGTAACCGTGACATGGATTACATTTTGGTTCTAAATAGAAAATTGGACTATTTCACGATTACTAGTAAAACATAGTACTCGTGGCATAGAATCTATCTAGAGGCAGAATTACAGATTTAAATTGTATCACAATTTTGACCTATAAAACATCATTTTTAGCAAAAACTTCCTTTTACAAACTTTTTGGCCTATTTTCTAGTTTCCAAGACATCAAAAATAATTTCAAAATCAAATCTAGAACTCAAGATATTCACATTTTTCTGGTTACTGTTCATAAGAGCAGTATAGTAATTAGGTCTAAATTTAGCCTTAAATTTCACATGCTTAGAGATAGATTTAGGCTTAGATTCCTCTTATAAATTGTATATTTAGAAGTCTATTTTTTATAGGAATTAACTGCATAACATTCTGACCATTGTACATAAAGATATCTCATGTTTACCACAACCTATTTTACAACCAGAATTAACAGTTCATCTAGAATTCCATAAATCATAAGAATTATTTAAAGGCATAATTAGGGTTAGTTTCCTCTATAATTTTGTAGGCATATGTCTTGTGTAACTTTAGAAAATTGAATGGTCTCAATTAGAGGTCTTTATTTCTACTTATACTTGAATTACAGTCACTAAGTCAAAATGTTTTGTGTCATCTCTTCATGCACACTTCTTAAGTTTTATTCTCTTTTTAATTACTCAAAATTCAAATCATTCATAACATGTTTCCACCAAAATCATCCACAAGAAATTAGGAAAACCCTAATCCCATACCTTGGCAAAAAATTTGCCCCGGCCTCACTCTTGTACTTTTCTTTTTCCTTTGCTCCTTCCACCCTCTTATTCTCCTTAATCAACAATTCGTTCATTCAACTTAAACATCCAACATTTAACTTATTACTCCAACAACTAAGGAATAAGAATATGAAGAAGAAGAAGATATTAATTAACAAATTCATATGCTTACCTTATTATTATAAACTAATTCGTCTTGATTCAATTCAACATGCATGCATTTCTCTTCAAGAATTTATTAGATATGCTTAACAATGAATGAAAGAGTGAAAAGAGAGAAAATTTTTTTAACTTCTCTCAAGAATGTTGTCCCTGATGGAATATGACATGGAATGAACATGATCACACAGCAAAAAAACAAAAAAAAAACGATCATACATGCCAAACAATTCCATGACAAGAATCGAAAAATGCAATTTTATGGTTTTTGAAACTTACAAATTTTGATGCCTTTTAAATATTGAATTTGGTGATGGCCAGCAACTAAGATGACTTTATCCACCTTAGATCTTGATCACCAATGCCAAGGAACAGCCTTTTGCACCACTCCCTCTATTCTCACACACACAATTAAACCGACGGCTTAAAATAAAGGTTGCTAGCTCTCTTTTAAGGTATTGTGTAATGGCTATGGTTTGAAGCTACAAAATTTGATTTTGTACTTCTCTTAGGTTGCTATTACTACCCAAGATCACAAGAGAATGAGGAACTATCCTTTCTCCTTGTGAAAAATTGGCTAAAAGAAATTCTTGAGAGAGAGAGAGAGTTCACGCAAAAACCATAGAATAACTAGGGTTTTTATTTTTCTCTCTCATTCAATATATATCCTTTCATTTTTAAGTGATAAATTTAAAATCAAATACTTAAAGATAATTAATTTTAGCCTTTATCACTTCTTTAAAATAAGAGATATATATTGATTTAAATTCTTTTGAATTAATCCAAGATTAAAACATAAGACATATTAATCAAATAAATCACTTAATAAATATAAAGCATGTGCCGAAATTCCTTTAATTTTTCTCTAGGAATTTCAGCCACTAATATTCCTAATAAAGTGATTTAATTTTATCATAAGTCTTTTGGGCTTTAATAGTCAATTAATTAAATTAATGCAAGACATTTAATTAATTGAAAATAAACCTTATGGGCTGAATTTCTCTCTTTCATGGGCCAAGGTCCAATAGCAATCTAAAACCCATCACACACATTAATTTGACTTTAATTAAAAGCCCAAATTAATGCTCAATACTTTATTTAAATATTTTAAGCCCAATGCTTTGTGTGCGATCTTATAGGTCCATTTAGTGTTGGCAATGAATTAATAAATTAATTCAAAGGCTATATATATTCTCTAGCAAGATATTTTATAATTCCAAATTAAATAAAAATGCATATGGCATTTAGTGACCTAATGCAATTTTGCATAGTCCCTTACTCATAAATATCAGAATTAATATAAGGCATGGAACTAGTCATCCTTATATTTATTAATTCCTTTCTTGATATTCCAATGACACTGAACTCTCAGATAAATAATGATTACTCATTATCTCATCTCGGTATGGCCATACACTTCTTAGTTCACTGATCAAGTGGCCGATGATATTTTCTCTCTGATCGAGAGTGGTAATCCCTTCACTTATCTCATGCTCTCTGACATGAATCAATGCATACCCAATCATACTCGTACTTGTCACTCTGTTACGAGCACGTTAGGTGTATGTCAAAGTACACAGTAATTCATAAAGAGTTTCATAGAGATTTCAGGTCTAAGAACTCCGATACAAAACTTGCATATGAGAAACACTTATGACTTATACCATGTAGTGTTCCCATGAGCAGATCGTATCCAGATACTATGTTCTTTAACATGTATCTATGATCTCTGATTGACACTCTTGTTCTAATGATCCGTAAGATAGAACTCATAATATCAGAGAGAGCATACTAGTCTTAATTCATTGTTATTCCCATAACAATGACTGACTAGGGATATTTAGAATGAAGTCTCATTTGTTTCAAGGTCTTACAACCATGTGCCTCACACATGATAACTTAAACCGAAACAACATTCTTGGATATTTCTATCAATTGATATGCACAGGAATACAATGGATGAAACAAATGCCTCATTTTATTAATTCAAAGTGTTTTATTACAACGTATTGGGGCTAGGGCTTACACTAACAATCTCCCACTAGCACTATTCCCAATTGGGCATAGCCCTAAGACCGAATGCTCTCAAATGAGCTTCGTGCAGATTTGGACGTAACTGTTTCGTCAAAGGATCTGCTACATTGTCTTCACTTGCTATCTTGATAACCTTAACATCCCCATGATCAATGATTTCTCTGATCAGGTGGTACCTCTTGAGTATGTGTTTGGATTTCTGGTGTGATCGGGGCTCCTTGGCCTGTGCGATGGCCCCGTTGTTGTCACAAAAAATTTCTAATGGATCTAGGATGCTTGGGACCACTCCTAATCCCGAAATGAAATTTTTAATCCAAAAAACCTCTTTTGCAGCCTTACTTACTGTAATATAATCAGATTCTGTGGTTGAGTCGGCAATAGTCTCTTGCTTTGAGCTTCTCCAGCTGACAGCACCACCGTTCAAAAAAAAATAAACCCAGATTGCGATCTAGAATCCTGAGTGCTGGTCTGAAAAGCAGCATCGGCATAAACTTGTATGACGAGCTCTTCTTGACCACCATACACCAAGAAGTGATTCTTAGTCCTTCGCAGGTACTTTAGAATCCCTTTTACAGCAGACCAGTGCTTCTCACCAGGGTCTTGCTAAAACCTACTGGTTATACTCAGTGCATGAGCAACATCTAACCTAGTACATAACATAGCGTACATGATAGATCCAATAGCAGATGCATATGGGATTCTACTCATGTTGTCCCTTTCCTCTTTGGTTTTAGGGCACTGTTCTTTAGTCAAAGGAACTCCCAAAGCCAAAGGTATGTACCCTTTCTTTGAGTCTCCCATACTAAAATGCTTTAGTACTTTGTCTATGTACTTTTCCTGACTTACTCCCAAAAGCCGATTCGATCTATCTCTATAGATTCGAATACCAAGTATTGTCTCAGCTTCACCTAAGTCTTTCATTGAGAAACATTTTCCCAACCATTGCTTAACCTTTTGAAATGTTGGAATGTCATTCCCAATGAGAAGGATGTCATCCACATATAGGACCAGAAATACTACTATGCTCCTACTAACCTTCTTGTACACACAAAGCTCATCTTCATTCTTGATGAATTCAAATTCCTTGACAGCCTCATCAAAATGAAGATTCCAACTTCGGGATGCTTGCTTTAATCCATAAATAGATTTTTGAAGCTTGCAAACCTTATTAGGATGCTTGGGATTGACAAAACCTTCAGGCTGTGTCATATACACATCCTCAAGTAAATTTCCATTGAGGAAAGCAGTTTTGACATCCATTTTCCATATCTCATAATCATGATATGCAGCTATGGCAAACAAGATCCTAATGGACTTAAGCATGACTACAGGCGAAAAGGTCTCATCATAGTCTATACCATGAGTTTGTCGAAAACCTTTTGCTACTAGTCTACCTTTGTAGGTCTTATCAGCTTTGAGTTTAAATAGCCACTTGCATTCAATTACCTTAGCACCTTCCGGTGGATCAACCAAGGTCCAAACATGGTTATCGTACATTGATTGCATCTCGGATTTCATGGCTTCAAGCCAATTTTCCGAGTCTGGGCTCTCAATAGCTTCTTGGTAGGTAGTAGGATCCTCACGATCTACTAACTCAACAGCGTCACTATCGGTGATTAGAAATCCATATCTCTCAATCTCTCGATGTACCCTACCAGACCTTCTAGGTTCTTGTGTAATGGGTTCTTGTTCTACAACTGGTTATGAACTTGATCCCATTTCCAAGTCATCCTCTATGGGAGTTTGTGGCGCTTGAATTTCTCCAAGTTCTACTTTACTCCCACTGTCTTTCTTGAGAAGGAACTCCTTTTCCAAGAAAATAGCCTTACGAGCAACAAATACTTTGTTCTCGGCTTGTGAGTAAAAGTAGTATCCCTTTGTTTCTTTGGGATAACCCACAAACAAGCAGACAGTGTATTTGGACTCTAGTTTATCAGATTTTAATTTCTTAACATGTGCTTCACAGCCCCAAATCCTGAGAAAAGACATATTGGGTTCTTTCCTAGTCCATACTTCGTATGGTGTCTTCTCAACTGCTTTAGTTGGAGTACGGTTCAATAGAAATGCACTAGTTTCTAATGTATAACCCCAAAAAGAGATAGGAAGATTAGCTTGACTCATCATAGATCGAACCATGTCCAACAAAGTTCGATTTCTCCTTTCGAACACACCATTCCATTGCGGTGTTCTAGGAGGAGTGAGCTGTGAAATAATGCCACACTCTTTTAGATGATTGTCAAACTCTTGGCTTAAGTATTCGCCACCTCGATCTGATCGAATGGCTTTTATACTTTTGCCAAGTTGGTTTTCTACTTCGTTCTTAAACTCTTTGAATTTCTCAAAAGTTTCAGACTTGTACTTCATTAGATAGACATAGCCATATCTACTGAAGTCATCTGTGAATGTCACGAAGTAGCTAAAACCACCTCTAGCTTGTGTACTTAAAGGTCCACACACATCGGTATGTATTAGTTCCAATAAGTTATTAGTCCTTTCACCTTTCTTGTTAAAAGGACTCTTTGTCATTTTTCCATGCAAACATGGCTCGCATGTGTCATAAGACTCTAAGTTGAATGACCCAAGTACTCCAGTTTTGTGGAGTCTTGAAATGCGTTTTTCGTTTGCATGTCCTAAACGACAATGCCAGAAGTAAGTAGGGTTCAATTCGTTTGACTTAACCCTCTTCGTATTAATGTTGTATATGGACTATTTGTTATCAAGGATATAAAGGCCATTTTGCAATATGGCATTGCTGTTGGAATTTAACGGTTACATGCATCACATACATGAGCGGAATTTTAAAATTTTTTAACCATTAGATCTGATCTTGCCATGAATACACAATATAACTATATGAGAATAAGAAAAATCACCTTTGATTTTTGTTGAACAGTTGATTTTACTTCGCACCGGGTTGTCGCAAACCACAGTGTCCAAAATCGAACACCTCCAATGAGTAATCCACACTAGAGAAGGGTAAATTGAACCAACAACTTGGTGTTCAACTAGGGCTGGCCGAAATTCCCAAGAGCTAGCTTGGGAAGTGGCGCAAAAGGGAGAGAGAATAAGTGAAAGGACTTTCCTTTTGTTTTAATCACTTAACCCTAATTCTCATTAGTTGGCCTTTTATAGTTAGGTTAAAATTCCAACTCCTTAATGAGATTGGGCTCTTTAAAATTGCTGGAGAATTATTAATTGGGCTTCTGGAATTAATTATAATCATTTGGGCTTAATTAAATCCAAATTAAATCTTTTCATAAAAGACCATGCACAAAATCCACAAACTAGGCCCTTTGTGCATCTAATTGGATTTAAATACCCAAATGGATTCCAAATCCAACCAAATTAAATATGTGAGTTCCATAACACTTATGTAACATATATAAATTAATTTGGTCCAAGAAAAAGCCCTCTAAGCCCTTCTGTATGAAGTTGGCGTGTAGCCCTCTTCTGGAGGGCTTCCTCCAACTTCTTCATTCCTTTGGCCCTCTATAATTTCTCCAATGGTCCTATTAATTATTATATCAGTCCTATAACACTTATAGTAGTCTTATAACACTTATAAGACAATAATAATTAATCATGAAATACATTATTTCATTTAGGTCCAATTTACAGAACATTTCTCAAAAGTTCCGCGGACAATTTTATTTGATCATAATTAATTAAACTCTTTAATTAATTATTATCATATTCTCCTCTCTACCTTTATAATAATATCAAATATTATTATCCTTGTCATTTTACCATTTTACCCTTTTCTCTATATGTGTGTGACCTATTGGGTTCCTGTCCATGTTGGCAGTATAATATGTAATTGTGAGTTCTATTCAAAACTCACATGATTTAAACTCCTTTAAATCAATTTATCAATCTCTATTGATATTTTGATACATCATTATACAAGTCATGATTGGCCTCTAGCTAGGCATCATGACTACCCAAATGTCAGGAAAGTCATGTGGTTTGACTGTACCCTTCCATAGAAACAGTTACCGTGCAATTACTCCTTTCACCACTCTTATCTCAATCAGATTCTGAGTATGGATTTCTGTCAACTCATATAAATCTAATTATGTATGTTCTATTAATTTAACCATTGTTCCTAAAATGCCCTTCATGGATCTCCATCCATCTCGGCATATTACTCTGGCCAGAGATTCACTGAACAAGGTAATTATAGAATCATGTGAGATAACTTCCCTTGTTAAATCTGGGATGGTGAATCCTTTGTCAATCACTCAACTATCTTCAAGTAGGTCATGATATACCCAATCTCCTAACTATGTTCACTCCCAGTTGGAAGTAATCAGTTATGGAGTCAAAGTATACCACTTGCTACTTAAGATAACTTTGGTGATCTCAAGTCTAAGGATACTTGCACAACCGCTATGAAGAGATTCCTCACTGACATAGATTTAATATCCATATGAGGATTCTCTTTGCAGGTCTCCAATGAACTTGTTCCTCTAACAAGCATCCACATGTTAGCTTTGATTATCATCCATAATCACAATTATGAGAACCATTGCTTGAACCATTCAAGAAGCATAACATGTGCTAGTCTGTCCGAATTAACAATGTCCTATCTTGTTAATTCTATGACTAGGGATATTTAGATATTAACACATTTGCATGCGATAGACATCTCACATCATGAACACTTTCATGATTGCCTTTGCACTGTGTTTATAATATCTAGGACTTCATTTATTAATTTAAGATTTACAAACTCATGTATTCAAACACAGCATTAATAAATGAATGATGCCTTTTATTAAGAATATAAATTTCATACATATGAAAAACATCCCTATTACATGGGCTCTAGGGCATACTCTCTAACAATCTCCCACTTGCACTAGAGCCAATCACTCATATGTCTCAGACCCATGCTATTTATATGGTGATCATGCTTTATCTGGGAAAGTGCTTTAGTGAGGGGATCCGCCACATTGTCATCTGTGGGAACCCTTTCTATTTTCACATCATTTCTAGCTACTATTTCCCTTATGAGATGGTAGCGTCTGAGAACATGCTTGGATCGCTGATGAGACCGTGGTTCCTTCGCTTGCGCAATGGCTCCATTGTTGTCACAATATAAAGGAATCGGATCAACAATGCTAGGCACCACTCCTAGTTCGGTTATGAACTTTTTGATCCAGACTGCTTCTTTGGCTGCTTCTGAAGCAGCAATGTACTCAGCTTCTGTCGTGGAATCAGCAGTTGTTTCTTGTTTGGAACTTTTCCAACTAACTGCTCCTCCTCCCATTATGAACACATAACCAGATTGTGATTTACAATCATCTTTGTCAGATTGGAAGCTGGCATCTATATACCCGTTTACTTCCAAACTGCCCTCTCCATATGCCAAGAATATATCCTTAGTCCTTCTCAAGTACTTAAGAATATTCTTGACAGCTGCCCAATGTTCCTCTCCAAAATTGGATTGGAATCTGCTTGTGACACTCAAAGCAAATGCTACATCTGGACGTGTACACAACATAGCATACATGATAGAACCAATTGCAGATGCATATGGTATTCTATTCATGCTCTCTCTATCCTCCAGTGTCTGTGGACACATAGACTTAGAAAGGTGTTTCCCATGCACCATGGGTATAAACCCTTTCTTAGAGAGATCCATATTGAACCTCTTCAATACTTTATCTATATATGTACTTTGAGAAAGACCTAGCAACCTATTGGATCTATCTCTATAGATCCTTATTCCCAGAATATAGGATGCTTCTCCAAGGTCTTTCATGGAGAATTGCTTGGATAACCATATTTTAACAGATTGGAGAAGAGAAACGTCATTTCCCATGATCAATATGTCATCTACATATAGAACTAGGAAGACAATTGCACTCCCACTGACCCTTTTATACACACAAGGTTCATCTTCATTCTGTGAGAAACCAAACTCTTTGATTGTCTCATTGAATCGTATGTTCCAACTCCTAGAGGCTTGCTTCAATCCATAAATGGATCTTTGAAGCTTGCATACCTTTTCGCCATTTCCTGATGTGAATCCTTCTGGTTGTGTCATATACACATCCTCGGTAAGATTTCCATTAAGGAAAGCTGTCTTCACATCCATCTGCCAAATCTCATAATCATAATGAGCTGCAATGGCTAAAAGTATTCTTATAGACTTAAGCATCGCTACAGGAGAAAAAGTTTCGTCATAGTCAATACCTTCTTTTTGACGATAACCTTTTGCTACTAAGCGAGCTTTATAGGTAACTATATTACCTTCCATGTCAGTCTTCTTTTTGAAGACCCATTTGCACCCTATGGGTTTTATCCCCTCAGGTGGTTGAGTTAAAGTCCATACTTTATTCTCATACATGGAGTCCATTTCGGACTGCATAGCCTTAAGCCATAAATCACGTTCTGAACTGTTCAAAACTTCTTGATAGCTTGTAGGCTCATTGTCCTCTACTACAGTTATGCCTCTATCCGAATCAATGTGAAATCCATATCTCACAGGGATAGAACGCATCCTAGTAGACCTTCTAGGATTCTGTGTATAATCAGGTTCAACTGTAATCTCATCATTATGAAATTCAGTTTCGGGTTCAATCGGTTGATCTACTTCTATTTGTGGGTCCTGAACTTCACCAAGTTCAATTTTACTCCCACTGTCTTCTCGTAGGAGAAACTCTTTTTCCAAGAAGACAGCATGCCTTGAAACAAACACTTTTTGTTCTAAGGGATTATAGAAATAATATCCAAACGTTTCTTTTGGATATCCCACAAATAAACATTTGTCAGACTTAACATCCAGTTTGTCTGACATTGTCCTCTTCACATAAGCAGGACAACCCCATACTTTCATATGAGAAAGCGTGGGTTTCTTGTTATTCCACATCTCATATGGAGTAACATCAACCGATTTACTAGGAACTCTATTTAACACATAAACAGCAGTTTCTAGTGCATATCCCCAAAAAGACTTAGGCAAGTCCGCTCGGCTCATCATTGATCGAACCATATCTAATAGTGTTCGATTCCTCCTTTCGGATACACCATTGTGTTGTGGTGTATATGGAGGAGTCCATTGAGATAAAATCCCATTATCTCTAAGATAATCCTGAAACTCTTGACTTAAGTATTCTCCACCTCGATCTGATCTAAGTGTTTTAATACTTTTGCCAAGTTGTTTCTCTACTTCATTTCTGAATTCTTTGAACTTTTCAAATGCTTCAGACTTATATTTCATTAGATAGATGTATCCAAACCTGGAATAATCATCTATGAAAGTAATGAAGTAGGAGTAACCTCCTCTAGCATGTGTAGTCATTGGACCACATACATCCGAATGTATTAAGTCCAAAACCATTTTAGCTCGTTCTCCTTTACCAATAAAGGGAGCTTTTGTCATTTTTCCCAATAAACAAGATTCGCATGTATCAAATGATTCATAATCAAATGATCCCAAATCACCTGACTTGTGCAATTTGGTCATGCATTTTTCATTTATGTGGCCTAAACGACAATGCCATAAGTATGAGGTATTTAGATTATCATGTTTCATTCTCTTGGTATCCACATTATGTACTTCTTTAATTAAATCAAGAACAAATATACCATTCTCAATGATAGCTTTTGCATAAAATATATTGTTCTTAAAAATGTAACAACATTTGTCCTTTAAAGAAATATCATAATCGTTCATTAAACAACTGAAAGAAATAATACTCTTGGACAAAGCTGGAACATAATAACAATTATTTAATTCCAGTACTAATCCACTCGGAAGAGGCAAATGATAAGTCCCCACAACAGTTGTAGAGATGTTTTGTCCAGTAGCTGACTGCAAACAAATCTCTGCCTTTCCAACTCTTCTAAAGCTTCTAAGCCCCTGTAGATCATTACATAAATGAGATCCACATCCGGTATCTAATACCCAAGATTGTTTTGAAGCAATAGAATAAGTATTAATTTCAATCATATGAATACCTGAAGTAGATGCAACAGCTTGCTTCTTCTCCTTAAGAGAATCTAGATAGGCCTTGCAGTTACGCTTCCAATGACCATCTTTTCCACAATGGAAGCAAGTTCCTTTGGGATTCTCTTTCTTGGCAACCTTCTTCTTGGAGATCCCACCATTCTTTGGCTGCGCCTTGGTTATCATCTTCTTCTTCTGCTTCTTGCCTTTAGCAGAAGTGACAACCATGACACTTTTTGGATCTTTCTTAAATGATCCATCAGCTGTCTTGAGCATGTTGATTAACTCAGGAATGGATACTTGGATCTTGTTCATGTTGAAGTTAAGCACAAAAGGTGCATAACTTGGAGCCAACGAGTACAAGATTAAATCTATGTATAGATCATTATCCATAACATAGCCAAGTCTACTCAAATGCTCAATATACCCATACATCTTCAATGCATGAGCAGCAGCTGAAGTGCCTTCCACCATTTTGCAACTAAATAGAGCTCGAGCAATCTCATATTGCTCAGTTCTAGCCTGAGAAGAATAAAGCTCCTCTAGATGCAAAACAATGGTTCTAGCATCCATCATTTCATGTTGCTTCTGAAGCTCCGAGGACATAGCACCCAGCATCAAACATGCTGCTGCTTCACTATCCTCCATGTATTTTCGATAAATGCCTTTGATCTCATCAATGGCATCATCTGATGGAAGTGGTGGTGGATCTTTATCCAAGACATAATGGATCTTTTCAGCCCTGAGAACAATTCTCACTTGCCTGATCCAGTCAGAATAGTTGTTGCCAACCAGCTTGTTATCCAAGATTGATCGTATATTAATGTTTGATGTGCTCATGATGATGACCTAGATGTGAAAATGAAAAGATATGAGAGTATGTTCATATATATGTATGCATTAATAAGGTCTTTAATTAATACATTTACTCCCACTATTTTATTGCGAATTAATAGCCCTCACTATTTAATCCGAGAAAACCCGATGGTTTTCTTAGTGGGCCAATATCCAAT
This sequence comes from Excoecaria agallocha, assembly GCA_037975025.1. NCBI lineage: Eukaryota > Viridiplantae > Streptophyta > Magnoliopsida > Malpighiales > Euphorbiaceae > Excoecaria > Excoecaria agallocha. Next base: position 628,239 of record CM075816.1, read on the forward strand.
CCTTGATATGTAATTTGACCTTGACTGTGGTCAACAAGCCAAATTCCATACCCTTGAAAGGTAGGTATCTCTATACCAATTGTGTCTCTACACAACTATTGGATCATTAGGTTATCAACTCTTGATGCATGCATATCATATATGCATTCCCTAATCTTGCCTCTAGAACCATTAGCCTTGACTGTGGTCAACAAACTAATGGGCTAGCTAAGATGACCCATTTAATTAGATTTGAACATATTCGATATAATGTGAGCTTGACTGTGGTCAACAACCCACACTATAAAGAACTCTGGTTCTCCTCAAATTAATGGAAGGCTTATATACCTTAGTATTTGTTTGAGGGTTTTAGTTAATTAAGTCTCATCATACATGGTTGGCATACATTGGTATGCATCCTATATCTATCACATAAATATAAGCATACAAATATGGTATAGTTATGGACTTCACTACATTGATTTCCCCGAGCCAAGAGGGAAATCAAAAGGTCACACCTAGGTAGTATGCATGATTCAAACAAGAAAATAATTACATTATCTTCAAGCTTGTTGGATCTCCATCCGGCCCATCTTGCTCCTTGATATTGGTCTCCATCTCTATTTCTAATTCTAATCTAAGTAATCTAATTACATATTACAATTTGAAATGAAATACAAACCAAAAACAAGTGGCCGGGACATGAAAGTCCTCATTGGGCCAAAACATGCATTATGCTCAATCACATTGGGCTTTGTCCATAACTAACCATCATGCCAATCATTCACCCTTATATGCCTTTCTAATGCATAAAGAAATGGATTACTAACTTTGTTTCAACCTTTGAAACTATATTTTGAGTTATTTTAATGATGTGATCAAATTAGGAAACTTTTTCCATTTTGGAAACTTTCATTTTAGGAAACCCTTTTGCATGAATGTGTTCTTGCCTTAATAATCAATCAAATTGATTATTAATTAATTATAAATTAATTATTTAATTAATTAATCATATTAAATAATTAAAAGAATCAATTTTGGGCTTAAAATAAGTGTAGGCCGAAACCCACAGAAGAAAAACCCTAAGTGTGTTCACACACAAACTAGTTTTGTGTCATTTGGACCATTTGGGCCTTTTGGAATGAGCCAAGCCCACTCCAGCCCTTAAAACCCATTAATAAACTTAATTAATGTTTATAATAGTTAATTTAAATCAGCTCCTTGGGCCTACCAAGTCATTTACTAATTTAAACCAAGTCCGTAAACATAATTAAGCCCATTAAGTGGTTTTAATGAATTAAAATTAATCAAATTAATTTAAGGCCCATTTTAATTAATCCAATTAATTAAAAACACTTTAATATATCATATATATCATATTTAGAAGATCAAAAGTCGTTCTAACCAAGAACACATCAAGAACACCAATTTATCGAACTTTTCGACAAAACTAGTTTTCATGCAAAACTTGTTCGATTTTAATTCCGTTCGATCCTACGGCTTAATATCACATATTAAACACATAAAATATCATCTAAATGATTTTTAAATGGATCCATAAGAAATTAAATTAGAACAGCCCCTACATTACCTAGGGTTTCACGCCAAACCCTAATGGGTTTCACGCAAAACCCTAGTCACTTTTCTTCAAAAGTTCCGTTTTTGTTTCCGTCAAATTTATTTGATCACACATACAACCAGAAATCAATATTTCTCATTCATGAACAATCAAATCTAATATTTTAAAGTTCATGAAATAAATAACTCAAAACAAAACAAAACTTATTCCACAGAAAATATAGAATTGTGTATCCATGGCAAAACCTGGCTCTGGTACCATGTTGGAATTTAACGGTTACATGCATCACATACATGAGCGGAATTTTAAAATTTTTTAACCATTAGATCTGATCTTGCCATGAATACACAATATAACTATATGAGAATAAGAAAAATCACCTTTGATTTTTGTTGAACAGTTGATTTTACTTCGCACCGGGTTGTCGCAAACCACAGTGTCCAAAATCGAACACCTCCAATGAGTAATCCACACTAGAGAAGGGTAAATTGAACCAACAACTTGGTGTTCAACTAGGGCTGGCCGAAATTCCCAAGAGCTAGCTTGGGAAGTGGCGCAAAAGGGAGAGAGAATAAGTGAAAGGACTTTCCTTTTGTTTTAATCACTTAACCCTAATTCTCATTAGTTGGCCTTTTATAGTTAGGTTAAAATTCCAACTCCTTAATGAGATTGGGCTCTTTAAAATTGCTGGAGAATTATTAATTGGGCTTCTGGAATTAATTATAATCATTTGGGCTTAATTAAATCCAAATTAAATCTTTTCATAAAAGACCATGCACAAAATCCACAAACTAGGCCCTTTGTGCATCTAATTGGATTTAAATACCCAAATGGATTCCAAATCCAACCAAATTAAATATGTGAGTTCCATAACACTTATGTAACATATATAAATTAATTTGGTCCAAGAAAAAGCCCTCTAAGCCCTTCTGTATGAAGTTGGCGTGTAGCCCTCTTCTGGAGGGCTTCCTCCAACTTCTTCATTCCTTTGGCCCTCTATAATTTCTCCAATGGTCCTATTAATTATTATATCAGTCCTATAACACTTATAGTAGTCTTATAACACTTATAAGACAATAATAATTAATCATGAAATACATTATTTCATTTAGGTCCAATTTACAGAACATTTCTCAAAAGTTCCGCGGACAATTTTATTTGATCATAATTAATTAAACTCTTTAATTAATTATTATCATATTCTCCTCTCTACCTTTATAATAATATCAAATATTATTATCCTTGTCATTTTACCATTTTACCCTTTTCTCTATATGTGTGTGACCTATTGGGTTCCTGTCCATGTTGGCAGTATAATATGTAATTGTGAGTTCTATTCAAAACTCACATGATTTAAACTCCTTTAAATCAATTTATCAATCTCTATTGATATTTTGATACATCATTATACAAGTCATGATTGGCCTCTAGCTAGGCATCATGACTACCCAAATGTCAGGAAAGTCATGTGGTTTGACTGTACCCTTCCATAGAAACAGTTACCGTGCAATTACTCCTTTCACCACTCTTATCTCAATCAGATTCTGAGTATGGATTTCTGTCAACTCATATAAATCTAATTATGTATGTTCTATTAATTTAACCATTGTTCCTAAAATGCCCTTCATGGATCTCCATCCATCTCGGCATATTACTCTGGCCAGAGATTCACTGAACAAGGTAATTATAGAATCATGTGAGATAACTTCCCTTGTTAAATCTGGGATGGTGAATCCTTTGTCAATCACTCAACTATCTTCAAGTAGGTCATGATATACCCAATCTCCTAACTATGTTCACTCCCAGTTGGAAGTAATCAGTTATGGAGTCAAAGTATACCACTTGCTACTTAAGATAACTTTGGTGATCTCAAGTCTAAGGATACTTGCACAACCGCTATGAAGAGATTCCTCACTGACATAGATTTAATATCCATATGAGGATTCTCTTTGCAGGTCTCCAATGAACTTGTTCCTCTAACAAGCATCCACATGTTAGCTTTGATTATCATCCATAATCACAATTATGAGAACCATTGCTTGAACCATTCAAGAAGCATAACATGTGCTAGTCTGTCCGAATTAACAATGTCCTATCTTGTTAATTCTATGACTAGGGATATTTAGATATTAACACATTTGCATGCGATAGACATCTCACATCATGAACACTTTCATGATTGCCTTTGCACTGTGTTTATAATATCTAGGACTTCATTTATTAATTTAAGATTTACAAACTCATGTATTCAAACACAGCATTAATAAATGAATGATGCCTTTTATTAAGAATATAAATTTCATACATATGAAAAACATCCCTATTACATGGGCTCTAGGGCATACTCTCTAACAATTGCCATAAGAAATGCCTTGGTGACGAATATGAGCATTGCCATTTTTAATAACAAAATCAAATTCATCATTATCCAAACATGAAATTGAAATAATGTTTCTGCTCATAGCAGGCATATAATAACAATTATTCAAAACAATACAATGTTCGGAAGGTAAAGTAAGGTGATAGTCGCCTATCTCCATGGCACGAACTCGTGCTCCATTCCCCACACGGAGGTCCAGTTCATTCTTCCCAAGTAACCGCCTATTTCTTAACCCTGTACATTTGAACAAATGTCAGAACCACAATCGGTATCCAATACCCAAGTGGTAGAAATAGAAAGGTTAATCTCAACAATAAAAATACTAGAACTGGACGCCTTGGCTCCATTCTTCTTTTATTCTTCCTTGAAGAGAGCACAATTCTTCCTCCAATGCCCTATCTTGTTGCAATAGAAGCAAGTGCTCTCACTCTCTTTGAGTTTTTGCGCCTTGGGCTTGGATTGGGCCTTAGGTGCACTCCCACTTGACTTGAACCGAGCCAGGTCATTCTTGGGTTTTGCCTTTCCCTTTCCCTTTCCCTTAGCGGGTCCCTTCTTAATGCCCCCTTGAACCATCAATACGGGATTGGTCTTTCGAATTTTCTCTTCAGCATTCTTAAGCGTCCCATGAAGCTCAGTGACTGACTTGTTCATTGCATGCATGTTATAATTCATCATGAATGGATCATAATCATCAGTTAATGATCCTAAGATCAAGTCAGTGGCCAATTTCTTTGGCACTTGTACCTCAAGCTTCTCAAGAGTATCAAGATACCCTTTCATCTTGAGTACATGGGTACTTACAGGAGTACCCGCAACCATCTTACAAGAAATCAAGGCCTTTGTTGTCACGAACCTTTCGTGACGAGCTTGCTCTTGGAACATCTCCTTAAGGTGCACCATGATCGCATAAGCCTCTTGGTCCATGAATTGCTTTTGTAAGTCAGGCACCATAGTGGCCAGCATCAGACAAGTCACATCATTGGAGTCGCTCTTCTTGGTCTCAAAAGTTTCCTTTTGAACCGCAGAGGCGTTCCTAGTAGGTTCTTCAGGCAAGGGTGCATCCAAAACATACGACTTTTTCTCTTGCTTAAGAACTATTCTTAAGTTTCAAGACCAGTCTATGAAATTGGTGCGATTCAATTTGTCCTTTTCAAGGACCAATCGCAATGAGAAATTGTTGTTTGAAGATGCCATTTTCAATCTACAATAAAATTTAGCAAGATTAAATGAGGTCTTATTTATGATCCCACAAATCGAATTAATATCCCTTTAAATAATTCACGTTAGTGATTTAATGTGGGCCAAGATCCACTTTTCACAATAACTTATTAGTCAAGCTGAGCTTGTACACCTAATAAGTTAAGTTACTTAGGTAGGAAAACTCCAATCATGTCTTGTACATGACTCTTGGATCAAATGGGCTAACATCTTAAGATGTTATAGCACAACCAATTTATTAGTTGCCTAGGTCCGGGCATCCCTTTCCATGTTAAGTCCAATCTACATTCACAACCCATGCCTCACAAAGATAATCGGGCGCATCTAGGACTCCTAGTCTGCGTGACCGATGATCGATGCATTGACATGTTTCGAATTAGGAAGGCAACTTTGTGACTTACTATTTTAGGGATTCATTTTATTACGGCTTACATGGCATACGCTTTGTCATCCATATATAGCATGCATATATAAATAATTGCATAAAGTAAAGCTTGACAAACATGGGCCCAAAAACCTACAACTAAGATTCTATACTATTACAAAAGAATCTTCGAGTTTGGCTTCTCCACTCCGGTGGGATTCGTCTTGATTTACAAAGTCTTCAAGTATATTCTATTCTAAGAAATAAATGAAACTTTTACAATAAAATATAATGGCTCGTAGGCCATATTTAATTACAAAACCCAAGGCCTATGAATGCACCATGCATATTCATTCATCACACCAAATTAGCAAATAAATATACATAACATTCATGGATAAAACAAAGTCCAATTTTATTAATTTAGCCAAGCCCATTAATGGAAATTATGTACTTGAACCTTTAAGAGAAGACTAAAAATTATGTATACCATCAAAAGCTTAACATCATTTGAAATACAATAATCTAACATGGAAAGACTAGAAAGGGACATTTCGGTAATATTATGCAAATTAGATGGTATTTTTCCTCCTAGCTTCTTTGATTGTATGAAGCATCTACCTATACATTTAATACACGAGGCTAAACTTGCTGGTCCAGTTTAATACTAATGGATGTATCCATTTGAGAGGTAATTAAATACCCTTTTTAGCTAACACTTATATATATTTATATCAAATTAGTAAATATAATTATCCTAATTTTAACGTAGGAATTTGCATCACTTGAAGAAAAATGTTAAAAATAAAGCAAAAGTTGAAGGCTCCATATGCAATGCGTATTTAGTAGAGGAAGCAAGTACATTTTGTTCACATTATTTTCAACTGCATGTGATAACTCAAGAAAGGAAAGTTCCTCGTAATGACGATGGGGGTGAGCAGATTGATGATGATAACTTATCTATTTTCACATATGCTGGCCGAACACATGGATGCTCAATAAGAACAATGTTAACAGACAAAGAAATAGAGGCTGCCCATGGTTACAATTTATTGAATTGCCAAGAAATTCACCTTTTTTTGCAGTAAGTTTAAGTTATATTTGAAATTTGGTGTGTTCTTATTCTAGAGGATTAGAGTTTATAGCTAAGATAATTTACAATGTTTTTAGCCAATATGAGGAATTGTTAAAGTATGCTCATGCCAGAAAAACCATAGGATGACATCAATAAAAAGGTAGAAATAAACTTCCCATATTGGTTTGCAAATTATGTAAGTTTTTAACTTGCAATATGAGGATTATTTAAATAAATTACTGTTAAACTTACAATATATTATATTTATTAATTTCATTTCATTTTTTTTATTATATAGGCTTATGAAAATAGAATAAAAAACAATCTTATATGTGATCTTGCAAAAGGACCTTTGCGAACTATTAAATCATATCCGGTCTATTTCATTAATGGATATAAATTTTATACAGAAAATTATGGGCATAGCATGGCAACAGTAAATAGTGGGGTTTGCATACAAGGGGAACTGATGGATTATTTTGGCAAAATTATTGAGATACTTGAAATTGAATACCCTGCATTGCCGATAAAATGGTGTGTGCTTTTTAAGTGTGAATGGTTTGATCCTACAGTTAACATTGGAACAAAAGTACATAACCGATATAATCTCATTGAAATCAACCAGTGGAGAAGATTTAAACAATTTGAACCATTCATGTTGGCAATGCAAGCGAGCCAGATGTATTATGTCCCTTATCACAGCTTAAGATGTGATAAGTTAGATTGGTTGCCAGTCTGTAAAGTAAAACCAAGGGGTACTTTTGAACCTTATGCAAAAGGAGAAAGCAAGAAAAATGAAAGTGAAGCATTTCAGGAAGAAGACCCGGATGTACATGAAATAAATGCAACTTTTGAGAATGAACCTTTAAATGATCCAAACAATGAATTTGTGGAAATTTTATTAGGAGAGGATGACGAATCCATATATGGGTAGAATTTTGAAGATGAGCCTGACTTTAGTTCTGAATGTTTAGAAATAGAGGATGATTTTGATGTGCAATTAAGTGATGATAGCGATTAATTTGAGTACATTTTATTTTGTCCTTTAAGTAATCCAAATCTATGTATTATTACTACCAGTATAATATTGTTTTATATACTTTAATCATATTGTTCAATTATAAGAAGAATAATCCATTTCTTTATTTTTCAGGTACAAAATATGCCACCTAAGAAAAAGAAGGGAATGTTACTGCCTAGGCTTAGATTATTGTCAAATGAAGAAAGCAGTGCATAAGTAACCCCTCAGCAACCATATCAGGTATCACCTTCAGCAACATCAAATGCCGATAGCTCTCCTCATTTACCAAGTGATTCGGCATCCAACAATCCAAATATATCAGTACCACCTATAAATACATCTACTCCCACACCAAACTCTGACTCTATACCGAAAAATGTACCGACGGTAGATGCTGGAGATAAAGGAGAAGGCCCTCTGCTCAGTTCGAAGGGAGTTGATGGAAGAATTTACATTAAGATTATCAATGATATGCGAGTATTGATATAATTTTGTATTAGAAGCTAACATAAGTTTATGTCTATTGCTATGTATATCTAATTTAAAACTGATCTAAATTTGTTCATATTGACAATTTTATTCCATCTGGTATTTACTCAAGAAAGATCAAGTCCAAGTTCAAAAAGAGGATAGAAATAGAGGGTTATGTTTGAAAGAATATCTCTCTGCAGACAAGGGATTTATATTTTCAAGAGTTTGAGGTACAAAAAATAGATTACATTATTGGTTTCAAAAAATCTAATTTCATGCAATAATGAGATGCCTATTGTAGTTTACAGTACTTATATTATGTATTATTTTTATCAGAAATAATTTTTTAGCATCCAAAATATAATGATATCATTTATTAAATTTTGGAAAAGCGTGCCCATCAATGATATAAATAATTTGTTGCTAAATTATACAAGGGAGGTGAACGACATTCTTTTATTTCTGAAGCAATATAGGATCATTGGCAGCAATATTGGGATTGGCAGCAATATAGGATCATAAAAATTTGGATTGGAACTAAAATATTATCCTAAGCTATAATAAGCTATTTTGATGTAAAAAATTGCAACGGAAAGGGTTAATCCGTTGCTACAAATAGCAACAAAATAATTATTCCGTTGCTAATTTTGACCAATTCACTTAAATAACCTTGGTTAGATTTAGCAACAGAAATTGTTTTAGTTGCTAAAATAGCAATGAAAATTATATTCCATTGCTAATTTTGACCAATTCACGAAAATTACCTTGGTTAGATTCAGCAACGAAATTTGTATTTTGTTGCTAAATTTAGAAATGAAAACTGATTCGGTTGCTAAAATAGCAATCGAAAATATATTCCATTGCTAATTTTGACCACTTCACCGAAATTTCCTTGGTTAGATTTAGCAATGAAATTTGAATTCCGTTTCAAAATTTAGCAACAAAAATAGTATATTGTTGCTAAATTAGAGACGAAAATAAATTTCTTCGCTAAAAAATAGCAACCGTTAAAATTGCAACCGAATTTTTCGTTGCTAATTTTTATTAGCAATGAAAATTCAACAAATTTGGTTGCTAATTTTCGTTGCGATTTTATAATTTTCTTGTTGTGATTTTGCACTAATTTTTTCTTTTATTTTTTTTACAGTAGTATTAGGTTGAGAAGTTTGCCATTTTAATTGCATTTCATGCTTTTGCCTTGAGTTTTATACCATGTTTGATCATGTCTTCATCTCACAACTATTAATTTCTATTGTGTTGACAGTGGAAATTTCAATGTTTAGAACATGTAGATGAAGTAAAATTGCTCGCATCACTGGTTTTATATTATAGCAATTTTTTTTTACATGGCAATAAAGTACTTTTTACTTAGTTCAACAATTATATGTTTGATTATTTTTTTTAGAATAGTGTTGAATTGAAGGGCTCTGCAGTTGTAATTGAGTTGGCATTTATTTGCCATCATGCTAGCTTGTGTTCATTACTTGCTTTTTGGTTTGAAGGGTAACATGCTGAAATAAGGGTTATGATCTTTAGATGATTTGAATTCACTAATTTGTTTTAATTTGATTATTTGGGCATGATAATAATTTTTTTTTAAATTTGATTTGATTTACTTACAACTATGCTTAGGATTTAATTGTTAAAAGCTTTTTGCTTATACAATTGTTCTTCAATGGGATAAAATTGGTAGTTGTGCTTAAATTTTGATGAGATGCACATGAGCTCAGCTCTAAACATTTTTTAGTTTTGCTCTATAAGTTCCAATGCTTAACTATTGTTATATGGGTGTGCTAAGTTGAGGATGCTACCATTATAATTTGATTTAAAGTTCTTTGCCAATGTTTTTTCTCTTGTTATTAGTCTACAAAATGCTTAATGAAAAGAATGGATGTTGGAATTGTGGAATTTTTAGCTTGAACAAGTTAGAATGCATTATATTTTTTTTATATAATGGATGTCTAATTTGGGCATATACTATTAGGGATAATTTTTATGAGTTTATAGTGGTTTAGCTTCTCTAAAATTTTGATTGGATAATTTATTGTTTGATTATTTTTGCATGTGCAATAGTTTTTCACTGTTTATTTTTGACAATTGATTGTCGGGAGGCCAGTTTATTGCACACTACAAGGCTGATGTATGGAGTCACCACCCAATAGAACAATGAAAAATGGTGTTCCAAGCTTATAAGTCAAAGCCTAGAGAGGGTTTAGAACTTCAAGGTTATTTATATCAGTGTTGGATGTGACATAATGGCTTTCAAATTAATTGTGTCATCTCTATTTTTACATGCAAGATCATAACATAAAAAAATAAAGGTGCACACAAGTACACAGGAAAAGTAGTAAATCATGGCATAAATATACATAAATTCACAAGATAGATATCTAAAAATTGGGTAATTTATTTGTGATCCTTTTTGTAAGGCATTGGTCTTTGTATGCAAATTTCTGAAGAATCTTTTCACTGTATGTTTTTGAAGATAGGGACTTCTTAGTTCAAATTTTATTAAGAAATGCCCCATATTATTTAATTATATATAAAATCTTCTACATTATTAAAAGCTGATGTTTATGTTTGAGTTTTAGGGCGAGAAATAGGACATTGGTCTAGTTTTATTAGCAAACTTCTGAAATATTTAATATAAATAGTTTTGTAAATTTCCTTCAGTGGTTGAAAAAATCTTTTTCCAATAAACGAGGAAAACTTAGACTTAACTCTAGTGCTCGCCCTGCTACAACTACGAAAGGGTTATCCATACCAAAACAGTAATGGTAACAACAATCCCCAACAATGAGAACAACAACCTATTGCACCCACGAAAGGATTATCCATACCACAATAGTAATGGTAATTACAACACCAACAATGAGAACAACAACAACAGCCATAACAAAGGAAAGTTAAAAAAAACAAAAAAAACAAAATAAGATAAAATGAAATAAAAAATAAATTAACTAAAGTAAAATGAAATAGGCAACCAAAAAAAGAGGATGAGGAAATGAAATTTTAGCATATGTTATAGAATGTACTAGTATACATTGAGTAATATATGATTTGCTCAATCATTTAAAAAGGAAAGGAACTCACATTTTTTGCCATACATCACCATTCTTATAGTCAAATGAATAACTTTTTCTCAACTCATTTTTCTTAATTTCCCATTCTATCTCATCACCATGATGACATTCTTCTTCAAGCTCTCTTTCTACACATGCACAATGAGGAAATAAAAGAGATGTTCTTTGGAATGAAATTGGCTAGATTTACAAGAAAGAAGAGGGATTTACAAATTTTTAAGAGAGAAAAGATGCAATTCTTTTAGAAAGAGAGAGGAAAAGAAAATCTATGTTTTTCCTTTGGTGCAGCCGACCAAGACACATAAATCCCCCAAAATCTTTATCTTCTCTCTCCTACATGTAAAGCTCTATAAACTTTAAGTGGGATGACAAGTTTCCTTTAGATCCTTCATTTATTTGCATGCTAGAAATCCGTTCCCTCTCATTTTTTTCTTTTATAAAATCAGCTGCACATATTATTTCTTTCAATAACAATGCCTAAGGTTGCTATTCTCTTTTAATTACACCCCAGCTGACTTTCTTTTTATTGAAATTAGCCCACCAAATCACACCTATATCACAATTGACCACTTAACTATAACTTCGTTACAATTGCACACTTATATGCCATATTGTTAAATGACTCTTTTACCCTTTTTCACATAAGACTATTAATCCACTAGGTCTAAACTTATATTACATCATCTAATTATGCTTAATTAAACAATTATTACCATGCTAATACCCTTTAATTATACTATGGTCTAGTTTGGGTCCCTACAATTCTTTTCCCCAAAAAGAATTTTGTCCTCGAAATTTATCCCTGTAACCTTTACTCATATACCTCACTATCACTCCTATACTACTGTATCTATCACAATCATCCTTGATCCCATACTATGTCTACCATCTTATCTTTATTCCCTTCTTTATCTCGAATGAATTCATATTTAACTTTATCTCTTTATAATAATAAACTTTTGCGCTATAATATCATTACTACGCTTAGCGTAATCCTGTCATTTTCCTTTTTAGTTTGGGACTATACATGTGATATGATGCTATTCATGTCTTGTCATATGATATTAGATGTTATACTATGAGTGAATTTTGATTTCATATATGCAATAAAATGCAAATGCGTACTCTTATGCAATGAACATGTTTGCCCCATCCTAACTATGAATTGTTTAGTCAACTATCCATACTTGTTAAGGAATCACTAATAGGTGTATAGAGCATCATAATTAACCTTAATTTCACCTCACAACAACTTCAAATGTGGAGAATCTTCTCTAGTATACATAAACTCTTTCTCATGTGCCATATTGAAATAATCTCTATATACTCTATTAATACACCTGTATCATAATCCAAACATTATTTATATATGTATTTCATATCATTTACTGTTCAATTCAAACTTAAGATCCCACAACTATACTATCATACATTTAGGTTAATTTCGAAACTTCCATCTTGTTGAATATTGTAAAAATACATATAAACATTTCCATTATTAGAATCTATCAATACATGTAAATAATAATACCAGAAGCTCCTTCGATGACATCTCGCTTCATTAGAGCCTTAGTTCTACCAGTCTATATTGATATAATTAGATGTATAGACTTGTCCCTTTCGTTATGGTCTATCCTTTTTATCTGAGGTACATCAGAAATGTTAAGCTTCTTTACACTCATTTTTGATGTATTGCTTTCCTTTTATGGTTTTGGGCAATTTATAACAAAATGACCCATTTGAGCACATCTAAGACAAACCCCTTTCATAACTTTACATACCCCCCAAAGAATTTTAGCACAATACAAGCATTTAGGAATTTGAACTCTTATACTTTGCATTCCTAATCCTAACATAGGTTGTGATGACCTGCTAGCACTACTAGAAAAATCCGATTTTTCGACGAAAATTCCCGATCAAAATGAGTGAACTTCCGTAGGGAAACCAAAATATCGATGGAATTTAGTGATAGAAAATGGCAAAGCAGTATGGTTGGTTGGTACATTTGTTGATAGAAATATTTCCTTTGGTAAATTTACCAATAGAAAACACCTTTCGTTGGTATGTCCGTCAGAAAGTGAAGGCCGATAAATTGTCGCAATTTAAAAAAATTACCGATGGAATTAAAATTCCATAGATAAATTTGTCGGTGGAAATAAGTACTTCGTAGGCTATTTTACCAATGAATTTGAAAATCCGTAGGTAAATTTACCGACGAAAATAACCACACCGTAGGCAATTTTACCTACGGTATATTGTACTCCATAGGCAAAATTAGCAACGCAATTATTTTCGTTGTTAAATGCCGTCTATATTTTTAGTGAGGGTTTGCTGAATTTCTGTCGGGAAATATTAAATACCAATTTTTTCTTTTTTTCTATACAGTGTAATCGTCATCAATAATATGATATAAAATATATAATTTATAGTAATAAATTAATAGATGCCTAATTCATATTATAATATAATATTAAATAACACATCAAATCATTTTCTTAAGTTCTTAAATCATAAATATTATGCCAAAAAATATCAACAAATCCACCAAGTTCACAAGTCCTAAAAAACATCAAGTCCCACCAAGGGCCAAATTGTAGTGACTGTTGCAAGTCCTGAAAAAATCAATAAATCCACCAAGTTCCAAATTACAGTCACTGTTAACATTAAATTTAAAGCCCTACATTATAGACGAGGGTGGATCATCTGGATGCTGCGATGTGTCCCCTCCCCCCTTACTTCTTTAATCTGAATACGAAGCTTGGCTATATATTCCATAGTCTCACGCAATTAACTTGCCAACAGACTAACTGTATTCTGAAGTGCAGCAACCTGCTCATGGGAAGCATTTTATGTACATTGTAGTAGAAAATTAAGCTATTTAATTGGTTTGATTTTAAATTATGAAAACAAATCTACATTCCCTTCTCAACTTCAACCATAAAAATAGGTTGAAAGATCATTAATTAAAATCAATATGCTATTGCTGTCCTAAATGAAAATCAAAATAAGCAGTAAAATTCATGTAAATCACACCTTTAAAAGAACTACATTCACTTGGTCACCTTCTCCCCAGCAAACAGTTTCCAAAACATGTAAATTAGAAAATGACTAAGAAATTTGCATATTAAAGTTGTTACTTGAAACATCCCTTCAATCAATTAACTCTAAATGTATCAACTATGAGAATCCAATTTGTCATAAATGAATTTAAATAGCAACTATATCTTCCAATACAAATAAATCACCATGTGATACCTTCAGTAAAAGAAGGATTTTCTTGGAGTAAAGGTTTTGAGATATGATTATTCTTTACTCTAGCATATATTCTTCGTACCTAATTCCACATATATATAGTATATCATTTACAAACACATAACAACAAAAGCTTTACAAATTTAACATAGAGGTGCAAATCTATTTTCATCTTATCGGACAACAAATATTCACCTTTAATAAAATGGATGAAATCTAAATAGGTTGCATAGTTTATCTTAAAATACCTCAACTGCTATCAATGTTAATTAAAGCTACTGAGATATTAAAAAGATCCAGAGGGGAAAGAAAGAAGAAAAGCCCAAGACCTATACATGTCAAATTCTAAAAATAAAAAATAAAGGAAAGAATAACTCGAGTCAAGAATTCAAATTCTAATGACATCCACGATACTCCTCCAATGACTGCCATTTTAAACAGCCCTCATAAAAATAGAACAAATAAGGCTGCTGGTAATACCATAACTATACAAACTAAACCTTTTATCATAGATTTACCATTGATTTTCTAACATGCCCTATTGACATTACATAACATAACATGCCCTATAGAAGACCACGTCTCCATTATTCTTGATTTCACTTTTTCTATACTCTTATTTGTATTTCCTTTAATCTCACATTTCCTTTTTGCTTTCCCTTACAGCTTATGCCCTGTTAACTCTTATAACATCTGAGACAGATTGAGGTTCATTTCCATTAATCCTTATAGTAAGGAAACCAATACCTCATTACGAGTTATAACCCTAAAGTCAAGGGCAGAAGGGATAGAAGCCCTAGAGTAGCTGACTTTTCCACTCTCTTTTATAGTTTCTTTCAACTGATCCATATTTCAATCTATAACAAAGCAAAACAGGGATATTTGAATCAGGCTAACACTCTATAACTTCTTATGATAGCAATTTCTAGATTTTATTGACCAAAAATGACTAAACCTATGCTCTGATGCAACAAATTTTAACACTTTTATCCTGCAACCAAGCTGTATCACTTTTTCCTACATCATTAAATATGCTTTAATATTATATTTTGCCATTGACAATACTATATAGAGATCTTATAAGAAAAACTTAAACCATAACATATGAACTTTAAGAATAATATTTTACTTACATATAGGTCTCTTAAAACATTATAATATTTACATATACTATGTAGCACCCGCTATACAGATACCCTATTTAACTCATAAATTAAATACTATTAATCATGCTTATACTAAATATTCGCTTAACCATCATATTACCATTAATAATGTCATACTGTTTATATACCTATGTACGTGCTGCAAGTCTATTCCTGTTTTGCATTTCATACTTAGAATCATTCATATTGTACTATATGAAAACTACTTTATGTATATCACATGCACATATACTCTTTCTTAGCTTTACTACTAGTGAGTTACAACACTTCGCATAGGTTAGATACATATTTATAAGATAACTTGCCCTAATACAAAACTTATGATAATAGCATTACAAAAAACATCCTACATCAAGATTTAATAGTCTGTAGTTGCCCCTTCCTGATGCAGAGATCGTCCGTGAGCAAAAAGTCTTGATAACTGAACCTACATGAATAAATAACCTGTGCTAAGCTATAAAGCCTAGTGGGGATTGTCTACAAATGGATGACCACTCACAACGGTCATAAAAAGACACATACAGTATATATATATATATATATATATATATATATATATATATATATATATATATATATATATATATATATATATATATATATATATATATATATATATATATATATATATATAACATGTACAACATAACATGTCAATAATAACTAATACCTTAAAGCTTAAAGCATATCCTCATGTACATAAACATTATACCCAAGAGAGTATCAAATATTTCCATTTTCATAATTCATATAGATGAAAATTTCCCATGTGAACATATTCAAATGAAGCACAAATTTCTATGGACAAACCAACAATATGATCTATAATAACGATCTTTAGTAAGATAAACTTTAACTAATTAATTATGATCATTACAATAAAAAAAGTTTAGCCTGCCTTAGTTTTATCAGTGGATAACGGGAACTGTCGATACACTTCGGTATCAAAATGAGGGATATCCGAAGATATCAGATCTATAGACCCAAACAAGGCCAAATTATACTTTAGACTGGTCAAGCAGACCCAAACGGGGCTATTCATGATCCAAACGGGATCAAAAATACTTTAGACCCAATTAGGCCAAACTATGGTAGCTGCAATTTTCCCTATAGGCGCCTATCTATCCACATCTGAACTGTATTGCAGGCAGAACTATATTCATGTTCAATTCACATATCAAAACTATATTCATAGTATACTATTTGTACATATACAAAGTCTTGTAAAACTATAAGTTCTCTAGTGCATAGACAGATATATGCACATTTCATATAACAAGTTATACATGTAGCTCATCAAATCCATGTGGCTATAAAATTTGTATCACTACATATAGGCATGACATATAATCATCACATCATATACTTGAACATGTTCTCATTAAGCATCTCACATGTTCATAGTCATGCTAAAGCATTTTCTATCTCATAGGGCAATTACATGCTCATACACTCATATACATAATCATAAATGTACATACCTGTAGGTATATCCGCATTTAGTAGGCTTATTCTTATAAGCATGTTTATCAATATGTATACCTTTATCATTATTCAAATCATGTGCTATACATATATCGATATGTTTCCATATGGGCATATACATATGTCATGTTCATACTATTACATTCGCTATTTCATAGCATAGGTACATGTTAAAATATGCACTTTCTCATCATAGGGATACTTATGTTTACATAAATTTTGCATATGATAATCATGTACAAATCCATTTACATAGGTGAGATATTTTCATCACTAATCTTTATCTATGTACACATATAAATATATATGTATGCATACGACCCTTCATTGATAGTCATATTGCATGCCCTAACCAATTTATTTTCCAATCATATAAACACCTTTTTATCTCAATTAATTAAAAGTCATAAGATAAAGTATAGCAAAAATCTGCACAAGGCAGCATTCTGGACTGGACTTGTGAGCCACATTTGAAATGGAAGATGTCATTTTTAGGCAACAATATCGTCTACAATTTTATCCTCCTATGTGTGTAGTTTCCATAGCATCAAAATTCATCTTAATATCTAACCTATAGCTCGAGTTATTTGAAAAATACCATAGGCTGTTCATAAAACCAAAATAGTGTGGGATGTCACTTAGAAAAATTCATAACATAAAATTTAGAGGGATTTAGACAAAAATTTCTTCATAAAAGTTAGACTTTCATGTATCTAGTTTTACCAGAATTTTATTTTGTAGCATTTCAACATCTCTACAAAAAGTTATGCCCATTATTGTAAATTTTGTTTCTATGTGCAGTCCAGGGGACTAGTCCGGATTCAACCCTAAATTTCCGTGTACTTAGAGGTAGATTTAAGCTTAAATTTCTCTTAATAATTGTAGATATAGAAGCATATTTTCCATAGAAATTAAATTTACATCATTCTGATCATTGTATACGTAGTTATCTCAATTTAATTACAAGCTGTTCCAGAGTCTACATTAACAGTTCACCTAATTTCTCAATAAATTATAAAAATTTGTTAGAGGCAGAATCAAAGCCTGATCCCTTCTACAATTTTGTAGGTTTATGTCTCATTTAACAATAGAATCTTGAATTGATTCATTTTGAGGTCTCTAACTCAATTTACAATAGAATTTCCATTACTAGGTCAAAGAAACCCTATCAAGGTTTCAAATGCAACTTTATCTCTCATGCTCAACAAATCATTCAAAAATCAAGTCCAACTCATCATGTCCAGCAGAAAATTACATGCACATGAACATCCCTAAATTCCCATACCTCGGCCGAAATCCCTATGTCTTCAACCCCTTGCAATTTCCTTTCTTTTACTCTTTCTACCCTCCTCTTCTCCTTCACAAACATCATCATTAATTAAAATTTCCAACACCTTATTCAACATTTACCTCCACCAAAATGACTAAAAGAAGAAGAAGAAGAAGAAGAATAAATTCAGATGATTAATTACCTTTAATTTGTTGCACAAATACTTCTTGATTAAATCTCATGCATGTAAGAATTAGGAAGAGAGAATTGAGAGATGAGAGAAGAAGCAAAAAATTTGAAATTTTCTCCTCCCTATTGCCGCCCCACTCTCATCACTATCCAACCAATGCATTTCTCTCTCCCATATGTAAGAGTTAAGCCTTTATAAAGGGGTGAATAAGTTCTCTTTTGGTCCCCCTAAAAATTGCATGTCACACTCTTACCTATATATTCTTTGCATGATAATCTTTAACCCCTCCTTTAATTCTTTTCATACATTGACCTATGAAATAATTCCACCTTTTAAATTGACCTATCAAAATATGCTTATCCACATTGGACCTCTAAATTTCCAAAATTATAAAATTACCCCAAATTAATAACTTTTTACTTCAATTGTACCTTCAATTAATATTTAACCATACTCTTAAATTTTATTTTCATGCTATTAACATAATAACATGATAATTTATCCCCTTGACCCATAATTATACAAAATTCTCATTTAATTTAATCTTAATCAAATAAAAATTTCATTAGAAATATGCAATTTAAATTAGGTCATGTTAGGGGCCTTACAATTCTCTCTCCCTTAAAGAATTTCGTCCTCGAAATTCATACCTATTTTGAACAAGTGAGGATGTTATTCCTTCATAGCTATTTCTGGCTCCCAAGTAACTTCTTGTGAATTGTGATGTTGCTAGAGCACTTTAACAAGTGGAATTTGCTTATGCCTTAGGTGTCTAACTTCTTTAGCAAGAATTGCTATAGGCTATTCATCATAAGTAAAATCTGGCTGTACTTGCACATCTTGAACTGGTATTACACGAGATTCATCAGAGCGATATCTTCGAAGCATAGAAACATGAAATACATCATGAAGTTTGGCTAATTCCATAGGGAGAGCCAACCTATATGCCACTGGCCTAACTCTTTGAAGAATCTCATATGGGCCAATATACCTCGGGCTCAATTTACACTTTTTCCCAAATCTCAATACTTTTCTCCAAGGGGACACTTTCTAAAACACTTTGTCACCCATTTGATATTCAATATATTTTCTTTTTAAATTAGCATATGACTTTTGTCTATCACTAGCTTCCTTCAATCTCTGCTTGATAATTTGTACATTTTCTTTTATATCTTTAACAATATATGGACCAATAATTTTGCGCTCCACCAATTCAGTCTAGTAAATGGGAGTTCTATATTTTCGGCCATACAAGGTCTCATATGATGCCATCTCGATGCTCCTTCGATAACTGTTATTATAGGCAAACTCCATTAAAGCTAAATATCTATCCCAACTTCCTGTAAAATCTAAAACAGATCCTCTCATCATATCCTCTAGAATTTGGATAACCCATTCAGATTGCCCATCCGTCTGAAGGTGGAATGCTGTACTGTAACGAAGCTGAGTTCCTAGTGCTTGTTGCAAACTTTACAAGAATCTCGATGTGAATCTCGGATCTCGATCAGAAATTATTGACACAAAATACCATGCAGTCTAACAATCTCATTTACATAAAGTTTTGCCAATTTATCCATAGAGTAATCCATCCGAACTGGTATGAAGTGAGCTGATTTAGTTAGCTTATCAACTATAACCCAAACTGCATCATGCTTTTTCTATGCAAAGGGCAATCCTATTACAAAATCCATGGTAATATCCTCCCATTTCCATTGTGGAAATGGGATGGGCTTTAACAAACCAGAGGGTAATTGGTGCTCTGCTTTCACCTGCTGATAAGTCAAACATTTGGAGACATATGCTACCACATCTTTCTTCATACCAGACCACCAATAACATTATTTCAAATCCTGGTACATCTTATTTCCACCAGGGTGCATAGTAAATATTGTATTGTGAGCCTCATTCAATACTGTTATTTTCAATTCCTTGTCATCTGGAACATATAGTCTATTTTGATAATACACACCCCTATCCTCTTTCACTTAATACTTAGACTGGGTCCCTTCATGTGAAAACTTCAAAATCTATTGCAACCTTTCATCATATTTCTGAGCATCAATCACTGTTTGCCTCAAACAAGGTATAGCCTTCAACTGTGCTATTAAAGCACCATCATATGCAAGTTTCCATCTACAATGATGTGCAATCATAGCAACCATCGTCTTACAGCTCAAGGCATCTGCTACAACATTAGCTTTGCCTAGATGGTAATCCACTATACAATCATAATCTTTAAACAGTTCTAACCATCTTCACTGTCTCAAGTTAAGTTCCTTTTGAGTGAGCAAATATTTGAGACTCTTGTGATCTGTATAGATTCTGCACCTTTCACCATAGAAATAATGTCGCCAAATTTTTAAGGTAAACACTACTGCTGCTAACTCTAGGTCATGGGTTGGATAGTTTTGCTCATGTGGCTTCAACTTTCTAGATGCATAGGTAATTACTTTACCATCTTGCATTAACACACAACCCAAGCCAACTCTAGAAGCATCACTATACATAGCATACTCCTTTCCTGTAACTGTTGCGTCAAAACTGGAGCCTCTGTCAATAATTTCTTCAACTGATCAAAACTTGCCTGACACCGGTCAATCCACTCAAACTTTATACCCTTTCTCAATAGTTTAGTGAGTCGTGCAGCTATAACTGAAAAGCCTTTTTCACAAAACGACGGTAATATCCCGCTAAGCCCAGAAAACTTCTCACTTCTGTCACATTTCGAGGTGGCTTCCAATTCGCTATAGCCTCTATTTTAGCTGGATCCACTCTAATGCCTTCAAAAGATGCTACATAACAAAGGAAAGAAATTTCCTTAAGTCAAAAATCACATTTGCTTAGCTTAGCATACAACTTATTCTCCCTCAGAGTCTGTACAACAATTCTCAAATGCTCAGCATGGTCCACTTCATTTCTCGAATACACAAAAATGTCAACTATGAACACAATAATAAATTGATCCAAGTAGGGTCTAAATACCCTATTCATAAGATTCATAAATGCAGCCGGTGCATTTGTTAACCCAAATGGCATCACCAGAAACTCATAATGCCCATATCGGGTTCTAAAGGCTATTTTGGAGACATCCACATCCTTAACCCGAAGTTGATAATAACCTGATCGCAAATCAATCTTGGAAAATACTCTAGCACCCTTCAACTGATCAAATAAATCTTCAATTCTTGGTAAAGGGTACTTATTTTTCACTGTTACTCTATTTAACTGTCTGTAATCTATGCACATTCTCATAGACACATCCTTTTTCTTTGCAAATAAAATCGGTGCACCCCAAGGTGATGCACTAGGCCTAATTAAGCCTTTGTCAAGCAACTCCTGTAACTGAACCTTTAGTTCCGTCAATTCCAAAGGAGCCATCCTCTATGGTGCCTTTGAAATAGGAGCTGTACCAGGTAGAATTTCCATAAACAACTCAACATCCCTTTTAGGTGGAAGACTAGGTAAGTCTTCAGGGAACACATTAGGAAATTCTTTCACCACTGGAATCTCTTGGAGATTCACATTCTCTTCTCTTGAATCAAGCACAAGTGCTAAGAAAGCTTAACACCCTTTTCTAAGAAATCGCTTAGCTTGCATAACTGTTATTACATTAGCTAAAGATTTAGATCAAATGCCCTGAACTATAGTTTCTTTACCATCAACACCAATAAGAGTTACAGTTTTAGCTTCGTAATTAATCACTGTATGATGTCTGGATAGCCAATCCATACCCAGTATAATATCAAACTCCCAAAAAGTTAATTCAATAAGATCAGCAAGGAATTCTTTCCCTTGAATTACAATAGGACACTGTTTATACACTATTAACAACAACACTGTGACCGAAAGGGTTGGTTACACATATATCATATACCAGTTCATGAACAGTTGACTCATTTCTACTCATATCCCCAGTGTAAACATAAGAATGAGTGGAACCAGGATCAATCAATGCATGCATGTCAGAACCAAAGAAAGAGAAAATACCAGCTATGACTTTTGGAGCACTCTGATCCTCTCGAGCTTTCATTGCGTAAGCCCGAATAGGAACAACTGGAGCTATGGGTCTGTTAACTGATTCAGAAATGTTCCTGGACTGGGATCGCTGATGACTCGATCCCCCACATCCTCTTCTTCTGCCTCTACCCAAAGATGGTGCATTGAAAGTTCCTTTACTACCACGCTGCCTATCACCCTGCTCCCTCTTCGAATGACAGTTTGCCATGAAGTGATAAGTACCACCACACCTGAAACATGCCCCAGTCAATTTCCTGAAACTACCCCAATGTTGCCTAGTACAATGGGGACACACTGGAGGTTGCCCCTCACTCTGTTTCCCTAAAGCTTCCTTTCTTTGCTTAGACATTGCAGAAGATTCTTATCTCCTGTTCTTTTTTGTAGAACTGTAGGCAGACTCAGCTAGCTGATTTTCTTGAGCTCCTCTAGCTCTCTTTCCAGTGGAAAATCCACCTTTGGACCCAGTCCTCCTCTATTCTCTCTCCCTTTTTGCTATTTCATTCTTTTCAACTCGCAAGGCTACTGTATCCAGTTGAGTGAAGTTAACCATATGCAAAGATGTAGATCCAATTAACTTATCTCTGATACAATCATTTAGCCCATCTTCAAATTGTCTACATTTAAAAGCATCAGTTAACATCTCATCAGGAACATATTTGCACAGGTGACTCAATTCTTTCTCATACTCAGCCACATACATAACTCTCTGCTTCAAGTAGAGAAATTGCTTTAACTTCCCTTGCTTGTATGCCTCAGTAACATACTTTTTTCCTGAATTTAGCTGTGAAAAATTCCCATGTAAGGGGATCTGGTAACTGGGGTTGCTTTAACACCAACTTCCACCAATCATATGCTGCTTCATGTAATAAGGACACATCACAGGATGCCTTATGACCTACTGGACAATGAATTTCATCAAAAATTCTCTCTAGCCTTTCCAGCCAAAATTCAGCTTCCTCAGACTGTTTTAGATTAGTGCTTAAAAACTCTCTAGTATCATGCTTCCTAATTTCAGATATTGGAGCTTTAGGTACTGTCATCTTTTGAAGAATTTGAGCCATATCCTGTGATATCTTTAACAATGCTTCTGCATGAATGGCTACCGGGACCTTATTTGGATTGGATGATGAAGATCCAAGATTAGAAGGATTGGTTCTAACCGGCCTATTACTTTTAGCCGATTCCTTAAAAGCATCTCTAGAGCTCCCCATCTTCAATGTATAAGAAAATAGGGACTTTTGCATCAGGCCAACAAAACACTATATCATACTATAGAATTCTAGGTTCATTTTTACCCAGAAAAGGCTAAACCTAGGCTCTGATACCACAAATTATAGCACCCCCTATACAGATACCCTATTTAACTCATAAATTAAATACTATTAATCATGCTTATACTAAATATTCGCTTAACCATCATATTACCAATAATCATTTCATACTGTTTCATATACCTATGTACGTGCTACAAGTCTATTCCTGTTTTGCATTTCATACTTAGAATCATGCATACTGTACTATATGAAAACAACTTTATGTATATCACATGCACATGTACTTTTTCTTAGCTTTACTACTAGTGAGTTACAACACTTCGCATAGGTTAGATACATATTTATAAGATAACTTGCCATAATACAAAACTTATGATAATATTAATACGAAAAAAAACATCCTACATCAGGATTTAATAGTCTGTAGTTGGCCCTTCCTGATGCAGAGATCGTCCCTTAGCAAAAGTCTTGATAACTGAACCTACACGAATAAATAACTCGTGCTAAGCTATAAAGCTTAGTGGGGAATGTCCATAGATGGATGACCACTCACAACGGTCATCAAAATACACATACAATATATATATATATATATAACATGTACAACATAACATGTCAATAATAAAAAATACCTTAAAGCTTAAAGTATATCCTCATGTACATAAACATTATACCTAAGAGAGTATTAAATATTTCCATTTTCATAATTCATATAGATGACAATTTCCCATGTGAACATATTCAAATGAAACACAAATTTATATGGACAAACCAACAATATGATCCACAATAATGATCTTTAGTAAGATAAACTTTAACTGATTAATTATGATCATTACTATAAATAAAGTTTAGCCTGCTTTAGTTTTATCAATGGATAACGGGAACTGTTGATACACTTCGATATAAAAATGAGGGATATCCAAAGATATCGGATCTATAGACCCAAACGGAGCCAAATTATACTTTAAACCGGTCAAGCAGACCCAAATAGGGTTGCCTAACAACCCAAATGGGGCTGTTCATGATCCAAATGGGATCAAACATACTTTAGACCCAATTGGGACAAACTATGGCAACTGCAATTTTCCCTATAGGCACCTATCTATCCACATCTGAACTCTATTGCAGGCAGAACTATATTCATGTTCAATTCACATATCAAAACTGTATTCATAGTATACTATTTGCACATATACAAAGTCTTGTAAAACTATAAGTTCTCAAGTGCATAGACAGATACATGCACATTTCATATAATAAGTTATACATATAGCTCATCCAATCCGTGAGACTATAAAATTTGTATCACGACATATCGGCATGACATATAATCATCACATCATATACTTGAACATGTTCTCATTAAGTATCTCACATGTTCATAGTCATGCTAAAGCATTTTCTATCTCATAGGGCAATTACATGCTCATACACTCATATACATAATCATAAATGTACATACCTATTGGTACATCAGCATTTAGTAGGCTTATTCTTATAAGCATGTTTATCAATATGTATACCTTTATCATTATTCAAATCATGTGCTATACATATATCGATATGTTTCCATATGGCTATATACATATGTCATGGTGATACTATTATATTCCCCATTTCATAGCATAGGTACATGTCAAAATATGCACTTTCTCATCATAGGGATACTTATGTATACATAAATTTTTCATATGATAATCTTGTACAAATCCATTTACATATATATAGGTTAGATATTTTCATCACTAATCTTTATCTATGTACACATATAAATATATATGTATGCATATGATCCTTCATTGATAGTCATATTACATGCCCTAACCAATTTATTTTGCAATTACATAAACACCTTTTTATCTTAATTAATTTAAAGTCATAAGATAAAGTATAGCAAAAATTTGTATAGGGTAGCATTCTGGACTCGAATTGTGAGCCACATTTGAAATGGAAGATGTCACTTTTAGGCAAAATGATCTTCTAAAATTTTATCACCCTATATGTCTAGTTTCCAGAGCATCAAAATTTATCTTAATATCTAACCTATAGCTCGAGTTATTTGAAAAATACCATAGGCTGTTCATATAACCAAAACAGTGTGGGCTTTCACATAGGAAAATTCATAACATAAAATTGAGAGGGATTTAGACCAACATTTTTTCATCAAATTTATACTTTCATGTCTCTAGTTTTACCAAAATTTTCTTTTGTAGCATTTCAACATCTCTACAAAAAGTTATACCCATTATTGTAAATTCTGTTTCTATGACCAGTCCAGGGGACTAGTACGGATTTAACCCTAAATTCCGCGTAATTAGAGGCAGATTTAAGCTTAGCTTTCTCTTAAGAATTGTAGATATAGAAGTATATTTTCCATATAAATTAACTTTTCATCATTCTGATTATTGTACGCATAGGTATCTCAATTTAATTACAAGCTATTCCAGAGTCTACATTAACAGTTCACCTGATTTTTCAATAAATTATAAAAATTAGTTAGAGGCAGAATCAAAGCTTGGTCCCTTTTACAATTTTGTAGGTTTATACCTCATTTAACTATAGATTTTTGAATTGGTTCATTTTGAGGTCTCTAACTCAATTTACAATAAAATTTCCATTTCTATGTCAAAGAAACCTTATCAAGGTTTCAAATGCAACTTTATCTCTCATACTCAACAAATCATTCAAAAGTCAAGTCCAACTCATCATGTCCAGAAGAAAATTACATACACATGAACATCCCTAATTTTCCATACCTTGGCCAAAATCCCTATGTCTTCAACCCCTTGCAATTCCCTTTCCTTTACTCTTTCTACCCTCCTCTTCTCCTTCACAAACATCATCATCATCAATTAAAATTTCCAGCACCTTATTCAACATTTACCTCCACCAAAATGAGTAAAAGAATAAGAAGAAGAAGAAATTCAGATGATTAATTACCTTTAATTTGTTGCACAAATACTTCTTGATTAAATCTCATGCATGTAAGAATTAGGAAGAGAGAATTGAGAGATGAGAGAAGAAGCAAAAAATCTGAAATTTTCTCCTCCCTATTGCCGCCCCACTCTTATCACTATCCAACCAATGCATTTCTCTCTCCCACATGCAAGAGTTAAGCCTTTAAAAAGGGGTGAATAAGTTCTCTTTTGGTCCCCCTAAAAATTGCATGTCACACTCTTACCTATATATTCTTTGCATGATAATCTTTAACCCCTCCTTTAATTCTTTTCATTCATTGACCTATCAATTAATTTCACCTTTTAAATTGACCTCTCAAAATATGCTTCTATCCACATTGGACCTTTAAATTTTTGAAATTACAAAATTACCCCAAATTAATACCTTTTTACTTCAATTGTACCCTCAATTAATATTTAACCATACTCTTAAATTTTATTTTCATGTAATTAAAATAATAACATGATAATTTACCCCATTGACCCATAATTATACAAAATTCTCATTTAATTTAATCTTAATCAAATAAAAATCCCATTCAAAAATATGCAATTTAAATTAGGGTCATTTTAGGGGCCTTACATACGAAACATTTATACTATAGAAAAATTTCTAACATCAATTAAAACCTCCAAACAAAAATCAACCCAAGATGAAAACTATATACTTTCCATTCTTCTAAGACTTGTGTTGGCCATCTCCCTGCAGATATATCCATGAGAAGAAGTCCTATCTTGACAACCTACACAGATAATAACCCGTGTTAAGCTATAAAGCTTAGCGGGAAATATAACACATGAAAATGACCTCTTTTGAAGGTCGCTAAAAATATTACATGCATATAAAAGCATATCATTAAACATATAAACCAATCATTTAACAATAATAATAATAATAATAACATCTTTAAGTACTATTTGTTTTTATGCTATACCTATAACCAATATCGAATGCCTATTAATATTCCTCTTATTTATCACTTTTAAATTCTTAGAAATATTCATAGGAGACTTAAAATCTTCTATATTATGTTTACTTTCTTGATCCCTATAAGTTACTCTTATTTAATCACTGACTTACCAATGTTTTCTAAAATATGTGTTAACATCAATTTAGATTCATAGAAAAACCAAGTTATAAATCATATAACATTAGGTTGATAAAATTGAGTCCCTATATATATAGACAAATACTAATGATTTCCATATCATATAATCATATGAAAATATATCCTATGTATCTAATTCATGTATTAACTCTTTTAATTCTCGTTATCATTAATATGCCATTCTTTTCGTAATTCAATACCATTCTATTTTGCTATTGCATTGGCATACTAATTTACTTCTATCTGATTCATATATTACATACCACTACTCATGAGTTCATAATTCATTTACGATTACATTTAAAAGTCACATATATTATTTACACCATGATAAGCCAGAAACATGTAACTTTAGTGATTACATATTAACCAATACAATTATTGTAAAACATCACAATACATGAATACAACTACATATACATTGTATTCCTACATATAGAAAACATTGTGAACTTACGTTAATGATTTCATTCATACAATAATAAAATATCATGTTGCTCTATGTCATATCTCCCATATACTATACATTGATTCATACTATAGTGATACATAAATAATAATTATGTAAGAAGCATATAACCATGAAGAACATATATACACCAATATAATTATTGATAAAGCATTAGTGTTGTACAAGTCCATATGAAAAACTTATAAGTCTAGTATGCACATGTGATACTA
The DNA here is from genome assembly GCA_037975025.1 of Excoecaria agallocha. Taxonomy (NCBI): domain Eukaryota; kingdom Viridiplantae; phylum Streptophyta; class Magnoliopsida; order Malpighiales; family Euphorbiaceae; genus Excoecaria; species Excoecaria agallocha. The sequence goes on from CM075816.1 coordinate 656,813, forward strand.
AAATGTTGTATACATATAGTTATAATGTAATGCCCTTTTACTACATGTTTCCATATGCAATATAAGGATTTCATATGAGAATAATATGATGATAAATTCAAGATTTGTCATGCTTCTTTAATCTTTTAACTTAATATGATGCATTTTTTTTACTTTGAATTAGGCTTGCACTTTTCTAAAGAAGGGGATAACGGGCTAAACTATTGCACCCGAAGGCACAAATAAGATACTCGAAGGTATTCAACTTTAGACCCACATGGGGCTAAAACTATTCTATTTGACCAATCAAGCGGACCCAAACGGGGTTAGTTAACAATACAAATGGGGCTATTGATGATCCAAATGTGACCATTTCTATACTTTCAAACCCAAACAAGGTCAAAACTATACTATCGTCATTACAAATTACCGTTATAGGCATGTTTATCTATCCACAACCTAGACACAATCTAGGTAATATAATCTCTTTAATTTATCTTCCTTTACCTTTCTTTTTTCTAACCATGTAAATACACTTATATGTATAAAAAAATGAGTATGGAACTATATCATTTATCATGTATAAACATTATGTGACATGATGTCATATGCGTGCTCTAGTGACTGTATTCTATACTTATAATCAACGAATTCTAATTCATCATATATGTGAAAGTGAACCTTATCTTTATTTACATATTATGTGTATGCCTATCTATATTTCACTCTCCTTTTTAAGCATACACTATGTTTTAAGACACATATTAATTATACTTATACTTTCATGCTTGCACATTTTACTATCATGCTTGTATGAAATATTTATAAGAACCATAATTATATGGACATAAATATATGCATATATATTATCATTATGTAAATGCATAGCTATAAAATTCACTAGGAACATATCCTTAGCATCTTTAGCCTTAAACATATTTCTTCATATCCAATTGGTTAATATAACAAGTGCACTCAATAAGGATAAAATAACCAAGTAAAGTTATTCACTTATACATGTCGCTCACATTTCAAAGTCGATACCTATTCATACATGATCATACTATATTTATATCTATACATACTCATGCAACCTTGTAATCTCATTACATCATTTGTACAAGTAAAGTTGACATTTCAACTTTGAGCATAACAGTAAATCCATAAAATCAATATCAATCATGTATAATCTTAAGTGTATGATCATTTAGGCATGTAAACACTATCCCACTACAACATTTTATTCACATTCACACATAAAGGTATAGGCATTTATGTATATCTTACTATTCTAATTAAACGTCTGTAATCATACCTATTCATGAATAAATTATTTGAATAGGTGTATAAGCTTTAGGTCATTGATTAATTAATATATATATATATATATATAACAAGGTACCATTATATTTACATGTGATTTTTTCACGTAATCCATTATGCTTTACATGTTTTTGATGACATGTATTACCCCTATTTTTATGATTAAAATTCTTTAAAACTATTTGGGGAAGTTCGGGTAAGTTTTTGAGACAATTCAGGGCCTAAAAATTAAGTATATGAGGAAATAAAGGGGGGTCACAGTGACTACTAATTTGTGCTTACTATGAGATAGGTGTGAATTTTGTTTAGTAAGGGCTCATTGTGGTTACCAATTTGCTTGTGACCATGAAGTCTAATCTACCCTAAAAATCCTAAAGATAGATTTCTAAATTTAATTTATAAGCCAATTTAGACAAATTAAACATCATTTTTAAGCAAAGAGGTCTTCTACAAACTTATTCCTCCATGTTTCTAGTTTATGAAACATTAAAAATAAACTCATTATCACTTATAAATCACAAAATATTTAAGAAACACTAAAAGTTGTTCTGATTAATAGGTTAACGAGTTCATTTGATTTGTAAGCCAAAATACAACCAACTTAGAGACAAATTTATAGTTCAATTTCTATATATGAAATCTAGATATGGGAGTCTAGTTTCTAACCGAACTAGAATTATTCAATTTTCTACTCTATAACTTGAGTTATGAGTAGAAGAGTACTGTTAGGTAAACTGAACCTATACCAAGAATTTTTTTGATAGATTTGGTAAATAATGTTTCCTAAGTAATTTCTTATCAAATATATGTTCATACATCTTTATTATCACTAAATTATCTTAATATCATTTCAAACAAACTTTAAATTGAGACTTTACTAATTTTACTTCTTCATCTTCATTAAAAAAACACATGCAAACAATAAATCTTTATATCTCATCTCTATAACTATATCACCAACTCAAAATGCATCCATTACGCATTTTATCCATATTTGCGCACATTACAACCACATTCGAAATGAGTAGAGTTGCCAAACTTGACATGAAACTCAAATTCTTGCTTCAAACCCCTCTCAATGTCTTCTTCTTACTTTCCCTTGCTATCTCGTCACCTTGATGACATCCTTGTTCAAGCTTTCTTCCTACACATGCATAATGATGGAATAGAATAGATGGTTGTTCGAATGATACTAGCCAAATTCATAAGAAAGAAGAGGAATTTATATATTTTTAAGAGAAATAAGATGCAATTTTTTAGAAAGAGAAAGGAAAAGAAAATCTATGTGTTTCCCTTCGTGTAGCCAACCAAGACGCATAAATCCCCTAAAATCTTTATCTTCTCTCTCCTACTATAAAGCTCTAGAATCTTTAAGTGGTAGGAGAAGTTTCCTTTAGCTCGTTCACTTATTTGGATGTTAGAAATTTGTCCCCTTTAATTTCTTTCTTTTATAAAGTTAGCCCCACATATTATTTCTTTCAATTACAATCCCTAAGGTTAGTGTCCACTTTTAATAGCACCCTAGTTGACTTTCCTTTCTTTGAAATTAGCCCACTAAATTACACCTATATCACAATTGACTACTTAACTATATTTTCATTCCAATTGCACACTTATATGCCACAATGTTAAATTACTCTTTTACCCTCATTCACATAAGATTGTTAAGTCACTAGGTCTTAAATTATAACACATTATGCAATTATGCTTAATTAAACTATTATTACCATACTAATACCTTTGAATTTTACTAGGGCCTATTTTGGGTTCTTAAAGGTAAGAATTCTATAGGGCTTTAACGGGCCATTGCATCTGTTGGGTAAAAAGATAGGAAAGGCTTAGACTACATTTTAAGGTTAAGAAGAAGGTTCAGCTAAAGATAGTTGGAATTCCTCACATCTTAGCGAGCTTCATGCCTACTCTTTAGGATTGTAAGTATTATGGAGAATTTAAACTTGTGATAGTTGATGGCAAGGTTATTCTAGGTTTTAAGATCTCTTTTGATGTCTTTGATTGTGTCATTAGGACTGTCAAGCCTACACAAGAGTTTTGGGATGAGGAGGTTATGAACAAGCTTTTTGAGTTGAGTTTGGATTATCTAATAGAGGTCATGACATTAAAGTTAATGGCTATTAGAGCCAAAGTAAAGGAAAAGGTTGATCTAGAGCCAACAATAGTTAAAGCAAAACCCTACAACTTACTTCAAAGATGGAAAATAAAGATGCTTCAACCATTACACTAGCTAATCCCAAGAATGAATCTTTTGTTAATGTTATTTATGTTCCTAAAATATTTAATAATGATGTATGCTTTTTTAGCTACATTAATAATATAAACAAATTTACTTATATGTGGGATGTCATATCTAACTGTACCATACATATCACTAATTATAATTATCATAGCATATTTGACATTAATTCAACAAATATTATTCCACTTAATCTTGACATACTAGATAATCCTAAAAAAATTATAATTTTATCTAACGTGACACTTGAGGAAAGGATAAAATTTTAGAGAATATTAAATAAATATGAAAAATTATTTGCTTAGACCTATGATGATATGTCAAGGATTGATAGAGATGTCATAGAATATGCCATTCTAATATACCTAGGTAGTTAGCTAGTAAAACAGAAACTCTATAGGCTTAAAACAAAATGGGTAGAGAAGGTACAAAAAGAAGTTTGCAAGCAGATTGAGGCAAAATTCTTGATAAAGGTTCAATATCCCATTTGGTTAGCCAATGTGATTCTAATGGCTAATAAAGATGGGATGATTCAAATGTATGTAGACTATATGAACTTGAACAAAGCATGTATGAAGGATGATTTCCCATTATCAAGTATCGATTCGTTGGTTGATAGCAATGTCATGTGTATGATGTACAATTTTATTGACGGGTATGCTGGATACAACCATATCCTCAATGAAATCACATATGCAATTAAAATGGTCTTCACAATGGAATGAGGGACCTATGATTACAAAGTGATACCATTTGGGTTGAAAAATGCTAATGTAACTTATTAGAGGATGGTTATTAAGATTCTTAGCGATTTGATCCATAAAGAAGTGGTGTACAAGGATGATATGATGATCAAGTCTATAACCATGTAAGGTCAATTCAAAGCATTGGAAAATTTCTTTCAGTGGATTTAAAAGTATAATCTTCATCTTAACTTAAAGAACTATGTGTTTGGGGTTACTTTAGGAAGGTTACTAGGCTATATAGTCAGTTAGAGAAGAATTGATGTAGATCTAGATAAGGTGAAAGCTGTTAGGGAAATGCTAGTGCTAAAGAACTCAAGTTATTCTAAGGTTGATTAAGTACATCAGTTGGTTTATTGCTAAGCACACCTCCATAGATGGGTCAATCTTTAAACTTAGAAGAAAGGACTAGCTGATCGAATGAAATAATGATCGTTAGAAAGCATTCGACACAATTTGAGAGAATCTTATGCTTCATCCTATTCTCTAACCACTTCGGCCATTAATGTAAGGACTCTACATTGCCCCTAGGTTGATTCAGCAAGATTGATATGACAATATGGTCTAATTAAGTTTAATTAATTGAAGTATTATACGTTAAGACATTGATAAATTTTTTTTAAGTTATAGTTTGTAAAATAGTTATTTTATCAAGTGTATAATTAGAGTAAAAATATAGTTAAGTGGTCAATTAAGACATAAGTGTTATTTTATAGGTCAATTATAATAAAAGAAATGATGTTACGGTGAAATTAAAGGAAAAAAAGTAAGAATGAGGTAAAATTGAAAAAAAGACACAATGAGGGGAAACTTTTTAACATGTAAAAAGAAGAGGGAGTGTAAGGAAATTTTATCATCTTATTTTATGAAGAGAATGTGCATGAAGGGGGAGAGAAGACTTATTTCTTTGTTCTAGAGGAGAGAGGGATGAAATTGGTAGAGAAAAATGGAAGAAACCCATCTCACTCCTAATGATCTTCATGCTTTACTCTCTCTCTCTCTCTCTCTCTCCCTCTTTCTCTCCCTCTTCCCCCTCTCAAAATATACATAAATCTCTCTCTTATCTCTCTTGATAATTTTTCCCTCTTCATTATTTGAAAACTTTTAAGCTACTAGAAGTTAGCATGTGAGGATGGTGATAAGGGAACTTCAAGGAATGCCATAGTAAGTGAAGAAAAAGAAAGATAAAAATAAGGAAAAAGGGGATTTAATGGAAGATTTGGGTGTTACATGAAAGGCTAGTGAATTCTCTCAATTTTATATGTGACTATTATTTATGAAAATGTGAATTAAAATTATTAATGGATGTTTATTGAGTTAATAATATAGTTCTAAAGATGTGATCTACAAGATTTATACATTGCATGTGTTTATTTGATGAAGACTTAAGAAGTAAATTGGGTGTATAAAATTATGTATTATGCCTAAGATATTGACCTATAATATTGTAGCAAAAACCTAAGTTTGATTTTACCTTAAAGTATGTTTAATTTAAAGTTCAAGTTAGATGTTAGCTACTGTCCTATTATAGTAAGCAAATGGCACTATGTCGGACATAACTCTTGGTAGAGAGGTCTAAATGCTATGAGATAAAATTTTGGATAAACTATACATATAGGAGAACAATTCTTATGGAGGAATGTTTGTTTGATTCTACAACCATTTTATTCCACGAAATTTCAAAATTATATTAAAATATGTCTTTGGGTTAGTTTGACCTAATAGGAGTTTTTTACTTATAAATTGCATGGTAGAACAGAAAATTGAATAATTTTAGTTGGGTTATAATTTAGAGTTCTATATATAAATTTCATATGAAGAAATTGAATTTTAAATCTATCTCTATATTGGTCATATGTTGGATTGAAATTGGTTATACCTACTGCATTGGTAATGGAAAAAGCTTATAGTGTTTCTTGGTTATCTTGAGATTTAAAAGTGATAATGAGTTGATTATTAATGTTCTAGAAACTAAAAACACAAAGGAATAAGTTCATAGAAGATCATTTCTACTAAAATTGTTGTTTAATACTTCTAATTTAGTGTGCAATCGAGTCACTTGAGTTTGTCCATGGAATTTTGAGATGCTATCTCATATAATTACTTGAAAGAGTATTTAAATCAATTTGATAAATTATTTAAGAACTCAATTAACATGTTTGTTTAAAAAGGCATATAATTAGATATATTTCGGATTCTAATAAGCTTTAAAAGAGAAACTAAAGATATGTAGATTAACTTAACATTAAAGAGTTGGTTTACAATATGGTACAAGCACATAGAGAAATGGAAATACATTAAAGTAAAACTAGTTATGAATTAAAATGAACTTATAGATATATATTTAGTACTTGAACAATCATAATGAATATGACTTATTAGAAATAGTATAGTTATGATTGTATGTTTATACTCTTATGTTATCATGAGAGAACCTATAGTTATAGCATTATGTACTTACATGTATTTGCATATGCACATATGTATTTAAGATTGTGTATTCATATATATGTAATTCTGGTATTGAATATATATATGTATGTATAGATATTAAAACAATATGGGATGGTATGAATTAGTGTTAATCTCAAATTGGAAATAACTTTATTGATTGTAATATGTTAGTCAAATGTATCTAATATGTTAATCAAATATGAACGTGCAATGATATAATTAAGTATAATGAAGCATGGTATAAGGCAAATATAGTAACTATTATCATGTTTATTGCTTACTTGAAATAACATAAACATACTTATTTGTTATGCTTATATGTTACCCTGTGAAAGTATATAAAGACAATGATATATGTTCATTTATAGTTACTTGTATTATACTGATCATACATGTATACATGTGTATAAATATCAATGATTATGCATCATTTTATATGAACATATATTTACATAGACATGCAAACTATATATTTATAGTTATTTGTATAACACTACATGATTATATATGTGCATATACATATGTGAGTGTGTGTGTGTGCAAGTGTGTATGTACACATATAGGTAATCATTTTATATGTGTATTGAAGTGTAATAGTAAAAAGATAATATGCATATGTAATGTTTTCACATGATTATAGTTGTGATGAAAATAACATATAAAAGGGATAGCAAAGTATATATGTACATATATGATTATGAAAGCATGTTAGTAAGCAGTTATGATTATAAATTACACCTTAAAGGTAAATATATTATAAACGTGTTCATACACATTATTTTATTAAAGAAATTCAACATAACATGATGTAAGAATCATCATAATTCATATGTGATAAAGTTATATGCCTTAAATTGATTACAAGTATTGAATAGCAATACTCAATAGTTTATATGATCACATGCTTAGAGAAATGTTATACATGAATAGATATATGATTACCCTTTACATTGTTACACATGAGTATACATGTATATATGTATATGTTTGAACATAGTAAAGTATAGTAAAGAAAGATAAAGTGAAGATAATTTTTTGTCTGCGTGGTGTCTATGATATTGATAGATAGGCATGCCTATAAAGGTACTTTGCAGCTGCGATAGTATAGTTTTGATCCCATTTGTTTCATAAATGGTCCCGTTTAGATCATAAATAACCCCGTTTAGGTTGTAGCCAACCTTATTTGGGTCCGTTTGATAGCTAAAATACAATTAACCCTAGTCGGGTCATAAATTATAGTGCAACTCGATCCCGTTTAGGTTATAAAAAGCCCATTTAGATCATAAATAGCCCGTTTGGGTCCGCTTGATCAGCCAGATAGTACGTACCTTCGGGTGCTATAATATAACCCATTATCCACTTCATCAAGAATATGCAGGCTCAATATCATATGAAGAAAGCAATATGTGAGAGTAAAAGATAAAGTGGTATAATAGTACTTAATTGATCTTCATCTTTATATAAAAATCCTATAGTATATGTGTCACATGAGATTAATGGTAAAAATATATATTTACAACGTATAGTAATAAATATACATAGTGGAGTTAAAAGCCATATGCATAATAATTTTGTGCATTGTTAATGCCTTATCTTTTATTCTATTGGTGAAGGTATGTTCCTTAAAACTATGTGTGTTTCTTGCTTAATGTTGTTAAATGATCTATGTAACTCTTCATATATGAAAGCCATGAAATTTTTAATGTAAATTTAAGTGTTTCCTATACTTTGGAAGGCAAGATACATGTAAATGTACTTCTGCTTGCAAATGTCTTTGAATAGTTGTATTGGCTTATATGGTTTCCTTATAAATCCTCATTTCTTGCTTTTTATTATGAAATGATCTACAATATCTTGCATGCAAACAGATATATATTACGAACTTACAAGAGGTGAACTCAATATGATTTGGTGCTTGAGATGGAACTCAGTTAATAATCCAATGCATTAGGAATCCAAATGGTGACCAAGGAGAGAAAGAATTATCATAATAAGAATAATAATAAGTTAATGTTGTTAATATACTTCTTGATACGTAGATTATGATACAAACCTTAATAAGGGATGAAAATTATTAATATCTATTAGTGTATAAAGATCTAGTTTATTAACTTTAAGTTTTATGATTTATAATCTCCTTTCTATGAAACTTAGATTGATATTACCATGCTTTTAAGATAGATGAGTGCATCCAGTGATTATTTAAAATTTATATTGATACATAATCAAGAAAGATTAGTAAGCTAAAGTTATTAGTCAAGAATAACATAAAAAAATTAAGAAAGTAAACTTGATGTATAAGATTCTAAGTGTTAAATGAATATTTGTAAAACTAAAAAACCAATAAGAAAATGAAATATTAATAGGTAATTGGTATTATTTATAAGTATAACAAAAGATAATATAGTGCCTGAAGAGTGTTGTGAATATGGCTTAAATGATTAGTTCATGTGTTTAAAGATATGCTTGTATGTGTTTGCAGTTTTGACTACCTTTGAAAGAGGTTGTCATCATTTTTATGTTCTCCAATAAGCTTTATAGCTTAGTGTGGGTGTTTTATCAGTGTAGGTTGCAAGAAAGGATTTTCTTCTTAAGCATAATATCTACAACAGGATGCCCAACACAAGTTAGAGAGAGAGAGGGAGACTAAAAGCTTATACTTTTATTTAGGTTATAAAGTTTTTTTAAAGGTATTGGATGTTTTGTATGTAAAGATGCCTAAACAGTTGTATTTTGTAATTTGTAAAGAGTCTTTAAAGTATATAGTAAAGTTTTAATAATATAGTATTTATGTTGGCTTAAGTTTTTTTATTAAGATCTTTGTATAATATAGTTAATGGCATAATAACATAGTAAAGTATGTTTAATGGAAAATGATAAAGTGATATAGCTAAGTATAGGATGGTTATGCTATAGTAAAGGGTGCTATAATTAGTGGTATTAGAGCATACGTTCAGTCATTTTTTGTCTATAAGAGTCTCAAATTAGTTATTATAGGAAGTTTTAAAGGGTTGGCCTAATGAATCCCTATTTTGCTTTGTTATGTATTGATAGAAGGAGAAATGGATAATACTAGAAAGAGATTAGAGAAATTAGCAACTTCTAGGTATTGAATTTATAAGAACCAGATTCTACTATTGTCACTTAAGATGAGATATCGACATCATTTGTAGAAGGATTGTTGGAAATGCAGGTATACACTTTTGGAATATTAGATAAGATGGAAGCTTTGAAGTAACCTAAATGTATGATAGTATATTAATGGGATCTTAAGTTTGGATAGAACAGTAAATGATATGAAATGCATATATGACTAGTGCAGCTGGTCTATCCACTGACTCATATACATTACGAGACTAGGATCCATGGCGACCAAAACCACCTCGCCCCCTGCCTCTGCTTTCAGTTCTTGCAGCCGAGTACGTATTTGAAGCTCCTCTGCTACTTTACTGTGTTGAGTCTTGTGCCCGCTTGGAGGGGTAATTAGCTATATAGTGGTCAGGAGCATCACAATTATAACAAGCTCCCAATTCTTTCCTACATGGAGCCCAATGTCGCCTGGAACAATAAGGACACTCAGGTGGCTGGCCCCCTTTTTGTTTTGATGGGGCATGCTGACTTGACTTGGACATTGCTATATATCCTTGTCCTTTTGTCTTGCTAGTAGGGTTATAATTTCCCCCTGCTGGTTGTAAATTTTGCGCTCCTTTGAACCTCTTCTCAGTAGACCATCCACCCTTGGCCCCGCTCCCTTTTCGCTCTCTCTGTCTCTTAGCTGACTCATGCTTCTCCACCTTTATAGCAACCATCACTAGTTGCTAAAAGTTCAAATTTTGAAGAGATGTAGCCCCTATTAATTTATCCCTAATCTGATGATTCAGTCCATCCTCGAATTGTCTACACTTGAAGGCATCCGTTAACATCTCTTTGGGAACATATTTGTACAACCGACTGAATTCCTTCTCAAACTCTGCTATAGACATAACCCTCTGCTTCAAGGTCAAAAACTATCTTAGCTTCTCCTCTTTATAAGCCTCAGTAACATATTTCTTTTTGAATTTAGTTTCAAAGAATTCCCAAGTAAGAGGAGCCGCTACTTGATGTTGTCTGAGTACCAACTTCCATAAATCGTATGCTGGTCCTTGAAGTAACGATACAGCACACGATACCTTATAATGAGCAGGGCATTGGATATCATCTAGAATCCTCTCCAACTTTTCCAACCAGAATTCAGCTTCCTCTGATTGCTCCAAGGTGGTACAAGAAAATTCTTCCCTACCATACTTTTTGACCTCAAAAATTGGGGCCTTAGGTGCCGTCATCCTTTGCAGAATTTGGCCTATATCCTAAGAAATTTTTAGCAACACCTCTCCAGTCATAGCAGCAGAAATTTCATTCTGATTTGTTGATAGAGATCTCATATCAGAGGAACCCGTTACGGCCGATAAATTACTTTTCACTGATTCCTCGATAGCATCTCTACAATCATCCATCTTCGATCTATATGAAAACAAGGACTTACTGCATTAGGCCAACAAGACACAATACTATACTCAAGATTTCCAGACTTCTATTGCCCAAAAAAGGCTAAACCAAGAGGTCTGATACCACTAATTGTCATACCCTAATACTGACTTCCAATTAGTACATCTATCATGCCTTCAGCAACAAAAACTCACAACAATCATTCATCAACATGTCATCATATACAGATATGGTGCATGCATACTTCAATAGTTAAACTGGAAAGTCATGCAAACGGTTATAATGTAGCAATCATACATTAACCACCACAACAATGGAAGGGCAAGCAAGCATGGTAATTTAAGTTAAGGTTATAGTCCTCCATATTAAATTACCCCCAATGAAGCATGAAAAAATACAAGACTAGTCAAAAGAACTATCCACAAAATATCCAACATCTAATAGTTTGAAATGACTCTTGTTGGCCAACTGATGTAGAATTAAGTCCTTGAATGACCACCAGTCAAACCTACATAGATGTAAAACAACCGTGCTAAGCTATAAAGCTTAGCGGGGAGATAACATACAAAAATAATAATAATATAATCGACAAATAGAGTTAAGCGAATGTAAATATCTTTACGCAATATTTCAATAAGTACCTCAACATACTAGTATCAGGAGGTTGTCTCAATATGACAAAATGGCTAAAAGAAGCAAAGATAAAACATGGTAATCAATCATTCACATGCTTGCATTATACAGATGAAGAAATTGATACATGTATTTCTTTTCTTTAATAATTCTCTTAAACTTAATAGCCTACCTAAGTACTAGTTCAAAGGGATGGATAATGGGAGCAATGGACACCCGAAGATATCAAACAATAAATATCTCGAAGATATCAAACAATGGACCCAAGGGGTCGGACTATGGTTCCATCAAAGGAACAATCAATAGACCCAAACGGGGTCAACTATGGTAGCTGCAACTATATTCCTTTAGGCATGCCTATCTAATCCACAACTGAACTAAGACCCGTAGGCTTAACCACTTAATCAAAACAACATTTGATTCATCAAATTCCTTCTTATATAATGCAAAATTTCTTAAGCCACAATTCACATCCGAATTTACATTTCATACACATGTGATGGTACAAATATTTATCACCTCAACTTATACTCATATATCGCATATTCATTTTCATTCAAGGACAATTCTCAAACCTACCTCGCATAAACATACATACTTTCATAGTAATCTCATTTATTACGATCACATATTGAAGTAAGTTATAATTAACACTACTTGATGAGCACACCATTATCACTTTACCTTAATTGTTATGGCTTGACAATAAAGCATAGCATAGAACAATCACATATTACTTCAAGTGATCATACCCACTAAATGTGCCTATTAGGTCACATTAAAAGGGTTCATTATCGTTATAAAGAGTGTTGGCTTAGTTGATAATAATGGGGAAGTGATTTGGGAGATAATTGGAACAAATGTTCAAAATAGAGAAATGAAGGGTAGTGGACTGGCACATGGTCGTGCGCCTCACAAGCATTAAAGCTTGCATGGCCACGTGCTCCACAAGCTTTAAGGCTTGCGTGGCCGTGTGCCTTACAAGCATTAAAGCTTGTGTGGCCACTGCTTCACAAGTATTACAGCTTCCGTGGCCACGTGGTCCACAAGCTTTAAGGCTTGCGTGACCATAGCTTCACAAGCTTCAAAGCTTGCGTGACCACAGTTTCAAAAGCTTCAAGCTTGTGTGACCACACATTGCTAGGGCTCAAGGATCGTAACTCTTCGATAAGAACATAATAACTTCGTAGGCTATAACATCTTACCAAAACTCATCTTAAACCAAATATCTTTCATTAATCATCTTTAACTTCCTCTATAAAAGCAAAGAACTCAGATAAGAAAACCTAGTTTCTACAAAACATCTACATACAACAATGGAAACCATGATACTCCCATACCTGATCAGTGATGTACTTACTCCTTCAAGATCCCCTTGCCCTTATCCTTGCTTGACTCTCCTATAACAAGCCACAAAAGATACTAAACTTTACTTCTTGTACTCCTAAAATATTGCATTAATAGTAAATATAGAAGGCAGAAGTTCTTCTTACCAAACCCTAGTTTCAAACCCAGTGAAAGAGAGAAGGAGAAAACGTAAAAGAGAGAATGTGATGGTCTTCCCCTTTTGATAGATAGTGATATCCTCATTGGAATCACATGGGGAGACCATCAATTACTCTTTTAACCTTATTCTCTAAGTCTTTCACTTAACAAGACCCCTCCATCTCATAATTTATGATTTAACCCTAAAAGAAACTTAAATCATAAATCTTATCCCAACATCTCTTTTATCATTCAACTAATCCCTTTGTCATGAATTTAACTAAAATTACCACATTGCCCTTCAAGAAGCTTTATCCTAGAGTGGCTATAACCTTAAAATTTTTTAATTGTACATATAGCATCATACGATTAAACATATTCCCTGCTAGGGTCAAGATTAGGCCCTCACAGTGTGTGTGTGTGTGCGCGCGTGTGTGTATATATGTATGTAAACATATGAAGGAATAAAAGTGTAATCGATAAATTATAAGGTGCATATGCAATGTTTTCGTATGAATATATTTGAGATGAAAGTATCACATAAAGATGATAGTAAAGTATGTGTGCATATATGATTGGGATCTAAACTTGGAATAGGAATAACTTATACATTGAAGCAACTTCATTAGCTATATTATCTTAATCATATATGCTTAACATGTTTAATTATTCTGGATATGTGATGATGTGTTTAAGTATAAAGATGCATGAGGGATAGATATAGAGAATCATAAAGGTATACACATATGATGTTTCCATGCAATCAAAGTTCTTATAATTACAAGTATAGAATAGTTATATTTAATTGTATGCATGATAGTATACTAAATAAAAATTTACACATGAACATGTTTATGACACCATGCTCATAGATATACGTGAATATATATGCATGAACGTACATCTATATGTATATGGTAATAAACGAGCAAAGAATAGAATAACAATGCTTAACAATGCGCATAATCACATATTTATAGAATGTTTCACATGAGAATGTATATGATTGCTTTGTATATAGTTATACAAGAGGATACATGTGCATATATGTATATGATTGAATAAAGTAAAGTAAAGTAAATGAAAGATAAAGTAAAGAGATTTAACTACCTGTGTTGTGTCTGGGATATAGATAGATAGGCATGCCTATAAGGGTACCTTGCAGCTATTATAGTATAGTTTCAACCCCTTTTGGGTCCGCTTGAAAGTTAAAGTATAGTTAACCCGTTTAGGTCATAAATTATCCCATTTGGACCAAAAACAACCCTACTTGGGTTGTAGCCAACCCTGTTTGGGTCTGCTTAATAAATTAGACAATTTTATACTTCGAGTGCTACCGTGATAATTCAATCCGTTATCCACTTATTTAGAAAATTGCAAGCCTAATTCATGTAAGAAAAGTATCATATTAAACTAAAAGATGACGAAAACATGTCAGATCTTAAATTAACCACATATTATTATTATATGAATTTCTTAATTTGTATATGGAAAACATAAGTGAAAAGGTGGTTACATTATAATTATGTAATTAGCATTTTAGTATCACATTAACATATTGGACATATAGATTATGCATATGAACTAGGACATCATGGATGATTTATTACTAATCATATTGTTGAATGCATGATCTTATGGCCATATATTTTACTTGATCTTACTTATATATCATTTAAAATTGCATCAATGTAAGGTATATGGGAAGATATGATATAAAGGAAAAAGGGTATTTCATTATAGTATGAATGAAATTATTCATGTGATTCCAAAGTGTTTTCCATACTTAGGAATTAAAGATATATGTTGTTATACTTGTGAAATGTGATGACTTACAAATGTTATATCGATGAATTTGTATTTCTATAGCTATTTGATCTTTGCTTAACCTTGTAATGATGCATATGACTTTGTGCATATTAAAATAATGGATTATGAATACATCAACATAGGTATGTAATATATGCATAAGATATAGGTAAATTAGCTTTTTCAATGTGATAGCAAAATGCAACGATATGTAATTTTGACTAAAATTAAAGAATGGCATGTTATTGATAACAAAAATATGAAAAATTAATACTGGAATTGGACACATAGGATGTGTTGCCTATGATTATGTGATGTGAAAATTATTAATATTTTTTATACATAAGGACTAAAATTTTGTTAACCTAAAGTTATATGATTTATAACTTGGTCTTTTTGTGAATCTAAGATTGATATTACATGTATTCAAGAATAATTCACATGTTAAAGAAAGTTGATATGAATAACTTAAAGGGTTAAGAAAATGAACCTAATGAATAAGTTCTTAGTATAGCAAGCTAAAGTGATAATCAAGTGGAAGATTAATAGGCACTTAGTATTGGTTATAAGTATAACAAAAAGGTAATATAATACCTAGAGATTGTTGCGAATATGGTATAAATGATTGGTTTTTTATGCCTAAAAAATGCTTGAATGTGTTTGCATTTTGATGACTTTTAAATAAGTCATCTACAAGTTTTATGTTCCCCTTTAGGCTTTATTGCTTAGCATAGGTGTTTTATCCGTGTAGGTTTCAAGAAATAATTTTCTTCTCGGTTCTAATAACTGCAGTGGGATGGCCAACATGAGTTATAAAAGAGTTTATTTTTTATGTCTATGAATTTTGAGGATATATAGTTTATAAGGTCTTATTTGTACTAAGAGTTTTGTATAGTACAAATGTTCTTTTATTGAATGGAAGTTGTAAATGTAAAGAGATGTTTTTATAAGTTTCAAAATGATATAGTTTTTATTGCATTTAATGCCATCATTTACTTGAGTTCTTAATAATAGTATTTAGTTATGGTTATAGTGGTTGCTTTAAAAGTGAATTATAGATTAATTTGTTAAGAATATATTCATCATATGGCTAATGTTTGATTATAGAATAAGGGTGTTACAATTAGTGGCATTATAGCATAGGTTTAGTCATTTCTGGACTATAAGAGTTAAGAAATTGTTATCATAGGAATTTTTTGAGTGTGGGTTAATGCAGATATCCCTATTTTGCTATGATTAGACTTAAAGTTTGATGATTTGATAGAATTTGAAAAAAGATTAGAAAATTTACAGCTTTAGGGTTTGAATTCGACTGTCCCTAATGCCATTGCTATATTTTGAGATGAGATAATGGTTTCAAAAGTATAAATTTTTCTTGATATGAACAACAGCTTGACTTTGAATTTTTTTTTCAACAGTTATTTGATTATAGGATATTGAGAGATGTCGAAAGGAAATGTGAGACTAAAGGAGATAGAAATAAGAGTGCAAAATGAAAATAAATAAAATAAAAAATGGCACATTAGTATAGAATGAAAAGAAGTTTAAGGGTTTTTAATGTACCTTTAAAGAAAGGTAAATCATAGTGAAAAAGAGATAGATTTATAGATTTAATAGTAACTGTGTAGACCGGTAGGACTAAGGTTCCAAAAAAGCGACATGTCATCGAATGAGCTTTTGATATTTATTTTCTCCACTTTTGACTATTATTTATATGTATTGATCGGTTTGATAATGGAGATAAATATATGTATGATGGTATGTTAATGAGATCTTAAGTTCATATAGAACAATAAATGATATGAAATGCATATATAACTAGTGTTTGGATTATAGTATAAGTGTATTGATAGAGCATATAGAGATTATTTCAATATGGTACATGGGAAATAGTTTATTTATAGTAGATAAAATCTTTCATATGTGAAGGTTTTATGAGGAAATTATGGTTGATTAAGATGCTCTGTATAACTATCAGTGATTCCTTAACAAGCATGGGCAATTGACAAAATATTTCATAGTTTGGATAGGGCAAAACATGTGCATTACATGAGAATATGCATATGCATTCAATTGCATACATGGAAACATCATTCTATTGCATATATGAGAAATCTTCCTCTAAACGTACTTATATTTTCTATGAAGAACTCAAAGTTTAAATCAACCTTTAAACATGGCAAATTTAGCTTTGAAATCGAAATTGTCTGTAACCCTGTCAATTGGAATAGTCTTTAGTGTTTTGTTAATATCTTGAAATTTAGAGATTATAATGAGATGATTTTTAATGTTTCAAAAACTAGAAAATAGAGGAAAAAGTTTGTAGAAGATCGTTTTGCCTAAAAATGTCATTTGGTAGGTCAAAAATAGTAAACAAGATTAACCAGTAAATCTGCCTTTAGAGAGAATGTTTGTCATTTTAACCCCCTTATCCTACACCTAAACATACTCACTTTCTCTTAAAAGCTTAAACATACTTTACTATATTATGGAGCCATGAGTTATAAAATATAAAGATCTTTTGAAGAAAATGAATCTAACAAAATTATTGTACAATTAAAAACTTTACTTTATACATTTAAGCCTTTTAGAACGTTCAAGATTTACAGCCAATAATCTTTAGTACAATACATCATTATAAAATACAAATAAATGTTATTGTAACCAAAAAGGACTCAACATCAAAACTATACTTTCAAACTCTCTCTCTTGTGTTGGCCCACCTGCTGCAGATGTTAACCTTAAGATGATCTCTTAACTCAAAACCTACATGGATAAAATAACCCATGCTAAGCAATAATGCTTAGTGGGGATACTTAATATGAAAGACAACCACTCACAGTGATCGTCAAAATCATATAACATACATCAATTGAAACATTAAAAATGACCTGTCAAAAATAGATATATTATAAGATATACAATTTTAAACAACAATGTAATCTTACATTTAATTCAACATCCTTAATATCAACATTGATTAAAATGATCTATACATTAATAAATATAATCCTTACATTAGAAACCAAGTTAATCATGTTGTTTCATATATTATAAGAAATAGTTATACTATAATTAATTGTGATGTATTTATACTCTGGGTTAGCCTGCTTACAAGTATAATAACATTCAAAACAATCATCTGTAATCACAATCGGCATGCTTTATATATATATATACATTTATTTAACATGTACTCAACGGATTAGAAAATCTTGACATATCTAACAACCTCACGTAGTAAATAATAAAAGCATTTGAAAAGCTTAACAGTTAACTTAGCATGCTTATATTGTATACTAACTGAGAATTCTTCATGCATTTAACTCATTGAATCAATTTCAAACTTTTGGAACCAACTATAAATAGCATACATATATCATGTGTTACTTGGTAACCTCTAGTTATTTAAACTTATGAAATAATACAAGCAAATCATGTCAGACATACAATCAAACAATATCCTCAAGTCTTATATAATGCTTACTTTGTACTTTATATTTTAATATATGTACTGTACTTATAGTTTAGCCTACCAAAGTTCTAAAGGTGGATAATGGAAACGGTAAATACCTGTGGGTATCAAAACGCTAGATATCGGAGGATATCGAAAATATAGACCCAAACAGGGCCAACTGTATGGTAGACCGATCAAGCAGACCCAAGTAGGGTCGGCTAACAACCTAAATGGGGCTGTTTATGATCCAAACGGGATCAACTATAATTTAGACCCAAACGTGGTTGATGGTAGAAGTTGCAACATCCCTATAAGCGCCTATCTACCCACATTTGAACTCAATTTATAGGCAATACAATGTTCATGTTCCTTCTGCATATTATACTTATACTTTACCAAGATAATATGGCCTTTATGCTATTAAATTTAGAATAAGCAAAGTCTTTAGATTTATAGATACATTTATCCATGTATCAAATTGAATAATCACATATATATCATAATGATTGCATCATTTCAAAATCAATGGATAAGTATAAGCATTTAAGCATGATCAAGACATTGAAGAATCACATGCCACAAGCTTACTCATATACTTTCGATATATATATTTCTTCACATTCATTCAAGGGTGTAGAATTATCCATCACATATTATAGCAATTATGTATTTTCACTCATCAGTGGAATACTAGAGCAGTCAAACATACATAATTCACTTTAAAAAATAACTAACCTTGAGTCTGATCCTAGGCTCAATATGTATAAACCTGCACTTTTAACTATCTCCAAATTATATAGCATATGCTTTATTAATGAGCTTGCTATATGAGTTTATTTGACCTTTCTATATACTCTGATTTTTCAAATGTTGTATTAATTAAATAACAAATACAATCATTTACTGTTATAAGAGTTTATTCAACCAAACCTGAAAGTTAAAACTTAGAAAATATTTATTCCTATCAAAGGAAAAAATTCAAATAATGATTAAATATTATTTTCATTCAATAAATTTCATAACTATTTCAAGCCAATTCATTTCAAGCTCAATTAATTTAAGAACCTAACTTTTACTTATAATGTTCTAACTCTATGTTTGAGCTTTATTAATGGATTCATATTGCTAATATTTGTATGGCATTTGTTCTTTATTATTGTTCAAGGATATACCTTACCAATCCCTTGAATATCTTTACAAATATTTCTTTGTAGTTAATAGACACTTGCAAATACATTAAACTTATAGTTGTAAATAAACTCATGATATAATAAGAGTTAAGCACATGATTACATTTATTTCAACCCCTATCCTAGCATGGATAACAACATTTAGGTGAGGTAGCTATAGAGACTTCAATATGGATTATGTATTATTAGAATTTAATTACTTCAAGAACTATGTAAGCCCCCTAACATGACCCTAATTTAAATTGAATATTTAAATTGGGATTTTTATTTGATTGACCCTAATTTAAATTGAATATTTAAATTGGGATTTTTATTTGATTAAGATTAAATTAAATGAGAATTTTGAATAATTATGAGTCAAGGGGGTAAATTATCATGTTATTATGTTAATTGCATGAAAATAAAATTTAAGAGTATGGTTTAATATTAATTGACGGTGCAATCGAAGTAAAAAAATATTAATTTGGGGTAAATTTGTAATTTCAAAAATTTAAGGATCAAATATAGATAGAAGCATATACAGGTCAATTTCAAAGGTGTAATTAATAGGTCAATGTATGAAAAAAATTAAAAGGAGGGGTTAAAGATTATCATGCAAAGAATATATAGGTAAGTGTGAGACATGCAATTTTTAGGGGGACCAAAAGAGAACTTATTCACCCCATTTTAAAGGCTTAACTCTTGCATGTGGGAGAGAGAAATGCATTGGTTGGATAGTGATGAGAGTGGGATAGCAATAGGGAGGAGAAAATTTTAGATTTTTACTTCTTCTCTCATCTCTTAATTCTCTCTTCCTAATCCTTGCATGCATGAGATCTAATCAAGAAGTATAGGTGCAACAAATTAAAGGTATTTAATCATCTGAATTTCTTCTTCTTCTTCTTCTTCTTCTTCTTCTTTTACACATTTTGGTGGAGGTAAATGTTGAATAAGGTGCTGGAAATTTTTAATTGAATGATGATGATGTTTGTGAAGCAGAAGAGGAGGGTAGAAAGAGTAAAGGAAAGGAAATTGCAAGGGGTTAAAGACATAGGGATTTCGGCCAAGGTATGGGAATTTAGAGATATTCATGTGCATCTAATTTTCTGCTGGACAAGATGAGTTGGACTTGAGTTTTGAATGATTTGTTAAGCATGAGAGATAAAATTGCATTTGAAACCTTGATAGGGTTTCTTTGACCGAGAAATGGAAATTCTGTTGTAAATTGAGTTAGAGACCTCAAAATGAACCAATTAAAAATTCTATAGTTAAATTAGGCAAATTTAATTTATATGGAAAATATACTTCTATATCTACAATTCTTAAGAAGAAATCTAAGCTTAAATCTGCCTCTAAGTACACAGAATTTAGGGTTGAATCCGAACTAGTCCCTTGGACTGCTCATAAAAATAGAATTTACAATAATGGGCATAACTTTTTGTAGAGATGTTTAAATGCTATAAATAAAATTTGGGTAAAACTAGAGACATGAAAGCCTAACTTTGATGAAGAAATGTTGGTCTAAATCCCTCTAAATTTTACGTTATGAATTTTTCTAAGTGACAACCCACACTGTTTTGGTTCTATGAACACCTATGGTATTTTTCAAATAACTCGAGCTATAGGTCAGATATTAAGATGAATTTTGATGCTCTACAACTAGACACATAGAGGGATAAACTTTTAGAAGATCATTTTGCCTAAAAATGACATCTTCCATTTCAAATGTGGCTCACAAGTCGAGTCCAGAATGCTGCCCTGTGCAGATTTTTGTTATACTTTATCTTATGACTTTTAATTAATTGAGATAAATAGGTGTTTATGTGATTTCAAAATAAAATTGGATAGATCATGTAATATGACTATCAATGAAGGATCATATGCATACATATATATTCATATGTGTACATAGATAAAGATTAGTGATAAAAAAATATAACTTATATATGAAAATAGATTTGTACATAATTATCATATGCAAAATTTATGTATACATATGTAATTCTATGATGAGAAAGTTCATATTTTGACATATACCTATGCTATGAAATAGGGAATATAATAGTATGATCACGTCATATGTATATGCCCATATGAAAACATATCAATATATGTATAGCACATGATTTGAATAATGATAAAGGTATACATATTAATAAACATGCTTATAAGAATAAGCCTACTATATGCAGATGTATCTACAGGTATGCACATTTATGATTATTTATATGAGTGTATGAGCATGTAATTGCCCTAAGAGATAGAAAATGCTTTAGCATGAATATGAACATATGAGATGCTTAATGAGAACATGTTCAAGTATATGATGTGATGATTACATGACATGCCTATATGTCATGATGCAAATTTTATAGTCACATAGATTGGATGAGCCAGATGTTTAACTTGTTATATGAAATGTGCATATATCTGTTATGCACCAGAGAACTTATAGTTTTACAAGACTCTGTATATGTACAAATAGTATACTATGAATACAGTCTTAATATGTGAATTGAAACATGAATATAGTTCTGCCTGCAATAGAGTTTCAGATGTGGATAGATAGGCGCCTATAGGGAAAATTGCAGCTTCCATAGTTTGGCCCAATTGGGTCTAAAGTATGTTTGATCCCGTTTGGATAATGAACAGCCCCATTTGGGTTGTTAGGCGACCCCATTTGTGTCTATAGATTCGATATCTTCGGATATCCCTCATTTTGATACCAAAGTGTACCGACTGTTCCCCATTATCCACTGATAAAACTAAGGGAGGCTAAACTTTATTTATAGTAATGATCATAATTAATCAGTTAAAGTTTATCTTACTAAAGATTTTTATTGTGGATCATATTGTTGGTTTGTCCATAGAAATTTATGCTTCATTTGAATATGTTCACATGGAAAATTGTCATTTATATGAATTATGAAAATGGAAATATTTGATACTCTCTTGGGTATAATGTTTGTGTATATGAGGATATGCTTTAAGCTTTAAGGTATTTGTTATTATTGACATGTTATGTTGTACATGTTATATATATATATATATATATATATATATATATATATATATATATATATATATATATATATATATATATATATATATATATATATATATATATATATATATATATATATATATATATATATATACTGTATGTGTATTTTGATGACCGTTGTGAGTGGTCATCCATCTGTAGACATTGCCCACTAAGCTTTATAGCTTAGCACGGGTTATTTATCCGTGTAGGTTCAGTTATCAAGACTTTTGCTCAGGGAAGATCTCTGCATCAAGAAGAGCGAACTACAGACTGTTAAATCTTGATGTAGGATGTTTTTTATATTACTATTATCATAAGTTTTGTATTAGGGCAAGTTATCTTATAAAGATGTATCTAACCTATGCGAAGTGTTGTAACTCCCTAGTAGTAAAGCTAAGAAAGAGTATGTGTGCATGTGATATACATAAAGTAGTTTTCATATCGTACAGTATGCATGATTCTAAGTATGAAAATGCAAAACAGGAATAGACTTGTAGCACATACATAGGTATATGAAACAATATGACATGATTAATGGTAATATGATGGTTAAGCGAATATTTAGTATAAGCATGATTAATAGTATTTAATTTATGAGCTAATAGGGTATCTGTATAGGGTGTGCTATAAACTATCCCATGCCAATACACTTTTTATGATCAAATTAATGATATTATATACATTAACATATCAGTGTATTATAACACCAAACATATATAGAAACTTTGTTTATGTCTTTATTGAAACAGTAAAAATAAAAATTAGTTAAATCATATTTCATGCCTTAGGTGAGTGTACTTTAATGTCTTAGATAAGTGCCTTATACTTTGAGTGAGTGTGACTATAACCTAGGGGTGAGTATTATTGGCACATACATAATCGTAGGATAGATATATTGTTGCTATGGCATAACTATGTATGCAAAGTTCATATAATGATTCAAATAATTTTTAACATGCTATCATTAGATTTCACATATTAGCAAAATCATGTTATGTGAATCAAGTAATGTATCATACTTGTTCAAGTGCTCATCATAAAATATGCTTCATTCTTAAAACTTTACAATATGGCTCATCATATGTGTGTGATCATGTAAAAAGATACACAATTCCTAGTGTATATATACACATGTATTCATATAGTCATATAATAATGTGAGTATCGAAAATTGAACATATATCACCGTAATTATGTACTTTAACATGTTATAATTCAAGCACCACATGTAAACATGGTCATAATAAAGCATTTCTTATTTCATAGTATAAGTGCATGTTCAAATAGAAATTTACTATATCATTAGAGTACAAACATATAAGAATAATTGCATATAACAAGCATGTACATAAGTTTAATCATGTATAAATATTTTATATCATTAACATTAATCTTTACTTATATATATACAAGATTATATATATAGAACTTTATCAAAAATCATATTACATGCCATATATAATTCAATGTATTTTCATATAGGCATATATTTAACATAATAACATTTAACAATAATAGAAAATACATTAAAAATTATGCCTGGAAAATTCTACATAGGGGCAGCATTTTGGATCTATCTTTTGTGCGATTTTTGATTTGGAAAAGTGTTATTTTTAGGCCAAGAGACCTACAAATTTATTTCCCTATATGTCCAATTTCTAAAACATCAAAATTCATCTTAATATCATATCTGTAACTTGAGATATTTGAGAAAAACCATAGACTGCTCATACTACCAAAAATAGCCCTTTTTCTTTTTATTACCACTTATAAAATTCATAGAATAAAATAAGGACAGAACTAGACAAACTTCCCTTCATCAAAATTCTGTTCCTAGGTATCTGGTTTATCCAAAATTTTACAGCATAGCATTTTGACTCTTCAACCAGGATTTATGTCCGAAATACGAAAATCTATTCCATAACAATGAAAACAATTTCTATGAATTTCATGCTAAAATTTGACATACTTGGAAATAAAAACAAGCATTGCTTTCTTCATATGAAATGTATATCTTGAAGTCTAGTTTTCATAGAATTTAACCTCATATAAATCCAACCATTGTACATTAAAATACATCATAATTTCAACAAGCTATTCCAGAACAAAAATCAACAGCTCACAATACAAAAATCTGTTCTAGTTACATGTTTGAAGATACATAAAATAAAATGTGTATAGATTTAGGCCAACCTTCCTTCACAAAGATTGTTTTCAGCATCTCACTGTGAATTTCAAGTTAAAATCGAGAACACTTAGGGATAAAATCTCATTTAGGTTTTTTTTATAGGATTATGCGTCCATGTCTTACGTTTAATTAGAAACTAGAATTTCTCAAATTAAAGCTATAAAACTTGAGATATTCTTAAAATACAGAAATTGGTTTAAAGAGAATTGATCCAAAATTTCAAATTCATTAACTTTTCTACTTTTAACTTTGATTTGCATGATTTAAATTCATCTCTTCCATAATCCAAATATTATAATAACACATTTAACATCAATAATTTCATGCAAAAACACATGCAAAGCAGATTTTAGACTTCAATTCATCACCTTGGCCAAAAATCCACACTAATCACTTACTCCTCTAAAACCTTTTTGCCTTTGTCCTTCTTTTTATTTTCTTCAACTACAAAGAAAATCAACTCTTAGAAACTAGAATTCCTCCTCACAAATACCATCAAAATACAAAAACAAAAAGATGAAAATCCTACCTTGGAATCACAACTTAAATATCCTTGTCTGCAAAATTCAAAAGAGAAATTATGTGGAGAATTGAGAGAGAAGATTTTCAAGCTTTAAGTGAGGGACTTCAAATGAAGAAATTTGATTTCTTCTCTTACATTGCCGCCACTTTCCACTCTAAAAACCAATAGACAATATTCTCTCTCCATCTACCAAACATTAGTGGGCAAAATGTTCTAATGATCCACTAAGTTTTTACATGTCAAATAATGTTCCCACTCTTTTTATTCCTCTTTTAAAATCAACCCCACTTTTTCATCTTTTACAAATATCCAACAAATCTCTTTTCTTTATTTTAATTACACCCTTAATTTATTTATTATAATTAATAACTCAACTACAAACATAAATTAAATTACCACTTTGCCATCTTTGACCATAATATGCATTTCACATGATTAATTACAACTTAATAATATTTATGCCCCAATTATGCCCACTATATACTATAATTTCAATTGACTATTGTATACTCTATCACATAAGACTACTAATTTATTAGATCTTAGCTACTAATAATTCATCCAATAATGCTTAATTATAATTTAATAACATGTAATTGCCCTTGAATTTTACTAGAGCTTATTTTGGGTCCTTAGAGTCATAGTCAGTACAAATTTTGTAATGACCATGAGGTCAGTCGAGAACCTAAAGTGTACCTGTCAAGGTCAGTACAAATTTGGTAATAACCATGGAAATTCCCTATTTCTCTTATAATTGATTTGAAGGTTCTAAATTGATACCAAGGTCTATTAAGAGTCCTTAAACAACTTTAGAGAATTTCACAATGAATAAATATTGTATAAGGAGGTATAAGCCAACAAATATGAACTATATAATGATCAATGTCTTATAAATTTAAAAGAAGGACACTAGCATTAAAGTGTAAAAGTAAAGGTATTCATAAGAATGGAAATAATATGTGTATATGACTTGTATATGGGAATATGTATAGTTATAACCCTGATGGTTCACATAAAATGATACTGAAATACTTGAAAGAATATGCCATTATTCATCTCTATAATATGATTTTTAATTTTAATGATTTACTTGCTACAAACCTTGTATATTGATGTGATTGCTTGTTACAAATAAATGTGTATGTATGTATGTATGTATATATATATATATGTATATATATATATATATACATATATATATATATATGTATTTATGTATGTATGTATGTATGCATGTATGTATGTATGTATAAAATCATATGAAGGAATAGATGTGTAATAGATAAATGATAAAGTGCATATGCAATGTTTTCATATGGATATAGTTGAGATGAAAGTATCATATGAATGTGATAGTAAAGTATGTGTGCATATATGATTGGATCTAAACTTGGAATATGAATAACTTATACATTGGAGTAAGTTTATTGGCTATAATATATTAATCATATATGCTTAACATGTTTATCTACTCTAAAAATGAGATGATTTGTTTAAGCATAAAGATGCATGAGGGGCGGATATAGAGAATCGTAAAGGTATGCACATATGATTTTTCCATGCAATCAAAGTTCCTATAATTACAAGTACAAAATAGTTATATTTAATTGTGTACACGATATATTGCTATAGAAAAATTTATAAATGAACATGTATATGACACCATGCTCATAGATATACATGAATATATATGTATGAAAATCTATATGGATATGATGAGAAAGTAGCAAAGTATAGATTAGTAATACTTAATAGTGCGCATGATCACATATTTATAGAAGGTTTCACATGAGAATGTATATGATTACTTGGTATATAGTTATACAAGAGTATACATGTGTATGTATGTATATAATTGAAAACATATATGATTAATGTAAATTTAAGTGTTTCATATAGTTAGGAATGCCAGATATATCTATATGAACTTATGCTTGGTGATGTCTTTCAATAGTTGTATTGGCTTATATTTTTTCCTTATAAATACCCGTCTCTTGCTTTTCTATTAGGAAATGATCTGTACTATCTAGCATGTGAACATACATAATTTATGAATTTATAAGAGGTGAACTCAATATGATTTGGTGTTTGAGATTGAACTAAGTCAATAATCCAAAGCATTAGGAATCTAAATGGTAACCAAGAAGAGAGAGAATTGGCATAATAAGAATAATGACAAGTTAAGGTTGTTAATATATGTCTTCATACATATATTGTGATACTCACCTTAATAAGGCATAGAAATTTTTAGTATCTATTAGTGCATAAATATCTAGTTTATTAACTTAAAGTTCTAGGATTTATAATGTCCTTTCTATGAAACATAGATTGATATTACCATGCTTTTAAGATAGATAAGTACATCCAGTGATTATTTAAAATTTATATTGATAAATAATCAAGAAAGATTGATGGGAATTTAATTGAACGCTTAGTCTCACTAGACTATGTATAGTATGAGTAGGGTATCGTTTCAAATGAAACGGGATAAATTTTGTATTGAAATAACAATAAGTAAATGGATAGGTATCAAATAAAATAGGTATCATGCATTTAATTTAAAGACTAAACTATTTTAAATATAGTTAGGTTAATTTTGGATAATAGATAACTTAAAAGATGATTTGAACATATATTATAACCAAGTGAAACAATTCATTTACGAACCATTTAATCAATTATATGAATAATATGATTGGAGAATTTAGCCAAGTTTCTTTAAAGCAATTCTCATTGTCATTAAAGGTATTTTTACTTAGAGTCTATAAGCATTCTCATGACATTATAGAGATAAATAAAAACTATGAAGTTCTATGCCAATTCTTTAACCTGTTAAAGTGAATTCCTTATCTCTAAGTGAATTCAATGCTTCAAGTAAATTTATTTGTCTTTCCATCAAAGAATTCCAATTCTCATTATGAATTAAATGACTAACATGCTAATTATGGCAATCAAGCATAATAAACAAATCAAAGTACCCAAATAAATTTAAATCACACTTCATACATAAAGAAAATAAACATTCATAAAGCAAAGATAAGTAGATGAAAAACAAATTGAATTAAGTAGTAATAATGTACCAAAAGAACTAGCCAAATACATAATTGAAATAAAAATGAAATAAGAGAAAAGAACAACATCACTCACCAAGGTTTACTTTCTATTTAGACCTTCTGATATATCTCTTATTCCTTTGACTTTGTTCTTTGGTCATCGTCTAAAAAGTAAGTATAGAAATGTCCAAAAGCAACTAAAAATGTTCTTAAGTAAACAATGAAATTTTTTCTTCGATTCCTTCCCATAGCTTTTCTCCTATATTTATAGAGTTTAACTCTACAGATATGTCCCTTCAGAATAGTTGTTAATCATACAAAGCTGCCCTAAAAAAGTCTTGATGGTTGGCTGAAGGATCAGGTGCGAAAAGGTGGCATCATTTGGAAACAGGTGTTTTGTCCGACTCGTGAATGCCTTCACGAGTCATGAATTCCATCAGGCCTCCTTTACTCGTCCATCTCCCTCCGACTCGTGACATTTCTATCGACTTGTGAACTTGTTGCCGACTCATGGGCAAGTCTTCTTTGCCTTACTCATGAAATGCCCTCCGTCTCGTGCCATTCTGTCTGAGTCATGAGCCACTTCACGACTCGTGATCTTCATCCTTGAATTTTCACCATTTCTTCACTTTACTTCACACTTGCACCAACTTTAACCTAAAAACACACATAAAAACATAAACTAAACATAAACACATAAAATACACATAATATTACATACTTGAACTACTTAAACATAAGAAAATACATACTAAAAAGTAGACATTTTACATGGCATCAAATTCCCCCACACTTAAACCTTTGCTTGTCCTTAAGCAAGAGAAGAATGAGAAAATTTAATTCCTAGTTAAACTAAGTAAGTTATAGTATAAAACATTGCTCAATATTCACTGTAAATAAGATTGAAATGAAGTCAAACACCTTAAACACTCAAAATATCAGTAAATCAAAACTTAAAACATGTATTCTAAATTACCAAGTAACCTAAGTTTACTAAATCCAACATCAAGATAATAAAGTCTCAAAACTAACCATGCTCAAGAGAGAATATTGATCATAGAACTAAAGATTCTAAAACTATAGTTGCCTTTTAGGACAATATGCAAGCACACATACCTTTAAACCAATCTCGTGGCATTTTTAGATTGCATTTTTTTCTTCTTTTTTTTAATTAGCATGGGTATACTTTTAAACTTTATCCCATGTAATTAGAGTAGCAAGAAAATGTAGTAATGTGTGTGTTTTATGCTCTATCCCATACTTTATTGAAATTTATGGATATTAAACTTTCTTTTATTTTATTTTATTTCACTATTTATTTTCTTTTTTTAGTCCTTATCCATTATTGAAAGGTAAAGGTAAGTATTATGGCTATAGTTTCCATGAGGCAACAAAATCCTAAAATCTTAAGCTAAATGATAAAACTCTACCCTTAAAGCATAGCTAGTAAAGAGACTAAATAATGATGGGGATTTATTTGAACCCTTAGTCTCACTAAACTGCGTATAGGATGAGTAGGGTATCGTTCCAAAGGAAACGGGGTAAATTTTGTATTGAAACCACAAAGAGTAGATGGATAGGTAGCAAATAAAATTTAGATTATGTATTTAAATAAATATCTAAACTATTTTGCATATATTAATGAAATTGGATTAAAGATGACTTAAATGATGGTATGAACATACATTATAAATAAGAGAAGCAATTCATTTAATAATAAGAACAAGTAATTGTATGGATGAAGTGACTGGAGAATTTAGCCAAGATTCTTTGAAGCAATTCTCTTGTCAGTAAAGATGTTTTCATTTAGAGTCTATAAGCATTCCCGTATCATTATAGAGATAAACAAAAATTATGAAGCTCTATGCCAATTCTTTAACCCCTTAAAGTGAATTCTTTATCTCAAAGTGAATTCAATGCTTAAAGTACATTCATTTGTTTTTCCATCAAAGAATTCCAACTCTCGTTGTGAACAAATTGACTAACATGCCAAATATGGTGGCCAATCATACATAGCAAATCGAAGCACACAAATGGATGTAAATCATACTTCATTCATTGTAATAATAAACATGTCTTAAATAAATACTAGAGCATATTTATAATGTACAAAGGAAACTAGCCAAAGTATATAATTGAATTAAAGACAAAACAAGAGAAAGAAACTCATCTCATGTTCTTTAGCTTTATCCCTTTGTAATCATCTAATAAAAGCTAAGTAAAAATGTTTATCCAAAATAATAACTATAATTCTAGGAACAAAACATTGATTTCCCTCCCCTCTTCAGAGCTTTACTCCCATATTTATAGAGATTAACTCTACAAACATGTCCCTTCCGAGTAGTTGTCAATTGTGAAATGTTGCCCTGAAAAGTCTTGATGCTTGGCTAAAGAATCATATGCAGAAAGATGGCATCATTTGGGAGCAGGCGTCATGTTCAACTGGTGAACATCTTCACAAGTCATGAACTCCATCAAGCAATCTTCACTCATGAACTGCATGCCAACTCGTGAACTGCATGCTGGCTCGTGAACTTTATGCCGACTCATGAACCTTATGCCGACTCATGAACAAATCTTCTCTGCCTCACTCGTAATCTTCCATCTGTCTTGTGAACTCCAGTCCGAGTCGTGAGCCACTTCACGACTCGTGATCTTCATCCTTGAATCTTTACCATTTCTTCACTTTACTTTGCACTTACACGAACTTTAACCCAACAACACAGATAAATGCATAAACTAAACATAAACACACAAAATACACATAATATTACATACTTAAGCTACTTAAACATAAGAAAATACATATTAAAGAGTAGATATTTTACAAGGCATCAAATAACCTAAAATGTTGAAAGAAGTAAAAAGAGATAACTTGAAAACACAAAACACATGCCAAAAGCTTTGAAAAACTAATAAAATGAGCATAAAAGGAAAATGACTCTTCATAATAACCTATATTATATATAATATGAGCAATACTTATAATAAAACTTACTAAAAAGTTTAGTCTAAATAAAGAAAAAAACACACAACCAAACAAACATAAACAAAACACACAACATAGTTAATATGCTCCCCCATACTTAGAAAACACATTGTCCTCAATGTGAAGGAACAAAACAAAAACAAAAACAAAAAGAAACAAACTAAACAAAATAGAGTAAAGAAAACTCCCCTAAAGATCATGGTAAAGGTGGAGGCGAAGACACCACATAGCCGGATTGGGCAATGAAGGCATCCATCTTGTGCTTAAGACGTCATTGACGTCTAACCAATTGGGACGTAACGTGCTCCAAGGATGTGAGTTGATGTTGTATGGTGGACTAGTTTTGCAGTAATTGATTGAACATGAAATGGGTAATATTTGAAGAAGATCCAGCAGTAGGTGAAAAAGCAGCCTCATCACTAGGGACATCATCCATAGTATCATCACTTTGTCCCTGCTCCATTGGCCTTGACTCATCCGAAGTACTCTCTAAAGTAGCCACTTGTGGAGTAGAGGTTCCTGCAAGATCCTTCCAACAAGATCGTGAGTGAAAGTGGTGGAATGAATTGAAAAGAATTATTAACCACTTCACCTCTAACAAAAAGATGCTTGGAAAAATATAAGCATGGAAGTCCAAGATCATAAGTGCGCAAATCAATGTCAAGACTCCTAGCAATAGCAATTATTACATGTCTATGTGTGATAGGAGACTCCGGACGACCAACACAATTCAATAACTGATTGAAAATCCATAAAGACCAACAAACAGACTTGCGATTATGCACACACCACATCAAAAATAGCTCATAACGAGAGGCTCGATTAAATTTAGGCTTGTTGAAGACAACAGAGGCAAGGATTTTATGCAAAATCCAATATTTCAAATCTAAAATGAACATTGATATAGCCTCTCTAGCCCTAAATAGTGTAGTTAAGCCAGTGAGAAATTTCCAAAAAGCATTAGGCCTATAAGTCTTCGGAGGATCACATAATCCAGATTGTTTAAAGCCAAAAATGCAATGCATCATGAAATATGTTAGTGTATAATCAATCCCATTCAAACGAAAGTCCACTAGCCTAGGATTTTCAGCATTCTCTTTCAAATTGGTGTAAAATTCCAAGACCAAATCAGTATAAAATTGTTCATGCATATTAATAAAATACAATAAGCCACATTGAGATAGCATTTCATTTACTGCATCCAGCAAGCCCACTTGTTCAAGTAAGGAGTCTGGAAAATACTTACATTGGGAAATTGCTCTATCCTTAAGAGCAAGGAAATGATTACCTTCATGGATAGATGAAATTGGAAATAGAGCACCAAACTGTGTTGAGAGGCTTTCAGGCTCTGCTCCTTCTGCCCCTTGCTGGCCCCTTGAAACATTCTTAGTTCTCACCATAATGGAAAAAGAGAAAGACAAAAAGAAAAGAAATGCAAGAATGGAAAAGTAAGAGAAGAAGAAGTAGAAGAAGAAAGACACCAAGTAAATGACGTGAACGTATGTCGTAGTGAAGAGAAAAGCAAGCAAAAAGAAAAGAAATGAAAGACAAAACCAAAATCAAATAAGTGCACGAGTGAAGTAAAAGAACTGTGAAAGGAAAGAAAAGAGTAACTACAATATTTAAAGAAAAATTAGGGAGAAAGTGAAAGGGTATGCTGTTTCACAAACCCTAGTTTTGATTTCTAACCGTTCCCCCCATTAGGTTTAAAATAATTAAAGTAGTTAATCAAAATTAAAATTACAAAGAATGAAAAAGTAAAATGATTAAGAATTAAAGAAAGAAAGAAAAACAAATTAAGAAAAAAGAAGAGGTATAAATCTCGGCTCGATAAAATCAAAAAAAGTAGATCACAAGTCGGACATAACTTTACGACTCATGAAGAATGAAGTAATTTGGCACATATAAATATGTTCACGAGTCGGATATTAGTTCACGACTCGTGAAAAACTGAATGTGGGTAAATGGATAAAAATGTTCACGAGTCGGATAATAGTTCTTGACTCGTGAAGCTTTCCTCTCTGTGTTACTCGTGAACTGCTTCATGACTCGATCCTGGGATGCACTGTGAGACCCTTACTTGACCCTAAATGAATTTTATGTTTTGAGAGGAGTTTTTATTTGATTAAGATTAAGAATTTAATGAGAAATTCATATTAATGGTGATTAAGGGATAAATTATGTCTTATTTATTTTAATGGCATGGGAAATAAATTGATTAGTGTGATTTAATTTTTAATTGAGGGTTTAATTGGAGTTTAATTATTGATTTGGGGTAAATTGGTAATTATGACATTTTAATGGGGTCAATTGAGAATTTGAGAACAATGTAAAGGCTAATGTAAGAAAGAGGTTAAATGATGAGGTTGAATTAAGAATTAATTAAATGGTGGGGTATAATTTGTGACATGCAAAGAATTAGATGTTATTAATGTGACATGCAAGATTTGGTGGGAAATTTTGGTAACATGCAAAAACATGAAAGGATTACTTGGGGAATTTTCCTAATCATTATATAGGCTGTAACTTAGTGGGTGGAAAGAGAAATTCAGATGGAAGTGAGTGTGGTCGGCTAAGCTTGTGGAATGAGAGAGATTTCCTATTTCTTTTGCTTGCTTAATCTATATCTCTAAGGAAATCTTAAAGAAAACCTCATGCATGTTAATTATTCAAGAAGAAATTGGTAAAGATTATAAAGGTAAGGTTTAATTTTGGATATCTTCATCCCCTTCTTCTTCTTCTTCTTCTTCATTTCCTTATGTGAATTTCGGATGGGCTTGTTTGCTGGAAATGATGGATTGGGGATGATTTGTGTTGTAGTTAAAGAAGGAGGAGATAGAAAGGATAAAGGGAAGGATATTGCAAGGGATTGAAAGCTTGGGTGTGATAGGGGTCGGCTAAGGTATGGGATGGTACTCACATTGCATGCATGTGATTGTTGATTGTATCATCAAGGTGCATGTGTGTGATAGATGAAATAATAGGGATGAGATATGAATTTAGAATATGTTACAATATGTGTTACATGAAGATTTACTGAAATTATTGACTGTAATTAAGCTATAAAATGAGCTAGGGATCTTAATTTAAAGCTTTGGTAATTTTGATAGTTCCATATGAGATATATGTATAAAAGTGTATTTGAAAAATATCACTAAATTGGCCTCTAAATTAATCCCTACATTGATGGAACATTAGATGCATCTTTGATGCTAATATTGAACAGCTTGGGTAAAATCTAAATAAATGATTGTACAATGATCAGAATGGCATGAGGTCAATTCCTACTTAAAATATATTTCAAGACCTACAATTTATATGGAGAAACCAAAGTCAAATAATGCTTATAATATTGCTTAATGTTCACTTGAAAATCGGAGATTCTGTGTTGCTTATTATGATGAACAGCCATTAGTAAATTGTACATATCTCTAGTTCTAGACATGATATTGCAGCGATTTTTGATGTTTTAGAAACTAGAAACGTAGGGAAACAATGTTGTAGAAGACCACTTTTGCTGAAAACATCGTTTTTTATGTCAAAAATGTTGTGTAATGTGAAGTTGTAAATCTGTCTCGCAAAAAAAATTATTAAGGCCTTAAGGGTAGTTGTGGCCGAGACCATTTGTCTCAGCCGTGGCAACCTTCTGTGGCCAAATTACAGTATTTGATCGCAGCCAAGACCATTTGTCTCCGCCGTGGCCACCTTCTGTGATCGATTACAGTCTTTCGTCGCGGCCGAGACGAAATGTCTCAGCCGTGGCCTTTTCCTTTTGAACTTAAATGCACTTTTTAATCAAATAAACTACCAATGCTTACTCTAACATTTGAAGTACATCTAAAATATGTAGTTTATATTAAATTATTGCATGAATATGTGAAAGTGTGAGGCTATAAAATGACCATTGAATTATATGTATGATATTATGATTGAAATATGATGTGATGCTTAAAGAATAACATGCTCGAGTATAAGTTCATTAAGAGGTATGTTCAATCACTGACACTTGAACTTTTACATGTGAGTGTAAATACATGTTTATATAGTGGAAAATGTTGTACTATAATATGAACATATAAGTGTACAGGGTGTATGAGACAAGCACAAGAATGATATATATATATATATATATCATATATAAACATGAAAAACTATATTGCCTGCTACTAGAGTTTAATTGTGGATAGATAGGCGCCTATAGGGAATTGCAGCTGCCACAGTCGACCTTTTTAGGTCCACAATATAGTTGATCCTGCTGGATCTTGCACAACTCATTTGGGTTGTTACTTAGCCCTTTTGGGTCCTTGACCGGTCCACCGTATAATTGGCCCTAATTGGGTCCATAGTTTTGATATCTTCGGATATCCATAGTTTTGATACCCTCAGGTATCCACCGATCCCGTTATCCACTCTTAGAACCTAAGAAGGCTAAAGTAAAGTAATAATGTTTCACAGTCAATCACAGTATAAACTACGCATCTAATATATGATTTATCATGTTTAACAGTGATTATTTAAGCATGAATTGGTATCTGTTTACATTATATACATATCTCATTATGGATCGTATGAAATCAAGTATGCTGAATTAATTGTGAAAGGTTATCTTGTTATGCAAGCTATTATTATTTTTCAATTGTTTTGTTTATCCTATATTTTTGACGACCACTGTGAGTGGTTGTCTTTCATGTTTAGAATCCCCACTAAGCTGTATAGCTTAGCACGGGTTATTTTGATCCGTGTAGGTTTTGGTAGTCAAGGCTTTTGCACAGGAACTATTTCTGCATCAGGACAGGCCAACACCAGTCTATAGAAGTTGATGTAGGAATTTTTGATAAATATTGCTTAGTTCCTTACCTGTTTAATATGTATAAGGGTTGTAATATATCTATATGTATGTTATATGGAAGTGATGGTTGTAATAAGCTCATAATGAGAATACTAGTTTATGCATGCATCTAGAAGCTATAATACTTTATATAAATGTGTTGAAATGTTGAATACTATACATGAAAGATAAATAGCTAAAGTATGATGATATAGTATTATCAATAATAAGATATTGGGATTGCATATGAAGTCAACATGCTTGTTCAAATAAATGTACAGTAAGGATGTGATAATCCTGATTATTATGTTAGTCATATGATTAGATGGATAAAATGGCATAGATTGCATTATATATAGTAAATATGTGGTATAGGGTGTTTCATGCACGACTCAGTAACCCTGTACAACTCGGTATGTTGCTACCTCTGGATCACTCGTGAACAGCTTCACGAGTCGAACTACACTCGTGAATATGTGATAGTGCTACAATTTTGTCTTGCAAAACATACCAACCTCGACCCAAAAGTAAAGATTACAAAAGAAAATAAATCAATAAAAAAACTATAAAATACTTAAAACATAACCAAAAGCAAACCATCCAAACTCAAAAGAGCTAATCTTAAACAACAAATATTATTGTGCAAGAGAGGAATTCAATAAAGAAACTTTTTGAGTAGGAACTATTGCATCACCAATGAAATAGGGCTTCAATCTATGTCCATTAACCTTAAAAGTCTCCCCTTTATCATTAGCAATATCAACAGCCCCATAAGGAAAAACATGAACTACTTTGAAAGGTCCCGACCATCTTGACTTTAATTTTCCAGGAAATAGCTTCAATCTAGAGTTGTACAACAAAACCATGTCACCAAATTTAATTTCTTTCTTTAATACATGCATATCATGCCATGATTTAATTCTTTCCTTATATAGCTTAGCATTTTCATATGCATTCATATGAAGCTCCTCTGACACTTGCAATTGAAGAAATCTCCTCCTACCAACTTGTTGCATATCAAAATTCAACACCCTAGTTGCCCAATAAGCTTTATGTTCAATTTCAACAGGCAAATGACACGACCTACCATAAACTAATTGATAAGGAGTAAGGCCTATAGGAGTTTTAAAAGCTGTTCTATATGCCCAAAGAGCATCATCTAGCTTAAGTGCCCAATCTTTTCTTAATCTAGAGACAGTTTTCTCCAATATCCACTGAAGCTCTCTGTTGCTAATTTCAATTTGTCCACTTGTTTGGGGGTGATAAGGTGTAGCAATTTTTTGAGTCACATTATATTTTTTCAATAATTGCTCTATAACTTTATTACAAAAATGAGACTCACCATCACTAATAAGTGCCTTATGTGTTCCAAATCCAGGAAATATAACTTTCTTAAGCATCTTCTTGACCACCTTAGCATCATTAGTAATGGTTGGAATAACTTCCACCCATTTAGATACATAATCAACCATAACAAAAATATATCTATTCCCTAAAGAATTAGGAAATGGTCCCATAAAGTCCATACCCCAAACATCAAACAATTCAACTTCTAAAATACAATTTAAAGGCATTTCATTCCTCTTAGACAAATTTCCCATTCTTTGGCACTTATCACAACTGAGTACAAAGTTTTTGACATCTTTAAACAATGTAGGCCACTAAAAACCAGCTTGCAAAACCTTGGAAGCTGTCTTAGAAACCCTAAAGTGACCCCCTATAGCATAGGAATGACAATGAGACAACACCTCACCAACTTCTTCATGAGGAATACACCTCCTAATCAACACATCTCCTATATAATAAGGGCTCTTCCCAATCGTAAAACTTCACATCATGAAGGAATTTGTTCCTTAGCCTATAATCTAGACCATATGGAATCATACCACTTACTAAATAGTTTGTTATATTAGCAAACCATGGAACTTCCTTGGAAACTACACTAAAAAGGTGTTCCCCATGAAAAGCTTCATCAATAGGCACCCCATCATCATTATCCTTCAAAACACATTGAGTTAATCTAGATAAATGGTCAGCAACTAAGTTCTCTTTTCCCAGTTTATCCCTTACTTTCCAATCAAACTCTTGTAGCATTAAAATCCATCTTAACAACCTAGGCTTAGCATCTTTTCTACTTAAAAGGTACTTGAGGGCAGCATGATCAAAATAAACAATGACTTTTTGCCCTACAAGATAAGCCCTAAATTTATCAAATGCATATACAATGGCCAAGAGTTCTTTTTCAGTTGTGGAGTAGTTAATTTGGGCATCATCTAGTAATTTACTAGCATAATAAATAACAGAAGGCTTCCCATCAATTCTTTGTCCTAAAACAGCCCCAACCGCATAATTACTAGCATCACACATCAATTCAAATGGTTGCTCCCAATTTGGTGGTTGCAACACCGATGAAGTGACAAGAGCATGTTTAAGAGTTTCAAAAGATTCAAGACATGCCTCATCAAAATGAAAATCAACATCTTTGCTTAGTAA
Source organism: Excoecaria agallocha (assembly GCA_037975025.1). NCBI lineage: Eukaryota > Viridiplantae > Streptophyta > Magnoliopsida > Malpighiales > Euphorbiaceae > Excoecaria > Excoecaria agallocha. The sequence goes on from CM075816.1 coordinate 695,721, forward strand.
CGTGAACAAAGGTTTAGCTATCTTAGAAAAATCTTTTATGAACCATCTATAAAATCCAGCATGACATAACAAGCTTCTAACATCTCTAACATTTTTAGGAGGTGGAAAATTGGCAATAATTTAAATTTTAGCTCTATCAACCTTAATCCCCCTATTTGAGACTAAATGTCCTAAGACAATACCCTCTTGTGCCATGAAATGAAAGTTTTCCCAATTTAAAACCAAACCATTCTCCATACATCTATCAACACCTTAGAAAGATTAGATAAACAATTCTCATATGTAGTGCCATACATACTAAAGTCATCCATAAAAACTTCTACACATTGATTAATGAGATCACTAAAAATAGAGAACATGCATCTTTAAAAGGTGGTTGGTGCATCACACAAACCAAAAGGCATTCGCCTAAATGTAAAGGTTCCATATGGGCATGTAAAAGTTGTCTTAGATTGGTCATGTGGATGTATAGGTATTTGATAAAAACCACTTAGACCATCTAAGTAACAAAAATAAGAAAAATTAGCCAATCTTTCTATGACTTGATCAATAAAAGGCAAAGAGAAATAGTCCTTTCTTGCAGCCTTATTTAATTTTCTATAGTCCACACACATACGCCAACCCGTGATAGTCCTAGTAGGAATTAAATCATTGTTATCATTACGAATTATAGTTAAGCCACCCTTTTTAGGGATAACTTGAATAGGACTCACCCACTTACTATCACTTATAGAATAAATTATGCCATTACCAAGCAATTTAATTATTTCTTTCCTCGCAACCTCTTTAAGAGTTGGATTAAGCCTTCTTTCACCTTTAATTGAGGGTTTGGAATCCTCCTCTAACAAAATCCTATGCATGGAAACTTTTGGTGTAATTCCTTTTAAATCACTAATGGAATATCCCATGGCATTTCAATGAGCAAGTAAAATATCACGTAAAGAACTCACATTATGCTTATCAATTGAAGAATTAACAATGAAAGGTAATTGAAATTTTGAATCAAAAAATTCACACCTTAAGCTTGTTGGTAATGGCTTGAGTTCAAGTTTAACTTCCTCCTTAGATTTCTTTGATGGCATATCCCCATCCTTTCTCAAAGACTCAAACTTTAAGAATCTTCCATAGAAAGGATATGAGGCAACTTGAAAAACCTCATCACAACTTTCATTTAAACAATAAGGTGTAATAGGGTTTTGACTAACACAATCATTAACAACACTATCAATACGCTCATCAATAACATCATAGGCATCAATTCTATTCACCTCTTCCATTAGTGAAGACTTAACCATCCCAAAGACATTAAACTCAATTGTTTCACCATTAACTTCAAGAGATATTTTAAATTTTTCATATCAAAAACAGCCCCAACAGTAATTAAGAAAGGCCTACAAAACAAAATGGGAATTTCAAGATCTTCATCCATTTCAAGCATAACAAAATCAGCAAGAATCACAAATTTACCCACTTTGGTAGGAATATTTTCTAGTATGCCTATAGGGTGTGAAGTAGACTTATTTGCCATAGATAAGAAAATATTGGTAGGCTTTAATTCACCTAAATCAAGCTTTTTATAAATTAAGTAAGGCATAAGACTAACACTTGCACCCATATCACATAAGGCTTTATCAAAATTTTTGCCACCTATAACACAAGGAACCGTAAAACAACCTAAATCCTTTAGCTTAGGTGGGTATTTAGAATACATAGCCTTAGACTCTTCTACAAAAGAAACATACCCATGTTCTTCAAGCTTACCCATGTGACTTACAATTTCTTTTAAAAATTTTTCCCATGAAGGCATATCCTTAATTGCATCCACAAAGGGTATAGTTATAGTAAGTTCCTTCAAATAATTCAAAAACTTGCCAAATTGCTTATCAAGATTTCTTCTAATGAGTGTTTGAGGGAATGGCAAAACATTCAAATTAACTTTAAGGTCTTCTTTCCTAGATAAGGTTATCTTTTCCTTAGGTTCATTAGGCTTATTCATCACCTCATCATTTTTACTTGCATCTAAAGCATGATCATCATTCACAATAAGATCCTCATTACCTATAATATTACTCTTAATCTTTTTCCCACTCCTTAACATAATGGATTGAACCGATTAATGAGGCAAAAATTCAGGTTGACTTGGCAGCTTGCCTAAAGGTTTAGTACTAGAAGTGGCTTGTTGAGCTAATTGGGTTTCAAGCATCTTATTGTGGGTGACAAGTTGGTCAATTTTAGTATTTATTTGCTTAAATTGTTCTTCATTTTGCTTGTTAGTGGTCATTTGATGGCTAACAAATTGCTCCATCAAACTCTCAAGATGGAATTTAGGTTGTTGGGGGTTAAAAGGTGGTTTATTTGGAAAAGCTGAAGGGTTAGGTAATTTGTTCATAAGGTTACTATTTGGAGGGTTAAATTGGGCACTTTGGTTAGACCAAGAAAAATCGTGATGGTTTCTCTATTGAGCATTATAATAATTCGAATTTTGGCCCATCCTTTGATTATAATTCCTTTGAACAAAATTTACATCCTCACTAGACCCCTCACTACAATTAGCATACATATGAGGTCCACCACATTTCTCACAAACATGACTCACATTTTCAATATTAGAGTGAGAATTACTTACCATCTTAGTCAAAGCTTCAACTTTAGCCGTCAAGAAATTAATGGAATCCAATTCCAAAAATCACTTAGCCTTCGCCATAGTGGGTTCTTCTCCCATGTAGCCTTGTGAGGCTAATTCTTCCAACAAAGTTTCAGCTTCCTTAGCAGTTTCCTCTAACCATTTTTCCACTTGAAGCAGCATTAACAATATTTCTATTCTCCTCCATTAACCCATTGTAAAAGATTTGAGGAATCATCCAATCCGGCAATCCATGGTGAGGACATTGCCATTGGAGTAACTTAAATCTTTCCCAAGAGGTATAAATGGTTTCATTAGGCATTTGTTTAAAAGTAGAGATTTGATTTCTAAATTTTGCTGTTTTATGTGGTGGAAAATACTTATGAAGAAAAGCTTGTTTTAATTGGTCCCAAGTAGTGATTGTCTCACTAGGTATACAAGCAAGCCAAATTTGTGCTTTTTCTTTTAATGAAAATTGAAATAACCTAAGTCTAATGGCATCATTACTCACTCCATTAAATTTAAATGTAGAACACACATTAAGAAAAGCAAGGATATGAGCATAAGGGTCTTCCCCTTACAAACCTCCAAATTGGTTATTTTGCACCATTTGAATGACCGTCGGTTTGATCTCAAAATTGTTATTGGCAATAGCCGGCGCCACTATCCCTCCAAAACTCTCCGAAATATTGGGCATGGCAAAATCACCAAGCATTATCCTTTCTTCTCCTGTCATAATTGGAATATTATGACCTTCCTCCAACTTGGCACTTTATTCTCCTTCTAATTGCAATCTAAGTTCCTCTTGTTGCTTCCTTCTAAGTTCCCTGCACAAAAATCACAAATACTTTTAGTTTAAGATTAATACAAAAAACTCTAATACTTTTACGAAGAATAAAACAAAACACCATATAAAAATTCATACATCTAAATAACTAATTTACAACATACACTCCTAAAGCATCTACTCTTTTGCATCAATTAATAAAAATTCATTAAACCGCTCCCCGGCAACGATGCCAAAATCTAATGGGGATTTAATTGAACCCTTAGTCTCACTAGACTGTGTATAATATGAGTAGGGTATCATTCCAAAGGGAACGGAGTAAATTTTGTATTGAAATAACAATAAGTAAATGGATAGGTATCAAATAAAATAGGTATCATGCATTTAATTTAAAGACTAAACTATTTTAAATATAGTGAGTTAATTTTGGATAATAGATAACTTAGAAGATGATTTGAACATACATTATAACTAAGTGAAACAATTCATCTATGAAGCATTTAATCAATTATATGAATAATAAGATTAGAGAATTTAGCCAAGTTTATTTAAAGCAATTCTCATTATCATTAAAGGTATTTTTACTTAGAGTCTATAAGCATTCTCATGACATTATAGAGATAAATAAAAACTATAAAGTTCTATGCCAATTTTTTAACCCGTTAAAGTGAATTCCTTATCTCTAAGTGAATTCAATGCTTCAAGTAAATTTATTTTCCTTTCCATTAAAGAATTCCAATTCTCATTGTGAATTAAATGACTAACATGCTAATTATGGCGATCAAGCATAATAAGCAAATCAAAGTACCCAAATAAATTTAAATCACACTTCATACATAAAGAAAATAAACATTCGTAAAGCAAAGATAAGTAGATGAAAAACAAATTGAATTAAGTAGTCATAATGTACCAAAAGAACTAGCCAAATACATAATTGAAATAAAAATGAAATAAGAGAAAAGAACAACATCACTCCCCAGGGTTTACTTTCTATTTAGACCTTCTGATATATCTCTTATTCCTTTGACTTTGTTCTTTGGTCATCGTCTAAAAACTAAGTAGAGAAATGTCCAAAAGCAACTAAAAATGTTCTTAAGTAAACAATGAAATTTTTTCTTCGATTCCTTCCCAGAGCTTTTCTCCCATATTTATAGAGTTTAACTCTATAGACATGTCCCTTCAAAGTAGTTGTTAATCATGGAAAGTTGCCCTGAAAAGTCTTGATGGTGTGCTGAAGGATCGGGTGCAAAAAGGTGGCATCGTTTGGAAACAGGTGTTTTGTCTGACTCGTGAATGCCTTCACGAGTCATGAATTCCATCAGGCCTTCTTTACTCGTCCATCTGCCTCCGACTGGTGACATTTCTACCGACTCATGAGCAAGTCTTCTCTGCCTCACTCATGAACTGCCCTCCATCTTGTGCCATTTTGTTCGAGTCGTGAGCCACTTCATGACTCGTGATATTCATCCTCGAATTTTCACCATTTCTTCACTTTACTTCACACTTGCACAAACTTTAACCTAAAAACACACATAAAAACATAAACTAAACATAAACACATAAAATACACATAATATTACATACTTAAACTACTTAAACATAAGAAAATACATACTAAAAAGTAGACATTTTACATGGCATCAAAGATTAGTAAGCCAAAGTGATTAGTCAAGAATAATACAAAGAAATTAAGAAAGTAAACTTGTTGTATAAGACTCTAACTGCTAAATGAATATCAATAAGAGTAAGAAAAGAATTAGCAAATGAAATATTAATAGGTAATTCGTAATTATTATAAGTATAATAAAAGATAATATAGTACCTAGAGAGTGTTGCAAAAATGGTTTAAATGATTAGTTCATATGCTTAAACATATGCTTGTATGTGTTTGCACTTTTGAAGACCTTTGAAAGAGGTCGTCGATATTTTTATGTTCCTCACTAAGCTTTAAAGCTGAGCATGGGTGTTTTATACATGTAGTTTGCAAGAATGGATTTTCTTCTTAGGGATAATATTTGTAGTAGGACTCCCAACACAAGTTAGAGAGAGAGATAGACTGAAATCATAAACTTTTATTTGGGTTCCTTTAGTTATAATTTTTTTAAAGGTAATGGAAATTTTCTATGTAAAGATGCCTAACAGTTTTATTTTGTAATGTGTAAATAGACTTTAAAGTATATAGTAAAGTTTTAATAATATAGTAATTATGTAGGATTAAGTTTTATATTAAGATCTCTGTGTAACATAGTTAATGGCATAATAACATAGTAAAATAGGTTTAATGGTATAGGTGCTAATTGTGAATTACACTATATTTTTAGTATGTTTTATGTTTTTAAATTGTTTAATTTGGTGTTAATTTGGTTGATTTTCTGATTAATTACTTAATTTATGTGTGTTTTAGGATTGAATTGCAAGTTTTGGTATTTTTAAGGGCTAAATTGAAGAGAAGGAGGAGTTAATCGAGGAATGGATGAGACTGGGGCCAATTTGGTGATTTTGTAATTTGGAAGCTTTATCCTCGTAAATAGCAGAGAGGAGGAACTCAGGAGAGTTGTAACTCTAAATAACTCACCTAAGCTAGAAGCCTTTTGTTGAATTTTGAAATCACCTCTCTAAAGCTTAAACCACCTTATCCAAGTTGGTTATGCCTCTCCTGAGTTGTTAAAGCACATAACTGAGCTTAACAAGGCCTCACTTAAGTTATTTTACACCTCTGTTGAGTTAAGGAGTCCTAAATGTGATAAAACTCTACTGCACTTAGATTAAGGAAGTAACAAGGCATTTAATTTCCATTTTTGCACTATAAAAGCATTCTTTAGGAACCAGACTTGGGTTGGCTCTTTGATTACAAAGTTTAGTTTAGTTCTACCTAGTGTTCACTTTGGGTTTGGAGGCTACCATTGAAGGTTCTGAGAAAAGCTTTAAGAGCAGCTGAAAGGTTTTATGTGTTTGTATCTCTTTATTTATTTTTCTTTAGCTTTTAAGATGAAATGTGAGTAGTTCTCTTTACTTTTGCTATAGGATGCTTGAATCCTTAAACTTTTATTTTAATTACTTAGTTTGAGCTTTAATTAAAAATAAGTTTGATTATTTTTTAGTTCTTCAGCAATTTCTTATCTCTTGTTGTATTAAGTTAATGACTAATGTATTTGATAAATAATTAATGATTGATTTCAATTAAGATCTATGATATGCATGATCTTGGGTTAACTCATTGGTATGTTTATGTTCTGAAATATAGTAATTGTGTGTTGGTAAAAGTGGATTAAGACTAAGAAGAGTTCAATTAAGAATAGATTGAAGTTAAGTTTGCTTGAAAAGAGTTTAAAAGATGTTTAGGAGATTAAAATTGGATCTTTATGCTATGTGTTGAATTATTCTTAATAATAGGATTTAATGCTTCAAATGATAGTCTAAATAATCTATTTGGGTTTATGTAACTGGCTTTTCCTTAATCAATTGTGTTCTTTTTAACTGAGTCATTGCAATTTTAGTTAAGGTCGATAGAATTGGGTATTATTAGTTACATGCGTCTCATACATAAGCAGAATTTAAAACTTTTTAACCAATAGATCTGATCTTTCCATGAATTTACAATATACATATTAATGAGAATAAGAAAAATCACCTTTGATTTTTGTTGTACAATTAATTTTACTTCTCACCGGGTTATCACAAACCACAGTGTCCAAAATCGAACAACTCCAATGAGTAATCCACACTAGAGAAGGGTTGAATGAACCAAAAAAAGAAAAGAACAAGAGATAGCTGAAATTCCCTAGATGCTAGCAAGGGGAGTGGCGGCTAGGGTTGAGAGAAATTTGTTTTCTCTTAATTGTTCACACTTACAGTAAAACCCTATCACTTGAATTTTTATAGTTAGGTTAAAAATCCAACATCATAATAGGATTGGTCTTTTTAAAATTGTTGGAGAAATATTAATTGGGCTTCTGGAATTATTAATAATTTATTTGGGCTCAATTAAATCCAATTTAAGCCTTTTCACAAAAGACTATGCACAAAATCCACAAACTAAGCCCTTTGTGCATATACTTAGATTTAATTATCCAAATGAATTCCAAATCCAACCAACTTAAATATGTAGGCTCTATAACACTTAGGAAATATATTTAATTTATTTTGGTCTAATAATTAGGCCTCTAAGGCCTTTTGTTTGAAGTTGGCATGAAACCCTTCCTCTAGAGGGTTTCTACGCCAAACTCAATTTTCTGGGCCTCCAATATTTTCTCCAATGGATTTATTAATTATTATATTAGTCCTATAACACTTATAGTCCAAAAATAATTAATTATGAAATGCATTATTTCAATTAGGTCCATTTTACAAGACATTTCTAAAAAGTTCTGCAAACAATTTTACTTAATCATAATTAATTAAACTATTTAATTAATTGTTCTTTTATTCACTTCCCTATTCCCATAATAATATTCAATATTATTATCCTTGTCATTATACCATTTTATACTTTTCTCTATATGTTTGTTACCTATTGGGTTCCTGTCTATATTGGCAGCATAATATGTAATTGTGAGTTCTACTCAAAATTCACACGATTTAAACTTCTTTAAATCATTTTATCAATCCCTATTGATATTTATAATACACTATTATACAAGTCATGAGCGGCCTCTAGCTAGGCATCATGACTATCCAAATGTCAGGAAAGTCAAGTGGTTTGACTATACCCTTTCATAGAAACAGTTACCGTGCAATTACTCCTTTTACCACTCTTATCTCAATTAGATTCTGATTAAGGATTTCTGTCAACTCATATAAATATAATTATGTATGTTCTATTAATTTATCCATTGTTCCCAAAATGCCTTTCATGGATCTTTATCCATCTTGGCATATTACTCTGGCCAGAGTTTCTCTGAACAAGGCAATTATAGAATCATGCGAGATAACTTCCTTTAATAAATCTGGGATGGTGAATCCTTTATCGATCACTCAACTATCTTCAAGTAGGTCATGATATACCCAATCTCCTAACTATGTTCACCCCAGTTAGAAGTATTTAGTTATGGAGTCAAAGTATACCACTTACTACTTAAGATAAATTTGGTGATCTCAAGTCTAAAGATACTTGCACAACCGCTATGAAGAGATTCCTCACTGACATAGATTTAATATCCATGTCAGGATTCTCTTTGTAGGTCTCTAATGAACTTGTTCTTTTAACAAGCATCCATATGTTGGTTTTGATTATCTTTCATAATCACAATTATGAGAACCACTACTTGAACAATTCTGTAAGGCCCCTAACATGACCCTAATTTAATTTTGGGGATAAATTAGCATGCTATTATGTTAATTGCATGAAAATAAAATATAAGAATATGGTTTAATAGTAATTGAGGATGTAATTGAAGTAAATAGATGTTAATTTGTAATTGTGTCTTTTGGTGGCCAATTGTGAATAAAAGCATTTATTTCAAGGTTAATTTGGAAGATTGAATTAATTGATAGGTTGAATTAAGAAAAAGAGTTAGTGGAGGGGTCATATTATAGCATGCATAAAGGTTTGTGCCATTTGTTTGACATGCAATTTTTCAAGGGACTAAAGAGGGGATTGTTAAGTTGGTATAAAAGGCTTGAGTTAGTGGATTTTGGAGGTGTCAAGTGTTAGTGAGAAATCGGCAGTGAAGAGTGAAAAACCAAAAAAATAGATCTTCTTCTTCTTCCTTTTGATTTCCAATGTTTTATCTCAAATGCATTGAGGATGATGTTTGTTGTATAAGCAAGAGTAAAATGCAGTAAATTAAGGTAATCAAACTCTTAATTTAACCCTCCATCATCTTCATCTTCTTCTTCTTTTCAAGTTAACTTAGAACAATGTAATTGCTGGAAATTTAAATCATGACAGTGATGGTATTTGTGAAGGAGAAGAGGAAGGAAGAAGAAACAAAGGAAAAGGAATTGATAGAGGTTGAAGACTTTGGGTTTATCAGTTAAGGTATGGGAATTTAGGCTGTTCATATTGCATGTGAGGATGATGGGATTTACAGAACTCAATTTAATAATTTCTAAAATTTTATAGATGTGAGGTTGAAGAAGAAAACTGTTCTTGCCGAGTCGTGAATGACTTCACGAGTCGTGAACATTAGTCCGACTCGTGAAGTGCAGTTTTTCTTCTCCACTCCTGAGCTTCTTCACTAGTCGTGATGTATAGCTTTTCTTCTCCACTCATGAACTCCTTCACGAGTCGTGAGATTTGCCCTATTTGCTTCACTCGTGAAGCTCTTCACGAGTTGAACACTCCTTCACGACTGAATGACCTATTTGGAATGTTTTGCTCATAAGTTGAGCTATAGAATAGCAAATTGAGTGATTCTTTTTTCATTTAAAAATAGACTTCCATACCTATATTTCATGTGAAGAAACCTAAATTTAAATCTATCTCTAAGTACATGTAATCTAGGGTTGAATCCAGACTTGTTTTCTAGACTGTTCAAGGTAACAGAAATTACAATATTGTGTAGATTGTCGCTATATTTGATAATATGATTTTAAATTGATTGAGATAGATAGTTGCTTATGTGATATTAAAGTTAATTGAATAAGGCATGTAATATGACTATCAATGAAGGATTTATATGAATACAGATGCATTCAATTGATATATATACACATGTAAATCCTATGACAGGAAAGTGCACATATTGACATGTACCTATGCTATAAAATAGGGATTATAATAGTATGACCTTGGCATGTGTATGTGCCCATATGAAAACATGTTGATATGTTGTATAGCACATGACTTGAATGATGATAAAGGTATATATATGTGTTGGAAACATGCTCATAAGAATAAATCAACTATATGCGAATGTACCCACAGGTATGTACATTTATGATTATGTATATGAGTATATGAGCATGTAATTGCCTTATGAGATAGAAGATGAATTAGCATGACTTTAAACATGTGAAATGCTTAATGAGAGCATGATCAAGTATATGATATGATGATTATATGTCATGCCTATATGCTATGATGCAAATTGTATAGTCAAATAGATTTGAATAAGCCAGATGTATAACTTGGCATATGAAATGTGCATATATCTGATTATGCACTAGAGAATTCATAGTTTTATAAGACTATGTATATGTGCACAACAATATACTATGAACACACTATTGATATGTGAATTAAACACGAATATAGTTCTACCTGCGATAGAGTTTTCGATGTGGATAGATAGGCGCCTATAGGGAAATTGCAGCTGCCATAGTTGGCCCGATTGGGTCCATAGTATATATGATCCCATTTGGATCATGATCAGCCCCGTCTGGGTTGAAAGGCTACCCCGTTTGGGTATGCTTGACCGGTCCATAATATAGTTTGACCCCGTTTGGGTCTATAGATTTGATATCTTCAGATATCCTTCTTTGATACCGATGTGTATCCATAGTTCCCGTTATCCACTGATAAAGCTAAGGCAGGCTAAACGTTATTCATAGTAATGATAAAGAAATTAAACAGTTAAAGTGATTTGACAAAAGATTGATATTGTGGATCATAATGTTATTTTACCACAGGAATTATGTTTTATTTGCATATGTTTACATGGAAATTGTTGTCTATAAGAATTATGAATATGAGCATAATTGTTACTCTTCTGGGTACAATGATTAGGAACATGGAAGAATATGTTATGCTTTAAAGTATTTGGTATTAAAGACGATATGTTGCATATGTTATTAATTGTATACATTGTATATGTATGTTTGATGACCTGTGTGTGTGGTCATCCATCTGTAGATATTCCCCACTAAGCTTTATAGCTTAGCACGGGTTATTTTATCCGTGTAGGTTCAAATAGCGAGTCTTTTGTTGAGGGACGTTCTCTGCATCAGGAAGGGCCAACCATCGACTTATAACTTTGATGTAGGATATTTTGTAATACAATTATCATATGTTTTGTATTAAGGCCAGTTATTTTATGATATGTATAAAACCTATGCGAAATATTGTAACTCACTAGTAGTAAAGCTAAGACAGAATATGTGTGCATGTGATATACATAAAGTAATATTCATATAGTATAGTATGCATGATACTAGGTATGAAAAGGGAAAACATGAATAGACTTGTAGCACGAATATAAGCGTATGAAATCATATGGCATGATTAATGGCTAAATGATGATTAAATGAACATGTAGTATAAGCATGATTAATAGTATTCATGATACATGTTTAATGGGGTATTTGCATAGGGGGTGTTATAATTTGTGGTATCAGAGCCCTAGGTTTAGCCTTTTCTGGGTAAAAATGAACCTAGGATTTTATAGTATGATATAGTGTTTTGTTGGCCTGATGCAGAAGTCCCTGTTTTCTTATAGATAGAAAATGGAGAACTCTAGAGATACTTTTAAGGAATCTACTGTAAGTAACATGATGGTTAAAACCAATCCTTTCAATCTGCTCTCTTCATCATCCAATCCAAATGAGGTTTCTGCAGCCATCCCTGCAGAAGCATTGTTAAAAATATCACAAGATATGGCTCAAATTCTTCAAAGACTGATAGCACCTAAAGCTCCAATATTTGAAAATAGAAAGCATGGTGCCGAAGAGTTTTTAGGCACTAATCTGGAACAGTCTGAAGAAGCTGAATTTTGGCTTGAAAAGCTAGAGAGAATTTTTGATGAAATCTACTGTCTAGTGGGTCTTAAGGCATCTTGTGTTGTGTCTTTATTACAGGGAGAAGCTTATGATTGGTGGAAGTTGGTGTTAAAGCAACCCCAACTACCAAATCCCCTTACATGGGAATTTTTCATAGATGAATTCAACAAAAGTATGTTACAGAGGCGTATAAGCAAGAGAAGTTAAAGCAATTTCTCAATTTGAAGTAGAGAGTTATGTCTGTGGCTGAGTATGAGAAAGAATTCAGTCACCTGTGCAAATATGCTCCTGATGAGATGTTAACTGATGCTTTTAAATGTAGACAGTTTGAAGATGGATTGAATGATCGTATCCGAGAAAAGTTGATTGGGTCTACATCTTTGCAAGTGGTTAACTTCACTCAACTGGTTACAGCAGCCTTGCCAATTGAAAAGAATGAGATTGCAAAAAGGGAGAAAGAACAGAGAAGGAGTGGGTCCAAGGGTGGATCTTTCACAAAAAAAGAGAGCTAGAGTAGCTCAAGGAAATCTGCCAGCTGAGTCTGGCTATAGTTATGCAAAAAGAGACAGTAGACAAGAATCTTTTGTAGTGTCTAAGCTGGAAAAGGGAGTTTCAGGGAAATAGAGTGGGGGCAATCTCCAGTGTGTCCCCATTGTTCTAGGCAACATTGGGATAGTTACAGGAAATTGACTGGGTATGGATTGTACATGAACTGGAATATGATATATGTGTAACTAACCCTTTGGGTCACAGTGTTGTTGTTAATAGAGTGCATAAACAGTGTCCTATTATAATTCAAGGGAAAGAATTTCGTGCTGACCTTATTGAGTTACCATTCCGGGAGTTTGATATTACACTGGGTATGGATTGGCTATCTAGACATCATGCAGTGATTAATTGTGAAGCTAAAATTGTAACTCTTATTGATGCTGATGGTAAAGAAATTATAGTACAGGGCATTCGATCTAAACCCATAGCTAATGTAATAACAGCTATGCAAGCTAAGCATTTTTTGAAAAAAAGATGTGAAGCTTTCTTAGCACTTGTGCTTGATTCAAGAATAGAAAATGTGAATCTTCAAGAGATTTCAGTGGTGAAAGAGTTTCCTGATGTGTTCCCTGAAGACTTGCCTAGTCTTCCACCTGAGACGGAAGTTGAACTGTCTATAGACATTCTACCTGGTACAGCTCCTATTTCGAAGGCACCATACAGGATGGCTCCTTTGGAATTGAAGGAACTAAAGGTACAACTATAGGAGTTGCTTGACAAAGGCTTCATTAGGCCTAGTACATCACCTTGGGGTGCACCGGTTTTATTTGTGAAGAAAAAGGATGGGTCTATGAGGATGTGCATAGATTACAGACAGTTAAATAGGGTAACAGTGAAAAATAAGTATCCTTTATCAAGAATTGAAGATTTATTCGATCATTTGAAGGGTGCTGGAGTGTTTTCCAAGATTGATTTACGCTCAGGTTATTACCAACTTCGGGTTAAGGATGTAGATGTTTCCAAAACAGCCTTTAGAACCCGATATGGGCATTATGAGTTTCTGGTGATGCCATTTGGGTTAACAAATGCACCGGCTACGTTTATGGATCTTATGAATAGGGTGTTTAGACCCTACCTAGATCAGTTTGTTGTTGTGTCATAGATGACATTTTGGTGTATTCGAGAAATGAAGCGGAACATGCTGAGCATTTGAGAATTGTTTTACAGACTCTGAGGGAGCATAAGTTATATGCTAAGCTGAGCAAATGTGATTTCTGGCTTAAGGAGATTTCTTTCCATGGTCATGTAGTATCTTTTGAAGGCATCAGAGTGGATCCAGCAAAAATTGAGGCTATAGTGATTTGGAAGCCGCCTCGAAATGTGACAGAAGTAAGAAGTTTTCTAGGCTTAGCAGGTTATTACAATCGCTTTGTGAAAGGCTTTTCAGTTATAGCCACACCACTCAATAAACTTCTGAGAAAGGGTATAAAGTTTGAGTGGACTGACCGATGTCAAGCAAGTTTTGATCTGTTGAACAAATTTCTGACAGGGGCTCCAGTTTTGACACAGCCAGTTACAGGAAAGGAGTATGCTATGTATAGTGATGCTTCTAGAGTTGGCTTGGGTTGTGTGTTAATGCAAGATGGCAAAGTAATTGCCTATGCATCTAGACAGTTGAAGCCACATGAACAAAACTATCCAACCCATGACCTAGAGTTAGCAGCAGTAGTGTTTGCCTTGAAAATTTGGCGACATTATTTGTATGGGGAAAAGTGCAGAATCTATACAGATCACAAGAGTCTCAAATATTTGCTCACTCAAAAGGAACTTAACTTGAGACAGCGAAGATGGTTAGAACTGTTTAAAGATTATGATTGTATAGTGGATTACCATCCAGGCAAAGCTAATGTTGTAGCTGATGCCTTGAGCCGTAAGATGATGGCTGCTATGATTGCGCATCGCTGTGATGGAAAATTGCTTATGACGGTGCTTTAATAGCACAGTTGAAAGCTAGACCTTGTTTGAGGCAAACAGTGATTGATGTTTAGAAACATGATGAAAAGTTGCAACAGATTTTGAAGTCTTTACATGAAGGGACCCTGTCTGAGTACTCAGTGAAAGAAGATGGGGTTATGTATTATCAGAATCGATTGTATGTTCCTGATGACAAAGAATTAAAGAGAACAGTATTGAAAGAGGCTCACAATACAGTATTTACTATGCACTCTGGTGGGAACAAGATGTACCAGGATTTGAAACAAAGTTATTGGTGGCCTGGCATGAAGAAAGGTGTTGTAGCCTATGTTTCCAAATGTTTGACTTGTCAGCAAGTAAAAGCAGAGCACCAGCTACCCTCTGGTTTGTTGAACCCCATTCCAATTCCACAATGGAAATGGGAGGATATCACTATGGATTTTGTAACAAGATTGCCCTTTACACAGAAAAAGCATGATGCAGTTTGGGTTATAGTTGACAAGCTGACTCAATCAGCTCATTTCATACCAATTCGGATGGATTACCCTATGGATAAATTGGCAGAACTTTATGTAAATGAGATTGTTAGACTGCATTGCATTCCGGTGTCAATAATCTCTGATCGAGATCCAAGATTCACATCAAGATTTTGGCAAAGTTTGCAACAAGCATTGGGAACTCAGCTTCGTTACAGTACAGCATTCCACCCTCAGACGGATGGGCAATCTAAACGGGTTATTCAGATTCTAGAGGATATGATGAGAGGGTGTGTTTTGGAGTTTGCAGGAAGTTAGGATAGGTATCTACCTTTAATGGAGTTCGCCTATAATAACAGTTACCAAAGGAGCATCGAGATGGCACCATATGAGGCCTTGTATGGCCGAAAATGTAGAACTCCTGTTTACTGGACTGAATTGTCTGAGCGCAAAGTTATTGGTCCTGATATTTTCAAAGACACAGAAGAAAATGTGCAAGTTATCAGGCAGAGATTGAAGGAAGCTAGTGATAGACAAAAGTCTTATGCTGATTTGAAGAGAAGAGATATTGAATATCAAGTGGGTGACAAAGTGTTTTTGAAAGTGTCCCCTTGGAGAAAAGTATTGAGATTTTGGAAAAAGGGTAAGCTGAGTCCGAGGTTTATAGGCCCATATGAAATTCTTCAAAGAGTTGGGCCAGTAGCATATAGATTGGCTCTCCCTGTGGAACTAGCCAAACTTCATGATGTGTTTCATGTTTCTATGCTTCGAAGGTATCGATCAGATGAATCCCATGTGATACCAGTTCAAGATGTGCAAGTACAGCCAGATTTCACTTATGATGAAGAACCTATAGCAATTCTGGCTAGAGAAGTTAGATAGCTTAAAAATAAGCAAATTCCACTTGTTAAAGTACTCTGGCAACATCATGATATACAAGAAGTTACTTGGGAGCCAGAAGCAGCTATGAAGGAACAACATCCTCACTTATTCCAAACAGGTATGAATTTCGGGGATGAAATTCTTAAGGGGGATAGAATTGTAAGGCCCCTAACATGACCCTAATTTAATTTTGGGGATAAATTAGCATGCTATTATGTTAATTGCATGAAAATAAAATATAAGAATATGGTTTAATAGTAATTGAGGATGTAATTGAAGTAAATAGGTGTTAATTTGTAATTGTGCCTTTTGGTGGCCAATTGTGAATAAAAGCATTTATTTCAAGGTTAATTTGGAAGATTGAATTAATTGATAGGTTGAATTAAGAAAAAGAGTTAGTGGAGGGGTCATATTATAGCATGAATAAAGGTTTGTGCCATTTGTTTGACATGCAATTTTTCAAGGGACTAAAGAGGGGATTGTTAAGTTGGTATAAAAGGCTTGAGTTAGTGGATTTTGGAGGTGTCAAGTGTTAGTGAGAAATCGACAGTGAAGAATGAAAAACCAGAAAAATAGATCTTCTTCTTCTTCCTTTTGATTTCCAATGTTTTATCTCAAATGCATTGAGGATGATGTTTGTTGTTTAAGCAAGAGTAAAATGCAGTAAATTAAGGTAATCAAACTCTTAATTTAACCCTCCATCATCTTCATCTTCTTCTTCTTTTCAAGTTAACTTAGAACAATGTAATTGCTGGAAATTTAAATGATGATGGTGATGGTATTTGTGAAGGAGAAGAGGAAGGAAGAAGAAACAAAGGAAAAGGAATTGATAGAGATTGAAGACTTTGGGTTTATCAGTTAAGGTATGGGAATTTAGGCTGTTCATATTGCATGTGAGGATGATGAGATTTACAGAACTCAATTTACGTAATTTCTGAAATTTTATAGATGTGAGGTTGAAGAAGAAAATGACTTCACGAGTCGTGAACATTAGTCCGACTCGTGAAGCTCTTCACGAGTCGTGAAGTGCAGTTTTTCTTCTCCACTCATGAGCTTCTTCACTAGTCGTGATGTATAGCTTTTCTTCTCCACTCGTGAACTCCTTCACGAGTCGTGAGATTTGCCCTATTTGCTTCACTCGTGAAGCTCTTCAGGAGTTGAACACTACTTCACGACTGAATGACCTGTCTGGAATGTTTTGCACATAAGTTGAGCTATAGAACAGAAAATTGAGTGATTCTTTTTTCATTTAAAAATAGACTTCCATACCTATATTTCATATGAAGAAACCTAAGTTTAAATCTGTCTCTAAGTACATGTAATCTAGGGTTGAATCCAGACTTGTTTTCTAGACTGTTCAAGGTAACAAAAATTACAATATTATGCAGATTGTTGCTATACTTGATAATATGATTTTAAATTGATTGAGATAGATAGTTGCTTATGTGATAGTGAAGTTAATTGAATAAGGCATGTAATATGACTATCAATGAAGGATTTATATGAATACAGATGCACTCAATTGATATATATACACATGTAAATCCTATGACAGGAAAGTGCACATATTGACATGTACCTATGCTATAAAATAGGGATTATAATAGCATGACCTTGGCATGTGTATGTGCCCATATGAAAACATGTTGATATGTTGTATAGCACATAATTTGAATGATGATAAAGGTATATATATGTGTTGGAAACATGCTCATAAGAATAAATCAACTATATGCGAATGTACCCACAAGTATGTACATTTATGATTATGTATATGAGTATATGAGCATGTAATTGCCTTATGAGATAGAAGATGTATTAGCATGACTTTAAACATGTGAAATGCTTAATGAGAGCATGATCAAGTATATGATATGATGATTATATGTCATGCCTATATGCTATGATGCAAATTGTATAGTCATACAGATTTGAATAAGCCAGATGTATAACTTGGCATATGAAATGTGCATATATCTGATTATGCACCAGAGAATTCATAGTTTTATAAGACTATGTATATGTGCACAACAATATACTATGAATACAGTATTGATATGTGAATTGAACACGAATATAGTTCGGCCTGCGATAGAGTTTTAGATGTGGATAGATAGGTGTCTATAGGGAAATTGCAGCTGCCATAGTTGGCCCGATTGGGTCCATAGTATATATGATCCCGTTTGGATCATGATCAGCCCCGTTTGGGTTGAAAGGCTACCCCGTTTGGGTATGCTTGATCTATATATAATATAGTTTGGCCTCGTTTGGGTCTATAGATTTGATATCTTCGGATATCCTTCTTTGATATCGATGTGTATCCATAGTTCCCGTTATCCACCGATAAAGCTAAGGCAGGCTAAACGCTATTCATAGTAATGATAAAGAAATTAAATAGTTAAAGTGATTTGACTAAAGATTGATATTGTGGATCATAATGTTGTTTTACCACAGGAATTATGTTTTATTTGAATATGTTTACATGGAAATTGCTGTCTATAAGAATTATGAATATGAGCATAATTGTTACTCTTCTGGGTACAATGATTAGGAACATGGAAGAATATGTTATTCTTTAAAGTATTTGGTATTAAAGACGATATGTTGCATATGTTATTAATTGTATGCATTGTATATGTATGTTTGATGACATGTGTGTGTGGTCATCCATCTGTAGATATTCCCCACTAAGCTTTATAGCTTAGCACGGGTTATTTTATCCGTGTAGGTTCAAATAGCAAGACTTTTGTTGAGGGACATTCTCTGCATCAGGAAGGGCCAACCATCGACTTATAACTTTGATGTAGGATATTTTGTAATACAATTATCATATGTTTTGTATTAAGGCCAGTTATTTTATGATATGTATAAAACCTATGCGGAATATTGTAACTCACTAGTAGTAAAACTAAGACAGAATATGTGTGCATGTGATATACATAAAGTAATATTCATATAGTATAGTATGCATGATACTAGGTATGAAAAGGGAAAACATTAATAGACTTGTAGCACGAATATAAGCGTATGAAATCATATGGCATGATTAATGGCTAAATGATGATTAAATGAACATGTAGTATAAGCATGATTAATAGTATTCATGATACATGTTTAATGGGGTATTTGCATAGGGGGTGCTACAAATTCAAGAAGTATAACATGTACTAGTATATCCAAATTAACAATGTCCTGTCTTGTTAATTCTATGACTAGGGATATTTAGATATTAACACATTTGCATGCAATAGACACCTCATATCATGAACACTTTCATGATTGCCTTTGCACTGTGTTTATAATATCAAGGACTTCATTTATTAATTTAAGATTTACAAACTCATGTATTTAAACTTAGCATTAATAAATGAATAATGCCTTTTATTAAGAATATAAATTCATACATATGAAATACATCCCTTTTACATGGGTTATAGGGCATACTCTCTAACAATCTCCCATTTGTACTACAACAAATCACTCATATGTCTTAGACCCATGCTATTTATTTGGTGATCATGCTTAATCCAAGAACATAGAAATCTTCAATTATGCTTAAATAAACTTTTAGCTATTGAATCAATAAACCAATAATTAATTTTAACAAAATCAAAGATAAGAATATATTTAAAACTAAGAAATAATCAACTTGAGTTTGAATATAAAGCTCAACTTAAGTCATTATAATAAAAAGTTAAGGATTCAAGTATCCCTTCACAAAAGAAGAAAACTACTCACCAAACATGATGAAAATTAAAGAACAACTAAAAATAAAATAAAGAGAATTGCAAACTATGAATAGAAAAATAGAAAATAAAACTACTATACAAAATAACTAAAGAAAACTAAAAATTCATAATTGAAAACTCTAAAATTATCTAACTACTTGACTCCCTTCCATCCTCCCCCTGTTTGTGTAGCTTGATACTCTATTTATAGGCAGTAAATAGGAAATTTAATGGACTTCAACTTCCTAACTTGTATAACACAAAACTTCCTAATTTGGATGAAAAATAACTTCCTTTTCCAAACATGAAAAGACTTTCAATTTTAATCGATAAACTTGAACTGGGAGAATGGAATTTGAAACCGCCGAATCAAAAGAACTGCAATTTCAATTAAAACCTCATTTGGTAGAACATGAAATGACTCCATCGAATGCTCCTTATTGATTTTTCTCACGATTTGCTAGAATGCAAAACTGATTCTACCGAATGTTATTTGTTTCCTTTCTTTAAAAGGCCATTCGGTAGAATCAAAAAGTGATTCCATGGAATGACCCTCCTCTGGACTAAACCACAACATAATTCTCATTCTTTGCTTCCTTGATTTGTGAAATTCTCCTTTTAGTCCTTCAATTTCTTCTTTTTCCTTTAATTTTACAAGTAAAAGACCAATCAAATCAATTAAGTCCTCAAATCACAAGTTTAACAAATTAATTACTAAATTAACAGAATAAATATATTAAAAACAAACTAAATATATTGTATAATTTACACTTATTATGATTCTATTCTTAAGTATGTCAAAAATTAACTTGAATTTCGAATAGTTGACAGCACTATTTCTAGAAATAGTTCTTTGTATTTTTGCGATATCTTGAGATTTAGATACAAAAATTAAGTAATTCCAGTTGGTTTGTAAAATAGACTCCCATATCTACATATTCCTTGAAGAAAGAAAAGTCTAAACATGCCTCTAAATCTGTCTAAATTTAATTTGAATACAAAAATTCTGTGTTGGCCATAATGAAGAATCATTAGTAATTTCTAATTATCTTGAGTTATAGAAATGATATTTCAATGATTATTGATGTTTCATAAACTAGAAACATAGAGGAACAAATTTGTAGAAGACATTTTTTGCTGAAAATGCCATTTTGAAGGTGAAAATTTGTTCACAATTTGAACCTAGAAAACTAATACTACCCTATCACGAGTCACATAAGTGTCAAAACTTGTGATAGTGTGCTCTGTGTAACAACTTGGATATTTGTCACAAGTCATGGCTCCCTCTTGTCCAAATCATTCCTTCTTTTTGAGTCATCCTTTTAGGACTCTAAATTGATACTAAAGATTGTTTAGGCTTTCCTAAATAGTTTTAGTTCATTGGAAGCTTAAAGATAAAGCTTTTAAGCAAGAATAATATGTGATTTCCAAGTAAGGTCCATTTAAACCTTTTTAAATAATTATAGAGCATATCTTGACATAAAAATAATAAATAATGAGGGATACATACATTAAATATTCAAAAATATCATAGTGTAAAGCAATTAGCATGATCAAAAGTTGAAATAAGTATATAGCAATTTGTAAGCTAAGGTAAATTATTATTTACTATATATATATATATATATATATATATATATATATATATATATATATATATATATGATAACATGAATAAGATTGATGTCATGATTATATGTCTTGCCTATATGTTGTTACGCCAAATGTATAGTCACAAGGATAATGTGACCAAAGTGTACAAATTATTTTATGAATTAGGCATATATGTTTATGCATTAGAGAAGATATAGTTTTTACATGATTATGTACATGTGCAAATGGTATAAAATAAGTACAGTCTTGATATACGAAATGAACATGAACATAGTATTGCTTGCAAATAGAGTTCAAATGTGGATAGATAGGTGCCTATAAGGAAAAATTGAACCTACCATAGTTTGGCCAAATTGGGTCAAGAGTATAGATGATTCCATTTGGTTCATGAATAGCCCTATTTGGGTTGTTAGCTAACCCCATTTAGGTCCGCTTGACTGGTCTAGAGTATAGTTGGCCTCGTTTGGGTCTACCAATTTGACACATAAGTGTATCCACAGTTTCCATTATCCATTGTTTGAACTTAGGCAAGCTAAATTCTATTTATAGTACTGATCACAATTCTCGAATTAAACCATGACTTGTTTAAATATTATTATGACACCATATGATTTGTTTGATTATAGAAATTATGCTTCAAATGTAAATGTTTAGATGAGTAATTGTCAACTATATGTATTATGTATATTGGGATATTTGTTGTCCTCGTTACTTTAATGCTTATATACTTGAGATGTTGTTAAAGTTACAAACTAGTTATCATTGATATGTTATTTTGCATATATATATATTGATTGTGCATGCTGATGACTGCTGTGAGTGGTCATCCATCATGAGTTATTCCCCACTAAGGTTTATAGCTTAGCACGGATTATTCAATCCGTATAGGTTCAGTAGATAAGACTTTTGTTTAGTGATGTTCTCTATATTAAAAAGGGCCAACTCAAGACTGATAGGAATTGATGTAGAGAGATTTTGTACTAATACTTTGAAATGTTTTATAATATGGCTAATCAGCATATAAGTATGTATTTGATATGTGTATAATGAATTGTAATCAACTCACAATATGACTAAGTTAGAACATATGTACAACTAGTACCTAAAGTAACATATACATAACAAGGTATGCATAATGCTAAACATGAGAAGAAGCATGTGAACAGTCAAAGTAGCACCCATATGTTTATATAATATAGCATGATATGAGTAATGGTAACATGATGACTATATGATTGATAATATACAAGCATGGTAGTAAGGAAAGGCCTAATTAATATAATTTAATGGATGTGATTAATGGAGTAATAGTATAAAGGTGTTACAATTATGGTATCAAAGCCTAGGTTTCACCTTTTCTGGGTAATAAGAACCTAGGATTATATAATATGGTATAGTGTCTTGTTGGCCTAATGTAGAAGTCCCTATTTTCTTGTAGATAGTAGATGGAGAACTCCAAATATGCTATTAAGGAATCGGCTGAAAGTAATTGGCCAACTAAAACAAATCCTTCCAATATTAGATCTTCATTCTCTAATCAAAATGAGATCCCTGAAGAAGCATTGTTAAAAATATCTCAAGACATGATCCAAATTCTTTAAAGGATGATAACACCCAAAGCTCCAATATCTAAAATTAGGAAGCACGGTGCTGAGGAGTTTTTAGGCATTAATTTGGAACAGTCAGAGGAAGCTAAATTTTTATTGGAAAAGATAGAGATAATTTTTTATGAAATTCAATGTCCAACAAGTCATAAGGTGTCTTCTGTTTTTTCCTTACTCTATGGAGCAACCTATGATTGGTGAAAAATGGTTCTAAAGAAACCTCAATTACCAATTCCCCATCATACAAGTAAGAGAAGCTAAAACAATTTCTAAACTTGAGACAAAGAGTTTTGTTTGTGGCTAAGTATGAGAAATAATTTAGTCACCTATGCAAATATGTTCCTGATGAGATGTTAACTAATGCTTTTAAATGTATACAATTTGAAGATGGATTAAATGATCGAATTAAAGAGAAGTTAATTGGACCTACATCTCTATATATGGTTAATTTCACTCAACTTGTTACAATAGATTTATAGGTCAAAAGAATGAGATAGCTAAAAGATAAAGAGAGAAGAGAAGAAATGGGTCCAAAAGTGGATCTTCCACTGGGAAAAGAGTTAAAGGAGCTCAAGGGAATCAGCTAATTGAGTCTGGCTATAATTATCTAAAAAGGGACTAAAGACAAGAATCTTCTACAGTGTCTAAGCAGGTTAAAGAAACTTCAAGGAATTAAAGTGAGGGGCAACCACTAGCATGACCGGATTGTACTATACAACATTACGGCAATTGCAGGAAATTTGCTCGAGTATGCTTCAGGTACGGTAGTGCTGATCTTTTTATGGCAACCATCCCTTGAAGAAGAGCAGGGTTTTAGGCAACATGGTATTTAGGGAAGTTTTAATGCACCCTATTCTGAAATAGGTAAAGGCAAAGGTTGTGGGGGATCGAATCATCAGGTATCCCGATCCAAGAATGTGTCTGAATCAGTCGATAAACCTACAACTCCAATTTTTCCTAGTTGGGCTTATGCAATGAAAGCTCGAGAGGATTAGAATGCTCTAGAGGTTATAGCTAGTATTTTTTCTCTCTTTAATTCTAATATGAATGCACTAATTGATCTTGGTTCCAATCAATCTTATGTTTGCATCAGGGATATGGGTAGAATATGTCTACTGCACATGGATTAGATTATGATATTTGTGTAACCAAACCTTTGGGTTATAGTGTTGTGGTTAATAGTGTATAAATAGTGTCTTATTGTAATTCAAGGGAAAGAATTCCTTGTTGATCTTATTAAATTATCCTTTTCCGAGTTTCATATTTTACTGGTGTGAATTGGTTGTCTAGACATCATGTAGTGGTTAATTGTGAAACTAAAATAGTAACTCCTATTGGTGCTGATGGTAAAGAAACTGTAATTTAAGGCATTCAAACTAAACTGTTAGCTAATGTAATAATGGCTATGCAAGCTAAATGATTTCTTAGAAAAGGGTGTGAAGCTTTCTTAGCCCTAGTACTTGATCTAAGAAGAGAGAAAGTAAATCTTCAAAAGATTCAAGTGGTGAAAGAATTTCCTAATGTGTTCCTTAAAGCCTTACCTAGCCTTCCATTTGAAAGGGATGTTGAGGTGTCTATAGAAATTTTATCGGGTATAGCTCCTATTTCTAAGTCACCATATAGGATGGCTCCTTTGGAATTGAAGAAACTAAAGGTTTAGTTACAGGAATTGCTTGACAAAGGCTTTATTAGGCCTAGTGCATTATCTTAGGGTGTACCAGTTTTATTTGTAAAGAAGAAAGATGGGTCTATGAGAATGTGCATAGACTATAGACAACTAATCAACGTGACAGTGAAGAACAAGTACCCTTTACATAGAATTGAAGATCTATTTGATTAGTTGAAGGGTGCTGGAGTGTTTTCCAAGATTGACTTACAACTAGGATATTATGAACTTCGGCTGAAATATGCAAATTATAACACACTAAAATTTCACCTGTTATGCACAGTATGTTGTAGAGCATGTAGAGCATGTACAGTAAGTGAACTTCGGACTATTATTAGAGTCATTGCAATAGTATAATATAGAGAAAATCATAGAGGCTCAAAAGTTAAGCATGCTCACCCCTGAGCAATCAGGGGATGGGTGACCAAACTAAAAAGTAGATTTAAGCATTTGATGAGGTATTATTAGTCAAATGGAGTCTAGTGGTACAATTTGAGAATAAACTGAGCTTAAATATGTCCCTGAATCGAGTAGAGAAGTAATTTCTCGATTACCATAAAAGGGTTGATCAAAAGTTTGATCGAGCTCTAGAATATTCAAAGAAGCTTTGAAAATTATTCCAATCACATAAACTCAATAAAAATATCATAAATAACCTATTGGAAGTGAAAAATAAATTTTCAGATAGTTTTGAAATTTTGAATTTCGGACCGGCTAAATTTGCCTTTGGAGTCAGAACCATATTGAAACAATGTCAGAATGAGCTAAAAATTTAAACACATGATTATATATGAGCTAGTGCATGGGGGAGAAAAATTTCAAAGCATTCTGACAAGTAGACCATCAATTTTAGAAAAAGGGTAAAAAATCGAGATCAGATTCTTTAATGGGATTAATTGCCCTATTTTAAATAATTAAGGAAATGGAAGTAAATAAATATAACCCATGATCACTAAAAAGCAGTACCACAATTAAAAGATATGTAGTGATCAAGAAAATGGTGACAAGTATCTTAAAAATAAGCCATTAGATCAAATAATAAATGGAGGAATTTGGGCCTTAGATTTAGTGGACTTAAAGAAAATATAGAGGGGTTTAGAATCCTTTGTAATTCTGCCCCAAAATTCTATAAACATCCCCTTCTTCTCCTGGAAAATCCGAACCACTCATTTTCTCACAAAATTCCACCACTTTATTCATTTGTTCTTCCTCCCGCAAAATTTACACCCCAAATCTTTTCCATACACTCCAGAGATCCTGCTTTAAACCTAGAAGTCGGATTTCACCAAGGCTAAGCTTGGATTTGGAGTTATTTTTAAGAAAGAGAATTGACCTAATTAGGTAACATCTTGTGTTTTTGTTTGAATTAGTTGGGGAATTTATTATAGGCATTTAGAGCACGATTAGGATAGTTATTTAGTAGCTTTTAATTACTTTAATTCATCGCTTAAACTTATTATTTTCTCTCTTCAAAATTTGGCCTAAAGAGGAAGAACAAAGAAAAGACAAAGGTAAGGAGAAGGAAGGAGAGGAGAAGGAAGATTAGGCCATTCTTAAGATAATATAAGGTTAGTTGATACAATTTACACCTAATTTAATTTATTTTTGCGAAATATACACAAATTTTACATTATGTAACTAGGTGAACCTATGTAGAAATGAGAACTAATTCAACCTAACATGATAAAATGATGAATATAGATGATTTGAGTATGATTTGATGAAGAAACCAAAGTGGAACCAAGAAAAATAAGGTTGGCCGAATTAGGTATTAAGAGAAAATGTGCGTTAATTTAATAATAAATGGTATATTTGGTATGAAATACACATTATGCCATATGGAGAATATAGTATAATTGATTTGATTGGTATACATAATGGTGAACTAAAAGAAAACTTGAATAACATAAGGTAAATTGAACTTGTATGGTCATACAAATGCATAAAATGGTGTTAGAAGCATATTTGTAATGTAATTAGAGAGAGAACTAATTGGTATGTAAGAAAACATAATAAGGCTGAATGGTATACATTAGAATATTGACATGCTTTCACTATCTTTATATGATCTTATGTATTTATGATGCATGCACAATGATTAAGCACAATTAGATACCATATGAGTGTGTAGTAATCAAGACATAAAGGAATTGGTAAAGAAAATATGTAAATTATGACATAGGCTATAAAATACGGGTGCCCTTAGTGTACAATGGATAGTCCAAGGCACTAAGATATGATGGCTAGCCATAGGGACACATATATCGTGGTAGTATCACAATATTTGTTGAAAAGTACACATATTGGGTAGCCAGCACACACAATTGCAGTGGAGTAGTGGGATCACGACAAGTGGTCCCTCCACCCAGATCGGAGTAGTTGGATCATAGGAAGTGGTCCCTCCACCCACACTGGAGTAGTTGGATCATGGCAAGTGATCCCTCCAATCAACTAGTAGCATTGGAGTACTCATCCCGTATATCCAGTTTGAGGATTTTCACTAGTCACATTAGGGGAAAAATTGTAATTTGGTGAAAAATTGAGGACTAAATGTCAAATTATGCTGAAATAATGTCAAAGATTAAATAGAGGAATTAAATAGGTCAAAATTAGAGTTAAATGGGTTAAAAAGGGCAAAAATGTAATTATACTAGAAAATATGGGTAAAATGGTAATTTGACGTCAAAAATGTGATTAAAAGAGTTAGATTAGTTAAATAAGTGAAAATGGGCAAAATGGTAATTAAGGAAAAGTTAAAGGACTAAATGTAATTTGCTAGCATATAAGTGGCATAAGGACTAAATTGGTAATTTACCTCCTAGAATGGAATACAAGTCTAAGGAAATAGAAATAACCAAAATCGGAGTTAATTAAAGTGAAATATAAAGAAAAAGGAATATAAGGACTAAACGGTAATTTTTCACAAGGTTTAGAAATTTGATAAATTAAATAAAGAAATTAATTGTAGATTTAATTAAACGGTAATTTATAGAAAACAATATTTAAAATCTAAACCAATGTGGCAAATATAACACTAGGGATATAATCGTAATTTTTCTTAACGTAGTTAGTAGGTGAAATTTTGTATAGATGTATCCACCACTAGGCAACAAAGTTGCTTAGCATGTGGTTTGTTTGACTGCGCGCAAGGACAGGTTAAAGAGACAATAGTGAAGGTGTGCAAGTGGCATGTACATATGAAGACTTTTTGGACTTGCAGTTTTGTGTGTAAATGTATATTTGTGTATTGTGTAATGTAATTAGATATTGTATTTTAGACTCGATGTGTAAATGTGGCATGTAACGAATATTAAATGTTAGTAAATGGAATGAAATATGTGTGGTGAATGCTGTGTTGCATTGATGAGTTGTGACTGATAATATAAGTGTAATGTATGTAAGTGGAGTATTGGAAGTGGAATTTGCCATTAGGGAGTGTTAATTTGAGAAATAGCAGGTTTGGTTAGCATGAATTATAAGTTGTCATGCTGCCGAAATTTATACTGAATGAATAGTAAACTAGCAACATAGTAAGGATTTAAATATATCAAATTAAGCCACCACTTATTGCCTAAACTTGGCAATGTGTTACTATAACGTTGGGACAACTTTAATGATATTGTCCTACCTATAGCAATATGATTGAACATAGAGTGTCACATTTTGTGGTATCAGAGCAGGTTTAGGTGGTCCTAATATCAAAGTGAATGTTATGTAAATGTGTGAATGAATGATGATTTAAAGGATATATGTACATGCCACATAAGACTAAGTAAATTTTGAATTAAAGTTTACCTGTCCCTTTGTGTATTTCAGTGATAGTTATGGCCTTTGGATCCAGACGAGCATGAGAGCTAGCGAGCGACGTAGAGTGCGGACCTCTACCTCAACTAGATCGATAGCTAGTACTCCAATTACTCAATCTCATATGCCCACTCAGTAGACACCACTACCAGGTCCTTCGGCTTCTCAGCCAGTAGGACAGGCTACCTTAGATTTTGCATATATGGTGGCAGATTTGTTGTATAGAAAGCTTTAGGCCCCAGCTCCCTCGTAACCATAGCAGCAGCTGGCTGCTCAGTCACCTAGAAGGCCGATATTAGAATAGTTCAAAAGACTGGAAGCAAACAATTTCAATGGGCGAGAACAAGTCACTGCAACAGAAGTTGAGGAATGGTTAGATTAGATTAAAAGATTATTTGAGATTACCCATAGCTCTCCAAAAGAGATGTTGGAAGGTGCATTAGCACAGTTCCAAGGCCCAAGGTCCACATGGTGGGACACAGTTAGACATTACACCCTACCAGAACAATTGACTTAGGACTTCTTCCTTCAACAATTTAGAAATAAATATACGGGTAAAGCATATCGGTAGGCTATGGAGGAGGCATTTTGGCAACTGCATCAGGGTACATGTACAGTTCAAGAGTTTGATAGGAAGTTTGAGAGGCTGAGTGCCTACATGATGAACTACCATATTCCTCCAAACAAGATGTGGCAGTTATTTGAGAAGGGACTGCACACTGAAAGGCACTAACAGTACATACTTACACTAATATGAGGGCTTTAGTAGATGCAGCCATAAGACTTGAAATAATTGAAGTTGAAGAGGCCAGTAGGAAAGCCAGATTCTAGCAAAGAAGGAGGCCACCCATAGGGACATCTAGCAGATCCAGCAAGAAATCCATATCTTCTGCAACTCCCCCACAGGCTCTTACACCCACTCTAGCACCCAGCCAGAAGTCAACAGCTCGAGCGGTTCCACCTACTGCATCAGTTGCCAGCACCACACAAGGCTCCCGCAGGTTTGACAATCTAGAATGTGATCACTATAGACACTACCATCTAGGAGAGTGCTGGAGGTTGATAGAAGCTTGCCTGAGATATGGGTCAAAAGAACATCTGTAGAGAGACTGCCCACATGCTTAGCCTACTTCATCAGCCACACTTGCTAGTAGGCCTCCCACTGCAGAAACCAAAGGTCATAGTCAAGGCGGATCTAGTATAGCAGCATCCACTAGAGCCAGTGCCCAGATGCCTCCTGCTATAGACAGACGACCAGCTACTCAAGCATCTGCTATGAGAGCTAGGGAGGACTAGGATGCACTAGATGTTATAGTAATTAAACTCTCTTTATTTGACACTCCAGTTTATGCTTTGATAGACCCTGGGTCCACACATTCATACATTAACACCAAAATTGCACATGGGAAGGGTTTAGATAAATCACAGTTAGAACAAGACATACTAGTGAGCAACCCTTTAGAGCATGAGGTGAGAGTGAATACAATATATAAGGAGTGTCCTATCCAATTACAGCAAACCACCTTCTTGGAAAACCTTATTAAACTCCTATTTCATGAGTTTGATTTTATTATGGGGGAGGACTGGCTTCATAAACATCGAGTAATAGTGGACTATCGATTAAAAAAATCACATTGAAGGCTCCAGAAGGACAGGAAATCATAGTAGTGGGTGAAAGATCTGATTTCTTGTCAAATGTTATATCAGCTATAGCAGCACATAGGTGCATCAGAAAAGGGTGTGAAGCTTATTTGGCTTATGTTACAGAAGTTAAAGAAGAGAAGTCAAAAATCAATGATGTGACCACTGTCCGAGACTTTCTCGATGTCTTCCCTGATGATCTAATTAGGTAACATCTTGTGTTTTTGTTTGAATTAATTAGGGAATTTGTTATGGGCTTGTAGAGCATGATTAGGAGAGTTTTTTAATAGCTTTTAATTACATTAATTCATGGCTTAAACTTACTATTTTCTCTCTTCAAAATTCAGCCTAAAGAGGAAAAACAAAGAAAAGACAAAGGCAAGGAAAAGGAAGGAGAGGAGAAGAAAGATTAGGCCATTCTTAAGCTAATATAAGGATAGCTGATACAATTTACACCTAATTTATTTTATTTTTGTGAAATATACATAAATTTTACATTATGTAACTAGGTGAACCTATGTAGAAATGTGAACTAATCAACCTAACATGATAAAATGATGAATTAAGATGATTTGAGTATGACTTGATGAAGAAGCCAAAGTAGAACCAAGAAAACTGAGGTAGGCTGAATTAGGTATTAAGAGAAAATGTGTGATAATTAAATAATAAATGGTATATTTGGTATGAAATATACATTATGCCATATGGAGAATGTCGTATAATTGATTTGATTGGTAAATGATAAGTGTATATGTTAATACATAATGGTGAACTAAAAGGAAACTCGAATAACAAAAGGTAAATTGAATTTGTATGGTTATACAAATGTATAAAATGGTGTTATAAACATATTTGTAATGTAATTGGAGAGAGAATTAATTGGTTTGTAAGAAAATATAATGAGGCCGAATGGTATACATAGGAATATTGATATGTTTCAATTTTCTTTATATCATATTGTGTCTATTTATAATGCATGCATAATGATTAGGCATAATTAGATATCATATGAGTATGTAGTAATCAAGACATAAAGCAATTGGTAATGAAAATATGTAAATTATGAAATAAGTTATAAACTATGGGCGCCCTTAGTGTACAGTGGATAGTCCAAGACCTAATTTATGATGGCTAGCCATAGGGACATATATATTGCGGTAGTATCACAAGATTTGTTAAAAAGTACTCATATTGGGTAGCCAGCACACACAATTGCAGTAGAGTAGCAATATCACGGCAAGTGGTCCCTCTACCCACACTAAAGTAGTTGGATCACGGCAAGTGGTCCCTCTAGTCCACTAGTAGCATTGGAGTCCTCATCTCGTATATCCGGTTCGAGGATTTCTACTAACCATATTAGGGGTAAAATTGTAATTTGGTGAAAATTGGAGGACTAAATGTCAAATTGTGCCGAAATAGTGTTAAAGATTAAATAAAGGAGTTAAATAGGTAAAAATTGGAGTTAAATGGGCTAAAAGGGAAAAAATATAATTACGTGGGAAAATAGGGGTAAAATGGTAATTTGACATAAAAAATTTGATTAAAAGAGTTAGATTAGTTAAATAAGTTAAAAAGGGCAAAATGTTAATTAAGAAAAAGTTCAGGGACTAAAACATAATTTGCTAGCTTATAATTGGCATAAGGACTAAATTGGTAATTTGCCATCTAGAATGGAATACAAGTCTAAGCAAATAGAAATAACCAAAATCGATGTTAATTAAAGTGAAATATAAAGAAAAAGGAATATAGGGACTAAACGGTAAATTTCCACAAGGTTGAGAAATTTGATAAATTACATAAAGAAATTAATTGTATATTAAATTAAACAGTAATTTAAAGAAAACAATATTTAAAATCTAAACCAATGTGGCAAATATAACACTAGGGTTATAATTGTAAATTTTCTTAACGTAGTTAGTAGGTGAAATCTTGTGTAGATGTATCCACCACTAGGCAACAAAGTTGCTTAATGTGTGGTTTGTTTGACTGCGTGCAGTGATAGGTTAAAGAGACGCTAGCGAATGAGTGCAAGTGACATGTGCATGTGAAGACTTTTTGGATTTGTGGTTTTATGTGTAAATGTATATTTGTGTTTTGCGTAATGTAATTAGATTTTGTATTTTAGACTCGATGTGTAAATTTGGCATGTAACGAATATTAAATGTTAGTAAATGGGATGAAATATGTGTGGTGAATGTTATGTTGCGTTGATGAGTTGTGACTGATAATAGAAGTGCAATGTATGTAATTGGGGTATTGGAGGAGGAGTTTGCCATTAGGGAGTGTTAATTTGAGAAATTGCAGGTTTGGGTAGCATGATTTATAAGCTGTTATGCTGCTGAAATTTATACTAAATGAATAGTAACCTAACGACATAGTAAATGTAATGATTTAAAATATATCAAATTAAGCCACTAACTTATTACCTAAACTAGGAAATGTGTTACTAAAACATTGTGACAACTATAACGATATTTTTTGACCTATATAAATATGATTGAACGTAAGGTATCAAATGGATGTTCCCAAAACATCTTTTAGAACCCGATATGGGCATTATGAATTTCTAGTAATGCCATTTGGGTTGAAAAATGCACCGACTGCTTTTATGTATCTTATAAATAGGGTATTTAGACCCTACTTAGACCAATTTGTCACTGTGTTCATAGATGACATATTGGTTTATTCAAGAAATGAAGTAGAGAATGCTGAACGCCTAAAAATTGTACTACAGACTATAAGGGAGAAAAAATTTTATGCTAAGTTGAGCAAGTGCGATTTTTGGCTTGAGGAAATTTTTTTTCTTTAGGAATGTAGTATCTTTTGAAGGTATTATAGTGGATCTATCTAAAATAGACGCAATTGTGAATTCAAAGCCGCCTCAAAATGTGACAAAAGTGAGAAGTTTTCTAGGCTTAGCAAGATATTACCATCATTTTGTGAAATGCTTTTCAGTCATTGCTGCACCCCTCACCAAACTGTTGAAAAAGGGTATCAAATTTGAGTGGATTGGTCAATGTCGAGCATGCATTGATCAATTAAAGAAAATAATAACAGAGGCTCCAGTTTTGACACAACTAGTTTCAAGAAAAGGAGTATGCCATGTATTGTGATGCTTCTAGAGTTTGTTTGGGTTGTGTGTTAATTAAATATGGCAAAGTTGTGGCCTATACATGTAGACAATTAAAGCAGCATGAGCAAAACTATCCAACCATGACCTAGAGTTAGCAATAGTAGTGTTTGATTTGAAGATTTAGTTACATTATTTGTATAGGGAAAGAT
Organism: Excoecaria agallocha; assembly: GCA_037975025.1. Classification (NCBI taxonomy): domain Eukaryota; kingdom Viridiplantae; phylum Streptophyta; class Magnoliopsida; order Malpighiales; family Euphorbiaceae; genus Excoecaria; species Excoecaria agallocha. Next base: position 728,949 of record CM075816.1, read on the forward strand.
GCAAAATCTATACAGATCACAAGAGTCTCAAATATTTGCTCATTCAAAAGGAACTCAACTTAAGACAACGAAGATGGTTAGAATTGTTTAAGGATTATAATTGTATAGTGGATTACAACCTAGGCAAAGTTAATGTTGTAGTAAATGCCTGAAGTCCCAAGATGATGGGTTCTATGATATTACATCAGCGTAGATATAAGTTTTCATTGGATGGCACTTTAATAGCTTAGTTGAGGGCTAGACCTTGTTTGAGGCAATCAGTGATCGATGCTTAGAAACATGGTGAAAAATTTCAACAGATTGTGAAATCTCACATGAAGGGATCTAGTCTGAGTATATAGTGAACGAGGATGGGGGTGTGTATTACCAAAATAGATTATGTGTTCCAGATGATGTGGAATTAAAAATAATAGTATTGTATGAAGATCATAATATAGTGTTCACTATGCATCCTAATGGGAATAAGATGTACCAAGATTTGAAATAATGCTATTGGTGGCCTGGTATGAAGGAAGATGTGGTAGAATATATCTTTAAATGTTTAACTTGTCAACAAGTGAAAGCATAAACACTAATTGCCCTCGAGATTGTTGAATCCCATCCCAATTCCACAATGGAAATGGGAAGTCATTTTCATTGATATGTTTTGTTGCATGATATATATATATATATATATTGATTACCTATGCTGATGAACGCTGTGAGTGGTCATCCATTATGAGTTATTCCCCTCAAAGCTTTATAGCTTAGCATGGGTTATTTTATCTGTGTACGTTCAGTAGATAAAACTTTTGTTTAGGGACATTCTTTGCATCAGGAAGGGCCAACTCAAGACTGATAGGAATTGATATTGGGAGATTTTATACTAATACTTTGAAATGTTTTGTAATGCTGTTAATTAACATATAAGGATGTATTTGATATGTGCATAATGAATTGAAATCAACTCACAATATGACTAAGCAAGAACATGTTTGCAAGTAGTACCTAAAGTAACATATACATAACATGGTATGCATGACACTAAACATGAGATGAAGCATACGAACAGTCAAAGTAGCACCCATATTTTTATAAAATATAGCATGATGTGAGTAATGGTAACATGATGACAATATGATTAATAATATACACGAATAATAGTAAGGAAAGACATGGTTAATATGATTTAATGGATGTTATTAATGGGGTAATAGTATAGAGATGTTATAGTGGAAGCGGCTTTAGGCTAAAGAAAGGAGAAGATTTTTCATGGTATCTACCATACCAGTTATACTCTTACCGAAGCTCAAGTGAATTATGCCACCACTGAGAAGGAGTTTTTGGCAATAGTATTTTCTTTTGAAAAATTTATGCCATATCTCTTAGGATCTAAAGTTACAGTGTGGTCGAATCATGCAGCTCTTTGACACCTTTTTGCTATGAAGGACTCTAAATCGAGGCTCATTAGATGGGTTTTGCTACTACAAGAATTCGATGTAAAGATCAAGGATAAAATTGGAGCTAAAAATTTAGTAGCAGACCACATATCTAGATTAAATCATGTGCATATAAATAATTATTATGATTTATTGAATTTTTGTTGAACTATTAGTTCCGGTTCTAGAACAGGTTATGGTTAAATTGAGATATCTTTGTGTACAATGATCATATTTGCATGAGATTAATTTATATAGAAATTAGACTTCTTAATCTACAATTCTTAAGAATGGAAGCTAATCCCAAATCTGTCTCTAAGAATATGGAATTTAGGGTTGAATTCGGACTAGTTTACATTACTGCTCATAAAAACCATTGTCAGAAAATTTTGAATATCTTGAGTTTTAGTTATGATTTTGGGATTATTTTTGATGTTATGGAAGCTAGACATGTAGGGATACAAGTTTGTAGAACAACGTTTTTACTAAAAATGATGTTTTCCAAGTCAAAATCGTAATACAATTTGAATCGGTAAATCTGCCTCTGGACGGATTATATGTCATAGTTACTAGATTTTGCTTGGTAACCATGAGATAGTCTAGTTTTAGTCCAGAATCAAATTGTAATTTATCTCACGGTTACCAGGATTTCCCTAGTAACTATGACCCCTTGTATTTCACCCGAACTTCACATTAAGGTCCCTAATAAATAGTAATGATTATTTAATCTATTCCATTGAAAATTTAATAATTTCTAACATAAAATTTCATGTAAGAATAAATGTAAGTCAAGTTGTGATTATTTATGTATATCAAAATTTACATGTTGTTAAGGTAAATTTGTGCCAAATGGAATCATATTAATTTATGTATAGCATATGATTTGATTAATGATGAAGGTATTGATGTATAAACATGCTTATATGATAAACTTATGAACAAGCTTATTATTATATGCAAGCGTACTTTACAGGTATGGACATTCATGATTATGTAAATGGGTGTATGAACATGTACTTGCATTATGAAATATGAAAATTTTAGTATGACTATGATAACATGAGATGCCTAATAAAGACATGTTCAATTATAGGATCATGATGATATGTATGTTCAAACACAGATATTTGTATTACTATAAGTGTACAGGAATACATGTTATACACTAGAGAATTGTGTATTATGATATGATCACATACATGTGCAAAGTATATGATATTGGTGCAATCATGATATATATATATATAGTAAATGAACTTAGAAACTGTATTGCTTGCTACTAGAGTTCAACTGTGGATATATAGGTACCTATATGGATATTGCAGCTGCCACCATTGACCTTTTTAGGTCTATAGTATTGTTAATCCTATTGGATCATACATAGCCCATTTGGGTTGTTACTTGACCCCGCTTGCGTCCTTCACCGGTCCACTGCACAGTTGTCCTTGATCAGGACCACAGTTTTGATATCTTTGGATATTTAAAACATAAGCAAGCTAAATCAAAGTATTAAAGATTTATAGTTATTCAAGGAATGAATTATGCATACAATACATGGATTATCATGTTTAACTATGTTTTCTAATGCATATATTGGTATCTAATTAAATGATGTTCAAATCTCATTATAAATTGTTTAGATTCGAGTATGTTGAATTTATTAAAAGAGTTACATTGTTATTAAGATATTGTCCTCTGTATTATACTTATTTCCATTATTTAAACTATATTATTTTCTATTAAATATTTTAACGACCACTATCCGTGGTTGTCTTTCATGTTTAGTATCCCCACTAAGCTATATAGCTTAGCACGGGTTATTTGATCTATGTAGGTTCCGTTGTAAAAGTTTTTGCCTAGGAACAATCTCTGCATCAGGATAGGCCAACACCAAAGTCATAGAAGTTGATGTAGGGATTATATTTGGTTAATTTTTTGCAAGTTCTTCTGCATGTTTAATATGTATAAAAAGGGCTATTATATATATATGTATATATATATATGTATATGTATATATATATATATATGTATATATATATATATATATATATATATATATGTAATATGAAGTAAGTGATGTAATAAGTTTATTGAAAGAATGCTAAAGCATACATGCATATAGTAGCTAGAATGCTTAGTAATATATATGCTAGATGAATTGATAAATGTCATGTATGATAAGAAAAAAGTTAAAATAGTTATAACTAACATGAATATGATGAGTATATTACAAAATAAGTCATTATGCATATGTAATTGAGAGACTAAAGTTGTGGGAAACACCTAACTGACGTATAGGATGCTTAATTATATACAGTAGTTATTATGTTAAATGTATACTACATTGGGTTAATAACCTTCTATTATAGGATTGAAGGTAATATATGATACATGATAAAAGGAATTAGATTAGGGTGTTTCAATTTGGTATCAGAGCCCAGGTTTAGTCTTTAATGGGCAATTTAAGTATAGGATTCTATAATATGAGATAGTGTTGTGTTGGCCTGATGCAGAAGTTTCTGGTTTCTTATAGATCAAAGATGGAAAATTCCTCTAGGGATGCTATAGAAGAATTAGCTAAAAGTAATTTGCTTGTTTGATCAAATCCTTCTAATCCAGTGACTTTATCATTGCATCAAAATGAAATTCCTAATGTGGTTATTGGAGAAGCCTTGTTGAAGATTTCTCAAGATATGGCCCAGATTTTGCAAAGAATGACTATGCCCAAAGCTCTAATATCTGAAATCAGAAAAAACAGGTTACAAGAATTTATGGCACTAATTTAGAATAATCTAAAGAAGCTGAAATCTGGTTAGAAAGGTTGGAGAAGATATTTGATGAAATTAACTGCCCTGCAAATCACAAGGTGTCTTATGCTGTGTCCTTACTTCAAGGCATGGCTTATGATTGGTGGAAGCTAATATTAAGACAACCACAGTTACCTGACCCACTTACCTGGGAATTTTTTGAGGGGGAGTTTATAAAGAAATATGTTACTAAGGCTTACAACGAGGAGAAATTGAAGCAATTTCTGAGTCTGAGACAAAAAGCTCTATATGTAGCTGAATATGAAAAAGAATTTAGCCGGTTATGCAAGTATGTTCCTAAAGAGATGTTGACAGGTGTCTTTAAATGCAAACGCTTTGAAGATGGGCTGAATGATCGAATCAAAGAAAAATTGTTCGGATTTACGTCTCTAAATGTGGTAGATTTTAATCAACTGGTTATGACTGCCATTAAAGTTGAAAAGCATGAGATGGCTAAAAGAGAGAGGGAGAACAAAAGAAGTGGTTCTATAGGAGGATATTCCACTGGAAAAAAATTTAGAGGAGCTCTAAGAGGTCTACCTACAGGATCTATTTTAGGTTTTGCTAATAAAGGAAAGAAATAAGAATCCTCTGCTAAATTTAAATCTGAAAGGGAAGCTTTAGGAAGACAGAGTAGGGATCAAGCACCTGAGTGTCCACATTTTTACAAGCACCATTAGGGTAACTGTAGGCAACTGGTTGGAGAATGCTTTAGATGTGGTAGTGCTGATCATTTTATGGCAAATTATCCTTTGAAAAAAAATCAAGGTTTTAAGTAACAGGGTAGCGGGGAGCTTCTAATGCACCCCCATCTAGTAGAGGTAGAGGTAGAGGAAGGGGTGGATCAACTCATCATGGATCTCAGTCTCAGAATATGTCAGAAATAGTTAACAGACCTTCTACTCAAATGGTTGCTAGACGAGCTCATGCAATGAAGGCTCGGGAGGAATAGAATGCTCTGGAAGTTATAGCTGGTACTTTTTCTTTATATAATTGTGACATACATGCACTTATTGATCCTAGCCCTACTCATTCATATGTTTGTACTAGGGTTTCGGGTAGAGATAGGTTTAAAACACAACAGTTAGATTTTGATGTATGTGTAACTAGTCTATTGGGATATAGTGTAATTGTTAATAAGGTGTGTAATGACTGTCCTATAGTAGTTCAAGGGAAAGAGTTTCCAGCAGATTTGATTGTGTTGCCCTTTCATGAGTTTGATGTAATTCTGGGAATGGATTGGTTATCCAAGCATCATGCAGTGGTAAATTGTGAAATGGAAATAGTAACTTTCAAGGATGATGAAGGAAATTAAGTGATAGTAGAAGGAAATTGTTCTAAACTACTGACTAATGTTATATCAGCAATGCAAGCTAGGCGTTGTCTTAAAAAAGGATGTGAAGCATTTCTAGCTTTAGTCCTTGACTCAAAAAGGGATATAGTAAAGCTTGAGAATATACCAGTTGTGAATGAATTTCCAAATGTGTTTCCTGAGGAATTACCTGGTCTTCCTCCAGAAAGGGATGTGGAGTTGTCTATTGATCTGTTACCTGGTATAGCCTCGATCTCCAGGGCATCATACAAAATTGCTCCATAAGAATTAAAAGAGTTAAAGGTTCAATTACAGGAATTGTTATACAACGACTTCATCAGACCTAGTGTGTCACCTTGGGGTGCTCCGATTTTATTTGTTAAAATGAAGAACGGATCTATGAGAATGTGTATTGATTATAGACAGTTGAACAAAGTGACAGTGAAGAATAAATATCCTTTACCTCGGATTGTGGATTTGTTTGATTAGTTAAGTGGTGCGGGTGTGTTTTCAAAGATAGACTTGCGATCAGGTTATTATCAGCTTTGAGTAAAGGATATGGATGTTTCTAAAACTGCATTTAGAACCCGATATAGACATTATGAATTCCTAGTTATGCCATTTGGGGTTGACTAATGCACCTGCTACATTTATAGATCTCATGAATAGGGTATTCTGACCCTACTTGGATCGATTTGTTGTAGTATTTATTGATGACATAATTGTTTACTCCATAAATAAAGCTGAGCATGCTGAACATCTGAGAATTGTATTGCAAACTTTGAAAGAAAATCAGTTGTATGCCAAGTTGAGTAAATGTGACTTCTAGCTTAAAGAATTTTCTTTCTTAGGTCATATTGTATTTGCCGTAGGTCTTAGGGTTGATCCAAATAAAACTAAAGCTATTGTTAATTGGAAACCACCCAGGAATGTACATGAAATTATAAGTTTTCTCGGGTTGGCAGGTTACGATAATTGTTTTGTGAAAGGTTTTTCTATCATTGCTTTATGCCTCACTAAGCTGTTAAGGAAGAATATTAAGTTTGAATGGTCTGATCATTGTCAAGCAAGTTTTGAAAGGTTAAAGAATATGTTGACTGAAGCTCCAGTGTTAACTCAACCTGTGTCTGGGGAAGAGTATGCAATGTATAGTGATGCTTCTAAGGTTGGTTTGGGTTGTGTATTAATGCAAGATAGTAAAGTTGTAGCTTATGCATCTAGAGAGTTGAAACCACATGAACAAAACTACCCGACTCATGATCTAGAACTGCCAACTGTCGTATTTACTTGAAAGATTTGGCGACACTACTTGTATGGGGAAAAATGTAGGATTTATACTGATCATAAAAGCCATAAGTACTTGCTTACTCAGAAAGAACTTAATTTGAGGCAGAGGAGGTGGTTAGAATTATTCCAAGATTATGATTGTATAGTTGATTACCATCCAGGAAAGGCGAATGTGGTTGCTGATGCCTTGAATCATAAGACAATGGCAGTATTGATGTTAACACAGTGCAGATGGAAAATTGCTTTGGATGGTCATTACTAGCATAGCTTAAAGCTAGGCCTATGCTTAGACAGACAGTGATAGATGCTCAAAAGGAGGATGAAAAGTTGCAACGGGTTGTGAAAGTAGGTTCTGAAGGAAATCAATAGGATTTTTCAGTAAAAGAAGATGGTTGTGTGTACTACCATAACAGGTTATGTATTCCTGATGACACATGAGTAGAAAGGGTACTATTACATGAAGTGCATAATATTGTATTTACTATGCATCCAGGTGGGAACAAGATGTATCAAGAGTTGAAATAGTTTTATTGGTGGCCTGGCATGAAAAAGGATATTGTTGAATATGTTTCTAAATGTTTAACATGTCAGCAAGTGAAAGTAGAACATCAATTTACTTTACGTCTCTTGAATCCTATTCCGATTCCACAGTGGAAGTGGGAAGATATTACCATGGATTTTGTTACTGGTTTGCCTTTTTCTCAAAGAAAATATGATGATGTTTGGGTAATAGTGGATAAGTTAACAAAAGTAGCTCACTTTATATCGATTCGAATAGATTATTCTATGGATAAGCTTGCGGAATTGTATGTGAATGAGGTTGTACGATTACATGTTATCCCGTATCCATAATTTATGATCGAGATCCAAGGTTTACATTGAGATTTTGGCAGAGTCTACAGCAAGCTTTGGGAACACAGCTCAAATATAGTACTGCTTTTCATCCTCAAATGGATGGACAATCAGAAAGGGTTATTCAGGTTCGTTCTAAAAGATATGATAAGGGGTTGTGCTTTGGAATTTTCTTAAAGTTGGGACAGATATGTGGCTTTAATGGAATTTGCCTATAATAACAATTATCAGAAGAGTATTTAGATGGCTCCCTATGAGGCTTTGTATGGCATAAAATGTAGAACTCTAATCTGTTGGATTGAGCTAAATGAAAGCAGAATAATTGGTCCTGACCTTGTTAGAGATACAGAGGAAAAAGTTCAAGTTATCAAGCAGAGGCTGAAAGAAGCTAGTGATAGGCAAAAATCATATGCTAACTTGAAAAGAAAATATATCGACTATCAAGTGGGTGAAAAGGTATTTTTGAAGGTATCTCAATGGAGAAAGGTACTTAGATTTAGGAAAAAGGGAAAGCTCAGTCCGAGGTTTATTGTTTCGTATGAAATTCTTCAAAGAGTTAGACCAGTGGCTTGTAGATTAGCCCTTCCTATGGAATTGGCTAAGCTTCATGATGTGTTTTATGTATCCATGCTTCGAAGATACCGCTTTGATGAATCTCATAAGTTTCAAGTACAACCGGATTTCATATTTGATAAGGAACCAAAAGAAATCCTAGCTAGGAAAATTAGGCAATTGAGGAACAGGCAGATCCCTCTGGTCAAAGTACTCTAGAACCATCATGGGGTACAAGAAGTAACTTGGGAGCTAGAGGCAACCATGAGAAAACAATATCCTCAATTGTTTGAATCAAGTATGAATTTCAGGACGAAATTCCTTAAGGGGGGAGATTTGTGAGGCCCTAACATGACCCTAATTGAAAATAAAATTTAATAGTATGATTTAGAATTACTCAAGGGTATAAATGAAGTATATAGTATTAATTTAGGGGTCAATTTGTGAATATGCCATCTTTAGGGGTAAATGTGAATAAATGAATTATTAAGAGGTTAATTTAAGAGATAGAATAAATGGAGAGGTTGATTTAAGAGATAGATTAAAAGGAGGGGTCAAACTATAGCATGCAAAAATGTGTAAGGTTTTTATGTGACATGCAATATTTTAAAGGATCAAAAAGGGGATTTTCCTTGATAGTATAAAAGTAAATTTTGTGAAGAGAGAGGATGTTTGGGATGGCATTTTAAAGTGAGATTCAAAGATTGTTCTTTCCTCTCAAGTGTTCATGGTTAATAACTTTAAGAAATCAAAGAAGAAATCTTTGCATGTGGTGATTAATCAAGACTATTAGTGTTAAACAAAAACATAATTATCTTAATCAAAGGATTCATCATATTCTCTTTCATCTTCTTCTTGATTTTATTGAATGGTTGAATAATCAAATGCTGGAAGTTAAAGTTAATGGATGAAATTATTGATTTAAGAAGAAGAGGAGAGTAGAAAGACCAAAGGCAAAGAAGTAGAAAGAGATTGAAAGTGAAGGGGGATTTCAGACAAGGTATGGGATGAGGGTCTTCCTACGTGTCTTTGGATGTTTTGGTAGAATCATTTTGTGAATGACTTGAATTTTGAATAATTAAAGAGAGAATAATATTTAAGATGAGTAGATGGAAAAATGATAAGAAAATCTCTTGACCTAGTGTCTGAAAATTTAGTATAAATTGCAATATAAATATCTAATTGATACCATTCAAATTTATAAAGTTATACAAGACATATACCTATAAAATTGTAGATGGAACCTAGCTTTAATTCTGCCTATAAATAATTTTTATGATTTATTAAATTTTTGTTAAACTGTTAGTTCTGGTTCTCAAATAGGTTATGGTTAAATTGAGATATCTTTGTGTACAATGATCATATTTGCATGAAGTTAATTTCTATAGAAATTATACTTCTTAATCTACAATTGATAAGAAGGAAGATAAGCCTAAATCTGTCTCTAAGAATATGGAATTTAGTGTTAAATTTGGACCGGTTTACTGTACTGCTCATAAAAATAGTTGTCAGAAAAATTTTAATATCTTTAGTTCATGATATGATTTTGGGATTATGTTTTATGTTATGGAAACTAGACATATAGGGCTACAAGTTTGTAGAAGAAAGGTTTTGCTAAAAATGATGTTTTTCAAGTCAAAATTGCAATACAAGTTGAATCGGTAAATCTGCCTCTAGACAGATTATATGCCACGATTACTAGATTTTACTTGGTCACCGCGAGATAGTCTAGTTTCAGTCTAGAATCGAAATGTAATTTATCTCACATTTTCCAAGAATTCCCTAGTAACTGTGACCCCTCGTATTTCACCTGAACTTCACATTAAGGTCCGTAATAGATAGTAATGATTATCTAATCTGTTCCATTGAAAATTTAACAATTTCTAACATAAAATTTCATGTAAGAATAGATGTAAGTGAAGTTTTGATTATGTATTTATATCAAAATTTACATGCTGTTAATCTAAATGTGTGGCAAATTGAAACATATTGATTTCTGTATAGCATATGATTTGATTAATGATGAAGGTATTGATGTATAAACATGTTTATATGATAAACTTATGAACAAGCTTATTATTATATGCAAGCGTACTTTATAGGTATGTACATTCATGATTATGTAAATGGGTGTATGAACATGTACTTGCATTATGAAAAAATATGAAAATTTTATTATGACTATGATCAAATGAGATGCCTAATGAAGACATGTTCAATTATAGGATCATGATGATATGTATGTTCAAACACATATATTTGTATTACTATAAGTATGCTGGAATACATGTTATACACTAGAGAATTGTGTATTATGATTTGATCACATACATGTACAAAGTATATGATATTGGTGCAATCATGACACACACACACACATATATATATATATATATATATATTAAATAAACTTAGAAACTGTATTGCCTACTACTAGAGTTCAACTATGGATAGATAGATGCCTATAGGGATATTACAGTTGCCACCATTTACCTTTTTAGGTCTGTAGTATAGTTAATCATACCGGATCATGCATAGCCCATTTTGGTTGTTACTTGACCCCGCTTGGGTCTTTGACCAGTCCACCGTATAGTTGTCCATGATTAGGACCACAGTTTTGATATCTTTGAATATCCACCGTTTTCATACCCTCGGGTATCCAATGATCCCGTTATCCACCTTTAGAACTTAAGCAGGGTAAATTAAAGTATTAAAGATTTATAGTTATTCACATAATGAATTATGCATACAATACATGGATTATCATGTTTAACTATGTTTTCTAATTCATATATTGGTATCTAATTACATGATGTTCATATCTCATTATAAATTGTTTAGATTCAAGTATGTTGAAGTTATTAAAAGAGTTACATTGTTATTAAGATATTATGCTTTGTATTATGCTTATTTCCTTGATTTAAACTGTATTATTTTCTATTATTTTCTATTAAATATTTTGACAACCACTATGAGTGGTTGTCTTTCATGTTTAGTATCCCCACTGAGCTATTTGATTCGTGTAGGTTTCATTGCAAAAGTTTTTGCTCAGGAACGATCTCTGCATCAGGGTAGGCCAACACCAAAGTCATAGAAGTTGATGTAGGGATTATTTTTGGTTAATTTTGTGCAAGTTCTTCTGCATGTTTAATATGTATAAAAAGGGCTATTAAATATATATGTATGTAATATGAAGTAAGTGACGTAATAAGTTTATTGAATGAATGCTATAGCATACATGCATATAGTAGCTATAATGCTTAGTAATATATATGCTAGAAGAATTGATAAATGTCATGTATGATAAGAAAAAAAGTTAAGATAGTTATAACTAACATGAATATGATGAGTATGTTACAAAATAAGTCATTATGCATATGTAATTGAGAGACTAAAGTTGTGGGAAACACCTAATTGTCGTATAGGATGCTTAATTATATAGACTAGTTATTATGTTAAATGTATACTACATTAGGCTAATAACCTTCTATTATAGAATTGAAAGGTAATATGTGATACATGATAAAGGAATTAGATTAGGGTGTTTCAAGAGGTAAGAAAGGGACTACTCAAAATGATGAGTCAAGGGGTAAGTCTAATGAGTGTAATGAGCATGTTATTAATGATAGTAGTAATGATGTTGTGGAACCCAAACAAGATAAAAAGAAAAATGACCAAACTAATAACAAGACTAAACCTATAGTAGACCTAAAAGTTTTTCCTTTTTCTCAATGGTTCTTAAGGCATAATTTAGGTAAGTAATTTGGCAAGTTTCTAAATTTTCTTAAAGATATAACGATCACTATTCCATTCATGGATGCTATTAGAGATATGTCTTCATTAGGCAAGTTTTTAAAATAATTTACAAAACATAAGAGTAAATTAGAAGAATATGGCTTAGTTTAATTACTTGAAGAATCTAAAGCTATGTATTCTAAGTCTCCACCCAAGCAAAAGGATCCTGGTTGTTTCACAGTTCCTTGTGTTATTGGTGGTGTTCCTTTTGAAAAAGCTCTTTGTGGTGTTGGTTATAGTATTAGTCTTATGCCCTATTATATCTATATGTGCCTAGACTTAGGTGAACTTAAGGAAACTAGCATGTGTTTGACTATGGCTAACAAATCTATTAATCATCCCCTTCGAATAATTGAAAATGTTCCTACAAAGGTAGGTAAGTTTGTCATACCAGTAGATTATTTTTTTGATATGGTGGAGGACTTAGAAATTTCTATATTATTTGGAAGACCATTCTTTGTTACAGCTGGTGCTATAATTGATATGGAAAGAGGTAAGATCACTTTAGAGGTGAATAACAAAATCGTAGAGTTTGATGTTTTTAAGATGATCTTTTCACCATAGAAACTGTAGGCATAATAGATTCTTTTGATATTATTAAGGAGTGTGTTGATGTTGTTATACATGATTGTCTGAGGTTAGAGCCTATTAAGCCTTACGATAGATAAAATGCTCATATGCATCTATTTGAGGTTAATGATCATGAATAAGGAAGTTCAATACATTTAGTAGTTTAGGTTACCTATCTTTATTTAGATAAATCTTTCTTTTTACACATCTTTTATTTTTAGGTGTTTTTAGTATGCTTTTTAGATTTTTTTATTATTTATTATGTTGTTATTATTTCATATTACACATTAATTTTAAGGGCTTAATATTCTCCTTTGAGTTTTTGGTAGTTTTGTGTTTTTGAGTTTTTAGGCAGGGCATGCTGACTTTTAATGCATGTGCTAACTCATTACAAAGAGTTAATATATTGACATAGGGTTTGTGCCAACTTGTGTGTTGAGTTGTTCTATAAGCATTGTGTGTCGAGTTATTAGAGGTCATGCCGATTCATTAAAAGTTGTGTCCATGTGGAGTCGTCACCAGTGTGCTGACTTGTTACAAATAGCATATGTGCCGACTCATGCCCTCTGTGCTAACTCATGATAGCACCTATTCCTGTCAAAGTTTTGTACAATTTTAATATCTTAAATGCCCTCTTTCAGTTTTTTTTAGTGTTTAATTTTTGTCATTTTTTTTATTTCTTTTGCAATTTCTTTTGGAAAGGTATGAGAAGCCCTAAAAGTTATATCTTTTTCCTTATCAAGTCATAACCTTTCCTACTTTTTCTCCTTCCTTTTTAGACTTTTTTTCCCTATAAATATGAGTATTCATTTTTATTTATTGTTAAAGCCTTTTCCTTTACCAATAGGGTTATTTCCTATTAAATATATCTTATTTCTTTATTCTTCTCTATATTTTCATAGTTTTCTCTCACTTGTTTCTCTCAACATCCTCTATTAACAAGTTGCTATTTCTTTCTTTTATTCTATTTCATGTGTCCATTACCAAGTTTTATCTTCTTTTTCTTTTGGACACTTATTTATCTTAACAATCCAAGGTGCAAAGAATAAGTGGATCTACTTCATCAAAGCCTCAAGAGGAAGCTTCTGTAGAGGAGGATTTCACTTCAACATATAAAGCTCTATTCCCTATCTCTTCTCATGAGGAAGGTGCTAAATTTATTTCTCTTAAGCCAAAAGGAATTATGTATTGTAAATATCTTTCTACTAGCCTCTTGAAGGATATTGGTATGCTTAATCCTTTTAGTGCTTCTTCAACTTTATGTGGTCTTATTCGAATTCTTTTAATGCATGAACCATTTTATATTCATTTGGTATTGGAATTTTATACCACTTTGGAATTGGATGAAAATGATTTTAGGGTGTTAGAGTTTCATATGCTAGTAGAAAAGCACACTGCTACATATTCATTCATGCATAGAGTTTTTGATTTAAGAGAGATGGTATGTGTGACCCTCCTAAGAACTTTAATGTTAATGAATTTTGGACATTTTTTACTAACTTATAAATATAATTTCCACCTAAGAATGGTAAAGCCATGTTTATTAAAGACTTAAAGTTTTTGCTTTTACATAAAGTTCTTGTATGTGTGATTTTCCACATGTTTGAATTTAATAGGGTTACTTATGAAGAGTTATTCCTTATGTGGTGCATTCATAATAATAAACAAGTTTGGTAGACTTATTGGATTTTTAATCAATTGTTTGCATGCACATCTAGTAAGGATTCTAGTCATATGGTGACCATTATTGTGAAGGCTTTGGATGACTTTACCCATGTGCTTGAGTGTTCCTTTTTTAATTGGGAAAACATTGATTGGACATGAAATGGTTGAACCTCCTTAAGGTTTATTCTTGCCCATTCTCGCTCGTGTGAAAGAGGATTGGCACCACCACCACCTCAAGAGAGTGAAGAAGAGGAGGACGAAAGGAAGGATGAAGGGAAAGATTTTGGTGTGCCTCAAGAAAGGGAAACTCATAAAGCATTGGCCATCATTCTAGTCCCTTCTTATGGAGGTGAATATAGGCCAACTTATGGTTCTTCTTATGACCACACTGAGGGTGCTTTAAGTAGATCTTTAAGGATTTGGGAGCCAATGCTTGACAACCAATAGGCCATACAACATCAATTAAATTCAATGGAGACAATGACTCAAAATATTACAAGGAGGCAAAGGATGATAGTGCATAGAGTTGATATGTTTGTTGCTCAAACGGGTTATGTGGTCCGCTCTCCTCTATCCTCTTCATCAGATAACCATGAAAAGCATTTGTTTTCCTTCTCTTTTTTATTTTTGGGTTCACATTGGGGACAATGTGAAGTTCAAGTGTGGGGTAGGGATGTTTTACGTTTATGTTTTGTTGCATGATTAGTGTTTTAGTTTTTATTTTACATGCATGAACTTATGCTAAGCCGATGCATATTTATTAATTTGTCTTATTCATCTTTACTCTAAGTTTTCTCTATGTTCATCTTGCTATGATTAAATGCATACTAATACCATGTCAATAGCTTGTTTGTGATGATCAATTGTTAGAATCTTAAGTTACCTTTAGTATAGTTTTTAAGCTTTCCTTACTATCTATTATTGTTATTTTCAAAATCATAGGATGTTCTGTCAATTTTCTAATTATACTTGGAATTAGGAAAAGAAAAAAAAAATGGATGAGGAAAAGAAAAAAAGAGAAAAAAAAAGAAAAAGAAAGAAAATCAAAATCATCTTATAAGATGGAATATAAAATGCACCCATAAAATCTATAAGTACTTAGAAAATCCGTAAGTGTCTAAAAATTCCATGAGAATTATGATTTGATGTGTGAGCTTAAGCTTGTCCCAATGGTTATCACTACAAGAAATTGAACTTTAAACCACCAAAATTTAGTGACGGGATGAAAATCCAATCATAAATATACACTAGCAGCGAAGGGAAATTGTTTTAGTCGTTAAATATTAAATTTTTAACAAATGGATTAAATTCAGTGGTTAAAAATCAAAAATTTCAATGGGTAATATTAAGAAAACAATGAGATTTATTTTTCCTCCAAATTAATAATTTACTTATGGATAAAATAATACTTTTACACCCGTGACTCTTGTTTTCTTCTCCATCTCCATTAATGCTTAATTTAATTCTTCATCATCGTCATCTTCTTCTTCTCTCAAATCCTCTCTCCCTCTTTCTAAATCTTGTTCTTTCTCTTTTAATTTCAAATCTTCCAAAATTAGAGTCTTATTTAGCTTCTCTCTCTTCTAGATACTTCTTCTCCTCTTTTACTCCTTCAAATGGCTCTTGATTTGGAAAATAAGGTGAAAGAGGCATTTGTCGATGAAAGCTTCAAGCTGGCCACTGACCTCTTAATGCAGGCCATCGATTTAATCCCTACCAGCACTAATCTTTACACTAACTATGCCCAGGCAAATATCAAACTCTATAATTTTACTAGTATATGTTTAAGTTTCTTTTATTTCTCTTATGTTTTGGTGGTACTTAAAAACTTTCAGCATTTTTTGACAGAAAAAAATTTTTAACTTAAGTTTTGATTTTCATTTGTCAAATATAACTTGGTTTAGGGAATGGGGGGAATTTTTCAGATTTGGTTTTTGCTTAGTTTGAAACTCCCGTAGTTGTTTTGATTTATTTATAAAGTTGTTTATTTCTAGGAATAGGGATGTCTAATTTATTTTTGTGGTGTTCAGAGGCCATTGTTGATGTAAATAAAGCCTTGTAGTTTTCTACATATAATACTATTACTAAAGTTCAGCTATAGGTTTAGTTATAAAGTTAGTGCATAATGTATTTGATATTTATTTGTTTAATAAAACTTTATTGTTCGTTAAGATCTTGCAGTTTTGATTTTTTCTTAGATCTATAGAATTATTGTAAAGACTATTCTATGCCATTCCTAGACATTCCCTTTTACACATACCACCTTATATGCAATCATTCATAATGTAGTTCATTTACATAATTCTTACATTCATTAGTATATGTTTAAATTAATTTTTCAAACTGGATAAGCTCATGCAAAAAGGACTACTTGCTATATTATACTTTACAACTATTTTACTTTTTATAAACAACTCTACTTAATACAAAATGCAAATGCACAAAGGCAAAAGCAAAAGTTAACATCTTCATTCTTTAACTCTCCATAGTGTTGGCTTGGTTGATGCAAATTACACACCTGACGGAGAGTCTGAACTTGAGTACCTACATGGATAAAATCTTTGCTAAGCTAAAAAACATAGTGGGGAACATATAATTTGTGAACAACCACTCATAGTGGCCATTCCTAAGCACACAAACATGCAACAACACAAAAATAGATTTATTTTCATTGAAGAACTATATAACCCATAAGCATGTGCGGCACATCACTATTTAGCAATGTCTTTAACAATTCCTTTCTTTTTTATGAATTCCTGCATAAGTTATATAGGTGTGGATAACGATAACTATAGATACCTATAAATATTAGTCATATGAATACCCAAAGATATTAAACATATAGACCTAAACAGGGCAAAGATTGTGGTCTTAATGGGGACATACTATATACCTAAATGGGGTTAAGATTGTGGCAGCTACATTTGTAACCTAATAGGCATACCTATCTATCCACCACCAAGTTCTATGTGTAGGCATTGGACATTTAATATATCATTCCATTTATTATAACCAATCCATCACATTGCATCACATTGCATAGTTATACATATACATGTTCATAGGTAAACATGGTAGTGTAACGTTACTATCAACATATAATTCAATAATGCAACTAGTTATATATATGTACGTATGTATGTATGTATGTATGCATGCATGTAGCTATGTATTGTCTAATGGGAAAATAATAGACCATGCATACACATATACAATATTGGGTATGAGTACATATATATATGCATTTATAACCTTTATATACTCATGTTTTAAGGTATAATGTCACCTATTATGAGTATAACACATGGAGGTAGTCTAATGTAATAGAAAAGGGGAAAAACAAGAAAAAATAGGGGATGAAAGCCTGCTATCATGAGCGTGACAAGAGCCGCGAGAGTGATGGAGGGCAATTGGCCAATTAAAATTTCCCCTATTGACCAAAATTCTATCGACTAGTTTGAAAACTTAACTTGCATCGTGATTTAGACATACTAAATGACTTTTTTTGCCAAAATGATCTTATACAAAGTTATTTATGTATGTTTCTAGTTTCTAAAACATTTAAAATAATTCCATTTAGAAATTTAAATCTTCAGATGTATATAAAACAATGTAGACCGCTCCTAATGAAATCGCAATAAATACAATAAAAGTTCAAGCTCAATTTTAGATATCATAAGGAAAGAAACAAACACTGGCTTCTTCTTATGAAATATAGTTTTATGAGTGTAGTTCCTATTCCAACTAGAATTACTCAATTTGGAGATCTCAAACTCTAGATATGGGCAAAATAGTTTGGATAGGTTTAATGAGCCTAAGGATAGATTTAAAAAAAAAAGAAGGAATATCTTGTAATTCGGTTCTCATGCCAATTCAACAATCATATTTAGGTATCCTTTAAATAAAAATTTCAATTTAACATAGTAACCATTACAATAAGGCAACAACACAAAATTGCAAGAAGTTCTTATACGTTTTTCGTGATTTCACCTCCTTTAAGCTCCTTCTCCTACCTTTTCCTTCCCTTTACTAGATTGCCTTTCTACATAGAATTGATTCATATGTATAAATAATTCATATAATAATTATAATTGATTATCAATTTACCAAAATTTAAGAAGAAGGGAAAAAGGAGTTGTTACCTAAAAATGCTAACCCCTAAATTCTCTCTCCTTAAGTAAAAATCAAATTAAGCTTTTTAACTGTTTTTGAGAGCCTAGATGGGAAAAATAATTGCCTTAGAATTCCTTGAAGTGGCCAGGCCCCCATCTCCCTTAATGCCCTTAATTTTCTACTTTTCTCAAGAAGGTTCTAGGGTGATAGGTGCCATCCTCCCATTTGCTCCAATTTCAACTTTTCCAAAATTGCATTTAACTTCTTAAATTTATGTTTTTATCCCTAAACTTACTCTTTCCCTTTTCAATTGGGTCCCTTAATTAACATCTTTCCCATAATTAACCATATGCATGGCATAATATAAAATGACCATTTTACCCTTTTTTTACATAATTACCTTTATGCACCGACTTATAGTTCACTAAATATACACACACATAATGATCCTTTTACAATTTAAGAACACTTGTATATTCTCCCAAGGCCTAATTAATGGCCTCACATTTCTCTCCTCCTTAAAAGAATTTTGTTCCCAAAATTCATAGTTTGTTTGAATAATTACTGGTACTATGCTCTTATAATTGATTCAAGTTCCCATGTGGCCTCTTCATGCCATGATGCTGCTATAACACTTTAACTAAAGGAATCTGCTTGTTCTATAGTTGTCTAACCTCTCAAGCTAAAATTTCTTTTAGTTCTTCATCATAAGAATAGTCATATTGTACTTTTATTTTCTGTAGGGGAACTACATGAGATTCAATTAGATTCCTTTTTATGCCTAAATAACTTACTCAAGCTTACACCACTTTACCTCCAATTTCATGCATTACTAATTCATAGCACTTCAAATTAATACCTTTAATTTAGATTCCATAATTTTGCATCAAAACATATTATGAAACATGTGCATACCACGAATGGTTAAGGGTCTTTTTATGCTAAGTCCTCCTTTAGAAATATAATTACACAACAATGTTAAGCTTTTAGGGAATAATCCCTCTAAGAACTCTAAGTTCTTCCATCATTTTTGACGTGCATTAACATTTTTAGATTCTAATCAAAGACCTTAATTTGCATGCATTTGAAAGAGCAAAAAGATCAATCTAAACTCAAAACCACAAAAATCCCATATCTTTGCCGACATTCCCTTTTTACTTTCAATTTTCTACCTTTCCTTTTCCTTTGTTCCTTCAACCTTTTTTATTCTCCTTAACAATAATTCATACATTGATCATACTTCTAGCATTTTACTCAATCCAACCACTAAACCAAAATAAGAAGAAGAAGAAGAAGAAGAAGAAGATATGAATTATCCAATTAATATGCTTACCTTAATGTTTAACACTAGTTATCCTTGATTAATTCCACATGCAAAGATTTCTTTAAGGATTTCTTAGAGAGAGATTTAAAAATGTCTTTGAGGAAAAGATGAAAGAAGACTCAAAATTCCTTCAAGGAATTTCCGTCCCACACATTCTCTCTCTCAAATTTCTCTTTCTTTTATACTACTTTCATCTTTTATACTACAAAGGAAAAATTCCGGTGTTGGTCACTCAAAAATTTGCATGTTCCACTAATTTCCCTCTAGTTTTAGCATGTTACACCAATGCCTCTCACCTTCTTACATATTTAACATTGGCCTATATATTTTATACTTATCTTAAATCAACCTCTTAATTCATTCCTTTATTCACATTTGACCCTTAAGATGTCATATTTACAAATTAACCCCTAAACTAATACTTCATACTTTAATTATACCTTTGAATATTATTATACCACTATAATAAATTAATTATAACTTTATAAAATTCATACCATATAATACACACATTTATCACCTAATTAATTATAACTTAATAACATTTATGCCCCAATCAATATCTTAACTACTAGTAATTCATCAAATAATGGACAATTAGACTTTAATAACATGTAATTGCCCTTGAATTCTACTAGGGCCTATTTAGGGTCCTTACATTTCCCTCATGTATTGATTAAACTATCCTCTATAATTTTTCATCATCCTTCTAGGCATCAATTATTATTTATTCCATATTGGGTTGTGCTTTCAATAAAGCTATCAATGCTCCGTCTGCTGCAAGTCTCCATTTATATTGTTGAAATAGTAATGATGCCACCATCTTTCTACTCAAGGCATCTGCCACCACATTTGCTTTATCTGGATGGTAATCAACTATGCAGTCATAGTCTTCGAATAATTCCAACCATCTACATTGTCTCAAATTAAGGTCTTTCTGTGTAAGAAAATACTTGAGGCTTTTATAATTTGTATAAATCTTACATCTTTCCATATACAAGTAGTGCTGCCATATCTTTAAAGCAAAAACTACTACTGTCAGTTCTAAATGATGAGTAGACTAGTTCTATTCATGAGGTTTTAATTGCCTTGAGGCATATGCCACAACTTTACCATCTTGCATTAACACACAACCCAATCCATTCTTTGAGGCATCACTATACATAGAATATTCTTTACAAGATGTCGGCTGAGTGAGGACTGAGGCTTCTATTAGCATCTTTTTTAATCACTCAAAGCTCACTTGACATTTGTTAGTCCATTCGAACTTAACAATCTTTCAGAGTTTTCTATTAAGTGGCGACACGATACCTTAAAATCCTTTCACAAAGTAGTGATAATACCTAGCCAGGCCTAAGATAGTCCTAGCCTCTGGTACATTTTGGGGTGGCTTCTAATTAACAATGGCTTCCACCATTTTATGATCCACTTTAATACCTTCGAATGATATAATGTCTCCAAGAAAATAAATCTCCTTAAGCTAGAAATCACATTTACTCAGCTTAGCATACAATTGTTTCTCTTATAAAGTTTGTAACACGATTCTCAGATGTTTTGCATGTTCTACTTCATTTTGAGAGTAGACCAATATATCATTAATAAACACTATCAAAAACTAGTCTACATAGGGTTTGAACACCTTATGCATCAAATCCATGAAGGCTGTTGGAGCATTGGTTAGTCCAAAAGGAATAACCAAAACTTCATAATGGCCATACCAAGTTCTAAAAGTCATTTTTAGGATGTCTTCATCTTTCACT
The DNA here is from genome assembly GCA_037975025.1 of Excoecaria agallocha. Classification (NCBI taxonomy): domain Eukaryota; kingdom Viridiplantae; phylum Streptophyta; class Magnoliopsida; order Malpighiales; family Euphorbiaceae; genus Excoecaria; species Excoecaria agallocha. The sequence continues at coordinate 750,404 of CM075816.1, forward strand.
AACAGTTGATAATATCTCGATCTCAATTCGATCTTAGAAAAAACCCCAACATCTTTTAATTGATCAAACAAATCTTCAATCTGAGGTAGAGGATATCTATTCTTCACGGTCACCTTCTCGAGCTATCTATAATCAATACACATCCTTAAGGTGCCATCTTTCTTTTTAACAAATAGCACTAGTGTGCCCCAAGGGGACACACTAGGACTGATTAAACCCTTATCTAAAAACTTTTGTAGTTAAACTTTCAAATCCTTCAATTATGATGGTGCCATCCTATACGATGCCCTAGAGATGGGAGTGGCTCTTAATAGAGTTTCTATGGATAACTCCACTTCTATTTTAGGTGGGAGACTAGGTAGCTCCTCAGAAAACACATCAGGAAATTCATTGACTATCGGTATGTTTGAAAGATTTACTTTCTCTCTTTTGGAATTAAGCACTAGGGCTAAGAATGCTTCACACATTTTCCTAAGGAAATGCCTAGCTTGCATAGTTGATATGATGGTTGTTAAAGGTTTTGATTAATACCCTAGACTGTTATTTCCTTTCCTTCTGTATCTTTTAGCTCTACCGTCTTTGTCTTGTAATTCACTATTGCTTGGTGTTTAGTTAACCAATCTATGCCTAATATTGTATCAAATTCACAGAATGGTAACTCTATTAAGTCAGCAAGAAATTCTCTTCCTTAAATCACAATATGGTAAATCCTACACATTTTATTCACACAAATGTTATGGTCAAAAGGGCTAGTCACATATATATTAAACACTAACTATTCCGCATTTTTCATATTTCTACCTAGGTCCCCAACACAATTATAAGAATGAGTAAAACCTTGATCATTAAGCACATGAAAATTAGTGTTAAAAAGTGAGAAAATACCCGCTATGACTTTCGGAGCATCTACTTCTTCATGAGCTTTCATTACATATGCTCGGGCGAGAGGTGTAGAAGTGAAAGGCCAATCAATGATCTCAAAGGCATTCATAGACTGGGCTATATATTGACAAGCTCTACCTTGACCTCTTCTACGCCTTCTACCTGTTGAGGGTGCATTAGAAGCATCCTTATTGCTCTGCTGTGTAGACCTTTGCTCTTGTTTTAATGGACAATTAGCCATGAACAATTAGCCATGAAATGGTCAGTACCGCCACATCTAAAAAAATCATCTGTTAACATCCGACAAGTACCTTATTGCTTCATAGAATAATAGGTGCACTCTGGTGACTGTCCTCCACCCTATCTTGCTGTCATCTCCTTACTTAATTTAGAAGAAGTAAGTGTTCCCTACCATCTACCCCAAGTAGCAAGATTATTGAAAAATCCAGCTAATTAATCTCCCTATGTAACCCCAGGTCTCTTTCCTGTTGATTCACCACTTGTAGCAATATTTCTTTTCTGTTCTCTTTCATTCTTAGCCACTTCATTAATTTCTACTCGGATGGCTGCTTGTACAAGTTGATAAAAGTCTACTTCTTATATCGAAGTAGATCCAGTCAAGTGCTCCCTAATACGATTATATAAGCCAACTTCAAATTACTGACACTTGAAGGCTCTAATTAGCATAAATTTTGAAGTTGAATTCCGTCTCATATTCAGCCACCGTTATGCCTATTTGCATTAAGTTTAAAAATTATCTTAATTTCTCCTATTTATAGGCTTCAGTAAAATATCTTTTCTTAAACTTTACATAAAAGAACTCTTAATAAAGAGGATCAGGCAATTAATGTTGCTTTAACGCTTGTGAGTGCGATAGTGGGCGATTGGCCAATTAAAATTTTCCTTGTTAATCAAAATTATGTTGACTGGTTCAAAAACATAACTAGCATCGTGATTTAAACTTACTCAATGATTTTTTTCTAGCAAAATGATCTTCTACAAAGTTGTTCCTCAACATTTTTAGTTTCTAAAAAATTAAAAATCATTCCATTTTGACATTTAAACTTTTCCCAATGACAGGGTAGCAGACACAATTAGAGTTTAAGCTCAATTTTGACTATCATAGGGAAAGAACCAAACGTTTGTCTCATCTTATAAACTTTTGTTTTTTATATCTAGTTCTTATTCCAATTGGAATTACTCATTTTGTAGCTCTCAAACTCCAAAAATGGGTAAAATTAGTTTGGATAGGTTTAGTGAGCCTAAAGGCAGATTCTTACAAAAAAGAAGGCATATCCTCTATTTAAGTTCTCATGCCAATTCAAACTTTATATTTAGGTATCCTTTCAATAAAAAATTTTGATTTAACATATCTAACCACTACAATAAGGAAACACAACAAAATTGGAAGAAGTTTCCATACCTTTTTAGTGATTTCACCTCCTCTTACCTTTTCCTTCCCTTTGCTGGATTGCCCTTTTATATAAAATGGATTTACATGTATAAATGATTCATATAATCCTTCTAATTGATTATCAATTTACCAAAATTTGAGAAGAAGGGAAGAAGGATTTGTTACCCTAAAATTGTAACCCCTAAATTCTCTCTCCTTAAGGAAAAAATAAAATTAAGCTTTTTAAGTGCTTAGTTGAGAGAAATGATTGCCTTAGAATTCCTTGAAGTGGCTGGCCCCCATTTCCCTTAATCCCTTTGATTTTCTACTTTTCTCAACAACGTTATAGGGAGATACATGCCTTGCTCCCATTGGCTCCCATTTTAACTTTTCAAAAATTGCATTTAAATTCTTAAATTTATCTTTTTACCCCTAAACTTACTATTTCCCTTTTCAATTAGGTGCCTTAATTAATATCTTTGCCATAATTAATCACACAAATGGCAGAATTTAAAATGACCATTTTACCCATCTTCTTTTAAGGTAATCACCTTTATGCCCCAATTTGTAGTTCACTAACTACACACACACCCCATGATCCTATTACAGTTTCAGAACACCTATATATTTTCCCAAGGCCTAATTAGGGTCCTCACAATTATATTGTCACTGTAAATAGTATAATACTAGTATTCAAATAGTTTTTTTTTGAATCTCAGTTTGGGAAGTGATAAGGATAAAAGGAAGAGACAGAGTGCGATCGATTGTGAGCCTAAGGGAATGCAATTAGTAATTTGTATAGCTTTGAATAAGGGATATAGACAAAGTGGCCTATAGAAGCAATAACATTGCATTAATTTTTGCAACAAACATTAATAAATATTTCTACTTCCTCATCTTCATCATAAATATAATAATAGTTCAATAGATATAAATGTAATAATAGTTCAATAGATATAAATGTAATAATAGTTCATAGTAAAACCCTGCTACTACTTCTTCTTCTTCTTCCTCTTCTTCATCTAATTTTTAATATATTCGCTCTATTCAAAGGCTCTCCTATTAGTTTCATTTAGGTCAAACCATAACTCTACATTTCATTATTTGTCTTATATCATTTATTAGGTCATTTAATAATAAAAATATAAATAGTACAATATAATTATCTGTTACTTGCTAGGTTTGCAAGCAAAGTTGTTATTATCATCTTGCTGGATTATATGAACAAACATATTTGTTGTTGTGAAATTTGGTTTGCTTGGATGATGATTAAATCATTTTCCCCTTTAGTTTTGAGAATTGATGCTGTAAATTCTTCTATACGATCAACTTATGCATAATTTTGAAATACGAAGGTCATTGTGTCTGTGCGAGTTATCTTTACCTTGTGCATATATCTTTTTTTATCTCTAAAGTTTTCTGTTTATAATTCTTTCAACTATTAAATGTCCATATTATTTGTTTAGATTAGTGTTAGTGCAAGCCCTAGCTCTAATGCATTGTAATAAAACACTTTGAATTAATAAAATGAGGCATTGGTTTTATCCATTATATTCCTGTGCATATCAATTGATGGAACTGTCCAAGAATGTTGTTTCGATTTAAGTTATCATGTGTGAGGCACATGGTTGTAAGACCTTGAAACAAATGAGACTTCATTCTAAATATCCCTAGTCAGTCATTGTTATGGGAATAATAATGAATTAAGACTAGCATGCTCTCTCTGATAAGTTGAGTTATGTCTAACGGATCATAAGGACAAGAGTGTCAATCAGAGATCATAGATACATGTTTAGAACATGGTATCTAGATTCGATCCACTCATGAGAACACAACATGGTACAAGTCATAAGTGTTTCTCATATGCAAGTTTTGTATCGGAGTTCTTAGACCTAAAATCTCTATGAAACTCTATGAATTACTGTGTACTTTGACATACACCTAACGTGCTCGTAATAGAGTGACAAGTACGGGTATGATTGGGTATGCATTGATTCATGTTAGAGAGCATGAGAGAAGTGAAGGGATTACCCCTCTCAATAAGAGAGAAAATATCATCAGCCACTTGATCAGTGAATTGAGAAGTGTATGGCCATACTGAGATGAAATAATGAGTAATCATTATTTATCTGAGAGTTCAGTGTCACTGGAATATCAAGAAAGGAATTAATATATATAAGGATGACTAGTTTCATGCCTTATATTAATTATGATATTTATGGGTAAGGGACTATGCAAAATTGCATTAGCTCACTAAATGCCATATGCATTTTCATTTAATTTGGAATGCTATAATATCTTGCTAGAGAATATATATAGCCTTTGAATTAATTTATTAATTCATTGCCAACATTAAATGGACCTATAGGATCGCACACAGAGCATTGGGCTTAAAATATTTAATTAAAGTATTGGGCATTAATTTGGGCTTTTAATTAAAGTCAAATTAATGTGTGTGATGGGTTTTAGATTGCTATTGGACCTTGGCCCATGAGAGAGAAAAAATTCAGCCCACAAGGTTTAATTTTAATTAATTAAATGTCTTGTATTAATTTAATTAATTTAGTATTAAAGCCTAAAAGACTTATGATCAAATTAAATCTCTTAATTATGAATATTGGTGGCCGAAATTCCTAGAGAAAAATTAAAGGAATTTCGGCACATGCTTTTTATTTATTAAGTGATTTATTTGGTTAATATGTCTTATGTTTTAATCTTGGATTAATTCAAAAGAATTTAAATCAATATATATCTCTTATTTTAAAGAAGTGATAAAGGCTGAAATTAATTATCTTTAAGTATTTAATTTTAGATTTATCACTTAAAAATAAAAGGATATATATTGAATGAGAGAGAAAACACAAAACCCTAATTTTCTTTTATGGTTTTTGCGTGAAACTCTCTCTCTCTCTCAAGAATTTCTTTTAGCCAATTTTCACAAGTAGTTCCTTATTATCTTTTGATCTTGGGTAGTAATAGCAACCTAAGAGAAGTACAAAATCAAATTTTGTAGCTTCAAACCATAACTATTACACAATACATTAAAAGAGAGCTAGCAACCTCTATTTTAAGCCGTCGGTGCAATTGTGTGTGTGAGAATAGAGGGAGTGGCGTAAAAGGCTGTTCCATGGCATTGGTGATCAAGATTTAAGGTGGATAAAGTTATCTCGGTTGCTGGTCATCACCAAACTCAAGTTTTAAAAGGCATCCAAAATTGTAAGTTTTAAAACCCTAAAATTGCAAGTTTCGATTCTTATCATGGAATTGTTTGGCACGTATGATCAGTTTTATTGTTTTTCCGCTGCGTGATTGCTATGTTCATACCATGTCATATTCCATCAGTGGTATCAGAGACTAAACATGCTTATTTTAGTGCTTTAGATGCATGAAAAATTAATTAAAAATCGTCATTATGAAAACATGCAAATCTAAAATTTTCTGTTTTGAGTTTTTTGCATTATTTTGGTGTAAAAACGATTTTAATTGATTAGATAGGTATTATAATTAATATGACATGTTAATATACTGTCCTAAGCTGTTCTATGAGCTGTTAATGGTCAGATTTAATTAATAATACCTGATGGTACATGTTAATATTAAAACTAGGTACTAGTTGGCATGTTAATTGTTAGTTTAACAACTAGTTTTCAATATTAAATGTAAAAACGATTTTGGAATATTTGTAAGTGATATTTAAAGATTAATTATCAGGTCTGGACATATTTTAAATTTGGTTTTAATTCTGGTCCATGACAATTTAATTGATTAATTTTAAAATAACTTAAAACTATGACTAGTTTGTGTTTGTTACATGTTTAATCAACATTGTTTGTTTTGTTTTGATTAGAATGGTAAAAACACATTTAGATCAGATTGGTACAGAATATTAAATCAATATTTATGGACTTATTTAAATTATTAATTGACTCATGAAATTGATTTAAATGTTTGTGCATTTTATGGCATTACATAAGCATTAAACAAGTAGTTTTTGTTGTTTGTTTGTTTTTGCATGAATGCCGTGTACTATATATGTGTTCTTCATGATTTTATATTTTTAATTCATGTTAGCACATATTATATGTATTTTTAATGTTTATGGGCTGTATGACATAAAATTAAAAATGGCGAAATTGGAAATTATACTAGAGTTGATTTATAGCACAAATCTAACTAGTTAGTGTTTTGGGCTTTTAAGAGAACTTATTCAATAAGAGGATTTAGTCCATTGGGCTTTAGCCCAGGCCCATCATGTTGTCTTCTCTTAAAGGTTCAAGTACATAATTTCCATTAATGGGCTTGGCTAAATTAATTAAAATTGGACTTTGTTTGATCCATGAATGCTATGTATATTTATTTGCTTGTTTGGTGTGATGAATGGATATGCATGGTGCATTCATGGGCCCTGGGTTTTTGTAATTAAATATGGCCTGCGTGCCATTATATTTTATTGTAAAAGTTTCATTTATTTCTTAGAATAGAATTTATTTGAAGACTTTGTAAATCAAGATGAAGCCCACCGGAGTGGAGAAGCCCAACTCGAATTTAGGAGAACTTCTAATTTCGAATTTATTGAATTTATTTGAAGAATTTATTTTTATTAAATAAAGAATTTAGGAGAACTTCTAATTTCGAATTCTGGACCAGGTTGGGGAAAAATTGAGATATCTGTATGTACAATGGTTATAATGACATTAGATTAATTTCTATGCAAATCAAACTCATAAATACACATTTTATATGAAGGAATTAATGCCTAATTTTATTTCTATGTATGTCAAATAATTAGCATGAAATTCGTTGAATCTCTTTGTACTGTTAAGGTACAAATTTTTGTATTTTGGGAATAAGTATTAGTAGAGAAGTCAAAATCTTATGCTGTAAAATTTTAGGTAAACTAGATACCTAGGATCACTTTTTTAATGAAGAAATGTTGGTCTAAATCCCTATTAATTTTATGCTACGAATTTTTATAAGTGACAGCAAACACTATTTCGATTCTATGAACAGCTTATAGTATTTCTCAAATATCTTGAGCTATAGGTAAGATATTAAGGTGAATTTTAATGCTCTGAAAACTAGACACATAGAGAATTTTGATTGTAGAAGATCATTTGGCCTAAAAATGACATTTCAAATTCATTTTGGCTCATAATGTGAGTTCAGAATGCTGGCCCATGCAGATTTTTAATGTACTTTATCTTATGGTTTTTAATTAATTGAGCTTAATATGTGTTTATGTGATTACAAACTAAATTGGATAGGGCATGTAATATGACTATTACTACAAGATTATATGTAAAAATATATATTCACATGTCTACATGGGTAAGGACTTGTAATTAATATATTTAACATATATTTGTGATGAAATTTGTGCATGATTGTTTTATGCAATTAATCTTACATATTCATACTCTAATGATAGAGTGAATTATATTTGAACGTGCACTTATATTGGGAAATAAGAAATATTGTATATGACTATGTTCATGTGTGATGCCTGAATGATAACATAATAAAGTATATTATTATGATGTTATATATTCATATTCATTAAGGATTATGTATTTGTATACATGATCACATATATACGATATGCTATATTGTAAAGTGTTAATAATCAACACTTGAATAAGTATGATGCAATACTTGATTAACATATCATGATTATGCTAATATGAGATATCTAATGATGGTATGTAAAAAGTAATTGTATCATTAAATGAACTTACATATGCAGTTATGTCATAGTAAAAATATAGCTATCATATGATTATACATGTGCAAAATGAACACTATAAGTGCAAGCATGATATATGAAAAGAAAGATTAAATAGAGCTTTTCCTGCAATTATAGTTCAATTGTGGATAGATAGGCGCCTATAGAGAATTGCAGCTGCCACAGTTAACCTTTTTAGGTCCACAGTATAGTTGATCCTGCTGGATCTTGCACAGCCCATTTGGGTTGTTCCTTGAACCCGTTTGGGTCCTTGATCGGTCCACCGTACAGTTGGCTTGATTGGGTCCATAGTTTTGATATATTCAGGTATCCACTGTTTTGATATCTCGGGTATCCACCGATCCCATTATCCACCTTTAGAACTTAAGCAGGCTAAATTAAAAATATAAATGTTTCACAGTTAAATCACTTTATGATTTGTGCGTATGATATATGGATTATCATGTTTAACTGTGGTTTCTATTACATGTATGGATATTTATTTATATTATGTATAGATCATCTATAAACTATTTAGATTTCAATATGCTAATTTAAATGAAGAGTTATATTGTTGCTAAGATAGTGTGCTTTGTTTTATACTTATTTCTATTATGTAAACTGTATTATTTTCTATTTTTATATATATTAAATATCTCTAACGACCACTGTGAGTAGTGGTCTTTCATGTTTAGTTTTCCCTACTAAGCTTTATAGCTTAGCACGAGTTATTTAATTCATGTGGGTACTACTGTAAAAGCTTTTGTTCAGGAACGATCTCTGCATTAGAATAGGCCAACACCTAAGTCGTAGAAGTTGATGAATGATTCTTTTTAGTTTAATATGTATAAAAGGGCTCCTATATATATATATATATATATATATATATATATATATGTAAGGCCCCTAACATGACCCTAATTTAATTTGCATATTATTGTAATTAAGTAAGGGGGTAAATTAACATGTTATTATGTTAATTGCATGAAAATATAATAAAAGAGTATGGTTTAATGTTAATTAAGGATGCAATTGAGGATAAAGGTATTAATTTGGGGTTAATTGGTATTTTTTTGGCATTTTGGTGGCCAATTGTGTAGAGAAGCATTTAATTCAAGGTTAAATTGAAAGAATGCTTAAATGGATAGGTTAATGTTTGAAAAAGAATTAGTGGAGGGGTTAAAGTCTAACATGCATAAAGGCTTGTGGCATTTGTGTGACATGCAAAATGATGAAGGACTAAAGAGGAGATTGTCATGTGGGTATAAAAGGCTTGGGTTAGAGAATTTGATTGTGAGAATCGGCATTTGTTGAGAGCAAAACCAGAAATTCATCTTCTTCTTCCTCTTTGATTTCCATGGATTTATCTCAAGCATTTAGATGTTGATGGTGCATGTTGGTTAATCAAGAGTTTAAGGCTCTAAGCTAAGGTAATTAAACTCTCATTTTAACACTTCATCATCACCATCTTCTTCTTCATTTTCTGTTGACTGAGAATATGTCATTTGCTGGAAACGTATGTTCATGGTGATGGTATTTATGAAGGAGAAGAGGAAGGAAGAAGGATCAAAGGAAAGGGACTTGATAGAGGTTGAAGACATTGGGTTTATCAGCCAAGGTATGGGAATTTAGGTCATTCATATTGCATGTAAAAATGGATTACTGGAAGTGAATAGAATTTACAGAATTGAATTTACGTTTTTCTGGAAGTTTATCGTTGAAAGGTTGAAGAAGACAGACTTGCCGAGTCATGAATGACTTCACGAGTCGTGAACATCAGTCCGACTCGTGAAGCTCTTCACGAGTCGTGAAGTCGAGTCTTTCTTCTTCACTCGTAAGCTTCTTCACGAGTCGTGAAGTTCAGCTTTTCTTCCTCACTCATGAGCCACTTCACGAGTCGTGAAGTATAGTTCCTTCTCCACTCGTGAACCTCTTCACGAGTCGTGAGAATCACCTTATTTGCTTCACTCGTGAATCCCTTCACGAGTCGAACTCCTCTTCACGATTGAATGACCTCTCTTGAATGTTTTGCTCATAAGTTGAGCTATAGAACAGCAAATTGAGTGATTCTTTTTGCATTGAAAAATAGACTTCCATACCTATATTTCACATGAAGAAACCTAAGCTTAAATCTGTCTCTAGGTACATGTAATCTATAGTTGAATCCGGACTAGTTTTCTAGACTACTCTATGTAACAGAAATGGTTAGTATGAACAGATTGTTGCTACACTTGATAATATGATTCTTTAATTGATTGAGACAGCTATTTGCTTATGTGATAGAAAGTTAAATGAATAATGCATGTAATATGACTGTCAATGAAGGAATTGTATGCATACACATGCGTTCATTTGTGAATATGAATAAAGACTAGAAAGGAATTATCGAACCCATACATGTAAATCTTATGACATGTAAGTGCACCTTTTTATATGCACTTGTGATATGAAAAAGAGAATAATAGCATGACCTTGGCATGTGTATATGCCATATGAAAACGTGTTGATATTTTGTATAGCACATGACTTGAATGATGATAAAGGTATACATATATATGTGTTGGAAACATGCTCATAAGAATAAATCGACTATATGCGAATGTACCCACAGGTATGTACATTTATGATTATGTATATGAGTATATGAGCATGTAATTGCCTATGAGATAGAAGATGAATTAGCATGACTATGAACATGTGAAATGCTTAATGAGGGCATGATCAAGTCTATGATATGATGATTATATGTCATGCTTATATGATATGATGCAAATGATATAGTCATACAGATATAGATGAGCCAGATATATATATCTTGGCATATGAAATGTGCATGTATCTGATTATGCACCAGAGAATTCACAGGTTGATAAGACTATGCATATGTGCAAACGGTATACTACGAATACAGTATTAAAATGTGAATTGAACACGAATATAGTTCCGCCTGCGATAGAGTTTTAGATGTGGATAGATAGGCGCCTATAGGGAAATTGCAGCTGCCATAGTTGGCCCATTTGGGTCCATAGTATATGATCCCGTTTGGATTATGATCAGCCCCGTTTGGGTTGATAGGCTACCCCGTTTGGGTATGCTTGACCGGTCCATAGTACAGTTGGCCCCGTTTGGGTCTATAGATTCGATATCTTCGGATATCCCTCATTTGATACCATTGTGTATCCATAGTTCCCGCATCCACTGATAAAGCTAAGGCAGGCTAAACGTTATTCATAGTAATGATCAAAAGTAAACAGTTAAAGTTATTTGACTAAAGATTGATATGTGGCTTATATTGTTGGTTTACCACAGGAATTATGCTTCAATTGAATATGTTCACATGGAATATTGCCATCTATATGAATTATGAAAAAGAAATATGTGTTTCTCTCTCTTGGGTACAATGCTTATGTACATGAGAATATGCTTATGCTTTAAAGTATATGTTATTGTTGCCATGTTATGTTGGACATGTTGATTATAGTATATGAACATATTGTATATGTATGTTTTGATGGCCTTGTGTATGGCCATCCATCTGTAGATATTCCCCACTAAGCTTTATAGCTTAGCACGGGTTATTTATCCGTGTAGGTACCTTCTAGAAAGACTTTTGCTCAGGGACGTTCTCTGCATCAGGAAGGGCCAACCATCGACTTATAACCTTGATGTAGGATATTTTGTGATACAGCTATCATATGTTTTGTATAATGGCCAGTCATATTTTGATATGTATATAACCTATGTGGGATAATGTAACTCACTAGTAGTAAAGCTACGAAAGAACATGTGTGCATGTGATATGCATGAAGTAATATCCATATAGTTAGTATGCATGATACTAAGCATGAAATGAAAAACAGGAACAGACAGGTGGCACAAATATTAGTATATGAAACAGTATGAGCATGATTAATAGTATTCATGATATACGTGAAAATAGGGTATTTGCATGAGGGGTGTTGCAAATTTTGGTATCAGAGCCTAGGTTTAGTCTTTTCTGGGTAAAGATGAACCTAGGATTCTATAGTATGATATAGTGATTGCTGGCCTGATGCAGAAGTCCCTGTTTTCTTATAGATCAAAGATGGAAAGCTCTAGAGATGCTTTGGAGGAATCGGCTGAAAGCAATAGGCCGGTTAGAACTAATCCTTCCAATACTGGACCTTCATTCTCCAATCCAAATGAGGTCCCAGCAGCCATCCCTGCAGAAGCATTGTTAAAGATATCACAGGATATGGCTCAAATTCTTCAAAGAATGACAGCACCTAAAGCTCCAATCTCTGAAATTAGGAAGCATGGTGCTGAAGAGTATCTAGGCACTAATCTGGAACAGTCTGAGGAAGCTGAATTTTGGCTGGAAAGACTAGAGAGAATTTTTGATGAAATCCACTGTCCAGTGGGTCATAAGGCATCTTGTGCTGTGTCTCTATTGCAAGGAGCAGCTTATGATTGGTGGAAGTTGGTGTTGAGACAACCCCAGCTACCAGATCCCCTTACATGGGAATTCTTCACAGCTGAATTCAAGAAAAAGTATGTTACAGAGGCATATAAGCAAGAGAAGTTAAAACAGTTTCTCAACTTGAAATAGAGAGCTATGTCTGTGGCTGAATATGAGAAAGAATTCAGTCGCTTGTGCAAATATGTTCCTAATGAGATGTTGATTGATGCTTTTAAATGTAGACAGTTTGAAGATGGGTTGAATGAGCATATCAGAGAAAAGTTGATTGGGTCTACATCTTTGCAAGTGGTTAACTTCACTCAATTGGTTACAGCAGCCTTGCGAGTTGAAAAGAATGAAATGGCAAAGAGAGAAAGAGAACAGAGAAGAAGTGGGTCCAAGGGTGGATCTTTTACAGGAAAGAGAGCTAGAGGAGTACAAGGAAATCAGCCAGCTGAATCTGGCTATAGTTCTGCAAAGAGGGACAGGAGACAGGAGTCTTCTGTAATGTCTAAACAGGGAAAGGGAGCTTCAGGGAATCAGAGTGGGGGGCAACCTCCAGAGTGTTTCCATTGTACTAGGAAACATTGGGGTAGTTGCAGGAAATTGTCTGGAGCATGTTACAAGTGTGGTGGTACTGGTCACTACATGGCAAGCTGTCCTTCGAAAAGGGACCAGGATGTTGAACAACAAGGCAGTAGAGGAACTTTTAATGCACCATCTTCTGGTAGAGGCAGAGGGAGAGGACTTGGGGGATCGAGGCCCCAGGCATCCCAGTCCAGGAACATTTTTGAATCCGTTGACAGGCCCGCAGCTCCAGTTGTTCCTATTCGGGCTTATGCATTGAAAGCTAGAAAGGATCAGTGTGCTCCAGAAGTCATAGCTGGTATTTTCTCTCTCTTTGATTCTGACATGCATGCACTTATTGATCCTGGCTCCACTCATTCTTATGTTTGCACTAGGGATTTGGGTAGAAATGAGTCTAATGTACATGAAATGGAATATGATATATGTGTAACTAACCCTTTGGGTCACAGTGTTGTTGTTAATAGAGTGCATAAACAGTGTCCTATAGTAATTCAAGGGAAAGAATTCCTTGCTAATCATATTGAGTTACCATTCCGGGAATTTGATATTATACTTGGTATGGATTGGCTGTCTAGACACCATACAGTGGTTAATTGTGAAGCTAAAACTGTAACTCTTATTGGTGCTGATGGTAAAGAAACGTTAGTTCAGGGCATTCGAGCTAAATCAATAGCTAATGTGATATCAGCCATGCAAGCTAAACGATTTATGAGAAAAGGGTGTGAAGCTTTCTTAGCACTTGTGCTTGATTCAAGAATAGAGTATGCAAATCTTCAAGAGATTCCAGTGGTGAAAGAGTTTCCTGATGTGTTCCCAGAAGACTTGCCTAGTCTTCCACCTGAAAGGGAAGTTGAATTGTCTATAGACATTCTACCGGGTACAGCTCCTGTTTCGAAGGCACCATACAGGATGGCTCCTTTGGAATTGAAGGAACTTAAAGTACAGCTACAGGAGTTGCTTGACAAAGGCTTCATTAGGCCTAGTGTGTCGCCTTGGGGTGCACCGGTTTTGTTTGTGAAGAAAAAGGATGGGTCTATGAGGATGTGCATAGACTACAGACAGTTAAATAGGGTAACAGTGAAAAATAAGTACCCTTTACCCAGAATTAAAGATTTATTTGATCAGTTGAAGGGTGCTGGAGTGTTTTCCAAGATTGATTTGCGAACGGGTTATTATCAACTCCGGGTTAAGGATGTGGATGTTTCCAAAACGGCTTTTAGAACCCGATATGGGCATTATGAGTTTCTGGTGATGCCATTTGGGTTAACAAATGCACCGGCTACGTTTATGGACCTTATGAATAGGGTATTTAGACCCTACTTGGATCAATTTGTTGTTGTGTTCATAGATGACATTTTGGTGTATTCGAGAAATGAAGCGGAACATGCTGAGCACTTGAGAATTGTTCTACAGACTCTGAGGGAGAATAAGTTATATGCTAAGCTGAGCAAATGTGATTTTTGGCTTAAGGAAATTTCTTTCCTTGGTCATGTTGTGTCTTTTGAAGGCATTAGAGTGGATCCAGAAAAAATTGAGGCTATAGTGAATTGGAAGCCGCCTCGAAATGTGACGGAAGTGAGAAGTTTTCTGGGTTTAGCAGGTTATTACCGTCGTTTTGTGAAAGGCTTTTCAGTTATAGCCGCACCACTCACTAAACTGTTGAGAAAGAGTATAAAGTTTGAGTGGACTAATCGGTGTCAAGCAAGTTTTGATCAATTGAAGAAATTTCTGACTGAGGCTCTAGTTTTGGCACAGCCAGTTACAGGAAAGGAGTATGCTATGTATAGTGATGCTTCTAGAGTTGGCTTGGGTTGTGTGCTAATGCAAGATGGCAAAGTAATTGCCTATGCATCTAGACAGTTGAAGCTGCATGAACAAAACTATCCAACCCATGACCTAGAGTTAGCAGCAGTAGTGTTTGCTTTGAAAATTTGGCGACATTATTTGTATGGGGAAAAGTGCAAAATCTACACAGATCACAAGAGTCTCAAGTATTTGCTCACTCAAAAGGAACTTAACTTGAGACAACGAAGATGGTTAGAATTGTTTAAAGATTATGATTGTATAGTGGATTACCATCCAGGCAAAGCTAATGTTGTAGCTGATGCCTTGAGCCGTAAGATGATGGCTGCTATGATTGCACATCGCGGTAGATGGAGACTTGCTTATGATGGTGCTTTAATAGCACAGTTGAAGGCTAGCCCTTGTTTGAGGCAAACAGTGATTGATGCATAGAAACATGATGAAAAGTTGCAACAGATTTTAAAGTCTTCACATGAAGGGACCCAGTCTGAGTACTCAGTGAAAGAAGATGGGGGTGTGTATTATCAGAATAGATTATATGTTCCTGATGACAAAGAGT
The DNA here is from genome assembly GCA_037975025.1 of Excoecaria agallocha. Classification (NCBI taxonomy): domain Eukaryota; kingdom Viridiplantae; phylum Streptophyta; class Magnoliopsida; order Malpighiales; family Euphorbiaceae; genus Excoecaria; species Excoecaria agallocha. Next base: position 765,789 of record CM075816.1, read on the forward strand.
TAAAGAGAACAGTATTGAATGAGGCTCACAATACAGTGTTTACTATGCACCCTGGTGGGAATAAGATGTACCAAGATTTGAAACAAAGTTATTGGTGGCCTGGCATGAAGAGAGATGTGGTAGCCTATGTCTCCATATGTTTGACTTGTCAACAGGTAAAAGCAGAGCACCAGTTACCCTCTGGTTTGTTGAACCCCATTCCAATTCCACAATGGAAATGGGAGGATATTACCATGGATTTTGTAACAGGATTACCCCTTACACAGAAAAAGCATGATGCAGTTTGGGTTATAGTTGACAAGCTGACTAAATCAGCTCATTTCATACCAGTTCGGAGGGATTACTCCATGGATAAGTTAGCAGAGCCTTATGTAAATGAGATCATCAGATTGCATGGCATTCCGGTGTCAATAATCTCCGATCGAGATCCGAGATTCACATCGAGATTTTGGCAAAGTTTGCAACAAGCTTTGGGAACTCAGCTTCGTTACAGTACAGCATTCCACCCTCAGACTGATGGGCAATTTGAGCGGGTTATTCAAATTCTAGAGGATATGATGAGAGGATGTGTTTTGAATTTTACAGGAAGTTGGGAAAGATATCTACCCTTAATGGAGTTTGCCTACAATAATAGTTATCAAAGGAGCATCGAGATGGCACCTTATGAGGCCTTGTATGGTCGGAAATGTAGAACTCCTGTTTACTGGACTGAATTGTCTGAGCGCAAAGTTATTGGTCCTGATATTGTCAAAGATACAGAGGAAAAGGTACAAGTTATCAAGCAGAGATTGAGGGAAGCTAGTGATAGACAGAAGTCTTATGCTGATTTGAAAAGAAAGGATATTGAATATCATGTGGGTGACAAAGTGTTTCTGAAAGTGTCCCCTTGGAGAAAAGTATTAAGATTTGGGAAAAAGGGTAAACTGAGCTCGAGGTTTATAGGCCCATATGAGATTCTTCAAAGAGTTGGGCCAGTGGCATATAGGTTGGCTCTCCCTATGGAACTAGCCAAACTTCATGATGTGTTCCATGTTTCTATGTTACGGAAGTATCGTTCAGGTGAATCTCATGTGTACCAGTTCAAGATGTGCAAGTACAGTCAGATTTCACTTATGATGAAGAGCCTATAGCAATTCTGGCTAGAGAAGTTAGACAGCTTAGAAATAAGCAAATTCCACTTGTTAAAGTGCTCTGGCAACATCACGATATACAAGAAGTTACTTGGGAGCCAGAGACAGCTATGAAAGAACAGCATCCTCACTTATTCAACACAGGTATGAATTTCGGGGACGAAATTCTTAAGGGGGAGAGAATTGTAAGGCCCCTAACATGACCCTAATTTAATTTGCATATTATTGTAATTAAGTAAGGGGGTAAATTAACATGTTATTATGTTAATTGCATGAAAATATAATAAAAGAGTATGGTTTAATGTTAATTAAGGATGCAATTGAGGATAAAGGTATTAATTTGGGGTTAATTGGTATTTTTTTGGCATTTTGGTGGCCAATTGTGTAGAGAAGCATTTAATTCAAGGTTAAATTGAAAGAATGCTTAAATGGATAGGTTAATGTTTGAAAAAGAATTAGTGGAGGGGTTAAAGTCTAACATGCATAAAGGCTTGTGGCATTTGTGTGACATGCAAAATGATGAAGGACTAAAGAGGAGATTGTCATGTGGGTATAAAAGGCTTGGGTTAGAGAATTTGATTGTGAGAATCGGCATTTGTTGAGAGCAAAACCAGAAATTCATCTTCTTCTTCCTCTTTGATTTCCATGGATTTATCTCAAGCATTTAGATGTTGATGGTGCATGTTGGTTAATCAAGAGTTTAAGGCTCTAAGCTAAGGTAATTAAACTCTCATTTTAACACTTCATCATCACCATCTTCTTCTTCATTTTCTGTTGACTGAGAATATGTCATTTGCTGGAAACGTATGTTCATGGTGATGGTATTTATGAAGGAGAAGAGGAAGGAAGAAGGATCAAAGGAAAGGGACTTGATAGAGGTTGAAGACATTGGGTTTATCAGCCAAGGTATGGGAATTTAGGCCATTCATATTGCATGTAAAAATGGATTACTGGAAGTGAATAGAATTTACAGAATTGAATTTACATTTTTCTGGAAGTTTATCGTTGAAAGGTTGAAGAAGACAGACTTGCCGAGTCGTGAATGACTTCACGAGTCGTGAACATCAGTCCGACTCGTGAAGCTCTTCACGAGTCGTGAAGTCGAGTCTTTCTTCTTCACTCGTGAACTTCTTCACGAGTCGTGAAGTTCAGCTTTTCTTCCTCACTCGTGAGCCACTTCACGAGTCGTGAAGTATAGTTCCTTCTCCACTCGTGAACCTCTTCACGAGTCGTGAGAATCACCTTATTTGCTTCACTCGTGAATCCCTTCACGAGTCGAACTCCTCTTCACGATTGAATGACCTATCTCGAATGTTTTGCTCATAAGTTGAGCTATAGAACAACAAATTGAGTGATTCTTTTTGCATTGAAAAATAGACTTCCATACCTATATTTCACATGAAGAAACCTAAGCTTAAATCTGTCTCTAGGTACATGTAATCTATAGTTGAATCCGGACTAGTTTTCTAGACTACTCTATGTAATAGAAATGGTTAGTATGAACAGATTGTTGCTACACTTGATAATATGATTCTTTAATTGATTGAGACAGCTATTTGCTTATGTGATAGAAAGTTAAATGAATAATGCATGTAATATGACTGTCAATGAAGGAATTGTATGCATACACATGCGTTCATTTGTGAATATGAATAAAGACTAGAAAGGAATTATCGAACCCATACATGTAAATCTTATGACATGTAAGTGCACCTTTTTATATGCACTTGTGATATGAAAAAGAGAATAATAGCATGACCTTGGCATGTGTATATGCCATATGAAAACGTGTTGATATTTTGTATAGCACATGACTTGAATGATGATAAAGGTATATATATATGTGTTGGAAACATGCTCATAAGAATAAATCGACTATATGCGAATGTACCCACAGGTATGTACATTTATGATTATGTATATGAGTATATGAGCATGTAATTGCCTATGAGATAGAAGATGAATTAGCATGACTATGAACATGTGAAATGCTTAATGAGGGCATGATCAAGTCTATGATATGATGATTATATGTCATGCTTATATGATATGATGCAAATGATATAGTCATACAGATATAGATGAGCCAGATATATATATCTTGGCATATGAAATGTGCATGTATCTGATTATGCACCAGAGAATTCACAGGTTGATAAGACTATGCATATGTGCAAACGGTATACTACGAATACAGTATTAAAATGTGAATTGAACACGAATATAGTTCCGCCTGCGATAGAGTTTTAGATGTGGATAGATAGGCGCCTATAGGGAAATTGCAGCTGCCATAGTTGGCCCATTTGGGTCCATAGTATATGATCCCGTTTGGATTATGATCAGCCCCGTTTGGGTTGATAGGCTACCCCGTTTGGGTATGCTTGACCGGTCCATAGTACAGTTGGCCCCATTTGGGTCTATAGATTCGATATCTTCGGATATCCCTCATTTGATACCATTGTGTATCCATAGTTCCCGCATCCACTGATAAAGCTAAGGCAGGCTAAACGTTATTCATAGTAATGATCAAAAGTAAACAGTTAAAGTTATTTGACTAAAGATTGATATGTGGCTTATATTGTTGGTTTACCACAGGAATTATGCTTCAATTGAATATGTTCACATGGAATATTGCCATCTATATGAATTATGAAAAAGAAATATGTGTTTCTCTCTCTTGGGTACAATGCTTATGTACATGAGAATATGCTTATGCTTTAAAGTATATGTTATTGTTGCCATGTTATGTTGGACATGTTGATTATAGTATATGAACATATTGTATATGTATGTTTTGATGGCCTTGTGTATGGCCATCCATCTGTAGATATTCCCCACTAAGCTTTATAGCTTAGCACGGGTTATTTATCCGTGTAGGTACCTTCTAGAAAGACTTTTGCTCAGGGACGTTCTCTGCATCAGGAAGGGCCAACCATCGACTTATAACCTTGATGTAGGATATTTTGTGATACAGCTATCATATGTTTTGTATAATGGCCAGTCATATTTTGATATGTATATAACCTATGTGGGATAATGTAACTCACTAGTAGTAAAGCTACGAAAGAACATGTGTGCATGTGATATGCATGAAGTAATATCCATATAGTTAGTATGCATGATACTAAGCATGAAATGAAAAACAGGAACAGACAGGTGGCACAAATATTAGTATATGAAACAGTATGAGCATGATTAATAGTATTCATGATATACGTGAAAATAGGGTATTTGCATGAGGGGTGTTGTAAATTTTGGTATCAGAGCCTAAGTTTAGTCTTTTCTGGGTAAAGATGAACCTAGGATTCTATAGTATGATATAGTGATTGCTGGCCTGATGCAGATGTCCCTGTTTTCTTATAGATCAAAGATGGAAAGCTCTAGAGATGCTTTGGAGGAATCGGCTGAAAGCAATAGGCCGGTTAGAACTAATCCTTCCAATACTGGACCTTCATTCTCCAATCCAAATGAGGTCCCAGCAGCCATCCCTGCAGAAGCATTGTTAAAGATATCACAGGATATGGCTCAAATTCTTCAAAGAATGATAGCACCTAAAGCTCCAATCTCTGAAATTAAGAAGCATGGTGCTGAAGAGTTTCTAGGCACTAATCTGGAACAGTCTGAGGAAGCTGAATTTTGGCTGGAAAGACTAGAGAGAATTTTTGATGAAATCCACTGTCCAGTGGGTCATAAGGCATCTTGTGCTGTGTCTCTATTGCAAGGAGCAGCTTATGATTGGTGGAAGTTGGTGTTGAGACAACCCCAGCTACCAGATCCCCTTACATGGGAATTCTTCACAGCTGAATTCAAGAAAAAGTATGTTACAGAGGCATATAAGCAAGAGAAGTTAAAACAGTTTCTCAACTTGAAACAGAGAGCTATGTCTGTGGCTGAATATGAGAAAGAATTCAGTCGCTTGTGCAAATATGTTCCTAATGAGATGTTGATTGATGCTTTTAAATGTAGACAGTTTGAAGATGGGTTGAATGAGCATATCAGAGAAAAGTTGATTGGGTCTACATCTTTGCAAGTGGTTAACTTCACTCAATTGGTTACAGCAGCCTTGCGAGTTGAAAAGAATGAAATGGCAAAGAGAGAAAGAGAACAGAGAAGAAGTGGGTCCAAGGGTGGATCTTTTACAGGAAAGAGAGCTAGAGGAGTACAAGGAAATCAGCCAGCTGAATCTGGCTATAGTTCTGCAAAGAGGGACAGGAGACAGGAGTCTTCTGTAATGTCTAAACAGGGAAAGGGAGCTTCAGGGAATCAGAGTGGGGGGCAACCTCCAGAGTGTTTCCATTGTACTAGGAAACATTGGGGTAGTTGCAGGAAATTGTCTGGAGCATGTTACAAGTGTGGTGGTACTGGTCACTACATGGCAAGCTGTCCTTCGAAAAGGGACCAGGATGTTGAACAACAAGGCAGTAGAGGAACTTTTAATGCACCATCTTCTGGTAGAGGCAGAGGGAGAGGACTTGGGGGATCGAGGCCCCAGGCATCCCAGTCCAGGAACATTTTTGAATCCGTTGACAGGCCCGCAGCTCCAGTTGTTCCTATTCGGGCTTATGCATTGAAAGCTAGAAAGGATCAGTGTGCTCCAGAAGTCATAGCTGGTATTTTCTCTCTCTTTGATTCTGACATGCATGCACTTATTGATCCTGGCTCCACTCATTCTTATGTTTGCACTAGGGATTTGGGTAGAAATGAGTCTAATGTACATGAAATGGAATATGATATATGTGTAACTAACCCTTTGGGTCACAGTGTTGTTGTTAATAGAGTGCATAAACAGTGTCCTATAGTAATTCAAGGGAAAGAATTCCTTGCTAATCATATTGAGTTACCATTCCGGGAATTTGATATTATACTTGGTATGGATTGGCTGTCTAGACACCATACAGTGGTTAATTGTGAAGCTAAAACTGTAACTCTTATTGGTGCTGATGGTAAAGAAACGTTAGTTCAGGGCATTCGAGCTAAATCAATAGCTAATGTGATATCAGCCATGCAAGCTAAACGATTTATGAGAAAAGGGTGTGAAGCTTTCTTAGCACTTGTGCTTGATTCAAGAATAGAGTATGCAAATCTTCAAGAGATTCCAGTGGTGAAAGAGTTTCCTGATGTGTTCCCAGAAGACTTGCCTAGTCTTCCACCTGAAAGGGAAGTTGAATTGTCTATAGACATTCTACCGGGTACAGCTCCTGTTTCGAAGGCACCATACAGGATGGCTCCTTTGGAATTAAAGGAACTTAAAGTACAGCTACAGGAGTTGCTTGACAAAGGCTTCATTAGGCCTAGTGTGTCGCCTTGGGGTGCACCGGTTTTGTTTGTGAAGAAAAAGGATGGGTCTATGAGGATGTGCATAGACTACAGACAGTTAAATAGGGTAACAGTGAAAAATAAGTACCCTTTACCCAGAATTGAAGATTTATTTGATCAGTTGAAGGGTGCTGGAGTGTTTTCCAAGATTGATTTGCGAACGGGTTATTATCAACTCCGGGTTAAGGATGTGGATGTTTCCAAAACGGCTTTTAGAACCCGATATGGGCATTATGAGTTTCTGGTGATGCCATTTGGGTTAACAAATGCACCGGCTACGTTTATGGACCTTATGAATAGGGTATTTAGACCCTACTTGGATCAATTTGTTGTTGTGTTCATAGATGACATTTTGGTGTATTCGAGAAATGAAGCGGAACATGCTGAGCACTTGAGAATTGTTCTACAGACTCTGAGGGAGAATAAGTTATATGCTAAGCTGAGCAAATGTGATTTTTGGCTTAAGGAAATTTCTTTCCTTGGTCATGTTGTGTCTTTTGAAGGCATTAGAGTGGATCCAGCAAAAATTGAGGCTATAGTGAATTGGAAGCCGCCTCGAAATGTGACGGAAGTGAGAAGTTTTCTGGGTTTAGCAGGTTATTACCGTCGTTTTGTGAAAGGCTTTTCAGTTATAGCCGCACCACTCACTAAACTGTTGAGAAAGAGTATAAAGTTTGAGTGGACTAATCGGTGTCAAGCAAGTTTTGATCAATTGAAGAAATTTCTGACTGAGGCTCTAGTTTTGGCACAGCCAGTTACAGGAAAGGAGTATGCTATGTATAGTGATGCTTCTAGAGTTGGCTTGGGTTGTGTGCTAATGCAAGATGGCAAAGTAATTGCCTATGCATCTAGACAGTTGAAGCTGCATGAACAAAACTATCCAACCCATGACCTAGAGTTAGCAGCAGTAGTGTTTGCTTTGAAAATTTGGCGACATTATTTGTATGGGGAAAAGTGCAAAATCTACACAGATCACAAGAGTCTCAAGTATTTGCTCACTCAAAAGGAACTTAACTTGAGACAACGAAGATGGTTAGAATTGTTTAAAGATTATGATTGTATAGTGGATTACCATCCAGGCAAAGCTAATGTTGTAGCTGATGCCTTGAGCCGTAAGATGATGGCTGCTATGATTGCACATCGCGGTAGATGGAGACTTGCTTATGATGGTGCTTTAATAGCACAGTTGAAGGCTAGCCCTTGTTTGAGGCAAACAGTGATTGATGCACAGAAACATGATGAAAAGTTGCAACAGATTTTTAAGTCTTCACATGAAGGGACCCAGTCTGAGTACTCAGTGAAAGAAGATGGGGGTGTGTATTATCAGAATAGATTATATGTTCCTGATGACAAAGAGTTAAAGAGAACAGTATTGAATGAGGCTCACAATACAGTGTTTACTATGCACCCTGGTGGGAATAAGATGTACCAAGATTTGAAACAAAGTTATTGGTGGCCTGGCATGAAGAGAGATGTGGTAGCCTATGTCTCCATATGTTTGACTTGTCAACAGGTAAAAGCAGAGCACCAGTTACCCTCTGGTTTGTTGAACCCCATTCCAATTCCACAATGGAAATGGGAGGATATTACCATGGATTTTGTAACAGGATTACCCCTTACACAGAAAAAGCATGATGCAGTTTGGGTTATAGTTGACAAGCTGACTAAATCAGCTCATTTCATACCAGTTCGGAGGGATTACTCCATGGATAAGTTAGCAGAGCTTTATGTAAATGAGATCATTAGATTGCATGGCATTCCGGTGTCAATAATCTCCGATCGAGATCCGAGATTCACATCGAGATTTTGGCAAAGTTTGCAACAAGCTTTGGGAACTCAGCTTCGTTACAGTACAGCATTCCACCCTCAGACTGATGGGCAATCTGAGCGGGTTATTCAAATTCTAGAGGATATGATGAGAGGATGTGTTTTGAATTTTACAGGAAGTTGGGAAAGATATCTACCCTTAATGGAGTTTGCCTACAATAATAGTTATCAAAGGAGCATCGAGATGGCACCTTATGAGGCCTTGTATGGTCGGAAATGTAGAACTCCTGTTTACTGGACTGAATTGTCTGAGCGCAAAGTTATTGGTCCTGATATTGTCAAAGATACAGAGGAAAAGGTACAAGTTATCAAGCAGAGATTGAGGGAAGCTAGTGATAGACAAAAGTCTTATGCTGATTTGAAAAGAAAGGATATTGAATATCATGTGGGTGACAAAGTGTTTCTGAAAGTGTCCCCTTGGAGAAAAGTATTAAGATTTGGGAAAAAGGGTAAACTGAGCCCGAGGTTTATAGGCCCATATGAGATTCTTCAAAGAGTTGGGCCAGTGGCATATAGGTTGGCTCTCCCTATGGAACTAGCCAAACTTCATGATGTGTTCCATGTTTCTATGTTACGGAAGTATCGTTCAGATGAATCTCATGTGTACCAGTTCAAGATGTGCAAGTACAGTCAGATTTCACTTATGATGAAGAGCCTATAGCAATTCTGGCTAGAGAAGTTAGACAGCTTAGAAATAAGCAAATTCCACTTGTTAAAGTGCTCTGGCAACATCACGATATACAAGAAGTTACTTGGGAGCCAGAGACAGCTATGAAAGAACAGCATCCTCACTTATTCAACACAGGTATGAATTTCGGGGACGAAATTCTTAAGGGGGAGAGAATTGTAAGGCCCCTAACATGACCCTAATTTAATTTGCATATTATTGTAATTAAGTAAGGGGGTAAATTAACATGTTATTATGTTAATTGCATGAAAATATAATAAAAGAGTATGGTTTAATGTTAATTAAGGATGCAATTGAGGATAAAGGTATTAATTTGGGGTTAATTGGTATTTTTTTGGCATTTTGGTGGCCAATTGTGTAGAGAAGCATTTAATTCAAGGTTAAATTGAAAGAATGCTTAAATGGATAGGTTAATGTTTGAAAAAGAATTAGTGGAGGGGTTAAAGTCTAACATGCATAAAGGCTTGTGGCATTTGTGTGACATGCAAAATGATGAAGGACTAAAGAGGAGATTGTCATGTGGGTATAAAAGGCTTGGGTTAGAGAATTTGATTGTGAGAATCGGCATTTGTTGAGAGCAAAACCAGAAATTCATCTTCTTCTTCCTCTTTGATTTCCATGGATTTATCTCAAGCATTTAGATGTTGATGGTGCATGTTGGTTAATCAAGAGTTTAAGGCTCTAAGCTAAGGTAATTAAACTCTCATTTTAACACTTCATCATCACCATCTTCTTCTTCATTTTCTGTTGACTGAGAATATGTCATTTGCTGGAAACGTATGTTCATGGTGATGGTATTTATGAAGGAGAAGAGGAAGGAAGAAGGATCAAAGGAAAGGGACTTGATAGAGGTTGAAGACATTGGGTTTATCAGCCAAGGTATGGGAATTTAGGCCATTCATATTGCATGTAAAAATGGATTACTGGAAGTGAATAGAATTTACAGAATTGAATTTACATTTTTCTGGAAGTTTATCGTTGAAAGGTTGAAGAAGACAGACTTGCCGAGTCGTGAATGACTTCACGAGTCGTGAACATCAGTCCGACTCGTGAAGCTCTTCACGAGTCGTGAAGTCGAGTCTTTCTTCTTCACTCGTGAACTTCTTCACGAGTCGTGAAGTTCAGCTTTTCTTCCTCACTCGTGAGCCACTTCACGAGTCGTGAAGTATAGTTCCTTCTCCACTCGTGAACCTCTTCACGAGTCGTGAGAATCACCTTATTTGCTTCACTCGTGAATCCCTTCACGAGTCGAACTCCTCTTCACGATTGAATGACCTGTCTTGAATGTTTTGCTCATAAGTTGAGCTATAGAACAACAAATTGAGTGATTCTTTTTGCATTGAAAAATAGACTTCCATACCTATATTTCACATGAAGAAACCTAAGCTTAAATCTGTCTCTAGGTACATGTAATCTATAGTTGAATCCGGACTAGTTTTCTAGACTACTCTATGTAACAGAAATGGTTAGTATGAACAGATTGTTGCTACACTTGATAATATGATTCTTTAATTGATTGAGACAGCTATTTGCTTATGTGATAGAAAGTTAAATGAATAATGCATGTAATATGACTGTCAATGAAGGAATTGTATGCATACACATGCGTTCATTTGTGAATATGAATAAAGACTAGAAAGGAATTATCGAACCCATACATGTAAATCTTATGACATGTAAGTGCACCTTTTTATATGCACTTGTGATATGAAAAAGAGAATAATAGCATGACCTTGGCATGTGTATATGCCATATGAAAACGTGTTGATATTTTGTATAGCACATGACTTGAATGATGATAAAGGTATATATATATATGTGTTGGAAACATGCTCATAAGAATAAATCGACTATATGCGAATGTACCCACAGGTATGTACATTTATGATTATGTATATGAGTATATGAGCATGTAATTGCCTATGAGATAGAAGATGAATTAGCATGACTATGAACATGTGAAATGCTTAATGAGGGCATGATCAAGTCTATGATATGATGATTATATGTCATGCTTATATGATATGATGCAAATGATATAGTCATACAGATATAGATGAGCCAGATATATATATCTTGGCATATGAAATGTGCATGTATCTGATTAAGCACCAGAGAATTCACAGGTTGATAAGACTATGCATATGTGCAAACGGTATACTACGAATACAGTATTAAAATGTGAATTGAACACGAATATAGTTCCGCCTGCGATAGAGTTTTAGATGTGGATAGATAGGCACCTATAGGGAAATTGCAGCTGCCATAGTTGGCCCATTTGGGTCCATAGTATATGATCCCGTTTGGATCATGATCAGCCCCGTTTGGGTTGATAGGCTACCCCGTTTGGGTATGCTTGACCGGTCCATAGTACAGTTGGCCCCGTTTGGGTCTATAGATTCGATATCTTCGGATATCCCTCATTTGATACCATTGTGTATCCATAGTTCCCGCATCCACTGATAAAGCTAAGGCAGGCTAAACGTTATTCATAGTAATGATCAAAAGTAAACAGTTAAAGTTATTTGACTAAAGATTGATATGTGGCTTATATTGTTGGTTTACCACAGGAATTATGCTTCAATTGATTATGTTCACATGGAATATTGCCATCTATATGAATTATGAAAAAGAAATATGTGTTTCTCTCTCTTGGGTACAATGCTTATGTACATGAGAATATGCTTATGCTTTAAAGTATATCTTATTGTTGCCATGTTATGTTGGACATGTTGATTATAGTATATGAACATATTGTATATGTATGTTTTGATGGCCTTGTGTATGGCCATCCATCTGTAGATATTCCCCACTAAGCTTTATAGCTTAGCACGGGTTATTTATCCGTGTAGGTACCTTCTAGAAAGACTTTTGCTCAGGGGCGTTCTCTGCATCAGGAAGGGCCAACCATCGACTTATAACCTTGATGTAGGATATTTTGTGATACAGCTATCATATGTTTTGTATAATGGCCAGTCATATTTTGATATGTATATAACCTATGTGGGATAATGTAACTCACTAGTAGTAAAGCTACGAAAGAACATGTGTGCATGTGATATGCATGAAGTAATATCCATATAGTTAGTATGCATGATACTAAGCATGAAATGAAAAACAGGAACAGACAGGTGGCACAAATATTAGTATATGAAACAGTATGAGCATGATTAATAGTATTCATGATATACGTGAAAATAGGGTATTTGCATGAGGGGTGTTACAATATATATATGTAATATAAAGTAAGTGATGTAATAAGTTTAGTAAAAGAATGCTAAAGCATGCATGCATACAGTAGCTAAAATACTTAGTCATAAATATGCTAGATTAATTGATAAATGATATGAATGATAAGATATTAAGTTAAGACAGTCATAACTAACATGAAAATGATGAGTATGTTATAGAAGAAGCCATTATGCGTACGTAATTAAGAGACTGAAGTTGTGGGAAATACCTAATTGATGCATAGGATAGCTATATAAATAGACTATTCGATATGATAAATGTATACAGCTTTGGGTTAATAACCTACCATTATGTGATTGAAAGGTATAACATGATACATGATAAAGGCATTAGATTAGGGTGTTTTAACCCAAGATCTCTCGGAGGCATCCAAAGTCCTTTCCCAACACATTAAAGTCTCTCAGGAGTGCGAAATCCAAACCCTAATGTCCACCTTAACTTTGGGACCCCAATTTTAATCTCAACTTAGGACCCTTTAAAGTCTATTAAGAGCATAAAGTCCCTTTAGAGGGCACAAAGATTCAATATTAAACAATCAAAATCAAGACATGCCTATAACCTAGCATAGACCATTTCATCCACCACTAATTTACAAGACCTCTTAACGGTCAAATGAAAACAACATGTTCGACCACTATTGACAAACTGGCATCGATCATCCACAACTGATTCATAAGACCTCTCAAGGGGCCAACAAAGATTCCATAATTCAATAGTTAGCAACAAGCTAGCCTTGAAAATCAAATCACTCAATCCATAACATTTGTAAACCTTCTTAAAAAGCAGCCAGTAGACTGCCTCTTCAAGTAAGTGTTTCTTCCTCTTACTCTAAACATTGGTGCACCTAGGCATTTAGTGCTCTAGCTTCTTAAAAGTTATAAGTAATTGTAGACATTGGGTTATGAGGCAGCTTTTGTCAAAGTTAACTAATGAGGAAGGTTTTTTTCTAAAAATATAAAGAATTCAATGTTTAGGGATCTCTTTATGTTTTATAGGCCTTTTTTGAAAATATTATTGAGTTTTTGGCCCTAAAAATGATATTGGAATTTAAAAAAGTGCCAAATTTGGGTGATAACTAAGTTAATAGAGCTCAGCCTATGACTCAACCTTCGAGTCTTCTACCCATTTGGCTTGATTCTAGCCCATCGACCCAAGTTAGTGTCGTGATTCATCATTTTTGCTATAAAAACTTATTTTTCTATAATTCTAAATCCATGGACATTTTGGTATGGGAAAGAGAGAAAGAGAAAAGAGAGAGAAAAATGAAGAACGAAAAGAAAGGTAAAGAAAATAAGGTAGTTTTTAAAGTTTTCTTCCTCATTTTTAATTTTCTTTCATAGATATGCTCTTCATCACTTGCTTTTTTCAAAATATTTCCATGCAAAATTGTAAAATAGAGTCCCTAGAACATTAAGGTTTTATTATTATCCTGAAAAACTCATTGAAAGTACTATTATAAAGCCTTTATACTCTTGACTCCATTCTTACCTGATTTAAATCCATAATTTTCTGTCTTGAATGTTGTGAATTTAATCATCATTTTTCATAGTCTATTAGTGATTTGCTCAAATCTAGAAAATTTGTTATATAATAGAACAGAATGACCTCCTTTATACATTAAAAATGTAATTTTTTAATTTAAAAAAGTAATTTTTAACTTGTATAAATTATATCTTTTGTAAACATTATTAAGATCTTATATTCTTAAAATGTTTAAATACTTTTACTTTGCTTTTCTTATTTTGGAGGATTTTAAACCTCAATTTTTGGTAAGGATCTGCATGAAGTGAGCCAACTGGGTATGATTTTAACTCTGTAGACACAAGTTATGCTTGGGTTATCTATGGGTGGTTAGCTCTACTATAAGGGTGAGATTATTAGTGACATACGCTAGAGCCCACGTGTAATGGGGTTTTTATAAATGTGTAAAACATTCTATTTTTAATAATAATAAGGCATTTATACATTCTTTTGTGCTTTTGTGTAATAATGTAGCACCCTTATTCCTTACATAGCTATAAGTACTATATCATATTTCATTAAGCATGCTAACCATGTTCTTATGCTCGAAAAACTTTACTCCATAGTTAAAAGTATCTTTAAGCAATACAATATTTACTTTTATGAATCATCTGTACATCACATCCTTGTCAAAGTAAATAAGAATCTTGTAATCAAATTGCACTTAACATTAGACTATACTATCAATCTCTCTCTTATGCTGGCCATCCCGCTGTAGATATCATCCCAGGGAAAAATCCTTACTTGTAACCTACACGGATGAAACACCCGTGCTAAGCTATAAAGCTTAGTGGCGAGCAAAAACATGTAGATGACCCCTTTTTAAAGTTCATCAAGATGAAAACCCATATATATATATGCATCTTAAAGCAAATAAACCAAACATTATAAACAATATTAACAATAATCTCACATAATTGTATTCTCTTTTGCTATACTTATAACCAATATCAAGCTTACTTTCTGAATTTCTATATGTTACTAGTGACCAATTACTTTGAATTATTAGTTGCAAAACATTGATGAATATATTATTCATGTATTAATATCAATTGCCAAACATTTTAATAACTATGTCATATTTCTATCACTTATTTACAAACTTTTATATATACTTCATCTATACTTTCTGAGTTCCCACATTTTGATTTTAGTGATCACTTTGATATACTTAACTATCTTAGAAGCATGGTACTGTATTTAGATAAATTATATTCCTTGTACCTCTGTACAATATATTCCATATGTAAAATGCCATATTTCTCATTCGTTTGAATACTTACTATTTTTATTAAACTATTATATCTTTACCTTATATATTTTTTTTAACTTTTAAAGCATTTCGATATTAACATTACTTCATCAATAAGCACACTCAGCACACTTTATACATATACATTTATTTAACATGTAATCAATGGATTAGAAAATCTTGACAAATCTATGAACCTCACATAGTAAACAATAAAAACATTCAAAAAACTTAACAGTTAAGTTAGCATGCTGGTATTGTATATTGATTAAGAATTCTTCATGCATTTAACTCATTTAAGCAATTTCAAACATTTGGAACCAACTATAATTAGCATACATATCATGTGTTACTTGGTAACCTCTATTTATTTAAACTTATGAAATAATACAAGCAAATCATGTCAGACATGTAATCAAGCAATATCCTTAACTTTTATATGATGGTTACTTAATACTTTATACTTTAATGTCTGTACTGTACTTATAGTTTAGCCTGCCTTAGTTCTATTAGTGGATAATGGAAACTATAGATACACTTCGATATCAAAATGGGGGATATCCGAAGATATCGAATCTATAGACCCAAATGGGGCCAAATTATACTTTAGACCGGTCAAGCAGTCCCAAACGGGGTTGCCTAACAACCCAAACGGGGCTGTTCAAGATCAAAATGGAATCAAACATACTTTAGACCCAATTAGGCCAAACTATGGCAGCTGTAATTTTTCCTATAGGCACCTATCTATCCATAATTGAACTCTAGTAGCAGGCAAATATAATCGCTCACTTTATCTTTCTTTAGTTTACTCTTACTCTATTCAATCATATTCGTATATGCAAATGTATACCCTTGTATAACTATGAATAAAATAATCATGTACATGCTCATGTATGGCTATTAAGCAATGTTATTCTTTACTTTGCTCTATTCATCACATACATATAGGTATCTATATATATATTCCTTTATAACTATGAGCAAGATATCATATACATGTATATGCGTAACTTTATGTAAACCTTTGAACAAGCTCACTATTGGGTATTACTATTCTATGCTTGTAATTTTATTCAATCATGTAACTATTTCGTATAACAAGATTGTACCTATATTATACTGTTTGCACCTGTGCATAATCATGTACAAATATATATTTTCCCTAGTGCATAAACGTATATGCATAATTTATAAAATAATTTAAACAATTTGCTCATGTAACAATCACATGACAAGATACTCCTTCTTTAATGCATACACTTGTATACATAGTCACATATAACATTGCCATTATATACTTTAATAAGATTTCTATAATTAAGCCTATTGCTCTATAGAACTGTAATTTAGCATGCTAACATGTGACATCACAAATGCTTAATCATGTCATTTTAAGCAAAGACATATTCATGCATTTCACTTTAAACATATTCTCTAAATCATTACTCTAAACATCTTTCGAACCCAATCATGTAAGATCATACTATGTATATATATATATATATATATGTTTATATATACACATATATTCTACAAATCATATTACTTCTTTATACAAGTAAAATTGACATTTCAAACTATAAGTATCATAGTAATCTTCAAGAGATCAATAAAAATTGTGTATAATCATTTAGACGTTTACATATATATACATTTATGTATATTACAATCATGTAATCATATGATAGTCGTACATTAAAAACCTTCACTTATCATATTTAAACATTTCTTAACTTCATAGTATACATGTATGCATCAAATAAACATTTACTCCATCATTAAAAATATGTACAGGAAAGCATAATTGCACATAACAACCATGTACATAGGTTTGATCAAATATAAATATTTGATATCTTTACCTATGTACATATATGAATATATATATATATATAGATCTTTGTTAATAATCATATCACATGCCATATCCAATTCATTGTTTATTCATATAGAGACATATTTAACTTAACTATATAAGAAAAACCATAATGTAAGACACATTAAAATTCTACACAGGGCAACATTCTGGACCCAAATTGTGAGCCACTTATTATTTGGAAAACGTAATTTTTAGGCCAAATGAGCTTGTACAATCTTATTCCCCTATGTGTATAGTTTCCAAAGCATCAAAACTCACATTAATATCTTATCTATAGCTTGAGATATTTAAGAAAAAATGAAGGATGTTGATAAAATCGGAACGGTTTTTATTTCAACATATAAACATTTTCAGCATAAAATGAAAAAGTAATTAGACCTATATGTCTTCATAAAAGTTATACTTCCATATCTCTAGTTTTAACATAATTTTAATTTGTAGCATTTTGACAATTCTACCAAAAGTTATGCCTAATTTACTAAGGTCTGTTCCCTAACAGTCCATCCAGTACCTATGAATTTCAAGTCAACATTTGTCATGCTTGAATACATTTTTAAGTCATACTTCCTTCATATAAAATTTGAATTTAGGAGTCCATTTTGCATAGGAATTAATGTCATGCCATTCTAATCATTTTACACACATAAATCTCAAATTTTCTACAAACTATTCCAGAATCTGAATTTACAGTTCACCTAAATTTGAATAAATCATATAAATTATATAGAGGTAGAATTAAAGCTAGGTTACTTCTACAATTTTGTGTTCCTATGTTTTTAGTTTTCAGAACATTAAGAATCATCTCAATATCACTTCTAGATTGAAAGATATTGTCCAAATGCTGAGGACTATTCATGATTCTAGGACTGTACACTTATCCAATTTTCAAGCTAGGTTATGACCAATTTAGAAGCAGGATTAGAATTTGATTTCTTCTTATGAAATATTTTCCTGGAAGTGTATATTAAAACACAATTAGAATCATCTAATTATCTTTTCTATAACTCAAAATATTACCAAAAGAATCCAACTAGGTGAAGTGAACCCAAACCCAGAATTTTAAAACCTACATGCATGTCCATTTAAACATAAAAGATTGATGTTTTACTTCAAGTTACTTGTAAAAATGCAACCATGTCACAATTTAATCACATATTTCGCTCAAGGAAAAACTCATGCAAGAAGATTAAGTTTCCAAACCTGTTTTTGTAACTTTAAATCAATCCTTCAATCTTTTCACCATTTCAATCCTTTTTGCTCTCAATCCCTTCCAATTCTTCATACATCCATGTACTCTTGTATTAAACCCTTACAAATCTCCTTCAAAAACTTTTAATTCAAATAAAATGCAGCAGGATTACCTCTTGAAAATTATAGAGATAAAATATAGAACTTTCAGAGAAAGATGAGAGATGAGTAAAAATAAGGAAGATATAAGGAGAAATCATATTTTTCCTTTGTGTGGCCGACCAACCCACTATATATACACTTGAAAACAATGCTTGCATGGTGAATTAAGTGGAAAATGACATTAGCATGTCCCACACAAATATCTCTTTTAATCCTCTAACTAATTGCATGTTACATAAATTTCTCTCATTTATTTGCATGTCACACAATGTTCCACTCATTTTATCTTTTCTTAAATCAACCTCTCCTTTATATCCCTTTTTCATAATTTACCCTTCAAGTTTCATATTAACAAATTGACGCCTAAATTTTCATCTTCTTTTAAATTAGCCTTCAAACTATATTTTCACTAGACTATTATATACTATATCATAGGCAGTTTTCTGAATTCAACTTGTATGTAATTTTTAACCTTCCAAAAGCCATTTTAGGCAAATGTTATCTTATAAAAACTTATTACACTATGTTTATAGTTTATAAAACATCAAGAATCATCTCCATAGCATTTGTATATTTTAAGATATTTACAAAATACTGAGGTTTGTTCTCAGTGACTAGGCTGCAAATTATTCAACAATTTATGCTTAAATATAGCCTAATTAAAGACATATTTCGAACTTGACTTCTTCATATGAAATCTTAGTATGGATGTATATTTTCAAATCCAATTTGAATCATCTAATTTTGTGCTCTATAACTCGAGATATAGTCAAAAGAGTGCCGAAAGGTCAAGAAAAATATAATAATTCATCCAATAATGTTTAATTATACTTTAATAACGTAAAATTGCCCTTGAATTCTACTAGGGCCTATTTTGGTTCCTTACAAATAACATTTTCATGCATATGACTTAGACTATAGAATGTACTCCCTAATATCCAAAAATAGTATAAAGGTAATCATAAAGAGCTTATGATATGAGATACCTATTATATACAAATGTTTTAGTACATAAATTATACTTAGTTATAGAATTAATGAGATAGGACATTATTAATACAAATAGACTAGAATATGCTAATACGTATAGACTAACATGTATTATACTTTTTAAATAGTTCAAGCAATAGTTCTCAAAATTTTTTATCAATGAGATAATCGAAGTTAACATATGGATGCTTGTTAGAAGAAAAAATACATTGTAGATCTATCATAAGATACTTCACATGGATACTTAAACAATATTAGTGAAGATCTCATCATATCAATTATGCAAGTATTGGTTGACTTTAGATTATCAAGGTATCTCAAGTAACAAGTGTTATACTCAAAAATTGGGTATAATATGAACTACTTGTAGGTAGTTGATTGACTAATAAAGGAATCACCACCTCACTCATAGTGAGGAGTTCTATCTCCTGTATTTATATACTTTTTTGTTTAAAATACCTTAGCAAAGGTGGAATGCAAGGTGAATGAGATTCACAAGGGCATTTTGGGATTAAATATAGAATTATGAGAATACAATAAGTTCATGAATGAATTAATACATGTCTATATTCAATTCATGAATGAGATTAGAAGAACGGTGAAAGGAGTGATTGCATGGAAATTAGATAGTGAAGATAAAAGTTGAAACCACTAAATTCTTATCGTTTGGGTAGTCATGGTGCCTAACTAGAAGCCTATCATAACTTGTACAATAATGTATGGAAAATATCAATTGAGAATTGATATTATGGTTTAAAAGAGTTTGAATCATAAGATTTACAATTCGATTAGCACTCTTAGATTCCCAATTCAATTTGGATTCTTAAAGTCCTAATTTTATTAGAACTCTCAAAGTCCTAGTTTGATTAGAACACTCAGAGTCCTGAATATATTAGAACTCTTATAGTCTCAGTTTGATTAGAACTCTTAGAGTCCTAAATCTATTTGAACTTTTAGAGTCTTATATTCCTATTTTAATTTCATCATTCATAGCTTGGCTTATTAGAGAGTATGCCTCAGAGCCCATGTAATAGGGATGTATTTCATATGTATGAATTCCCACTCTTAATAAGAGGCATCCTTCATTTATTAATGCTATGTTAAAATACATGAGTTTGTAAATCTTAAATTAATAAATGAAGTCCTAGATATTATAAACACAATTCAAAGGCAATCATGAAAGTTTTCATGATATGAGATGTCTATTACAAGCAAATGTGATAATATCTAAATATCCCTAGTCATAGAATTAACAAGATAGGATATTGTTAATTCGAACAGACTAGCACATGTTATGCTTCTTGAATGGTTCAAGCAGTGGTTCTTATAACTGTGATTATGGAAGATAATCAAAGCTAACATGTGGATGCTTGTTAGAAGAATGAGTTCATTGGAGACCTACAAAAAGAATCCTCATATGGATATTAAATTTATGTTAATGAGGAATCTCTTCAGAGCGGTTGTGCAAGTATCCTTAGACTTGAGATCACCAAAGTTTTCTTAAGTAGCAAGTGGTATATTTTAACTCCATAACTGATTACTTCCAACTGGGAGTGAACATAGTTAAGAGATTGGATATATCATGACCTACTTGAAGATAGTTGAGTGATTAATAAAGGATTCACCATCCCAGATTTAATAAGGGAAGTTATCTCGCATGATTCTATAATTGCCTTGTTCAGAGAATCTCTAGCTAGAGTAATATGCCAAGATGGATAGAGATCCATGGAGGGCATTTTAGGAACAATGGTTAAATTAATAGAACATACATAATTAAATTTATATGAGTTAACAAAAATCCATACTCAGAATCTAATTGAGATAAAGTGGTGGAAGGAGTAATTGCACGGTAACTATTTCTATGGGGGGCATAGTCAAACCACTTAACTTTCCTGACATTTGGGTAGTCATGATGCCTAGCTAGAGGCCAATCATGATTTGCATAATAGTGTATCAAGAATATCAATAGGGATTGATTAAATGATTTAAAGAAGTTTAAATCATGTGAGTTTTGAATAGAACTCACAATTACATATTATACTGCCAATATGGACAGGAACCCAATAGGTCACACACATATAGCAAAAAAGGATAAAATGGTAAAATGACAAGTATAATATTATTTGATATTATTATGGGATAGAGAAGTGAATAAGATAATAATTAATTAAAGAGTTTAATTAATTATGATCAAGTAAAATTGTTCGCAAAACTTTTCTGAAATGTCCTGTAAAATTGGACCTAATTGAAATAATATATTTTATAATTGATTATTATTGAACTACAAGAGTTATAGGGCTGATATAGTAATTAATAGGTCCATTGGAGGAATTATAAAGGCCCAAAGAAGTGAAGTTGGCATATAAGCCCTCCAGAAGAAGGGCCACACACCAACTCCAAAATAAAAGGCCTTAGAGGCCTACTTCTTGGACCAAAATAAATTAAATATCTTAATAAGTGTTTTAGAGCCTACATATTTAATTTTGTTGGATTTGGAATTCATTTGTGTAATTAAATCCAAGTATATGTACAAAGGGCATAGTTTGTGGGTTTTGTGCGTAATCTGTTGTGAAAGGGCTTAAATTGGATTTAATTGAGCCCAAATAATTATAAATAATTCTAGAAGCCCAATTAATAATTCTCCAGCAATTTTAAAGAGCCCAATATCATTATGAAGTTGGATTTTTTTTAACCTAACTATAAGAATCCAAGAGATGTGGAATAGGGTTAAGTGTGAACAATTAAGAAAACACTATCTCTCTTTTCTCTCAACCCTAGCCTCCACCTTCCGTAGCTAGCATCTAGGGATTTCGGCCAGCCCTTGTTCCTCCCAATTGTTGGTTTTTTCAATCCTTCTCTAGTGTGGATTACTCATTGGAGGTGTTCGATTTTGGACACTATGGTTTGCGACAACCCAGTGAGAAGTAAAATAAACTATTCAACAAAAATCAAAGGTGATTTTTATTATTCTCATTAATATGTATATTGTAAATTCATGGCAAGATTAGATATATTGGTTAAAAATATTAAATTTCGCTTATGTATGAGATGCATGTAACCGATAATTCCCAACATGGCTTTAATGGATTATTACATGATTATATAGTATACAAGTCTATGTGCATCACTCTATTCTACATTTATCCTTTACATTTATACAAAAATAACATTACATTACATAATAAAATTGTTCTTTATTGTTGTCTTATAGGCATATTTCTAAAATTATATGTTAATAAAAATATTAACAAAATAAGATATACTTGAGACACTCTAGTCCTATCGTTTGTGTTAACCTTCCACAACCAAGCTCTGTCCCTAAGCTATCCTAGTAGAATACCTACATGGATAAAACACCTGAACTAAGCTAAAAAGCTTAGTAGGGAAGAATAAATTTATAATGGCCACTTGCAGTGACCGTTGCCAAAACATACAATTAATACAAGCATACAAACAAATAAATTTCATGTAATTTATACAATAACATAAGAAAAATAGAAGTAAGTCATTGAATGAAAAATAATGCATATTAACACATTCATTGCTCAACAACATAAGTTCGTATGTAAATATCCATCACGTTCAATCATTGTCATTGAATAATTAGTAAGATAATTTTTAACTTTTAATTACCATTTCTTTGTAAATGCCTTCCTAAGCTCTATGGATGTGGATATCAAGTGCTATAGATACCTGAAGGTATCAGTCACATGGATACCAATAGTTATCAAATCTGTAGACCTAAATGGCACCAAAACTGTTCTCCTAAGACACTACCAGCACCATTTACCCTTATAGGCATACCTATCTGACAACTACCAAGTACTATATGCAAGATTACTTCAATTTTTTTGTTATTTCACTGATTAAGCTCATTTAATATCAGTATTAGTAAGTTTATGTGTGCATACCTAGTCTCCAATGAAAAATAAATATGTACTCATTCATAATTGCATTTAAATGTCTTTCTCTATACTCTTAAAACAAGTTATAACACTTTGTATACCTATTATCAGTTTACACAAGTATAGCAAAAGTATCAATTAGTTATTGTAGATGAAATTATTTATATTTACATATAGTTTTAAATATAAATCATAATTTAATCATAGTTTCTTATGTACTTATAACACATAATATTCTTATGTAAATCTCTATAATGCCTTGGAGATGCTCAATTAATGCTTACAATTTATATTTATGATTTATAATGTAATAGTGGTTTATATTTATGCATTCATGGTAATAACATGCTTTTACGTAACAAGAATATCAAATCATTCTTGTGTATACAATTTCTCAATAAATATACATCATCATGTACTTGAAGTTAATCATAGTACCTTACAAGCCTAATATCATAATGCATATGTGTTTTATATATATATCAATAGAGTTAGATGTAATTAATCACTCGTGCCTAAGTGGTTTTCCAAATACAAATCATCATTTAATCCTAAATTCACATGGATGAACTTATTCTTATATACATATAAAACACATATTTTATGTTGTTCAAAAAACCAACTATGAGTATTAGAGCTATTAAGATTAGTTAACTTAAGTTTAGATGCCATTTCGATGTTTAAAGCATATATATATGTAGTGAAACAATGATGGGAACTAGGTTGAGCCACCATTCAATCCAGCCGGGATTAATTGCCCGGCAATAGTCTAGAATCACTTACACTTAGATGAGACACCACTTAACCTAGTTGGGTCATGCAAACAATCAGTCCAGAATGCTTGTAACCTTATTAAGATGAAAGATAACTCAGCTGGATTGGTTAACCTACAAAATCAAAAATGAAAGTGACCAGGCTAAGATGGGAGCCAATGCAGCTGGGTTGATTATAGAATTCTAGGAGACACAACATTCAATTCACTAGTTGTTTTAAATCACATACTTTTAGCAATAAATCCCTTTATAGAACATACCTTACACCTTATTCATATTATTATGTGCATGATATTGATTTTAAACATTTAAATGGTATATTTTCTTTGGTTTTCTCATTCTCTTAAATTATAAACTCTAAAGAATTGTGTAACTCAAGCATCATTATAACACACTTAAATTAACAAGTCCTATGTCTATTCTAATTAATTTTACCCCATTTAGACTTTTACATTTAATTTATTTGGAAAACAAATTGAATAGGTATAAAAAGACTTAAGACAGCTCTTATACCATTATCCTTATTCTTGACATTCATCTACTTACACACACATCAAGCTACCCCAAATTTGATATCCTTATTTTTTACCATATTTACATAATATGTCATCCGATTTACCTAACATGTATGTAAATAATCAAATATAGAAATTCCTATAACTTAAAGTGCTATAATAGTTCTTCTTTATCGATGTCATGTAACATAGAATAGTCATTTTGTTTAGTTTTGCATCATTTTATGAGTTAATACATGTGTTTTATTGAGTTTTAGGTTACTTTTTATGTCTTCTTTGTTTTATAGGCCTGAATGTGCCTAATATGATGATTTGAAGCATAAAAAAGGGATTTTCAATGAAGAATTGTAGAAAAAAATCTTCAAGTTGTTTTAGAGTTTGTGCCAACTTGTTAAAGCATGTGTCGACTCATTACAATGACTCAAAATGCTGACTTAACCCTTGTTGTGCAGAGTTGTGAAGTAGTTAAAGTGCACTAACTCATTACAATTGTGTCGACTTGTTACAAAGACTGGCTGTGCTGACTCAAGCAAATTGGCACCAGCGCGCCGACTTTTCATAGAAGCCAACCATTGTGACCCTTCAAACACCACTTCAAGATTACACCCCTCTCCAAAAAGACATTAAATTGGACAACTTTGGGCCAATAAATACATGAAGAAAACTACATTTTACATATGAAAAAACTATGAAGTAAGTTCCAAAAGAATTAGAAAAGCTTATGAAGAAAAGCAAAGTCTAAGGAAGAAGAAAGCATTGAAGAGTTATCAACCAATTTCTTCTCTTCTTCTCTTCTCCTCTTTATCCTTTTACTTGATTTTATTCTTTTTCTTTGTGTTTTTTTGCTTTAATAATATGTGTTTAGGCTAATTTTATTATTGGAATTTCAAGAATGTATTGATCTATATTAATATAATTATCTTATTTTTTACATGAATGATTTAAGTTCAATTGGTTGCTTAACTTGTTATGTATGCTTGATCGCCATATGTAATGTGTTAATCAATTTGTTCACAATGAGAATTGGGATATTTTGGTTGAAAGGCTAATGAATTTACTTAAAATCTAAAAATCACTAAGGAGAATAGAATTTCACTTTGAGGGATTAAAGAATAGGCATAGAACTTTATCGTTTTTATCTCCAAAATGACATGAAAGTGAATGTGGACTCTAGATGGAAATGCCCTAATTTGATAATGAGAGTTACATCTAGGGATACTAGGCCTTATTCTCCATTTATTACAGTATATGTGTTTCATTGAATCATTGTGAGTTTAATTTATATCTTGTGATTCTAATATCTTACTTGATTGATTGGTAGTTATAATTTAGATTAGATTGATTATTTATTTTAGTAAACACTTTAGTATAAACAAATTCATTCAAAATTATTATAGCCTATCCATCTTAGTACCTATTCGATTAATATAAAATAATACTTATACATATATATTGACTCCTAGACTTCAACACCCTACTCATTCTATCTAAGTCTTAGAGACTAGGGTAATAAAATTTAGACCTTAACAAGTTTTTGGCACCATTATTAGGGAGTTAAATAAGTTATTGTTTTTATTAACTTAAGGTAGAAAAAGTTGACTTAGGCCTTTTGTTTGATTTACTTTGTTTGTTTTATTAGTTTGCAATAGTAATTTAGTTTGTTGTGTTTGTTATCTTTTATACATGGAAATAATAGTAGAGATAATCTTCTTCCATTTGATCTTGAAATTTATAAAACTTTATGTTCTTTTCATAAAGATCAAAGGCAGCAACAAGAAGAGGAAGACCGAAGTTCAAATATCATTGTTGATCAAGGTGGCCATACTTTGGGCCATTTTGCTATGCCTATTATATCATAGTGTTTCAAAGGACTTGTGGTGCCTACCATTGTCGACAATAACTTTGAAATCAAGCCATGTATTGTTCAAATGGTAAGAAATAATTAGTTTAAGGGTCTAAAAGGAGAAGATCCCTATGCCCACATACTTGCTTTTCTCAATATATGTGCAACATTCAAGATAAATATAGTGATGGATGATGCAATTTGACTTAGACTATTCCCTTTTTCAGTCAAAGACAAATCACAATTATTGTTGGCTAGTTTGCCTAGTGAGTCCATGACTATATGGGACCAGTTGAAACAAGCATTCATTCAAAAGTATTTTCCACCCCAAAAGATTGCCAAATTAAGGAATGAGATTACAACCATTAGACAACATGCAAATGAGACCATCTATATAGCGTAAGAGAGATTTAAGGAACTCTATACTGCCCCTCTCTATAACATGTATTATATTTTTTAACATGTAATAAAGATTAACTAAAAACAAATGAACTAATCTTTACTTAACAACACTATACAAAAATATAGTAGAAAATCTAAACCATTGCAAATGAACTTTACTATTGAAATTTAAATTACATATGAGTCTCTTTAGCATTACAATATTTCCAAATACTAATGCATCTATTAATACAAAATTATTAGAACATATTAAAAACCAAAAATTATTACTATACTCTTCTAGTCTCTTTATTATGTTGGCTGTCTTGCTACTGATCTTATCCTTGAAAAGAAGTCTTATCCTGACAACCTACATGGATAAAAACCTATGATAAGTTATAGAGATTAGTGGAGAATATAAAACATATAGACAACCTATTTTTATAGTCGTAAAAGAAATGCATACACATCAAAGCATATCTTGAGCCTACATATGTTTAAGTATAATCAACTATACTTGTGTGTGTGTGTGTGTGTATATATATATAAGCATATATGTTATCATATACCTATATAATAATACTTATCAACATGTTGTATTGAATTTCTTTATCCAAATGATATATACATAGCAGTCTATCTCCATTTTACATCTAGACATACAACTTGATTTTAGAATTTTTATTGTATATGCTTATACTATTCATAATTGCTCAAACGCTATAATTTTATACTAATGAGATGTAATTAAATAAACTATAAATGAATAGAACATATTTTAAGCGTGTCATCATTATACAATAACATTTCTTTATGATTCTTTATGTCCATTTCCCATACATCTTTGTACTTAATTACATCATCACGTTTTCATAGTTGTTCATATCACATTAATAACTAAAACATGCATCACATATTTATGTGTACATCCAACCTTATGTATTTGCATATGCACTTGATTATCATATCTATATGATAAATTCATAATTGCATAACTTATAACATTTACTATAGTATTTTATGCATCTCTATGTTTAAAACATATTATCACACATTCATAACTTATAACATTTACCTGAAAGAGATGTGGAGTTGTCTATCAAAGTTATATCCAATATACCTCTGATTTTTAGGGCACTGTATAGAATGGCCCCAATGGAATTGTAGGACTTAAAGATTTAATTACAGGAACTACTTGACAAAGGCTTTTATTAGGCCCAATGTATCTCCTTAGGGTGCACTAGTTTTGTTTTTAAAGAAGAAAGATGGGACAATGAGAATGTGTATAGACTATCGTCAACTGAATAAAGTGACAATGAAGAATAAGTACCTATTTCCAAGAATTGAAGACATATTTGATCAGTGGAAAGGTGTTGGAGTGTTTTCCAAGATCGATTTTTGATCGCATACTACCAACTTCGAGTAAAGGATGGGGATGTTCCTAAAGCTGAATTTAGACTTGATATGGTCATTACGAATTCCTAGTAATGCCATTCAGGTTAACAAATGCGTTGGCTTCTTTTCATGGACATTATGAAGAGGGTATTTAGACCCTACTCAGAAAAATTTTTTGTTGTGTTTATAGATTACATATTGGTATATTCAAAAAATCAAGCAGAGCATGCTGACCATTTGAGAATTGTGTTTAAGACTCTAAGGGAGAATCAATTGTTTTCTAAATTAAGCAAGTGCAATTTTTGGCTTAAGGAAGTCTATTTCCTTAGGCATATAGTGCATTTTAAAGGTATTAGAGTAGATCCAACCAAAATTAAGGCTACTGTTAATTGGAGACTACCTCAAAATGTGATAGAAGTGAGAAATTTTATGGGTTTACCAGGATATTACCATCAGTTTTGATAAGTGTGAATTATACTATGTTTTTAGTGTATTTTTATGTGTTTAATTGAGTCAAGTTAGTCTTAATTTAGTTAGTTTTAGGTTTAATTAGTTAGTTTATGTGTTTTTAGGTCTTATTATTTATTTTGTTTATTTTTAGGGCCAAATTAAAGGGAAAAGGGCCTAAATTAGAAAAAAAGGAGAAAGTTAGGGGCAGAATTAGAGTTAAGGAGAATTATTACTTTCATTCATAGGAGGCAGCCATGAATCACTCGGCTAAGTGATTTGGCACTCTCCAGAGTGAAATTTACACTTACCCAAGTGAAGTTACGTGAATTGCAGTAGAAAATCACTCTCCCGAGCACAAAGGCCACTCTCCCAAGCACAATGGCCATGAAACACCCTAAGTTTAGTGCCTTTATTATATATTATACCATACATTTCAATCGTATTATAATAAGATATTAATCCATTAAGCCATCATTAATCATACTAAAGATCCCTTTAATCAGACAACCTATACATTAACTAGCTGCTTTACACAACTTCAATTAATTTAATTACACATGCATAAATCACTCATCATACAACACATTTATCATATTCATGCTAGATACAATTATCTTAGTCTACATTTATTGTCATGCATAGCATTCAACATTCTATCATATCCCTATAATCATTTCAGCTCCTATGTGCATGCATATACTAACATTATTATGGTGAGCTGATTACAACATTTATCTTCCATATGACTTAAATATTTTATATAGCCTTTTTATACATATTAAGCATGTTTAAGCAATTTATACAAAATTAACCCAAGCTATCCCTATATCAATTTCTATGAGCTGCTGTTGGCCTATCCTGATGTAGAGAACATTCCTATGCAAAATCCTTGACTACAGAACCTACATGGATAAAATAACTTGAGCTAAGTTATAAAGCTTAGTGGGGATACTAAATATGAAAGACAACCACTCATAGTGGTTATCGAAAATATATAACATATGATAGTTGAAAAATATTAAAAATAACATATTCAAAATAATTATATAATATAATATCATAAATAACAATGTAACCCTATATTTAACTCAGTATACTTGAATTTAAACATATCATAGAGAAGGATATGTACATAATGTATATAAATATAACACATGCTTTAAACCACAACTAAACATGTTGTTTCATATACCATATACATTATTTATACTGTAATTAACTGCGATGTATTTACACTTTAGTTTAGCCTGCTGAGTTCTAAAGGTGGATAATGGGAACAGGTGACACCCAATTGTATCAAACAGAGGATATTCGAGGATATAAAAAATATAGACATAAATAGGGCCAACAGAATAGGGGACCGGTCAACCAAACCCAAATGGGGTCAACAATAGCAACTGCAGTATCCCCATAGGCGCCTATATATCCACAGTTAAACTCTAGTAACAAGCAATACAATTTTCAAGTTAATTTAATATATCATGCTTGTACTTATATCATACACTTTGCATATGTATGTGATCATATCATAATAAACAATTCTCAGTGTATAAACATGTATTCATGTATTCATATAGTAATGCGAGTATCGGTATTTGAATATACATATCATCAAGATCATATACTTAAACATGTTATGATTAGGCATCACATGTGTTTATAGTCATGCTAAAGCATCACTTACTTCATAGTATAATTACATGTTTATATACACATTTACTCTATCATAGATGTACATACATGTAAGTATGTTTGCATATAACAAGCTTGTTTATAAGTTGATCATATATGAATGTTTATATATATACTTTAATTAATAAACATATCATATGCCATACATAAGTCAATGCGCTTCCATGTTAGCGCACATATAACATAACAACATGTAAATAAGGTACATGTACATAATCAAAACTCAAATTATGTTCATTAATACATGTATTTCTATTCTAGAAATTGTTTAATTTATAATGAAAATAGCTTAGATATCTATTACTATCCATTTGGGACCTTTAAGTGATGTTTAGGTGAAGTATAAAGGGTTCACGATAGTTAGGTAATACCTGGTAACTGTGACATAGATTTTATTTTAATTCTGGACTATCCCACAGTTACTAGTAAAAACCTAGTAACCGTGACATAAAATCTGCCTAGAGGCAGAATTCTATATTCTACTTGTATCACATTTTTGATCTATAAAAATCATTTTTAGCAAAAAAATTCCTCTTAAAACTTGTTTCCCTATGTTTCTAGTTTCCAAAACATCAAAAATAATTTAAATATTATCTCTATAACTCAAGATATTAATATTTTTTTGAGTACTATTCCTAAGATCAATACTGTGAGCAAGTCTGATTTCAAACTAAAATTTACCATGCTTAATGAAAGATTTAGGCTTAGATTCCTTCATAAGAATTGTATATATTGAAGTTTAGTTTTCATAGGAATTAACCTCATAACATTCTGACCATTTTACGCAAAGATATATCATTTTTACCACAAAATGTTCCAGAACTGAAAATAACAACTCATCTAAAATTGAATAAATCATATGGTTGACTTAAAGGCAGAATTAGGGCATGTCCCTTCTAAAAATTTGTAGGAATATCGCTTAAGTAACCTTATCAATTTTAGTGGTCTCAATTTGAATTTTCTAATTCAATTTATGCTAGAATTACAGTCACTAGGTCATAATGTTTCATGTCATCTCTTCAAGCAACACTTCTTAAAACTTGCTCTCCTTTTAATTTTTAAAAATTCAAATAATTTACATCATGTTTCTACTAACATCAACTACATGCAATTATGAGAATCCTAATCCCATACCTTAGCCAAAAATTCCCTTAACCTCAAACTTGTGCCTTTCTCTTTCCTTTGCTCCTTCCACCTTTTCTTCTTCTCCTTTAACAACAATTCATTCTCTTAACATAAACTTCATGCATTTTGTTCAATCAACCACTGAAAAAAATTAAGAAGGAGATGGAGAAGAAGATGACGAATTATCAAGTTAAGATAATTACCTTATTGCTTACACTAATTGTCTTGATTAATCAACATGCAAGAATTTCTTCGAGGATTTCTTAGAGAGATTAACAATGGATGTAAGATTGAGAAAAGATAAATTTCTATAACTCCTTTAAGAATGTCATCCCTCTCAACTTCTCTCTTATTATAATTCTCTGTCTAACTTGAAAAATAACTATTTGTAATGGCGTGGGAAAATTCCCTTGTTGGTGCCTTAAAAACTTGCATGTCTCACAATAATCTTTCACCTTTTTGCATGTTGTAAATTGACCTTTCCATTTACTCCTTCTCTTAAATCAACCTCTCAATTCATTATTTTATTCACATTTGACCCTTAAGATGCCATATTTATAAATTTATCCCTAAATTAATACTTCATGCTTCAATTACACCCTTGAATAATATTAAACTGAAATATTAAATTTTATTTTCATAAGATTACTATAATAAAAAGAATTTATCACTTATCCCATACCTTATGTCTAATTCACATCTTAATTTAATCTCAATTAACTATAACCCTATTAAAAACATATATTTCTAACTAGGGTCATGTTAGGGGTCTCATAGGCCACACTCCCAAGCATCACTGTCACTCTTCCGAGTGCAAGACTCACTTTCTCGAGTAAATGTCCTAATTAGGCAATTAAATGCTTCCTATTTCAATTAAACACAAATTATTCCAAGATAGCAAGTCACAAGAGGGATAGACTCTTCACTATAAGGCTATAAAAAGAGCTAAAGACATCAAGACTGGGAGAGCAAGAATTACAAATTTTACTCTTGTTTTATTTTAGTTTTCTTTAGTTATTGTAAATTAATTTTAGCTTAGTCTTTAATTTATTTTTATTTTCTTTTTAGTTTACAATTCTCTAAAAGACTCAAGCTGTAGCACCCCCTATACAAATAACCTATTTATCTAATAATTTAAATACTATTAATCATGCTTATACTACATATTCACTTAACCATCATTTTACCATTAATCATGTCGTACGATTTCATATATTTATGTACGTGCTACAAGTCTATTCTTGTATTGCATTTCATACTTAGTATCTTGCATACTATACTATATGAATATTACTTTATGCATATCACATGCACACATGCTCTTTCATAGCTTTATTACTAGTGAGTTATAGCACTCCACATAGGTTATATACATTTTATAAGATAACTAGCCATAATACAAAACATATGATAATAGTAATAAAAAACATCCTACATCAAGATTAACAGTCGATGGTTGGCCCTTGCTGATGCAGAGATCATCCCTCAACAAAAGTCTTGTTAACATTACCTACACGGATAAATAACCCGTGCTAAGCTATAAAGCTTAGTGGGGAAATCTACAGATGGATGACCACTCACAACGGTCATCAAAATGTACATATACAATACATACTTATAAATAACATATACAACATAACATGACAATAATAACAAATACTTTAAAGCTTAAAGCATATCCTCATGTACATAAACATTGTACCCAATAGTGTAACAAATATTTCCTTTTCATAATTCATATAGATGGCAATTTTTCCATGTGAACATATTCAAATGAAACACAATTTCTATGGACAACCAACAATATAATTCACAATAACGATCTTTAGTAAGATAAACTTTAACTGATTAATTACGACCATTACTATAAATAAAGTTTAGCCTGCCTTAGCTTTATCACTAGATAACGGGAACTATCAATACACATCGGTATCAAAATGGAGAATATCCGAAGATATCGAATCTATAGACCCAAACGGGGCCAAATTATACTATAGACTGGTCAAGCAGACCCAAATGGGGTCGCCTATCAACCCAAATGGGGCTGCTTATAATCCAAATGGGATCGAACATACTTTAGACCTAATTGAGCCAGACTATGGCAGCTGCAATTTTCCCTATAGCTGCCTATCTATCCATATCAGAAACTATACTGCAAGCAGGACTATATTCATGTTCAATTCACATATTAAAACTATATTCATAGTATACTATTTGTAAATATACAGAGTCTTGTAAAACTATGAGTTCTCTGGTGCATAAACAGATATATGCACATTTCATATTCCAAGTTATACATCTAGCTCATCCAATCCGTGTGACTATAATTTGCATCATGACATATAGGCATGACATATAATCATCATATCATATACTTGATCATATTCTCATTAAGCATCTTGCAAGTTCATAGTCATGCTAAAACATCTTCTATCTCATAAGGCAATTACATGCTTAAACACTCATATACATAATCATAAATGTACATACCTGTGGATACATTCGCATATAGTAGACTTATTCTTATGAGCATGTTTATTAATATATATACCTTTATCATCATTCAAATCATGTGCTATACAAAATTTAAACATGTTTCCATATGGCAATATACACATGACAAGGTCATACTATTACATTCTCTATTTCATAGCATAGGTACATGTCAAAATGTGCACTTTCATGTCATAGGATTACATATGTATACATCAATTTGGCATATGACAATCATGTACAAGTCTAATTACATGTATAGGTTAGATATTTTCATCACTAATCTTTATTTATTGTACACTTACAAATATATATGTATGCATATAAATCCTTTATTGATAGTCACATTACATGCCCTATCCAATTTATTTTACTATCACATAAACAACTATTTGTCTCAATTAATTAAAAATCATAACATCAAGTGTAGCAAAAATCTGTACAGGGCAGCATTTTGGACTCGACTTGTGAGCCATATTTGAAATGGAAGATGTCATTTTTAGACAAAATGATCTTCTACAATCTGATCCCACTATGTGTCTAGTTTCCAGAGCATTAAAAATTCATCTTAATATCTGACATATAGCTTGAGTTATTTGAAAAATACTATAGGCTATTTTTAAAACAAAAACAGTGTGGACTGTCACTTAGAAAAATTCATAACGTAAAATTTAGAAGGATTTAGGCCAACATTTCTTGATCAAAGTTAGATTTCACGTCTCTAATTTGACTAGAATTTTATTTTGTAACATTTCAAGATCTTTACAAAAATTTATGCCTATTTTTCCAAATTTTGTTTCTATAAGCAGTACAGGGGATTATTCCGGATTCAACCCTAAATTCCATGTACTTAGAGGCATATTTAAGTTTAGATTTTTTCATATGAAATATAGGTATGGAAGTCTATTTTTCAATCCAAAAAGAATCACTCAATTTGTTGTTTTATAGCTCAACTTATGAGCAAAAGAATCTAGATAGGTCAATCAGTCGTGAAGAAGCGTTCGACTCGTGAAGAGATTCACGAGTGAAGCAAAAAAACCAAAGTTCACATCTCGTGAAGGGGTTTACGAGTGGAGAAGAAAGTTACATATCACGACTCATGAAGAGGCTCACGAGTCGGACTAAAATTCACGACTCGTGAAGGTATTCATGAGTGAGACCAACATTCACGAGTGACCCAGAAGAAAAAGATGCATGACTCGAGAAGAGCTTCACGAGTCGGACAATAATTTATGACTCATGATGGGATTCACGACTCGACAATGATGCATTATGTTCTTCAAAATCATTTCGATAAAACCCGCGATAAAAACCCAGAGAACATAACCCTAAATTTCTATCAACCACAACATGTTACAGCAAAATTTCACATGCAATATGAATAGCCCTAAGTTCCCATACCTTGGCTGAAAATCCCTATGTCTTCAACCTCTAGCAATATCCTTTCCTTTGCTCTTTCTTCCTTCCTCTTCTCCTTCATAAACATCATCATCATTTAAAATTTTCAGCACTTAATTAACATTTTCCTCAGCCAAAATGAAAATAAGAAGAAGATGATGATGATGATGATGATGGGTTAATTTAATAGTTTAATTACCTTAATTTGATGCATAAAACTCTTGATTATCCAACATGCACAATTTCCTCTTCAAGATTTCTCAAAGAAATCAACTTTGAATCATAAATGAGAGAGAAGAACTTTTCTGCATTTCCTTGAAGGAAATGTCGTCCCACTCTCTCTCTTCTCTCTCTTCAAAGTTGGCTTTTTATAATAGCAAGGGATAATTCCCTTTTTAGTCCTTAAACCTTTTTCATGCCTTAAAATAACCTAGCTAATCTTTGCATGTTAAACTTTAACCCCTCCTTTTAATTCCTTTCATACATTAATCTATCAATTTATTCCTTCTCTCAAATAGACCTCTAAATATATGCTTCTATCCACATTTGACCCTTAAGTTTTTGAAATTATAAATTTACCCCAAATTAATAGTTCTTACTTCAATTGCACCCTCAATTAATATTAAACCATACTCTTAAATTTTATATTCATGCAAGTAACATAATAACATGATAATTTACCCCCTTGACCCTTATACAAAATTCTCATTTAATTTAATCTTAATCAAATAAAAATCCCATTCAAAAATATGCAAATTAAATTAGGGTCATGTTAGGGGCCTTACAATTCCCTCATCCTTAAAAATTTCGTCCCCGAAATTCATACCTGTTTTGAATAAATGATGATGTTGTTCCTTCATAGCTGTTTCTGGCTCCCAAGTAACTTCTTGTAAATTGTGATGTTGCCAGAGCACTTTAGCAAGTGAAATTTGCTTATTCCTTAGCTTTCTAACTTCTCTAGCCATAATTGCTATAGGCTCTTCATCATAGTGAAATTCGGTTGTACTTGCACATCTTGAACTGGTATCTCATGGGATTCATCTGAATGATACCTCTGAAGCATAGAAACATGAAATACATAATAGAGTTTGGCTAGTTCCATAAGGAGAACCAACCTATATGCCACTGGCCCAACTCTTTGAAGAATCTCATATGGGCCAATATACCTCGGGCTCAACTTACCCTTTTTCCCAAATCTCAATACTTTTTTCCAAGGGGACACTTTCAAAAACACTTTGTCACCCACTTGATATCCAATATCTTTTCTCGTTAAATTAGCATACGACTTCTGTCTATCACTAGCTTCTTTCAATCTCTGCTTGATAACTTGTACCTTTTCTTCTGTATCTTTAACAATATCTGGACAAATAACTTTGCGCTTCGACAATTTAGTCCAGTAAACAGGAGTTCTACATTTTCGGCCGTACAAGGCCTCAATAAGTGCCATCTTGATGCTCCTTTGATAACTTTTATTGTAGGTGAACTCTATTAAAGCTAAATATCTATCCCAACTTTCTGCAAAATCCAAAACACATCCTCTCATCATATCCTCTAGAATTTGGATAACCCGTTCAGATTGGCCATCCATTTGAGGGTGGAATGATGTATTGTAATGAAGCTGAGTTCTCAGTGCTTGTTGTAAACTCTGTCAGAATCTCGTTGTCAATCTCAAATCTCGATCAAAAATTATTGACACCGAAATTCCATGCAGTCTAACAATCTCATTAACATAAAGTTTCACCAATTTATCCATAGAGTAATCCATCCGAACTGGTATGAAATGAGCTGATTTAGTCAGCTTATCAACTATAACCCAAACTGCATCATGCTTTTTCTGTGTAAGGGGCAATCTTGTTACAAAATCCTTAGTAATATCCTCCCATTTCCACCGTGGAATTGGGATGGGGTTCAACAAACCAGAGGGTAACTAGTGCTCTGCTTTCACCTGCTGACAAGTCAAACATTTGGAGACATATGCTACCACATCTTTCTTCTTGCCAGGCCACCAATAACATTGTTTCAAATCCTGGTACATCTTATTTCCACTAGGGTGCATAGTAAACATTTTATTGTGAGCCTCATTCAATACTGTTATTTTTAATTCTTTGTCATCAGGAACATATAATCTATTTTGATAATACACACCCCCATCCTCTTTCACTGAATACTTAGACTGGGTCCCTTCATGTGAAGACTTTGAAATCTGTTGCAACCTTTCATCATGTTTATGAGCATCAATCACTGTTTGCTTCAAACAAGGTCTAGCCTTCAACTGTGCTATTAAAACACCATCATATGCAAGTTTCCATCTACAGTGATGTGCAATCATAGTAGCCATCATCTTACAGCTCAAGGCATCTGCTACAACATTAGCTTTGCCTGGATGGTAATCCATTATACAATCATAATCTTTAAATAGTTCTAACCATCTTCGCTATCTCAAGTTAAGTTCCTTTTAAGTGAGCAAATATTTGAGACTCTTGTGATTTGTATAGATTCTGCACTTTTCTCCATACAAATAATGTCGCCAAATTTTTAAGGCAAACACTATTGCTGCTAACTCTAGGTTATAAGTTGGATAGTTTTGCTCATGCGGCTTCAACTGTTTAGATGCATAGGCAATTACTTTACCATATTGCATTAGCACACACCCCAAGCCAACTTTAGAAGCACCACTATACATAGCATACCCCTTATTGTAACTGGTTGTGTCAAAACTGGAGCCTTTGTTAAAAATTTCTTCAATTGATCAAAACTTGCCTGACACTAGTCAGTCCACTCAAAATTTATACCCTTTCTCAATAGTTTAGTGAGTGGTGCAACTATAACTGAAAAGCCTTTCAAAAAACGATGGTAATATCCCGTTAAGCCCAGAAAACTTCTCACTTCTGTCACATTTCGAGGCGGCTTCCAATTCACTATAGCCTCTATTTTAGCTGGATCCACTCTAATGCCTTCAAAGATACTACATGACCAAGGCAAGAAATTTCCTTAAGCCAAAAATCACATTTGCTTAGCTTAGCATATAACTTATTCTCCCTCAGAGTCTATAAAACAATTCTCAAAAGCTCATCATGTTTCGGTTCATTTCTCGAATACACCAAAATGTCATCTATGAACACAACAACAAATTGATCCAAGTAAGGTCTAAACACCCTATTCACAAGATCCATAAATGCAGTTGGTGCATTTGTTAACCCAAATGGCATCACCAGAAACTCATAATGCCCATATTGGATTCTAAAGGCTATTTTGGAAACATCCACATCCTTAACCCGAAGTTGATAATAACCTGATCGCAAATCAATCTTGGAAAACACTCCAGCACCCTTTAACTGATCAAATAAATATTCAATTCTAGGTAAAGGGTACTTATTTTTCACTGTTACCCTATTTAACTATCTGTAATCTATGCACATACTCATAGACCCATCCTTTTTCTTCACAAATAATACTGGTGCACCCCAAGGTGAGGCACTAGGCCTAATGAAGCCTTTGTCAAGCAACTCACATAGCTGAACCTTTAGTTCTTTCAATTCCAATTGAGCCATCTTGTATGGTGCCTTCGAAATAGGAGCTGTACTAGGTAGAATTTCTATAGACAACTCAACATCCCTTTCAGGTGGAAGCCTAGGTAAGTCTTCAGGGAACACATCAGGAAATTCTTTCACCACTAGAATGTCTTGGAGATTCACATTATCTTTTCTTGAGTCAAGCACAAGTGCTAAGAAAGCTTCACACCCTTTTCTTAGAAATTGCTTAGCTTGCATAGCTGTTATTACATTAGCTATGGGTTTAGATCGAATGCCCTGAACTATAGTTAGTTTACCATCAACACCAATAAGAGTTAAAGTTTTAGCTTCACAATTAATCACTGTATGATGTCTAGACAACCAATCCATACCCAATATAATATCAAACTCCCGAAAAGCCAATTCAATAAGATCAGCAAGGAATTCTTTCCCTTGAATTACAATAGGACACTGTTTATGCACTCTATTAACAACTAAATTGTGACCCA
The DNA here is from genome assembly GCA_037975025.1 of Excoecaria agallocha. Classification (NCBI taxonomy): domain Eukaryota; kingdom Viridiplantae; phylum Streptophyta; class Magnoliopsida; order Malpighiales; family Euphorbiaceae; genus Excoecaria; species Excoecaria agallocha. Next base: position 804,985 of record CM075816.1, read on the forward strand.
AAGGGTTGGTTACACATATATCATATTCTAGTTCATTTACAGTAGACTCATTTCTACCCATATCCCCAGTACAAACATAAGAATGAGTGGAACAAGGATCAATTAGTGCATACATGTAAGAATTAAAGAGAGAGAAAATACTAGCTATGACTTCTGGAGCACTCTAATCTTCTCTAGCTTTCATTGCATAAGCTCGAATAGGTACAACTAGAGCTGTGGGTCTGTCAACTGATTCAGAAATGTTCTTGGACTAGGATCTTTGATGACTCGATCCCTCACGTCCTCTTCCTTTACCTCTACCCGAAGATGGTGCATTAAAGATCCTCTACTGCCCTGCTGTCCAACACCCTGCTCCCTCTTCGAAGGACAGTTTGCCATGAAGTGATCGGTACAACCACACATGGAACATGCCCCAGTCAATTTCCTGCAACTACCCAAATGTTGCCTAGTATAATGGGGAAACACTGGAGATTGCCCCCCACTCTGTTTCTTTGAAGCTTCCTTTCCCTTCTTAGACAATGCAGAAGATTCTTGCCTCCTGTCCCTTTTTGCAGAACTATAGCCAGACTCAGCTGGCTAATTTCCTTGAGTTCCTTTAGCTCTCTTTCCAGTGAAAGATCCACCTTTGGACCCACTCCTTCTCTGTTCTCTCTCCCTTTTTGCAATTTCATTCTTTTCAACTCGCAAGGCTGCTGTAACCAGTTGAGTGAAGTTAACCACTTGCAAAGATGTAGATCCAATTAACTTTTCTCTGATACGATCATTTAACCCATCTTCAAACTGTCTACATTTAAAAGCATCAGTTAACATCTCATCAGGAACATATTTGCACAGGTGACTGAATTCTTTCTCATACTTAGCCATAGATATAACTCTCTACTTCAAGTTGAGAAATTTCTTTAACTTCTCTTGTTTGTATGCCTCAGTAACATACTTTTTCTTGAATTCTGAAACACCCTAATCTAATGCCTTTATCATGTATCATGTTATATCTTTCAATCGCATAATAGTAGGTTATTAACCCAAAGTTGTATACATTTATTATATCAAATAGCCTATTTATATAGGTATCCTACGCATCAATTAGATATTTCCCATAACTTCAGTCTCTTAATTATGTATGCATAATGGCTTATTCTATAACATACTCATCATTTTCGTGTTAGTCATAACTGTCTTAACTTCATATCTTATCATGCATAACATTTATCCATTAATCTAGCATATTTATGACTAAGCATTCTAGCTACTATATACATGCATGCTTTAGCATTCTTTCACTGAACTTACTACATCACTTACTTTATATTACATATATATATATATATATATATGTATATATATATATATATATATATGTATATATATATATATCTACATATATATATGTATATATATATATGTATATATACATATATATATATATATGTATATATATATATATATATGTAGATATATATATATATACATATATATATATATATACACACATATATATATATATATACACACACATATATATATATATAGACATATATATATACACATATATATATATATACATATATATATACATATATACATATATATATATATATATATATATATATATATACATACATATATATATATATATGATAGCCCTTTCTATACATATTAAACGTGCAAAAGAAATTGCACCAAAATCAAAAAGAACCCTACATCAACTTCTATGACCTAGGTGTTGGGCTGTCCTGATGCAGAGATCGTTCTTGAGCAAAAGCTTTCACAGTAGTACCTACACGAATTAAATAACCCGTGCTAAGCTATAAAGCTTAGTGGGGATACTAATTTTGAAAGAAAACAACTCACAACGATTGCCGAAAACATATAAAATACAAAAGTTGATAATAACAAGAATGACATATTTAAAATAAATAAAGGACAGAATAAAATATCATCATCAATAATCAAATCTCATATTTATATTAACATGCTTGAAATTAAAGCATAATGTAGGAGGATCAGTATCAAAAATATCCAACTATCACTTTATGCAATGGAATATACAGTTAAATATATTATCTCATGTACCATGCTTTATTTATCTAAAATTAACTGTAACGCAATAACACAACCGTTTAGCCTGCTTAAGTTCTAAAGGTGGATAACGGGATCGGTGGATACTCGATGGTATCTAAACGGTGGATATTCGAAGATATCAAAACTATGGACCCAATCAAGGCCAACTGTACGGTGGACTGGTCAAGGACCTAAACGGGGTCAAAAAACAACCCAAATGGGCTGTGCAAGATCCAGCAGGATCAACTATACTATGGACCTAAAAAGGTCGACTGTGCCAGCTACAATATCCCTATGGGCGCCTATCGATCCACAGTTGAACTATAACTGCAGGCAAACTCTATTTAATCTTTCTTTTCATATATCATACTTATACATATGGTGTTCATTTTGCACATGTATAATCATATGGTAACTATATTGTTACGATGACATAACTGCATATGTAAGTTCATTTAATGATACAATTACTTTTTACCTACCATCATTAGATATCTCATATTAGCATAATCATGATATGTTAATCAAGTAGTGCATCATACCTATTCAAGTGCTCATTATTAATACTTTACAATATAGCATATCGTATATATATGTGATCATGTATACAAATACATAATCCCCAGTGAATAGGAATATATAACATCATAATAATATACTTCATTAAGTTATCATTCAAGCATCACTCATGAACATAGTCATATATCGTATATCTTGTTTCACAGAATAAGTGCACGTTCAAATATAATGCACTCTATCTTTAGCGTATGAATATGTAAGATTAATTGCATAAAACAATCATGTACGCAAATTTCATCACAAATATATGTGAGATATTTTCATCACAAGTCCTTACCCATGTACATGTGTGAATGTATATGTATACATATAATCTTGTATTAATAGTCATATTACTTGCTCTATCCAATTCATTTTGTAACCGCATAAATGCATATTTAGCTCAATTAATTGAAAACCATAAGATAAAGTACATTAAAAATCTGCACAGGGCAGCATTCTAGACTCAAATTGTGAGCCATAAATAAATTTAAAAATATTATTTTTAGGCTAAATGATCTTCGAAATTTTTATTCCCCTGTTTTTCTAGTTTCCATAGCATCAAATTTCACCTTAATATCTTAACTATAACTCAATATATTTGAGAAATACTATAGACTATTCATAAAACAAAAATAATGTTTACTGTCACTTATAAAAATTCATAGCATAAAATTAAGAGGGATTTAGACCAACATTTCTACATAAAAAACGTGCTCCTAGATATCTAGTTTATTAGAATTTTACAGCATAAGATTTTGACTTCTCTACTAATATTTATGCCCAAAATACAAAAAATCTGTACCTTTACCCTTACAAACATATTCAACGAATTTCAACTCAACATTTGAAATGCTTGCATATATTTTCAATTTATACTTCCTTCATATAAAATGTGAATTTATGAGTATATTTTGCATAGGAATTAATCTCATGTCATTCTGATCATTGTACATACAAATATCTCAATTTTTCCCCAACCTAGTCCAAAATCCGAAATTAGAAGTTCTCCTAAATTCAATAAATCATAAAACATATCTAGAGATAGAATTGAAGGTAAGTTACTTCTTCAATCTTGTAGGCAAATGTCCTATATAACTACAAAAATTTGATTTGTTACAATTAGAGGTCTATATTACAACTTACACTAAATTTTCAGTCACTAGGTCAGAATTTTCATCTCATCCCTTCATGCACATTTCATACATTAAACTCTCTTTAATTACTACAAATTCAATTTAATCACAACAAGTTCCAGAAACCATATTCACATGCAACCAAATTCACATGCATTAAGGTAGCTCTAATCCCATACCTTGGCCTAACTTTCCTTTAGCCAATTAATCTCTAGCAAGACCTTTTCCTTTATCTTTTCTATCTTCTCCTTCTTTAACTACAACACAAATCATCCTCTAATCCATCATTTCCAGCAGCCAATCCCAACCAATATCCACATAAAGAATGAAGAAGAAGAAAATGATGATGAAGATAACCTTATTAATCTATATCAATATTTTCTTGAATAATCCCACATGCATGCAATTGTCTTCCTAAATTTATGAGTGAATTGAGAGATGAACATAGAAATTGAAAGAGATGAAAGATAGTGAATTCGCTCCTTTAGGTGCTGTCCCATTCTCTCTCACCTTCTCTTTCATTCCACTAAAAACCAATATATATATAGTGCTTTGGTAAATGTCTTTCTTGGTCCTTCAAAGTTTTGCACGTCACACTAAAGACACACACTTCTTTGCATGCTATAAATTGTCCCCACCAAATAGTCTATTTCATAAATCAATCCCCAACATTTAACCCTTTCCATAAATTGGCCTCTCCATTATTCTTTTATTCATATTTGCCCCAAAAGATGTCGAAATTATAAATTGACCCCAAATTAATACTTTTTACTTCGATTATACCCTCAATTAATATTAAACCACACTATTAAATTTTATTTTCATTCAATTAAAATAATAAAAACATAATTTATCCCTTGTCCCATACTTATATGAAATTCTCATTTAATTTTAATCTTAATCAAATAAAAATCCTACTACAAACATGAAATTTCAATTAGGGTCATGTTATGGGCCTTACAATTCTCTCCCTCTTAAAGAATTTCATCCTCGAAATTCATACCTGATTCAAATAATTGAGGATATTGTGATGGAATATGACATGGTATGATAATCATGATAACACAGCGGAAAAACAAAAATTTTTTATCATACATACCATACATATGAAAATCTAGGAACGAAAACATGCAATTTAGGTTGTAGAACTTACAAGTTAAGATGCCTTTTAGATATTGATTTCGGTGATGGCCAGCAACTAAGATGACTTTGTCCGCCTTAGATCACAATCACCAATGCAAAGGAATAGCCTTTTACGCCACTCCCTCTATTCTCACACACACAATTGCACCGTCGGCTTAAAACCGAGATTGCTAGCTCTCTTTTAAGTATTGTGTAATGGCTATAGTTTGAAGCTACAAAATTTGATTTTGTACTTCTTTAGATTGCTATTTCTATCCAATAACACAAGAGAATGAGGAACTATCCTTTCTCCTTGTGAAAAATTGGGCCAAAAGAATTGAGAGAGGAAGAGATGAAATTCACGCCAATTGCATAGAAGAACTAGGGTTTGCGCCAACATCTTCTCCCTTTGCTCCTAGGGTTTTATTTCTTTATATATCATTATCTTTTAGGCAAGTGTTTTCATCTGAATTTACCACCTTAAGATAATTAATTCAAACTCTATCACTTCCTAAAGATAAGTCATATATTTTGAATTAAACTCTTTTGAATTTAAAATTCAAATTTGAAATAAAACATAAGACATTTAATTAAATGAAATCACTTAATTAAATAAACAACATGTGCCGAAATTCCTTGATTTCCCTCTTGGAATTTCGGCCACTTCATTAATTATATAAGTGATTTGATTTAATTTAAATTCCTTTAGGCTTTAATACTCAATTAACTTAATTAACACAAGATAATTAATTAATTGAAATTAAACCTTATGGGCTGAATTTCTCTCTCTCATGGACCAAAGCCCAATAACAATTTTATAACCCATTACATACATTAATTTGACTTTAATTAAAAGCCCAAATTAATGCCCAATACTTAATTTAAGTATTTTAAGCCCAATGCTTTGTGTGCGATCCTATAGGTCCATTTAATGTTGGCAATGAATTAATAAATTAATTCAAAGGCTATATATATTCTCTAGCAAGATATTATAGCATTCCAAATTAAATGAAAATGCATATGGCATTTAGTGACCTAATGCAATTTTGTGTAGTCCCTTACCCTTAAATATCAGAATTAATATAAGGCATGGAACTAGTCATCCTTATATATATTAATTCCTTTCTTGATATTTCAGTGACACTGAACTCTCAGATAAATAATGATTACTTATTATTCCATCTCGGTATGGCCATACACTTCTCAGTTCACTGATCAAGTGGTCGGTGATATTTTCTCTCTTATTGAGAGGGGTAATCCCTTCACTTCTCTCATGCTCTCTAACATGAATCAATGCATACCCAATCATACCCGTACTTGTCACTCTGTTACGAGCACGTTAGGTGTATGTCAAAGTACACAGTAATTCATAAAGAGTTTCATAGAGATTCCAGGTCTAAGAACTCCGATACAAAACTTGCATATGAGAAACACTTATGACTTGTACCATGTAGTGTTCTCATGAGTGGATCGAATCCAGATACCATGTTCTTTAACATGTATCTATGATCTCTGATTGACACTTTTGTCCTAATGATCCCTAAGACAGAACTCATAATATCAGAGAGAGCATACTAGTCTTAATTCATTTGTTATTCCCATAACAATGACTGACTAGGGATATTTAGAATGAAGTCCCATTTGTTTCAAGGTCTTACAATCCATGTGCCTCACACATGATAACTTAAACCGAAACAACATTCTTGGATAGTTTTATCAATTGACATGCACGGGAATACAAAAGATAAAACAAATGCCTCATTAAATTAACTAAGTGTTTTATTACAATGTATTGGGGCTAGGGCTTACACTAACAATCTCCCACTACCACTAGTCCCAATTGGGCATAGCCCTAAGACCGAACGCTCTCAAATGAGCTTCGTGCAGATTTGGACGTAACTGTTTCATCAAGGGATTTGCTACATTGTCTTCACTTGCTATCTTGCTAACCTTGACGTCCCCACAATCAATGATTTCTCTGATCAGGTGGTACCTCCTGAGTATGTGTTTGGATTTCTGGTGTGACCGGGGCTCCTTGGCTTGTGCGGTGGCCCCGTTATTGTCACAGAAAATTTCTAATGGATCTAGGATGCTTGAGACCACTCCTAATCCATTAATGAAATTTTTAATCCAAACAGCCTCTTTTGCAGCCTCACTTGCTGCAATATACTCAGATTCTGTAGTTGAGTCGGCAACGATTTCTTGCTTCGAGCTTCTCCAGCTGACAGCACCACCGTTCAAAACAAAAACAAACCCAGATTGCGATCTAGAATCCTGACTGCTGGTCTGAAAAGCAGCATTGGCATAACCTTGTATGACGAGCTCTTCTTGACCACCATACACCAAGAAGTGATCCTTAGTCCTTCGTAGGTACTTCAGAATCCCTTTTACAGCAGACCAGTGCTTCTCACCAGGGTCTTGCTGAAACCTACTGGTTATTCTCAGTGCATGAGCAACATCCAATCTAGTACATAACATAGCATACATGATAGATCCAATAGTAGATGCATATGGGATTCTACTCATGTTGTCCCTTTCCTCTTTGGTTTTAGGGCACTGTTCTTTAGTCAAAGGAACTCCCAAAGCCAAAGGTATGTACCCTTTCTTTGAGTCTCCCATACTAAAACGCTTTAGTACTTTGTCTATGTACTTTTCTTGACTTAGTCCCAAAAGCCGATTCGATCTATCTCTATAGATTCGAATACTAAGTATTGTCTCGGTTTCACCTAAGTCTTTCATTGAGAAACATTTTCCCAACCATTGCTTAACCTTTTGCAATGTTGGAATATCATTCCCAATGAGAAGGATGTCGTCCACATATAGGACCAGAAATACTACTATGCTCCCACTAACCTTCTTGTATACACAAGGCTCATCTTCGTTCTTGATGAAGTCAAATTCTTTGACTGCCTCATCAAAACGAAGATTCCAACTTCGGGATGCTTGCTTTAATCCATAAATGGATTTTTGAAGCTTGCATACCTTCTTAGGATGCTTGGGATTGACAAAACCTTCAGGCTGTGTCATATACACATCCTCAAGTAAATTTCCGTTAAGGAAAGCAGTTTTGACATCCATTTGCCATATCTCATAATCATGATATGCAGCTATGGCAAGCAAGATCCTAATGGACTTGAGCATGACTACAGGCGAAAAGGTCTCGTCATAGTCTACACCATGAGTTTGTCGAAAACCTTTTGCTACTAGTCTACCTTTGTAGGTCTTATCAGCTTTGAGTTTGAATAGCCACTTGCATTCAATTACCTTAGCACCTTCCGGTGGATCAACCAAGGTCCAAACCTGGTTATCGTACATTGATTGCATCTCATATTTCATGGCTTCAAGCTAATTTTCTGAGTTTGGGCTCTCAATAACTTCTCGGTAGGTAGTAGGATCCTCACGATCTACTAACTCAATAGTGTCACTGTCAGTGATTAGAAATCCATATCTCTCAATCTCCTGACGTGCCCTACCGGACCTTCTAGGTTCTTGTGTAATGGGTTCTTGTTCCACAACTGGTTGTGAACTTGATCCCATTTCCAAACCATCCTCTATAGGAGTTTGTGGCCCTTGAATTTCTCCAAGTTCTACTTTACTCCCACTGTCTTTCTTGAGAAGGAACTCCTTTTCCAAGAAAACAGCCTTGCGAGCAACAAATACTTTGTTCTCGACTTGTGAGTAAAAGTAGTATCCCGTTGTTTCTTTAGGATACCCCACAAACAAGCAGACACTAGATTTGGACTCTAGTTTGTCAGATGTTAATTTCTTAACATGTGCTTCACAGCCCCAAATCCTGAGAAAAGACATATTGGGTTCTTTCCCAGTCCATACCTTGTATGGTGTCTTCTCAACTGCTTTAGTTGGAGTACGGTTCAATAGAAACGCAGCAGTTTCTAATGCATAACCCCAAAAAGAGATAGGCAGATTAGCTTGACTCATCATAGATCGAACCATGTCCAACAGAGTTCGATTTCTCCTTTCGGACACACCATTCCATTGAGGTGTTCCAGGAGGAGTGAGCTGTGAAATAATACCACACTCCTTTAGATGACTGTCAAGCTCTTGGCTTAAGTATTCGCCACCTCGATCTGATCGAATGGCTTTTATACTTTTACCAAGTTGGTTTTCTACTTCGTTCTTAAACTCTTTGAATTTCTCAAAAGTTTCAAACTTGTACTTCATTAGATAGACATAGCCATATCTACTGAAGTCATCTGTGAAAGTCACGAAGTAGCTAAAACCACCTCTAGCATGTGTACTTAAAGGTCCATATACATCGGTATGTATTAGTTCCAATAAGCCATTAGTCCTCCCGCCTTTTTTATTAAAAGGACTCTTTGTCATTTTTCCATGCAAACATGGCTCGCATGTATCATAAGACTCTAAGTCGAATGACCCAAGCACTCCAGTTTTGTGGAGTCTTGAAATGCGTTTTTCGTTTGCATGTCCTAAGCGACAATGCCAGAAGTAAGTAGGGTTCAATTCGTTTGATTTAACCCTCATTGTATTAATGTTGTATATGGACTCTTTGTTTTGTAAATCAAGGATATAAAGGCCATTTCGCAACATGGCATTGCCATAAGAAATGCCTTGGCGACGAATATGAGCATTGCCATTTTTAATAACAAAATCAAATTCATCATTATCCAAACATGAAACTGAAATAATGTTTCTGCTCATAGCAGGCACATAATAACAATTATTCAAAACAATACAAAGTCCGGAAGGTAAAGTGAGGTGATAGTCGCCTATCTCCATGGCAGCAACTCGTGCTCCATTCCCCACAAGGAGGTCCACTTCATTCTTCCCAAGTAACCGCCTATTTCTTAACCCCTGCACATTTGAACAAATGTGAGAACCACAACCGGTATCCAATACCCAAGTGGTAGAAATAGAAAGGTTAATCTCAACAACAAAAATACCAGAACTCGATGCCTTGGCTCCATTCTTCTTTCGTTCTTCCTTGAAGAGAGCGCAATTCTTCCTCCAATGCCCTATCTTGTTGCAATGGAAGCAAGTGCTCTCACTCTCTTTGAGTTTTGGTGCCTTGGGCTTAGATTGGGCCTGAGGTGCACTCCCAACTGACTTGGGTTTTCCCTTTCCCTTTCCCTTTCCCTTTCCCTTAGCGGGTCCCTTCTTCATTCCCTTTTGAACCATTAGTACGGGATTGGTCTTTTGAATGTTTTCTTCAGCATTCTTAAGCATCCCATGAAGCTCAGTGACTGACTTGTTCATTGCATGCATGTTATAATTCATCACAAATGGATCATAAGCAGCAGGCAATGATCCTAAGATCAAGTCAGTGGCAAATTCCTTTGGCACTAGTACCTCAAGCTTCTCAAGAGTATCAAGATACCCTTTCATCTTGAGTACATGGGTACTAACAGGAGTACCCTCAGCCATCTTGCAAGAAATTAAAGCCTTTGTTGTCACGAACCTCTCGTGACGAGCTTGCTCTTGGAACATCTCCTTGAGGTGCACCATGATCGCATAGGCCTCTTGGTCCATAAATTGTTTTTGCAATTCAGGCACCATAGTGGCCAGCATCAGACAGGTCACATCATTGGAGTCGCTCTTCTTGGTCTCAAAAGTTTCCTTTTGAACCGCAGAGGCGTTCCTTCCTGGTTCATCAGGCAAGGGTGCATCCAAAACATAGGACTTCTTCTCTTGCTTAAGAACTATTCTTAAGTTTTGAGACCAGTCTATGAAATTGGTGCCATTCAATTTGTCCTTTTCAAGGACTGATCGCAATGAGAAATTGTTGTTTGAAGATGCCATTTTCAATCTACAATCAAATTTAGCAAGATTAAATGAGGTCTTATTTATGATCCCACAAACCGAATTAATATCCCTTTAAATAATTCGCGTTAGTGATTTAATGTGGGCCAAGATCCACTTTTCACAACAACTTATTAGTCAAGCTGAGCTTATACACCTAACAAGTTAAGTTACTTAGGTAGGAAAACTCCAATCATGTCTCGTACATGACTCTTGGATCAAATGGGCTAACATCTTAAGATGTTATAGCATAACCCATTTATTAGTTGCCTAGGTCCGGGCATCCCTTTCCATGATAAGTCCAACCTACATTCACAACCCATGCCTCACAAAGATAATCGGGCGCATCTAAGACTCCTAGTCTACGTTACCGATGATCGATGCCTTGACATGTTTCGAATTAGGAAGGCAACTTTGTGACTTACTATTTTTAGGGATTCATTTTATTACGGCTTACATGGCATACGCTTTGTCATCCATACATAGCATGCATATATATATAATTGCATAAAGTAAAGCGTGACAAACATGGGCCCAAAAACCTACAACTAAGATTCTATACTATTACATAAGAATCTTCGAGTTGGGCTTCTCCACTCCGGTGGGCTTCGTCTTGATTTACAAAGTCTTCAAATAAATTCTATTCTAAGAAATAAATGAAACTTTTACAACAAAATATAATGGCACGCAGGCCATATTTAATTACAAAACCCAGGGCCCATGAATGCACCATGCATATCCATTCATCACACCAAACTAGCAAATAAATATACATAGCATTCATGGATCAAACAAAGTCCAATTTTAATTAGTTTAGCCAAGCCCATTAATGGAAATTGTGTACTTGAACCTTTAAGAGATGACCCCATGATGGGCCTGGGCCGAAGCCCAATGGACTAAATCCTCTTATTGAATAAGTTCTCTTAAAAGCCCAAAACACAAACTAGTTAGATTTGTGCCATAAATCAACTCTAGTATAATTTCCAATTTTGCCTTTTTTAATTTTATGACATACAGCCCATAAACATTAAAAATACATATAATATGTGCTAACATGAATTAAAAATAAAATCATGAAGAACACATATATAGTACACGGCATTCATGCAAAAACAAACAAACAACAAAAACTAGTTGTTTAATGCTTATGTAATGCCATAAAATGCACAAACATTTAAATCAATTTTATGAGTCATTTAATAATCTAAATAAGTCCATAAACATTGATTTAATATTCTGTACCATTTTAATCTAAATGTGTTTTTACCATTTTAATCAAAACAAAACAAACAATGTTGATTAAACATGTAACAAACACAAACTAGACATTGTTTTAAGTGATTTTAAAATTAATCAATTAAATTGTCATGGACCAGAATTAAAACAAAATTTATAACATGTCTAGACCTGATATTTAATCTTTAAAAATCACTTACAAACATCCCAAAAACGTTTTTACATTTAATTTTGAAAACTAGTTGTTAAACTAGCAATTTACATGCCAACTAGCCCCTAGTTTCATAATTAACATGTACCGTCAGGTATAAATAATTAAATCCGACCATTACCAGCCCTAATAACATCTTAGGGCAGTATATAAACATGTCATATTAATTATAATACCTATCTAAACAATTAAAATCGTTTTTACACCAAAACAATGCAAAAAACTCAAAACAGAAAATTTCAGATTTGCATGTTTTCATAATGACGATTTTTAATTAATTTTTTCATGCATCTAAAGCACTAAAATAAGCATGTTTAGACTCTGATACCACTGATGGAATATGACATGGTATGATAATCATGATAGCACAGCGGAAAAACAAAAATTTTTTATCATACATACCATACATATCCAAAACTAGGAACGAAAACATGCAATTTAGGTTGTAGAACTTACAAGTTAATATGCCTTTTAGATATTGATTTCGGTGATGGCCAGCAACTAAGATGACTTTCTCCACCTTAGATCACGATCACCAATGCCAAGGAATAGCCTTTTACGCCACTCCCTCTATTCTCACACACACAATTGCACCGTCGGCTTAAAACCAAGAGTGCTAGCTCTCTTTTAAGTATTGTGTAATGGCTATAGTTTGAAGCTACAAAATTTGATTTTGTACTTCTTTAGATTGCTATTTCTATCCAATAACACAAGAGAATGAGGAACTATCCTTTCTCCTTGTGCAAAATTGGGCCAAAAGAATTGAGAGAGGAAGAGATGAAATTCACGCCAATTGCATAGAAGAACTAGGGTTTGCGCCAACTTCTTCTCCCTTTGCTCCTAGGGTTTTATTTCTTTATATATCATTATCTTTTAGGCAAGTGTTTTCATCTGAATTTACCACCTTAAGATAATTAATTCAAACTCTATCACTTCCTAAAGATAAGTCATATATTTTGAATTAAACTCTTTTGAATTTAAAATTCAAATTTGAAATAAAACATAAGACATTTAATTAAATGAAATCACTTAATTAAATAAACAACATGTGCCGAAATTCCTTGATTTCCCTCTTGGAATTTTGGCCACTTCATTAATTATATAAGTGATTTGATTTAATTTAAATTCCTTTAGGCTTTAATACTCAATTAACTTAATTAACACAAGATAATTAATTAATTGAAATTAAACCTTATGGGCTGAATTTCTCTCTCTCATGGACCAAAGCCCAATAGCAATTTTATAACCCATTACATACATTAATTTGACTTTAATTAAAAGCCCAAATTAATGCCCAATACTTAATTTAAGTATTTTAAGCCCAATGCTTTGTGTGCGATCCTATAGGTCCATTTAATATTGGCAATGAATTAATAAATTAATTCAAAGGCTATATATATTCTCTAGCAAGATATTATAGCATTCCAAATTAAATGAAAATACATATGGCATTTAGTGACCTAATGCAATTTTGTATAGTCCCTTACCCTTAAATATCATAATTAATATAAGGCATGGAACTAGTCATCCTTATATATATTAATTCCTTTCTTGATATTCCAGTGACACTGAACTCTCAGATAAATAATGATTACTCATTATTCCATCTCGGTATGGCCATACACTTCTCAGTTCACTGATCAAGTGGCCGGTGATATTTTCTCTCTTATCGAGGGGGGTAATCCTTTCACTTCTCTCATGCTATCTAACATGAATCAATGCATACCCAATCATACCCGTACTTGTCACTCTGTTACGAGCACGTTAGGTGTATGTCAAAGTACACAGTAATTCATAAAGAGTTTCATAGAGATTTCAGGTCTAAGAACTCCGATACAAAACTTGCATATGAGAAACATTTATGACTTGTACCATGTAGTGTTCTCATGAGCGGATCGAATCCAGATACCATGTTCTTTAACATGTATCTATGATCTCTGATTGACACTCTTGTCCTAATGATCCGTAAGATAGAACTCATAATATCAGAGAGAGCATACTAGTCTTAATTCATTTGTTATTCCCATAACGATGACTGACTAGGGATATTTAGAATGAAGTCCCATTTGTTTCAAGGTCTTACAATCCATGTGCCTCACACATGATAACTTAAACCGAAACGACATTCTTGGATAGTTTTATCAATTGACATGCACGGGAATACAAAAGATAAAACAAATGCCTCATTAAATTAACTAAGTGTTTTATTACAATGTATTGGGGCTAGGGCTTACACTAACATATTGCTCCCTCATGGATGCCTCTGGTTCCCATGTCACTTCCTGCCCCCATGATGTTGCCAGAGTACTTCGACCAGAGGAATCTGCTTGTTCCTCAATTACCTGATTTTCCTAGCCAGGATTTCCTTCGGTTCCTCATCATACGTGAAATCCAGCTGTAAATGAATATCTTGAACTTGTAACTTGTGAGATTCATCAGAGCAATATCTTCGAAGCATAGACACATGAAACACATCATGAAGCTTGGCTAATTCCATAGGAAGATCCAACCTATAAGCTACTGGTCCGACTCTTTGGAGAATTTCATACGGACCAATGAATCTCAGACTGAGTTTTCCCTTTTGCCTAAATCTAAGCACTTTTCTCCAGGGAGCTACCTTCAAAAATACATTGTCACCCACCTGGTACTCGATATCTTTTCTTTTCAAGTCAGCATATAATTTATGCCTGTCACTGGCTTCTTTTAGCCTCTGCTTGATAACTTGAACTTTTTCCTCTGTATCTCTAACAAGGTCAGGACCAATTAACTTACATTCAATCAACTCAGTCCAGCAGACTAGATTTCTACATTTCCTGCCATACAAAGCCTCATATGGTGCCATTTGAATACTCGTCTAATAGCTGCATCTCTAGAGCTCTCCATCTTCAATCTATAAGAAAATAGGGACTTCTGCATTCGGCCAACAAAACAATATATCATACTATAGAATCCTAGGTTCATTTTTACCCAGAAAAGGCTAAACCTAGGCTCTGATACCACAAATTGTAGCAGCCCTTATACAAATAACCTATTTATCTGATAATTTAATTACTATTAATCATGCTTATACTACATATTCACTTAACCATCATTTTACCATTAATCATGTCGTATGGTTTCATATATTTTTGTACGTGCTACAAGTCTATTCCTGTATTGCATTTCATACTTAGTATCTTGCATACTATACTATATGAATATTACTTTATGTATATCACATGCACACATGCTCTTTCATAGCTTTACTACTAGTGAGTTATAGCACTCCACATAGGTTATATACATTTTATAAGATAACTGGCCATAATACAAAACAGATGATAATAGTAATACAAAAACATCCTACATCAAGATTAACAGTCGTTGGTTGGCCCTTCCTGATGCAGAGATCGTCCCTCAACAAAAGTCTTGTTAATAGTACCTACACGAATAAATAACCCATGCTAAGCTATAAAGCTTAGTGGGGAAATCTACAGATGGATGACCACTAACAATGGTCATCAAAATGTACATATACTATACATACTTATAAATAACATATACAACATAACATGACAATAATAACAAATACTTTAAAGTTTAAAGCATATCCTCAGGTACATATACATTGTACCCAAGAGAGTAACATATATTTCCTTTTCATAATTCATATAGATGGCAATTTTTCCATGTGAACATATTCAAATGAAACACAATTTCTATGGACAACCAACAATATAATTCACAATAACGATCTTTAGTAAGATAAACGTTAACTGATTAATTATGACCATTACCATAAATAATGTTTAGCCTGCCTTAGCTTTATTAGTGGATAACGGGAACTATCGATACACATCAGTACCAAAATGGAGAATATCCAAAGATATCGGATCTAAAGACCCAAACTGGGCCAAATTATACTGTAGACTGGTCAAACAGACCCAAACAGGGTCGCCTATCAACCCAAACGGGGCTGTTCATGATCCAAACGGGGTCAAACATACTTTTGACCGAATTGGGCCAGACTATGGCAGCTGCAATTTTCCTTAGAGGCACCTATCTATCCACATCTGAAACTCTATTGCAGGCAGGACTATATTCATGTTCAATTCACATATTAAGACTCTATTCATAGTATACTATTTGTACATATATAGAGTCTTGTAAAACTATGAGTTCTCTGGTGCATAAACAGATATATGCACATTTCATATGCCAAGTTATACATCTTGCTAATCCAATTCGTGTGACTATAAAATTTGCATCATGATATATAGGCATGACATATAATCATCATATCATATACTTGATCATGTTCTCATTAAGCATCTCACAAGTTCATAGTCATGCTAAAACATCTTCTATCTCATAGGGCAATTACATGCTCAAACACTCATATACATAATCATAAATGTTCATACCTGTGGGTACATTCGCATATAGTAAACTTATTCTTATGAGCATGTTTACCAATATATATACCTTTATCATCATTCAAATCAAGTGCTATACAAAATATCAACATGTTTCCATATGGGCATATACACATGACAAGGTCATACTATTACATTCCCTATTTCATAGCATAGGTACATGTCAAAATGTGCACTTTCATGTCATAGGATTACATATGTATACATCAATTTGGCATATGACAATCATGTACAAGTCTAATTACATGTGTAGGTTAGATATTTCATCAATAATCTTTATTTATTGTACACATACAAATGTGCATGTATGCATATAAATCCTTCATTGATAGTCACATTACATGGCCTATCCAATTTATTTTACTATCACATAAACAACTATTTGTCTCAATTAATTAAAAATCATAATATCAAGTGTAGCAAAAATCTGTATAGGGAAGCATTTTAGACTCGATTTGTGAGCCACATTTGAAATGGAAGATGTCATTTTTAGGCAAAATGATCTTTTACAATCTTATCCCCCTATGTGTCTAGTTTTTAGATCATCAAAAATTCATCTTAATATCTGACCTATATCTCAAGTTATTTGAAAAAATACTATAGGTTGTTTTTAAAACCAAAATAGTGTGGACTGTCACTTAGAAAAATTCATAACGTAAAATTTAGAAGGATTTAGGCCAACATTTCTTCATCAAAGTTAGACTTTCATAACTCTAGTTTTACCATAATTTTATTTTGTAACATTTCAACATCTCTACAAAAAGTTATGCCCATTTTTACAAATTCTGTTTCTATAAGTAGTCCAGGAGATTGGTCCGAATTCAACCCTAAATTCCATGTGCTTAGAGGCAGATTTAAGTTTAGGTTTCTTCATATGAAATATAGGTATGGAAGTCTATTGTTCTATGCAAATAGAATCACTTAATTTTCTATTCTATAGCTCAACTTATGAGCAAAACAATCTAGATAGGTCAATCAGTCGTGAAGAAGCATTCGACTCGTGAAGAGATTCACGAGTGAAGCAAAAAGACAAAAATTCAAGTCTCGTAAAGGGGTTCACGAGTGGAGAAGAAAGTTACATATCATGACTCATGAAGAGGCTTACGAGTTGGACTAAAATTCACGACTCGTGAAGGTATTCACGAGTGAGACCAACATTCACGAGTGACCCAGAAGAAAAAGATGCACGACTCGTGAAGAGCTTCACGAGTCGGATAATAATTCATGACTCGGCAATGATGCATTCTGTTCTTCAAACTCATTTTGATAAAACCACCAATAAAAACCCAGAAAACATAACCCTAAATTTCTGTCAACCACAACATGTTCCAGCAAAATTTCACATGCAATATGAATAGCCCTAAGTTCCCCTACCTTGGCTAAAAATCCCTGTCTTAAACCTCTAGCAATATCCTTTCGTTTGCTCTTTCTTCCTTCCTTTTCTTCTTCATAAACATCACCATCGTTTAAAACTTCCAGCACTTAATTAACATTTTCCTCAGCCAAAATGAAAAGAAGAAGAAGAAGATGATGATGATGAAGGGTTCATTTAATAGTTTAATTACCTTAATTTGATGCATCAAACTCTTGATTATCCAACATGCACAATTTTCTCTTCAAGATTTCTCAAAGAAATCAACTTTGAATCATAAATGAGAGAGAAGAACTTTTCTGTATTTCCTTCAAGGAAATGTCGTCCCACTCTCTCTCTTCTCTCTCTTTAAAGTTGGCTTTTTATAATAGCAAGGGATAATTCCCTTTTTAGTCCTTAAACCTTTTGCATGCCACAAAATAACCTAGCTAATCTTTGCATGTTAAACTTTAACCCCTCATTTTAATTCCTTTCATACATTAACCTATCAATTTATTCCTTCTCACAAATAGACCTCTAAATATACGCTTCTATCCACATTTGACCCTTAAGTTTTTGAAATTATAAATTGACCCCAAATTAATAGTTTTACTTAAATTGCACCCTCAATTAATATTAAACCATACTCTTAAATTTTATTTTCATGCAATTAACATAATAACATGATAATTTACCCCCTTGACCCTTACTTATACAAAATTCTCATTTAATTTAATCTTAATCAAATAAAAATCCCATTCAAAACTATGCAAATTAAATTAGGGTCATGTTAGCGGCCTTACACAACCTTTCTATTGAAGTCATCGAGAGCAACGTTTGAAGCTTCATGACTATTGTATCTCTCTATTTTAAGTTTTTCTTTCATTTTAATCATGTTTGGTAAGTAGTTTTCTTTAATTTCTCTATGAGAAATTTGAACCCTTATACTTTTATTGTAATGACTTAGTTTGAGCTTAATTTTAAAGGAAGTATGTTATTTTTTTATTTCTTGTGCTAAATATTATTTATGGTTATGGTTGAATTGGTGTTTAATGTATCGAATAGATGGTTAAATGCTAATTTAAACTTTGATCATTGATATGCATATTCATAGCTTAATTTTCTCATGTCGATGTATTGTTGCATTCTGAGAATAAAGGCAGTGATTTATTGTTCATGGGTTGATTTAAGTTTAATAATGTTGAATTCAGAATGGGCTAGGTTTAGATCTCTCTTGAGAGGAACTAATGAAAGTTTAGGAGTTTAAAATCGAATCATTATGCTAAGTATTAGATTTTTCCTAAACAGAGGATTTAATGGTTAAAATGATATTCTAAATAAGATATCTTTTTTTATTTAACTGATTTTTCCATAATCACTTGTGTTACTTTCGATTTGAGTCATTGTAATGGAAGATGAGGTGGATAGTTCCTTTTACTATAAGTGTTTTAGTTATTACTCTGCATTTAATTTATGTTAGTGTACTTTAGTTTTTTTTATTTATTTTAGTTTAGTTTTTGCTTTTAATTCGAAAACTTGGGAAACAATCTTAGATTAAGTCAAACATAGATATTTTACTTAGCAATCCATGTTCCCTTGCATATGATATTTAGGGTTTTGATCTTATTTTCCTATATTACTAGCCAATCTAGTACACTTGCTAAACACAAGTCAACTTTGTGAAAGGATTTTTTTTATTGCTTCACCACTCGCTAAATTATTGAGAAAGGGTATCAAATTTGAGTGGACTGATCGTTCTCAAGCAAGCTTTGACTAGTTAAAGAAGATGTTAACAAAGGCTTTAGTTTTGACATAGCCAATTGTGGGGAAATAGTATGCCATGTATAATGAAGCTTCTATAGTTGATTTGGGTTGTGTGCTAATGCAACATTGCAAGGTAAAGGTATATGCATAAAGGCAATTGAAACTGCATGAGCAAAACTATCCAACCTATGACTTAGAGTTGGCAGCAATAGTGTTTTCTTTGAAAATTTGGTGGCATTATTTGTATAGGCAAAGATGCAAAATCCATATAGATCACAAGAGTCTCAAGTATTTGCTTGCTCAAAAGGAACTCAACTTGAGACAGTGAAGATGGTTAGAACTATTTAAGGATTATGATTATATAGTAGGCTACCACCCAGGTATAGCTAATGTTGTAGAAGATGCCTTAAGTTATAAGACAATGGCAACTATGATATTACGACATGGTCGATGGAAATTTCCATTGGATAGTGGTTTGATAGCTCAGTTGAAGGCTAGAACTTTTGTGAGGCAATTAGTTTTAAATGCCCAAAAAGCAGATGGAAAGTGTCAATAGATTATGCAATCATCTCATGAAGAAAATCAACGTGAGTACACAATAAAAGAAGATAGGGGTGTGTACTACCAGAATAGATTATATGTTCTAGATTACAAGGAATTGAAATGAACTTTGTTTCATGATGCTCACAATACATTGTTCACTATGCACACTAGTGGGAATACGATGTATAAGGATTTGAAATAGTTATATTGGTGGCCTGGTAAGTAGGAAGATATAGTAGATTATGTTTCAAAGTGTTTAACTTGTCAACAAGTGAAAGCAGAACACCAGTTTCCCTTGAGATTATTAAATCCTATTCTAATACCACAATGGAAATGGGAAGACATTACCATGGATTTTGTGATAGGTTTGCCTCTCACACAGAGGATGGATGATGTAGTATAGGTTATACTTAATAAGTTGACTAAAATAGCTCATTTCTTATCGGTTCGAATAGGTTATCCTATGGATAAGTTGATGGTACTCTATGTAAATGAGATTGTTGGATTACATGGCATACCAATCTCTATAATTTTTTATAGAGATCCAAGGTTTACATTTATATTTTGGTAAATCCTACAACATGCATTAGGGACACAACTTCATTACAATATAGGTTTCCATCCTCAAACAGATTGACAATCTCAGAGGGCTATCTAAGTCTTAAAGAATATGTTGAGAGGTTATGTCTTGGATTTCATAGGTAGTTGGGATAGATATTTGGCTTTAATGGAGTTTGCTTATAATAACTGTTATTAGAGGAGTATTGGTATGGAAGCATATGAGGCTTTGTATGGCAAGAAATGTAGAAATTTAGTATGTTTGACTGAGTTATCTGAACGCAAAACGATTGGTCCTGACTGGTGTCGAGCAAATGTACTAGATTGGCTAGTAATATAGGAAAATATAAATTAGGACCCCAAATATCATTCCTAAGGGAACATGGATTGTTAAGAATAATATCTATGTATGAATTAAATTAATCTAAGATTGATCCCTAAGATATTTATTTAAAGGCAAGAACTAAACTAAATAGACACTAAATTGAAACAAAAACAAAAATTAAACAAACATGAATTAAACACAAAACAATAACTGAAATTCTTTTACTAAAGGAACTATCTACCTCAACTTTTAATATAATGACTCAAACAAATATAACACAAGTGATTATGGAAAAACCAATAACAAAGCTAGATATCTTATGCAAGAATATCATTCTAAGTATTAAACTCATAGAAAAATCTAACACTTAGCATAAAAATCTAGTTTTAAATTCCTAGACATCCATTAAAGTCTTTTTCAAGCAAATTAACTTCAACCTATTCTTAGTTAAACTTTTCTTAGTGTTAATTTATCCTTACTAACACATAATTACACGAAACCTCAGAATAGAATCATGCATTAAACTAATAAACTAATCCAAGAGCATACACAGAAATAGTTATGCATAAATCAATCATCAACTATTAATTCAAATAAGTCTACAGTCAAATTATAACTAACCAAAGGTAAGAATTTGTCCAAAACTAAGAAATAATCAAACTTGTATTGAATTAAAGCTCATAATAAAGTCATTACAAAAAGGTATGAGGGTTCAAGTTTCCCCTAGCAAAAGAAGAAAAACTACTTACCAAACATGATTAAAACTAAATGAACAATTAAAGTAAAGAGATATAATACTCATGAAGCTCCAAACTTTGTTCTTGATGACTTTAATAGAAAGCTTGAGTGTTTTAGAGAATTATAAACTAAGAAAATAAGAAAACTAAAATAAAACTAAGCTTAAACTAATGTACAATTAATTAAAGAAAATTAAAACTATATAAAGGACAAAATTCAGAATTCTCACTCTCCTCCAAAGTTCTGGTGCTTTGGTGTTTTCATAGTTGAATTATCTTTCCAAAAGAAGAAGTTTTGTCTTTGTATACTTTTTAAACTAAATAAGAATTGAATTTTATGCACATAAGAACTTTAAATTCGTGCATTCTCTTTCCTCACTTGGGAGAGTGGCCTTAGGCACTCTCGAGAGTGATCATTTGCTGGAGAAATAAGGGACAGATTTGGGTGAGTGGCCTTTTACCTTTGGGTGAGTGAAATTTCACTCTAGAGAGTGCTCTGGTCACTCAAGAGAGTGAGGAAATCACATTGCCGAGTGATTTTCTGCTGCCCTTCATGAATTTCAACCGTCCTTCCTACAATTACAATTTTTCCCCTTTAACTTCCCCTTTCTTCTATTAAGCCCTTTTTCTTTTCAAATAAGCCCTGAAAAACACCAAAACTAAAAACACATAAATTAACTAATTAAACCTAAAATCAACTAAATTAATACTAACTTGACTCAATTAAACACATAAAATATACTAAAAACATAGTATAATTTACACTTATCAAATACCCCACACTTAGTCTTTGCTTGTCTCCGAGCAAGCTTGAACAAACCAACTCCTCAAAATTATCAAACTTAAACAAAGAATTATGCAGTTTAAAACTAGGCTTAGCAATTAATAGAAGCACTTAGTAAAATTCCAACTAGAATAAATTGAAACAAGGCAATATGAGCTAGTTTCCATATGTGTGTGTGCAAGACCAAAACTTTTTAAGTGTTTTCAAAACACAAAATACCAATGCAAATTATTAGTTAAGATTGATAATTGATGTATAACTATGTGTACATGCGATTTCGCACTTGAAACTCTATAAAAATCATAAGCCTCTCCTTTAGCACTAAAACTTGAAGGTCATCTCTGGTAAACAATTTAAAAGAAAACTTAAAATCACTTAGGTCTTAATTTGATTGTAATGGGGTTAAGGTATTTGTTATTAAAGAATGGATAAAGATAATAAAAAATGGCCACTTTATAACAAGATAGACTAAGATTCAAAATTTTAAATTTCTAAGCATAAACCCCTTTTTCCATATTTGTTTGTTCAAATCCATACGTATCTTAAGTACTTTTGAGATAAAATAACAATGGAAACTCTCTTCACAATTCATCCCTTTTCTGAAGTCACACATGCTTTCCCTTGTAAATACCCCACACTTAAGATTTTTGCCATGTATGCTAGGTTTATTACTTTTCTCTTTTCTTTTTTCTTTTTTTTTCACACTAGCTTTGATGCTGGCAATATAATAATAAAACTGAGTAATTACAAGGTAAATTCTCACAATTTCCTTGACTTCATCAATATCCCTTGAGAATAGTACCAAAAATGTATTACTACACCCTTTAAAATACCAAACAAAATTAATCCATTCAATCCTAGAGTGGCCAATTCTAGAAGGGAAAGATAAAGGCTCTTTAGGTTATATGGTCAGTAATTGAGTGCAACAAGAAAAAATTAAGATGGCACACATTAAGCATGCCTCATTAGGCTCAAAATAGCTAAAAGGGGTTAATTATATGAAGAAGGTGGGTAAATAGTCTTTTTATGGCTTAACAAGAACAATTGTGCCTAGATCACTTTCTATGTGGCTTTGAGTTGCTTTTATGCTTTGAAGAGTGATGAGGAAGGTTTTAGTGCTCTAAAATTCCTAACTCAACTATTTCAATGCATTATTTTTCTTTAGGTTCAAAAACTGGTCTTTTGTGCTCAAAAAGTGGAAACTCACAAATATAAGTCAAGTTAGGTATTAAACTAGCTGAAATTCCATTAAACAACATGCTTGCCTTAGTGCTAAACAAAAATTTTGAACAATGTATATTGTAAGTTTAAGTTCAATAAGTTCAAATTTTAAGGTTAAACTAGGGCAAACTAAGTTTAGTGTAAGATAAATGACAAACTTGAACTAACTATTTGAATAGAATGCAAACTACAAACTAAACATGCAAACTTCAAACCAAAATAAACAATCTAAAGCAAAAATAAAATAACTGAAACAAAATAATTAAAACAATTCATGAGTAAGATAAGAGAACAGATAAAAGAACTACCTTGAATTGATCTTTAAAATTTAGCTTAGCTGAGCTCTGCCCCCCTCTTTAAAATCTTGCTGTTTTTAATAAAGTAGCAAAAGTATCAGCTCACTGCACAAATTTTAACGAAAAAGTAAGTGCCTAAGAGAAATAGAAACTATAACAATACTACACTTGACTCAATGCAATATTAGCACAAGCAAAGAACCATAATCAAGCCAAAATGAGACACGAGATCAATGAAATTGAGTGAACAGTTCCAACATGCCTCTATAACAAAGAAAGTGCAAAAAACAAGGCTTAAAAATAATGGTATGTAAAAAATCAACATGTCATCAAATGCATATGAAGTGAGTAAAAGCATTAATAATCATGGTGGTCAAGCGAAGAAATGCACCTAGTTCAACAACAAATGTTTGAATGCTCAAAGCACAATATCAATATATTGCATGATGGATATCAAGTGTGTGAATGTATAATCTCAAGTGTGAGGATGATTGATGATGGTTCAGCTTGATAAGTTAAAGAGAAAGATGTTGAATTTGTCATTAATCAAGAATAATTGCAAAATAACTAAGACAATTTTAATGCAATCTCAACAAATTTTAAGCTAATAATTGAATTCTATCAACATTCTCACACAACAAGTAAACGAAGTGCATTGTCCAAGCAAGTGTAACAAAATCAAACTTATGACAGGCTTTAAGCAATCCTATAAATAAGAACATCACACTCTTAATCCAATTCAAACCAAGTAATTTAAATATGTCAATTGAAGAATTGAGCAATGCAAAATGGTTTTACTTGACAAGAATGGAGATGGAAATTAAAGACAAATTTATAACTTGATGTGAATGTCTTAGGTAAGGAAGTGTGTGAATTGATTGAGTAATGAAGTACATCATGCTTCCATCATAAAAGTCACAATTAACCATACCATGCACATCATACAATCATTAATAAAAATCATGTCATCCCATATCATGCTCAACTAAATGTATAAAAATTGATGTATCAAAATTATCGAATAATGACTTGAATGAAATATAGGGGGCTAGGATCTCAGTAAAAATTTTCTTCCCAAAACGTTATTTTTTTTCTCTAAAAAATTCAAATCTGTCAATTATAGTAGCAATTGTTTAATCACATCTATCCAAACAATAAACACAAGTAAAATGCAAAATGGAATAAGTGACAGTATACTTACTTGATCAATGACTAAGAAAATGATGCAAACTAAATTTAAACTTTAAGTTCATTAGGTAGAGGTGCATGCTTGGATAAGGGAGAGAATGTGAGTGAGTGCAAGTGAAGCGTAGAATTTGATTGAAGGGGTTTTCAAATTTAGGCACTCGGGTGAGTGAAAGTCACTCAGGAGAGTGAGGAGTCTCAATTTCAAAAAGGGAGTGAGGAAAGCCAAAGAGCATTCTAAATAAATTTACAAAAGAGAAAGCGCTCGGGAGAGTGACCAGAGTCACTCGGGAGAGTGAAATGGGCCTGTCCCAACTATAATATTATTCTTGCTCGATTTTTCAACCATAAATCCTTTATTTAACATTTTTACAATATTTACTCCATTCCTATCTTATTTCAACCCTTTATTCTCTTAAGCAAACCTCCTAAAATATCATCAAGTTATGATTTCCAACTCACTTAAATGAATCAATTCTCATTCAAAGTTGTTTTAAAACCATGTATAATAGTATGAATCCTACAAACAAGTTATAGAACATCTCAACTGTACTATGAATCATATCTCACTTAAAGTTCTTCCTTGAGCAACCAATCTTTTTTTTTTCACTCAAAACCATGCCAAAACTATATGCAATCCCAAAATCTAGTTAAATTACATATCAAATTCATTCGCAACTCAACAAATGAATAATTTTTTCTTTAGTTCATAAAACCTCAAACAAATAAAATTAGACTTACCCTTAAATAATGAAAACAAACTAAAGGAACACTTTAATAAATCAAAGTAAATTCAAAAGTTTAGTATACTCTCCCTAAGTTCATAAAGCACGTGAAAATAATGAAAGATTATACCTCACCAATGAAAAAGAATACATACTCCTTAAGTGCAACTAAATTCCAATTCCCTTTTATTGGCACCCCAAAAAACCGTATTAACTATTTAATGACCCTAAAAGCACATTTTAAAATGTAATAATTGAGCACAAATATCCTTAGAAGAAGCCTTTTTAATTCTTAAACTCATGGATGACACATATAAAACACTTGAGAAAATAGAATAAACTAAAAATAAGAAAGCAACTTATAAAAAATAACACACAACTCATAGAAAAAAATTTATGAAAATTTAAAGAGAAGGGTTAGAGGAGTTCTTGTTTATTGAGTCCTAGCTCGACTTATGTTAATTACTCTCTGGAGGTCGAGCTTGCGATCCAAATGTTGGTCTCTTCGGACTTTACACCTTATTTTCTTTCTTCAGTAGGAGAAACTTGTCATAGTTCATCAAAACTAGAAATTCCATGTCCTCAATAAAATACGACTCCTCCTTTGGCACTTCAAAAATGAACTCTACTGGCTCTTCTAACCTAAATAAATTCTTCAAATGGATTGAATTCAATGCTTCAACTTGAGAATTGAACACTTCTTGCTCCTTTGGTGATAAATTCTTCACAAGAGGTTCCAATACACCTTCTAAATAAATACAAGGCTTGTCTCATATATGAATTGTTCCTTTTCTTCCTTATCCATCATTAATGAATGATTTATTTCCTTCTCCTTACTACTATCACCTTTAAATTGCATAAAACACTCAAGAGCTCTAATTTAGATTCCATTCTTTCAATTCCTTCTTCTTTATCCCTTAATAAACTCTCTTAACTCCTAATTATTTCCTCTTGAATCCTTAACTTCTCTTATTGAATTCTAAACTTTTCCTCTTGAGTTCTTAACTTTTCTTCTTGAATTCATAATATAGACTCCCACTCTTCTTTTTCAGCCCAAAATTGCCTCTCCTTACTTACAAAAAAATCATAAAGACACTTAATTGTAGAGTTACTAGACACTAGTGAATTTTGCAATGAATATTGCAATTTTTGATTCTCTTTCCTTAATTCTTCCATTTGTGCTCTTAAACCCTAAGACCCTTCCACAAAAGATGGTGGTTAACAATAACTTGGTAAATGTGCACACAAAAGCTTCAATTCCTCCTTTTTTCTTATTAAATCATTCATTTGTTGTTTCAAAAGGAACAATTTACATCATCTTGAAGAATGTCGTAAAACTTTCCTGCAAAGAATAATCACCAAATAAAAAACAATTAAAAAAATCTCAGACTAAAATTAATTATAGATATTAAACAAACAACACCGCTGTTCCCCGACAATGGTGACAAAAACTTGACCGGTGTCTACCAAGTGTACTTAATCGGCTAGTAATATAGGAAAATATAAATCATGACCCTAAATATCCTACCCAAGGGAACATAGATTGTTAAGAATAATATCTCTGAATGAATTAAATTAATCTAAGATTCATTCCCAAGTTTTTTATTTAAAGGCAAGAACTAAACTAAATAGACACTAAAGTAAAACAAAAACTAAAATTAAACTAACATGAATTAAACACAAAATAATAACTGAAATTCTTTTACTAAAGGAACTATCCACCTGAACTTTTATTATAATGACTCAAACAAAATTAACACAAGTGATTATGGAAAAACTAGTAATAAAGCTAGATATTTTATTCAATAATATCATTCTAAGTATTAAACTCATAGATAAAAGTAACACTTAGCATAAAAATCTAGTTTGAAACTCCTAGACATCCATTGAAGTCTTTTTGAAGCAAATTAACTTCAACCTATTCTTAGTTCAACTTTTTTAGTGTTAATTTATTCCTACTAACACATAATTACACCTAAACTCATAATAGAATCATGTATTAATACTAATGAACTAACCCAAGAACATGCATACCAATAGTTATGCATGAATCAATCATCAACTATTAATTCAAATAAGCTAACAATCAAATTATAAATAACCAAAGGTAAGTATTTGTCCAAAACTGAGAAATAATCAAACTTGCATTGAATTAAAGCTCAGAATAAAGTCATTAAATAAAAGTATGAGGGTTTAAGCTTTCCCTAACAAAAGAAAAAAAATTACTTACCAAACATGATGAAAACTAAATGAATAATTAAAGTAAAGAGATACAATACTCATGAAGCTCCAAACTTTGTTCTTGATGACTTTAATAGAAAGCTTGATTCTTTTAGAGAATTGTAAACTAATAAAATAAGAAAACTAAAATAAAACTAAACTAAAACTAAGCTAAAACTAATGTACAATTAATTAAAGAAAATTAAAACTAAACAAATAACAAAGTTTGTAATTCTCGATCTCCTCTAAAGTACTAGTGCTTTGGTACTTTTATAGTTGAATTATCTTGCCAAAAGAAGAAGTTTTGCCTTTGTAAACTTCTCAAACCAAATAGGAATTGAATTTTATGCAAGTAGAAACTTTAAATCCGTGCTTTCTCTTCCCTTGCTCAGGAGAGTGGCCTTAACACTCTTGAGAGTGATCTTTTGTTGGAGAATAAAGGGACAGATTTGGGTTAGTGTTTTTTTGCCTTTGGGTGAGTGAAATTTCACTCTAGAGAGTGCTCTCGTCACCCAAGAGAATGAGGAAATCACTATGCCGAGTGATTCTCTACTGTCTCTCATGAATTTCAACCTTCATTCTTCCTAAAATTACAACTTTTCCCCTTTAACTTCCATTTTCTTCTGTTAAGCCTTTTTTCTTTTCAAATAAGCCCTAAAAAACACCAAAACTAACAATTAGACCTAAAAAGACATAACTTAACTATTTAAACCTAAAATCAAATAAATAAGTACTAACTTGACTCAATTATACACATAAAAATACACTAAAATATAGTATAATTCAAACTTATCAGGTCCTAACCTTGTTAAGGACACAGAGCAGAAGGTATAGGTTATTAAGCAAAGATTGAAAGAAGCTTGTGATAGACAGATTTCCTATGTGGATTTAAAAAAAATGAAATTGAGTATCATGTCAGTGAGAAAGTGTTTCCGAAAGTTTCCCCATGGAGAAAAGTATTGAGATTTTGGAAGAAAGGTAAATTGAGCTTGAGATATATTTGTGCACATCAAATACTTCAAAGGGTTAGACTAGTAGCATACAAATTGGCTTTTTCTATCAAATTACTTTAATTACATGATGTGTTTCATGTGTTAATGCTTTGAAGATATTGTTTGGATGAATCCCAAGTTTTACTAGTACAAGATAAGTTCAGCCAAACTTCTCTTATGATGAATAATCTAAAGTTCCAATATTTGAAATTAGGAAACATGGTGTAGAGGAATTCTTGGACACAAATATGGAACGAACGAAAGAAGGTGA
The DNA here is from genome assembly GCA_037975025.1 of Excoecaria agallocha. Lineage (NCBI taxonomy): Eukaryota > Viridiplantae > Streptophyta > Magnoliopsida > Malpighiales > Euphorbiaceae > Excoecaria > Excoecaria agallocha. The sequence goes on from CM075816.1 coordinate 834,474, forward strand.
ATTTTTGTTGGAAAGGCTACGGAGAATCTTTGTTGAAATTCACTACCCAGTAATTCATAAAGTGTCCTGTCTTGTGTCCTCACTTCAAATAGTAGCTTATAACTTGTAGAAATTAGTACTGAATTGATATGAGCCTAAATAGCTCATATTTAATCCATATTTTGTTACCAAAATAATGTTTAGTTGTATTAAATTATGCTAGAATTAGGTGGGTTTAATGTTTTTGTCAAGTTTTGTGTATGTAGGAGAAAAAGGGAGAAAAATGTGAGGAAGCGTGTCCTGTCGCGAGCGCTACAGGTACCGCGAGCGCGAGAAAGGAAGCGTGTCCCGTCGCGAGCGCGACAAAAGGCGGTTAAAGGTAGTTCATCTTGAAAAGTCACCTAAAAAGACACCAAGCTTCACCAAAGGTTGCAACCATATGGAGGGGCACTTGAAGGGACTTGATGCTTGGAAAATTATATATATCCTAGAAGTTATAATCATTAGAAAAGATCTATCATTTATTATTATTAATTTGAAAGTGTAAATAGAGAAAATAGTTGTAGGTTTTAGTTTTAGTTTTATGGCTTGAAGAGAAGGCAAATACAATGAAGAAGATTACACTTGGTGAAAGGAAGAATGGTTGAGAGATCCCTTCTTTTATTTCTAATCTTTTCTTCTTCTTTGTAACTATTATGAATTCTTTTTATGAACTTGAATGTTGTTATTCATATTTAATAATTTCTCTTTCATTTATCTTTATATGTAGTATTTGCTATTAAAACTTTATTAGTATCATTATAAGTTAAGCAAGACGACCTTCAATGTGCAATTCCTTCTCTGAAAATCATCATAATGGTCATAAATAAGGGAGTTAGCGAGAGCAACGTCTTATTGAAATTTAATAGGAAATTCATTATCAAAGCATAGTTTGAGAGATCACATGTGGAGATAGTTGTTATAGGTTGGTTTTTATTCTTTGAATGTGTGTTTATGTAATTCTTGTCTAAATGCAAGAGCTGTGATTTAGAACCATAAATACATATTTAAGGCATAATCTAGTCTAGATACGAGAGCTGCGACATAGAACATTATTCCAACTTGGCTTGCATGATAAAGATTGAATTATAAATAAGAGAAAAAGATCAAATTCCATAATTATGTATATGTTATATTCATTATATTAATAAGTCTTCTCGGATTGTCATTAAAGTAGAAAAATATTTAATTTAGTATAGTGTAGTTTTAATAATAATTTTAATTTGTAAATTAATAAGCATTGTAAACAAGATTAAAATCAAGTAGTAATAGTGTACAATATTAATCAACATTCCTCGTGGGATCGATATTTGAAGTACTATAATTAGTACACCGTATACTTGCGGTATTTAAGCTTCTAGAAAAAGCATATAATGAAGCAACCTCAGTTACTAGATTCCCTCACATGGGAATTTTTCAAAGTTTAATTTATAAAGAAATATGTTACTAAAGCATATGAAGAAGAGATGCTAAAGCAGTTATTGAATCTGAGATAAAAAGGCATGATTATGGTTGAGTATGAGAATGAATTTAGTCGTCTTTGTAAATATGTTCCTGGCCCAATGCGGTAGGATCTTTTAAGTGTAGACAGTTTGAAGATGGTTGGAATGATCGAATTATAGAAATGTTGATTGGACCTACATCCTTGCAATTGGTGGATTTCCATCAAGTTCTTTAGCAGCCATAATGGTTGAAAAGAATGAAGTTGCTAAAAGAGAAAGAGAATATAAAAGAAGTGGGTCTAGAGGTGGTTTTCCATTGGAATGAGGGTTAAAGGAGCTTAGGGGAATTAGTTAGCTGAGTTTGGGTAATGTTCTCTCAAAAGTGATAAAAGACAAGACTTATATATAGTGTCTAAACCTAGTAGAGAAGCTTCAGGGAGCCAGAGTTGGGATCAACCACCATAATGTCCCTATTATTCTAGGCAGCACTAAGGTACTTGTAGGAAATTGGATAGAGCATGTTTTAGATGTGGAAGTACTGGCCACTTTATGGAGAACTATCCATCTATATAGGAGTAAGGTTTTGAACAGTAAGGTAGCAGAGGAGCTACAAAACCACTCTTCTTTAATAGAGGTAAAGGCAGAGGGTGTGGTGGATCAAATTATTATGGATCATAGTCTAGAAATGTGTCTGAATCAGTTGATCAAACCACGACTCCAATTCTTTCTAGTTAAACTTATGCAATGAAAGCTCGAAAGGATTAGGATGCTCTATAAGTTATAGCTAGTATTTTCTCTCTCCATAATTTTGATATTCAAACATTTATTGATCTTGGTCTTACTTATTCTTATGTTTGCATTATAGATATGGGTAGAAATATGTCAACCACGTATGAAATGGAATATAATATTTGCGTAACCAACCTATTGTGGCATAGTATTTGTGTTAACAAAATTTATAAAGAATGTTCCATTATGATCCAAGGGAAGGAATTTTTGGCTAATCTCATTGAGTTGCCATTTCAAGAGTTTGATGTGATTTTAGGCATGAATTGGCTATCAAAGCATCATGTAGTAGTCAATTATGGGGCTAAGATAGTAACATTTATAGATATAAATGGTGAAAAAAATAGTAGTGCAGGGTATTCGTACTAAACCATTTGCCAATGTGATATCGACTATGTAAGTTGGCAATTTATGATAAAAGGATGTGAAGCATATCTAGACTTGGTACTTGATTCAAAAAGGGAAAAGGTTAAGCTTTAAGATATCCCTATTATAAATGAGTTTTTGGATGTATTTCTTGAAAACTTACCAATTCTTCTACCTAAAAGATATATTGAGTTGTCTACCATAGTTTTATTAGGTATAGCTCTGATTTCTAAGGCACCGTATAGAATGGCCCCAAAGGAATTATAGGAGTTAAAAGGTTTAGTTACAGGAATTGCTTAACAAAGTCTTTATTAGGCCTAGTGCATCTCCTTTGGGTGCACTAGTTTTGTTTGTAAAAATAGAAAGATAGGACTATGAGAATGTTTATAGACTATCGTCAATTGAATAAAGTGACAGCGATGAGCAAGTACCAATAATTGAAAACTTGTTTGATCAGTTGAAAGGTGTTAAAGTGTTTTCCAAAATTGACTTGCGATTGCGTACTACTAACTTTGAGTAAAGGATGGGGATTTTTCCAAAACTAAATTTAGATCTCAATATGGTCATTTTGAATTCCTAGTAATGCCATTCAGGTTAACAAATGCATTGGCTTGTTTCATAGACGTTATGAATAAGGTATTTAGACCCTACTTGAAAATATTTTTGGTTGTGTTCATAGATGACATATTAGTCTATTTAAGAAATTAAGCAAAGCATGCTGAACATTCTAGAATTGTGTTGAAGACTCTAAAGGAGAATCAATTGTTTGCTAAATTGAACAAGTGCAATTTTTGGCTTAAGGAAGTCTCTTTCCTTGGGCATATAGTGCCTTCTAAAAGTATTAGAGTAGATCCAACAAAATTAAAGGCTATTGTGAATTGGAGACCGCCTAAAAATGTGATAGAAGTGAGAAGTTTTATGGGTTTAGCAGGATATTACCGTAACTTTATGAAAGGGTTTTTAGTTATTTCTTCACCACTCACTAAATTGTTGAGAAAGCGTATCAAATATGAGTGGACTAATCATTGTCAAGTAAGCTTTCACTAGTTGAAGAAGATGTTAATAGAGGCTTTGATTTTGATATAGTAAGTTTTGGGAAAATAGTATGTGGTATTTAGTGACACTTTTAGAGTTTGTTTGGGTTATGTGTTAATGCAAATTGGCAAGGTAATGGCTTATGCATTTAGATAATTGTAACCACATAAGCAAAACTACCTAACCCATGACTTAGAGTTTGCAACTGTAGTATTTTCTTCAAAAATTTAGTTGCATTATTTATATGGGGAAAGTAGCAAAATTCATATAGATCACAAGAGTCTGAAGTATTTGCTTACTCAAAATGGAACTTAACTTGAGACAACGAAGATAGTTAGAACTATTTAAGGATTATGATTATATAATAGATTACAACCTGGGTAAAGCTAATGTTGTTGCAGATGCCTAAAGTTATAAGATAATGGCATCTATCATATTACAACATGGTTGATGGAAATTTCCATCGGATGGTGGTTTGATAGCTTAGTTGAAGGCTAAACCTTATGTGAGGCAATTAGTGTTAGATGCTCAAAAAGGAGATGGAAAGTTACAACAGATTATTCAATCATCTCATGAAGAAAATCAACTCGAGTACATAATAAAAGAAGATGGCGGTGTATACTACCAAAATAGAGTATATGTTCCAGATGATATGGAATCGAAATAAACTTTGTTGCATTATGCTCACAATACAGTATTCACTATACACCTTAGTGGGAATAAGATGTATAAGCATTTGGAACAGTTATATTGGTGGCTCAGCATGAAGAAAGATATAGTAGATTATGTTTCAAAGTGTTTAACCCGTCAACAAGAGAAAGCAAAACACTTGTTGCCCTCCTACATAGGGGAAAGATGATTTAGTATGGCTTATAGTTGATAAGTTAAGTAAAATAGCTCATTTCTTACCGGTTCAAACAGGTTATCATATGGATAAGTTGCCAGAACTCTATGTAAATGAGATTTTTAGATTACATGGTATACCGATCTCTATAATTTCTAATAGAGATAAAAAATTAACATCTAGATTTTGGTAAAGCCTACAGTAAGCATTGGGAACACAACTTCATTACAATACAACTTTCCATCCTCAAATAGATTGACAATCTTAGAGGGCCATCGAAGTCCTAGAGGATATGTTGAGAGGTTATGCCTTAGATTTCACAGGTAGTTTGGATAGATATTTGGCTTTAATGGAGTTTGCTTATAATAACAGTTATCAGAGAAGTATTGGTGTGGAACCATATGAGGCTTTGTATAGCAGGAAATATAAAACTCTTGTTTGTTAGACTGAGTTATCTGAATGCAAAATGATTGGTCTTGACCTTGTTAAGGACACAGAGGAAAAGGTATAGGTTATTAAGCAGAGATTGAAATAAACTTGTGATTGACAGATGTCTTAATGAATTAGCCAATTTACATGATGTGTTCCATGTGTCGATGCTTCGAGGATACTGTTCTGATGAGTCCCAGGTTCTACCAATATATGATATTTAAGTTAAGCCAAATTTCCCTTATGATGCTGAACCTAAAGAGATTTTGGCGAAGGAAATCAGATAGTTGAGGAACAAGCAAATTCCTATTGTCAAAGTACTTTGGCAACATCATGGCATATAAGAAGTAACTTTAGAACATGAGGAAATTATGATAGAGCAATATCCCCAACTATTTAAAATATGTATAAATTTTGAGGATGAAATTCTTTAAAAGGGAGGGAAATGTAAGGCCCAAATTTTGAACCTAGTAGAAATGCATGATTAAATGATAATATTATGATTAATTTTTTATTAATTAGAAGAAATTCAATTTGGGTCTAAAAGGCAAAGTTGTAATTTTATTTATGTTAGGTATGTAAGTTATTAAGCATGATCAATAAAGTGATGGTGAAGAAAAAACACCCATTACGTAGAATTGAAGACATGTTTGATCAGTTAATAGCTGTTAGAGTGTTTTTAAAGATCAATTTGTGATCAGGGTACTATCAACTCTGAAGAAAGGATATAGACATTCCAAAAACTGCTTTTAGAGCATGGTATGGTCATCGCGAAATTCTGATGATGCCATTTATGTTAACAAATACACCAGCTACTTTTATAGATTTAATGAATAAGGTGTTTAGATCGTCATTTGATCAATTTGTTGTTGTATTCATTGATGACTTATTAATCTATTCAAGAAATGAAGCTGAGCATGCTGAACATTTGAGAATTGTGTTAAAGACTTTGAGGGACAATTAGTTGTATGCCAAATTAAGCAAGTGTAATTTTTAGCTTAAGGAAGTTTCCATGCTTGGACATATCGTGTCTTTTGAAGGCATTAGAGTGGCTCCAAATAAAGTTGAGGCTATTGTCAATTAGAGATCGCCTTAAACTATATCTAAAGTGAGAAGTTTTCTGGGTTTGGCAAGTTACTACCATTGCTTTGTGAAAGGTTTTTTTTGTCACTGCTTTTTCACTCAATAAGATGTTCAGAAAGGGTGTCAAGTTTGAGGAGACTAATCAATGTCAAGCGAGTTTTGATTAGTTAAAAAAATGTTAACAGAAGATCTAGTTCTAACACAATCGATTTCAGGTAAAGAGTTTGCTATATATAGTATCACTTTTAGAATTGGTTTGGGTTGTGTGCTAATGCAGGATAGCAAGGTAATAGCTTATGCATCTAGATAATTGAAATTGCACGAGCAAAACTACCTTACACATGATCTAGAGCTAGTAGCAGTGGTGTTTAAATTAAAGATTTGGCAGCATTACTTATATAGAGAAAGATGTAGAATTTATACAGATAATAAACATCTCAAGTATTTGCTCACTCAGAAGGAACTTAACTTAAAATAGCAAAGATTGTTAGAACTATTTAAAGATTATGAGGATATAGTTGATTACCACCTAAGTAAGGTTAATGTTGTAGTTGATGCCTTAAGTTGTAAGATGATGGCAACTATGATGTTACAGTAATGCAGATGAAAATTTGCATCAGATGGTGTACAAATAGCTCAGTTGAAGGCTAGGCTTAATGCAAGACAAACGGTGATTGATGTTTAGAAGAATGATGAAAGATTGCAATAGATTGTGCAATCACTGCACAAAGAGAATCAATCAGAGTATTCAGTGAAAGAAGATGGGAGTGTGTATTACTAGAATAGGTTGTGTGTTCCTAATGAAAAAGAATTGAAAAGAACTTTATTGCATAAAGCTCACAACATAGTTTTTACTATGCATCCCAACGGTGATAAGATGTATCAAAATTTGAAGCAATTTTATTGGTGGCTTGGAATGAAAAAAGATGTAGTTGATTATGTTTCCAAGTGCTTGACTTGTTAATAAGTGAAAGTGGAACACCAATTTCCCTCGAGATTGCTTAATCCCATTCCAATTCCATAATGGAAATAGGAAGAAATCACTATGGATTTTGTGATAGGTTTGCCTCTTACGCAAAAGAAATATGATGTAGTGTGGGTAGTGGTTGATAAGCTGACTAAAATAGCTTATTTTATATTAATTAGAATAGACTACTCTATGGATAAATTGGTGGAATTGTATGTGAATAAAATTGTTTGGTTACATGGAATACCAATATCTATAATTTTGAATCGAGATCTAAAGTTTACAACTAGATTTTGGCAAAGTCTACAACAAGCTTTAAGAACATAGGTTTGTTACAGTACAGGTTTTCATCATCAAAGGGATGGACAATTAGAAAGGGTTATGTAGGTTTTAAAAGATATGCTGAGAGGTTGTGTTATGAATTTTTTAGGAAGTTGGGATAGATATATGGCTTTAATGGAGTTTGCATGCAACAATAGTTTCAGACCAATATTAGTATGGCATCATATAAGGCTTTGTATGGCCAGAAGTCTAGAACACCATTTAGTTGGATTGAATTGGCTTAACATAAGGTGATTGATCCAGATATTGTTAAGGACATAAAGGAGAAAGTATAGGTTATTAAATAGAGATTGAAAGTAGCTAATGATAAATAGAAGTCTTATACAAATTTAAGAAGAAAGGATATTAAGTATCAAGTGGGTGATAAGCTATTTTTTAAAGTGTCCCATTGGAGAAAAGCACTGAGATATTGTGACCGAATTCTAGCAACTGTACTAGATCGCCTAGTAATATAGGGAAATAAGATTATGACCCAAAATATCGAACCCAAGAGAAACTCGTGCTTGTATGTACTATTTCAATTTCAAAACCAATTTTCGTGTGTAAAAGAAAGAAGAGAAATCCCAAATTTATGATGATTGAAGAATTAAAACTAAAAACAATAATTTAAACCAAAATAAAACAATTGAAAAAGCTAAAGTAAAGAAGAGATCTATTGAAAGCAAGTAAATTGAATGAGGTAAAAATCAATATTAAAAATAACTTTTACTAAAGGACTATCCACCTTAACAAGTATTGCTATGACTTAAATAAAAGAAAACATACAAGTGATTATGGAGAATTCAGTTTAATAAACCCAGATAACTTTATTCAAGATTATCATTCCAAGCATCAAAATTTTCTTATTCAGATAAACTTAACACTTAGCATAAAGAACTGAATTAACTCTCCTATATGTCTATTAAAGCCTTTCTCAAGAGATTTAAATTCAACCTATTCTTGGTTACACTTTTCTTAATCTTAACTTACTCAAATCAACACACAATTATAGCTTATTTAGATTATAATCATGCATTAATCCAACTAAATTAACCTAAGAGTATGCAAGTCATTAATCAACTTAAACCAATTAATTAACCAATGCTTAATCAAGTTAATAATCAACTTAAAATTGAGAAAAGACAAGACTAGATTTAAGAACCAAGAAATAATCAACTTGTATTTGAACTGAAGAACAACTTAAGTCATAACAATACAAGTTAAGGATTCAAGTATCCTTTAGCAAAAGTTAAACAAAACTAATCACAAACCATTCTTAAAATTAAAACAAAGTGTTCAAGAAAACAATAAAAACAAAGCAACGTAAAATAACTAAATAAAAGTAAAGCATAATTCTAAGAATCGATCCCCTTCTTTTGTGTTTTAGCTTCCTATTTATAGACCAAAGAAGTCATCAATTCCATCTCAAACTCTTAGAATTCAATTGGAAGTAATTTTGCTGCTGAAAACAGGAAGTTTTGCCCAAACAGGAAACTCGAGGAAAAACTGTGTGAAGAGGAAATTACATCACGTGGCCACGCCCTTCTCTTTGATATTGAACACATGGTCACATGAATTTATGTTCTTCCTCACACGTGGCCACGTGTGGTCCTTCACTAGAAATCCATGTAGCACCCTCTAAGCAAAACCCTATTTAACTGATAATTTGATTACTATTAATCATTCATACTTTACTATACGAATATTACTTATGTTTATCACATGCATGCGTACTCTTCTTAGTTTTACTACTTGTGAGTTACAGCATCTCTCATAAGTTATATACATATTATAACATAACTAGCCATAAAGAAAAACATATGATAATACTATTACAAATACATCTTACATCAAGATTAACAGTCAGTAGTTGGCCCTTTCTGATATAGAGATCGTCCCTGAGCAAAAGTCTTGGTAACAGTACCTACACTGATGAATAACCCATGATAAGCTATAAAGCTTAGTGGGGAATATCTATAGATGGATGGCCACTCACAACGGTCATCAAAATATACATACAATGTGTATAATAAATAACATGTACAACATATCATGTCATTAACAACAAATACTTTAAAGCATAAAACATATTCTCATGTACCTAAACATTGTACCCAAAATAAAATGATGACAAGTATTCGTATTTTCATAATTCATATAGACATCAATTTCCAAGTAAACATATTCGAATGAAACATATTACCTGTGGGCAAGCCAACAATGTAATCCACAATATCAATCTTCAGTTAAATAACTTAAACTGTTTAATTTTTTATCAATACTATGAATAATGTTTAGCCTGCCTTAGCTTTATCCATGGATAACGGGAACTATGGATACACATCGGTATCAAGAAAAAGGATATCCGAAGATATCAGATCTATAGACCCAAACGGGGCCAAACTGTACTATGGACCGGTCAAGCAGACCCAAATGGGGTCGCCTATCAACCCAAACGGGGCTGATCATGATCCAAACGGAATCATATTTACTATGGACCCAATTGGGCCAAACTATGGCAGCTGCAATTTCCCTATAGGCGCCTAGCTATCTACATCTAAAACTCTATCGCAGGTAGAACTATATTCGTGTTCAATTCACATATTAATACTGTATTCATAGTATACTATTTGTACATAAATAAAGTCTTGTAAGACTATAAGTTCTCTGGTGCATAAACAAATATATGCACATTTCATATGTCAAGTTATTCATCCTACTCATCCAACTCTGTATGACTATATCATTTGCATCATAACATATAAGCATGACTTATAATCATCATATCATATACTTGATCATGTTCTCATTAAGCATATCACATGTCCATAGTCATGCTAAAACATCTTTTATCTCATAGGGCAATTACATGCTCATATACTCATATATATAATCATAAATGTACATACCTGTGGTACATTCGCATATAGTTGACTTATTCTTATAAAAATGTTAGCAATATTTATATATATATACCTTTATCATCATTCAAATCATGTACTGTACAAAATATCAACATGTTTCCATATGGGCATATACACATGCCAAGGTCATACTATTATAGTCCCTATTTCATAGCATAAGTACATGTTGAAATGTGCACTTTCATGCCATAAGATTTACATGTGAATATATATCAATTTGTCATATGACCATCATGCACAAGCCTAATTACATGTATAGGTTAGATATTTCATCACTAGTCTTTATTCATATACACAATTGAATGCATATGTATTCATATAAATCCTTCAATAATAGCCATATTACATGCTCTATCCAATTAACTTTACTATCACATAAACCAATATCTGTCTCAATTTATTAAAAATCATATTATCAAGTGTAGCAACAATTTGTACATAATAGTAAATTATGTTTCTGTGAGCAGTTTAGGAAACTAGTCCAAATTCAACCCTAGATTCATGTACTTAGAGACAGATTTAAGGTTAGGTTTCTTCATATGAAATATAGGTATGAAAGTCTATTTTTCAATGCAAAAAGAATCACTCAATTTGCTATTCTATAGCTTAATTTATGAGCAAAACAATCCAGATGGTTCATTCAATCGTGAAGGGGCGTTCGACTCGTGAAGAGCTTCACAAGTCAAGCAAAAAGGGCAAACCTCACAACTCGTGAAGGAGTTCACGAGTGGAGAAGAAAGGCATATATCACAACTCGGACTAAAATTCATGAGTGACCCAGGATAAGGAAATGCACGACTCGTGAAGAGCTTTACGAGTCGGATAACAGTTCACGACTCGTGAAGAGCTTCACGACTCGGCAAAACACACGTTCTTCAACCTTTCATCGATAAAATCCAGTAAATGTAAACTAAATTTCTGTCAATCTTAACAAAATTTAACAATTGATCCAACATGCAATATGATCAGCCTAATTCCCATACCTTGGCTGACAAATCCTATATCTTCAATCTCTAGCAATATTCTTTCCTTTGCTCCTTCTTCCCTCCTCTTCTCCTTCACAAATATCATCATCATCATTATTAGTTTCTAGCACATTTACATTTTCCTCAGTCAACATGAAAAGAAGAAGAAGATGAAGATGATGAAGGGTTGCATTAAGAGTTTAATTACCTTAATTTACTGCACTATACTCTTGATTAACCCACAACATTATCATCAAATTGCTTAAGGTAAATCAATGAAAATCAAAAGGATGAAGAACATGATTTTTCTAGTTTTTCTCTCACAATTGCCGATCTCAAAGTCTCACACAGCCACCTCCACATTCCACTAACTTCTTTCTATTTATATATGTGGCAAAATTTCCCTTTTACTCCCTCAACATCTTGCATGCCACACAAATGCCACAAACCTTTATGCATGATAGACTTTAACCCCTCCACTAACTCTTTTTCAAACATTAACCTATCCATTTAATCATTCTTTCAAATTAACCTTGAATTAAATGCTTCTATTCACAATTGGCGACTAATATGCCATAATTACAAATTTACCCCAAATTAATACCTTTTACTTCAATTACACCCTCAAATAATATTAAACCATACTCTTTAATTTTATTTTCATGCAATTAACATAATAACATGATAATTTACCCCCCTTACTTAAACACAAAAATATGCAAAGTAAATTAGGGTTATGTTAGGGGCCTTACAATTCTCTCCCCCTTAAGAATTTCATCCCCGAAATTCATACCTATTTTGAATAAATGAGGATATTGCTCCTTCATAGCTGTTTCTGGCTCCCAAGTAACTTCTTGTAAATCATGATGTTGCCAGAGCACTTTAACAAGTGGAATTTGCTTATTTCTTAGTTGTCTAACTTTACTAGCCATAATTGCTATAGGCTCTTCATCATAGGTGAAATCCGACTGTACTTGTACATCTTGAACTGTTATCACATGGGATTCATCTGATCGATATCTCCGAAGCAAAGAAACATGAAACACACCATAAAGTTTGGCTAGTTCCATTGGGAGAGCCAACCTGTATGCCACTGGCCCAACTCTTTGAAGAATCTTATATGGGCTGATAAACCTCGAGCTCAGTGTACCCTTTTTCCCAAATCTCAATACTTTTCTCTAAGGGGACACTTTCAAAAACATTTTGTCACCCACTTGATATTCAATGTCTTTCCTTTTTAAATCAGCATACGACTTCTGTCTATCACTAGCTTCCTTCAATCTCTGCTTGATGACTTGTACCCTTTCTTTTGTATCTTTAACAATATTTGAACCAATGACTCTGCGCTCTGACAATTCAGTCCAGTAAATAGGAGTTCTATATTTTCGGCCATACAAGGTCTCATAAGGTGCCATCTCGATGCTCCTTTGATAACTGTTATTGTAAGCGAACTCCATTAAAGCTAAATATCTATCCCAACTTCCTGTAAAATCCAAAACACAACCTCTCATCATATCTTTTAAGATTTGAATAACCCGTTCAGATTGACCATCCGTTTGAGGGTGGAATGCTGTACTGTAACGGAGCTGAGTTCCAAGTATTTGTTGCAAACTCTGCCAGAATCTTGATGTGAATCTCAGATCTCGATCAGAGATTATTGACATCGAAATGCCATGCAGTCTACCAATCTCATTTACATAAAGTTTTGCCAGTTTATCTATAGGGTAATCCATCCGAACTGGTATGAAATGAGCTGATTTAGTCAGATTATCAACTATAACCCACACTGCATCATGCTTTTTCTGTGTAAGGGGCAATCCTGTTACAAAGTCCATGGTGATATCCTCTCATTTCCACCGTGGAATTTGGATGGGATTCAACAAACCAGAGGGTAACTGGTGTTCTGCTTTCACCTGCTGACAAGTCAAACATTTGGAGACATATGTTACCAAATCTTTCTTCATGCCAGGCCACCAATAACATTGCTTCAAATCCTGGTACATCTTATTCCCACCAGGGTGCATAGTAAATACTATATTGTGAGCCTCATTCAGTACTGTTCTTCTTAATTCTTTGTCATCGAGAACATACAACCTATTCTGGTAATACACACCCCCATCCTCTTTCACTGAATACTCAGACTGGGTCCCCTCATGCGAAGACTTCAAAATCTGTTGCAACCTTTCATCATGTTTCTGGGCATCGATCACTGCTTGCTTCAAACAAGGTCTAACCTTCAACTGTGATATTAAAGCACCATCATATGCAAGTTTCCATCTACAGCAATGTGCAATCATAGCAGCCATCATCTTACGGCTCAAGGCATCAGCTACAACATTAGCTTTGCCTGGATGGTAATCCACTATACAATCATAATCTTTAAACAGTTCAACCATCTTTGCTGTCTCAAGTTAAGTTCCTTTTGAGTGAGCAAATATTTGAGACTCTTGTGATCTGTGTAGATTCTGCACTTTTCCCCTTACAAATATTGTCGCCAAATTTTTAAGGCAAACACTACTGCTGCTAACTCTAGGTCATGGGTTGGATAGTTTTGTTCATGCGACTTTAACTGTCCAGATGCATAGGTAATTACTTTACCATCTTGCATTAACACACAACCCAAGTAAACTCTAGAAGCATCACTATACATAGCATAGTCCTTTCCTGTAACTTGTTGTGTCAACACTGAAGCCTTTGTCAAAAATTTCTTTAACTGATCAAAGCTTGCTTGACACCGGTCAGTCCACTCAAACTTTATGCCCTTTCTCAATAGTTTAGTGAGTGGTGCAGCTATAACTGAAAAGCCTTTCACAAAATGACGGTAATAACCTGCTAAGCCCAGAAAACTTCTCACTTCTGTCAAATTTCGATGCGGCTTCCAATTCACTATCGCCTCAATTTTTGCTAGATCCACTCTAATGCCATCAAAAGATACCACATGACCAAGGAAAGAAACTTCCTTAAGCCAAAAATCACATTTCCTCAGCTTAGCATATAACTTGTTCTCCCTCAGAGTCTGTAAGACAATTCTCAAGTGTTAAGCATGTTTCGCTTCATTTCTCGAATACACCAAAATGTCATCTATAAATACAACAACAAATTGATCCAAGTAGGGTCTAAATACCCTATTCATAAGATCTATAAATGTAGCTGGTGCATTTGTTAACCCAAATGGCATCACCAGAAACTCATAATGCCCATACCGGCTGTAAAGGCTATTTGGGAAACATCCACATCCTTAACCCGAAGTTAATAATAACCCGTTCGCAAATCAATCTTGGAAAACACTCCAGCACCTTTCAACTGATCAAATAAATCTTCAATTCTAGGTAAAGGGTACTTATTTTTCACTGTTACCCTATTTAACTGTCTGTAATCTATACACATCCTCAAAGACCCATCTTTTTTCTTCACAAATAACATCGGTGCACCCCAAGGTGATGCACTAGGCCTAATGAAACCCTTGTCAAGCAACTTTTGTAGTTAAACCTTTAGTTCCTTCAATTCCAAAGGAGCCATCCTGTAGGGTGCCTTCGAAATAGGAGCTGTACCAGGTAGAATTTCTATATACAATTCAACATCCCTATCAGGTGGAAGACTAGGTAAGTCTTCAGGGAACACGTCAGGAAATTCTTTCACCACTAGAATCTCTTGGAGATTCACAATCTCTTTTCTTAAATCAAGCACAAGTGCTAAGAAAGCTTCACACCCTTTTCTCATAAATCGCTTAGCTTGCATAGCTGTTATTACATTAGCTATGGGTTTAGATCGAATGCTCCGAACTAAGGTTTCTTTACCATCAGCACCAATAAGAGTTACAGTTTTAGCTTCACAATTAATCACTTCATGATGTCTAGATAGCCAATCCATACCCAGTATAATATCAAACTCCCGAAATGGCAATTCAATAAGATCAGCAAGAAATTCTTTCCCTTGAATTATAATAGGACACTGTTTATGCACTCTATTAACAGCAACACTGTCACCTAAAGGGTTGGTTACACATATATCATATTCCAGTTCATGCACAGTAGACTCATTTTTACCCATATCCCCAGTGCAAATATAAGAATGAGTGGAACCAGGATCAATCAACGCATGCATGTCATAATCAAAGAGAAAGAAAATACCAGCTATAACTTCTTGAGCACTCTGATCCTCTCTAGCTTTCATTACATAAGCCCGAGTAGGAACAACTGGAGCTGTGGGTTCGTCAACTGATTCAGAAATGTTCCTGGACTGGGATCCCTGATACGTCAATCCCCCATGTCCTCTTCATCTGCCTCTACCTAAAGATGGTGCATTATAAGTCCCTCTACTACCCTGCTGTCCAACACTCTGATCCCTCTTCGAAGGACAATTTGCCATGAAGTGATCTGTACCACCACACTTGAAACATGCCCCAGTCAATTTCCTGCAACTATTCCAATGTTGCCTAGAACAATGGGGACACACTGGAGGTTACCCCCCACTCTGCTTTTCTGAAGCTCCCTTTCCTAGCTTAGACACTGCAGAAGATTCTTGTCTCCTGTCCCTTTTTATAGAACTATAGCCAGACTCAGCTGGCTGATTTCCTTGTGCTCCTCTAGCTCTCTTTCCTGTAAAAGATCCACCCTTGGACCCACTTCTTCTCTGTTCTCTCTCCCTTTTTGCAATATCATTCTTTTCAACTTGCAAGGCTACTGTAACCAGTTGAGTGAAGTTAACCACTTGTAAAGATGTAGACCCAATCAACTTTTCTCTGATACGATCATTCAACCTATCTTTAAACTGTCTACATTTAAAAGCATCAGTTAGCATCTCATCAGAAGCATATTTGCACAGGTGACTGAATTCTTTCTCATACTCAGCCACAGACATAACTCTTTGTTTCAAGTTGAGAAACTGCTTTAACTTCTCTTGCTTGTACACCTCAGTAACATACTTTTTCTTGAATTCATCTATGAAAAATTCCCATGTAAGAGGATTCGATAACTGGGGTTGCTTCAATACTAACTTCCACCAATCATAAGCAGCCCCCTGTAATAAAGACACAACACAAGATGCCTTATGACCTACTGAACAGTGGATTTCATCGAAAATTCTTTTTAGCTTTTCCAGCAAAAATTCAGCTTCCTCAGACTGTTTCAAATTAGTGCCTAAAAACTCTTCAGCACCATGCTTCCTAATTTCATATATTGGAGCTTTAGGTGCAGTCATCTTTTGAAGAATTTGAGCCATATCTTGTGATATCTCTAATAATGCTTCTGCAGGGATGGCTGCTGGAACCTCATTTGGATTGGATGATGAAGATCCAGGATTGGAGGGATTGGTTCTACCCGACCTGTTACTTTCAACCGATTCCTCAAAAGCATCCCTGGAGCTCTCCATCATCGATCTATAAGAAAATAGGGACTTCTGCATCAGGCCAACAAAACATTATATCATACTATAGAATCCTAGGTTCATTTTTACCCAGAAAAGGCTAAACCTAGGCTTTGATACCATAAATTGTAGCACCTTCTAAGTAAAACCCTATTTAATTGATAATTTGATTACTATTAATCATGCATACTATACTATACAAATATTACTTATGTATATCACATGCATGCATACTCATCTTAGTTTTACTACTTGTGAGTTACAACATCTCTCATAAGTTATATACATCTTATAACATAACTGGCCATAAAGCAAAACATATGATAATGCTATTACAAATACATCCTACATCAAGATTAATAGTTGGCAGTTGACCCTTTTGGATGCAAAGATCATCCCTAAGCAAAAGTCTTGGTAACAGTACCTACACGGATGAATAACCCGTGCTAAGCTATAAAGCTTAGTGGGGAATATCTATAGATGGATGACCACTCACAATGGTCATTAAAATATACATACAATGTGTATAATAAATAACATGTACAATATATCATGTCATTAACAACAAATACTTTAAAGCATAAAACATATTCTCATGTACCTAAACATTATACCAAAAATAAAATGATGACAAGAATTCTCATTTTCATAATTCATATAGACATCAATTTCCATGTAAACATATTCAAATGAAACATATTACCTGTGGGCAAGCCAACAATGTAATCCACAATATCAATCTTCAGTCAAATAACTTAAACTGTTTAATTTTTGATCAATACTATGAATAACGTTTAGCCTGGCTTAGCTTTATCCGTGGATAACGGGAACTATGGATACACATCGGTATCAAGAAAAAGGATATCCGAAGATATCAGATCTATAGACCCACACGGGGCCAAACTGTACTATGGACCAGTCAAGTAGACCCAAACGGGGTCGCCTATCAACCCAAACAGGATCATATATACTATGGACCCAATTGGGCCAAACTATGGCAGCTGTAATTTCCCTATAGGCGCCTATCTATCCACATCTAAAACTCTATCGCAGGTAGAACTATATTCATGTTCAATTCACATATTAATACTGTATTCATAGTATACTGTTTGTACATATATAGAGTCTTGTAAAACTATAAGTTCTCTGGTGCATAAACAAATATATGCGCATTTCATATGTCAAGTTATTCATCTTGCTCATCCAAATCTGTATGCCTATATCATTTGCATCATAACATATAAGCATGACTTATAATCATCATATCATATACTTGATCATGTTCTCATTAAGCATATCACATGTCCATATTCATGCTAAAACATCTTCTATCTCATAGGGCAATTACATGCTCATATACTCATATACATAATCATAAATGTACATACCTGTGGGTACATTCGCATATAGTTGACTTATTCTTATGAGCATGTTACCAATATATATATATATATATATATATATATACCTTTATCATCATTCAAATCATGTACTATAAAAAATATCAACATGTTTCCATATGGGCATATACACATGCCAAGGTCATACTATTATAGTCCTTATTTCATAGCATAAGTACATGTCGAAATGTGCACTTTCATGGCATATGATTTACATGTGTATATATATCAATTTGGCATATGACCATCATGCACAAGCCTAATTACATGTATAGGTTAGATATTTCATCACTACTCTTTATTCATATACACAATTGAATGCATATGTATTCATATAAATCCTTCATTAATCACCATATTACATGCTCTATCAAATTAACTTTACTATCAAATAAACAAATATATGTCTCAATTTATTAAAAATCATATTATCAAGTGTAGCAACAATATGCACATAATAGTAAATTATGTTTCTGTGAGCAGTTTAGGAAACTAGTCCAAATTCTACCCTAGATTCCATGTACTTAGAGACAGATTTAAAGTTTGGTTTCTTCATATGAAATATAGGTATGAAAAAGGATGAAGAAGATGATTTTTCTGGTTTTTCTCTCACAATTGCCAATCTCAAAGTCTCACACAGCCACCTCCACATTCCACTAACTTCTTTCTATTTATATAAGTGGTAAAATTTCCCTTTTACTCCCTTAACATCTTGCATGCCACACAAATGCCACAAACCTTTATGCATGATAGACTTTAACCTTTCCACTAACTCTTTTTCAAACATTAACCTATCCATTTAATCATTCTTTCAAATTAACCTTGAATTAAATGCTTCTATTCACAATTGGCCACTAATATGCCACAATTACAAATTGATCCCAAATTAATACCTTTTTACTTCAATTACACCCTCAATTAATATTAAACTATACTCTTTAATTTTATTTTCATGCAATTAACATAATAACATGATAATTTACCCCCCTTACTTAAACACAAAAATATGCAAAGTAAATTAGGGTAATGTTAGGGGCCTTACAATCCACGTGGTCACGTGTTTACTATACGCTTCTCCTTTTGATTTTTCACTGAAAAATACTTGGTAATTCACGTGGCCATGTGTTTAATGCTTCATTTCTTCACGTGGCCACGGGTGAATTTCTTCAGTGTTTTCACGTGGTCACGTGTAAAGGCTCTGGACTGAAAGTCAATTTTCTCGCAACAATTCTTCATATTTGCACTTATGGCCCTAAAGTTTGTCCTTTTTGCAATTTAAGCCCTTTATTAACAATTTAAACCTGAAAATCAAACAAAACATAGAATTAATTTAAAAAACATAAATATTAATAAATTAACTTGTATTTAACCTAAATAAAACCAAAAAAACTAAATAACACAACTAAAAACATATCAAAAACTATATATAATCCACACTTATGAAATACCCCACACTTAAACCTTGCTTGCCCTCAAGCAATTTAGAACAAACCCTCCTTCAGAACCATCAAACTTGAACAAAGATATGCAATTTCAAAACCAAGTTTAGCATTTTAACAAGAGCACTTAACATAATCTCTAAATAGATCAACTTTAAACAAAAGAATATAAGCTAGTTTCCTTGAGTGTGTGCAAGGCCAAATCATTTTAAGCAATTTTGAAAATTAAAACATCAACACAACTAGGTAATGAAGTATAGATTATATGAATGCATAAGAATACAATCAGTTTCGTGCTTGAAACTTTTGAAACACAATAGGCTTTTCCTTTAGCACCGGAACCTAAAGGTCATCTCCGCTAAATAACTCAAAACAAGCTTAAAATCACATAGGCCTTTCAAGGGTTGTAATGGGCCTAAGGGAATGGTTACCAAAGAATGGATAAAAGATAATCAAAAGAAATAGCCACTTTAAGAAAAAAATAGATCACTAAACCCCATAACTTAATCAATATATATTTTGCTCATCCTTGCCTTGATTCCAAACTTTCTTTGTGCCCTTTTATCGAGAAGTCATTATTTTTTCATTTTTCCTTGTACTACCCCACACTTATATTTTTTTATATTTGCTAGCTCTCTTTTTCTTTCTTTTTCCTTTTCTCAAACTTCAAAAGTTTTTTTTTAAGAACCAACATTCGCAAGCTAACCTCAAGGTAATACGAGGTAAATTTCTTACTTTATCAATGACTTTTCATAAGATTTTCTTGCTAAACCCAATAAAACTATAATCTTTTCATACATCCATTTAATCCTAAAATGGCCAATTCCATAGGGTGAGATAAAAACTTTTTAGGTTATATAGTTAAAATATTAGGTGTAACAAGAAAATATTAATGGTACGCATTAAGCATACCTTATAGGTTCAAAATGGCTTAACAAAAGATAATTTCATCAATGTAGGATAAAAGTATTTTAAGAAAGTTTATAAAGAAAATTGCTGCCTAGATTATTTTCTAAGTTGCTTTAGTTGTTCATATGTTTTGAAGGGTGATGAGAAAGGTTCTAGTGTTCTAAATTTCCTTACTTCACTACTTCATTGTATTGATTTTTTTTTCTCTAAGTCAAAAACTGGTCTAAGTACTTTTAAGAATTTGGAAACTAACAAATATTTATCAAGTTGAAGATTAACCTATCCAAAGGCATATTAAACAACATAAATGTTCTCTTGCTAAGCAATGGTTCAAAACATGCATATTCCATATCCAAGCTTAATTTGTTCAAAGTTTTGAAGTAACTAGGGCAAACTAAGTTCTCATGCAAACTAAGTGAAAAGGTGAACTACATAAGTCTTCAATACGTTTTACAAACTTAAGAAAACAAACAAAACATAAACAAAACAAAATAAAAGAAAACAAAACACAATTCACAAAATAACAAAGTTTGATTCATGAAAAAGAAAATAAAAGTTGAAGACAAACTCCTTGGAAGGAGGCTACCCCTTCCTCAAAACTTTGCTGTCCATAGCAAATGAAAATCTATTTCGATGGAGGTGGAGGTGGAGGAAACCGCTGCAAAAATTGGTCAAAAAAGTACTCAACCTTCCTATTTCCTGCCATCATTGAATGTGAGAACCGAACCAAAATAGCAGCACAAAGTGGAAGTGGTGTGTGTGAGTTGTGAAAACCCAACAATAATAAAGACAATATGGAGAAAGAAGAGAAGATTGAGTCAATTTGGTGATGGTGGGGTGAAAGCAAATATAAGATGAAGAAGAAGAAAGAAAAGAGTCGTGAAAATGTGTATATAGGCAGTGTGATGGGGCGTGGCAACGTGAGGTTCAAGGGAAGACCCACACGTGGTCACGTGTGCTTTTGTACAAAGAGTATGCATGGCCACGTGTGGTCCTTCTCTTGGAATCCATGTGGTCACGTGAATTGAAGTTAAATGGGGAAGAACACATAGGCGTGGCCACGTGATGTTTTTCATGTGAAATACACGTGGTCACGTTATTTAAATGGTCTTTAGTAGTGCAGCAACCCATGACCACGTGATGGCAAAGGAAAAGCCACACGTGGTCACGTGTCCATGTATTTTTCTGCATCTTTGAACACATATGCATAATTAAGCTTCCTTAAATGCAATTTTTTCATTTCAAGCTTTTAAAACACCAATTCGTTTTCAGGAAAAACATGTCTTCATTTTTTTTAAAACCTTAATTTACTCACTTTTTTCAAGAATCAAAACACACAAACAACCAAAATATGAAAACACAAAAACTTAACCGTAAACATAAAAGAGATAGAAAAGTGAAGTTCTGAGTTTTTATAGTCTTCAGCTAGACTCTCCAAACCATTTTTAAGTATCTTGAAAAACCATGGTTGCTTCAGCAAACTCTTGCTGTCCGATTTGGTATGGTTTGAGCCGCTTTGATTTTAGCTTCCGTTTGGTCTTTTCTTTATAAAATGCTGCATTGTCATATAACCATTGTTGAATTTTATCATGTTCATTGAACCTTCGTTGAGGGTGTACTACTAGCTTAAAATTATCCGTCATGGGTCTACAATGTGGGCAATGACTAGTCCTTTTCAAGTCGGATGTTGCCCAGTCAATTGCTCCTTTGTGCTTCTTGAGGATTTCAATGAGCATTTCTATTTCTAAATCTGTCAATAAAGATGAAACAATTACCGAATCAGCACTATCACTTAAAAAGATATATTTTAAATGAGATGGAAGTGTTTTAAGTTCAGAATCTCCCTTAGGAGGGGATGGTTCATCCTCCGTTTCATCATGTTCATTGTGCTCTTTTTCCAGATTTTGTACCAACTTAATCTCCTTTGCTTCCAACTCTTCCATTGTCTTAGAATGCATTAAGCAACTTTGAAGCTCATCATTGAGAATGATTTCCTCTTGTTTTGTATTGACACATTCTTGAATTTCATCGACAAAATGAATAGACTCTTCAAAATCATATGAGGGGTGTTACAAAATTTTATTGACATTGAAACTCATTTTCTCCTCGTTGAATCTCAAAGTGACCATTTGTCCATGAACATCAATTAAGGCTCTTGACGTGTTCAGGAATGGCCTCCCCATGATTAATGGCACCTTTCTATCTTCTTCCATGTCCATCACCACAAAATCAACCGAAAATATGAAATTTCCTACTTTAACCAATAAGTCCTCAATGATTCCTTTTGGCCTCTTCATCGATCTATCCGCCAATTGAAGCATCATTCAGGTTCCCTTCAAATCACCTAGATTCAATTTCCTATAAATTGAATAAGGCATCAAATTAATACTAACACCCAAATCACATAAAGCATGCCCAATAAAATTTCTTCCTAGTTCACAAGGCAATGTAAAACTACCAGGATCTTCTAATTTTTCAGGAATTTTATTGGTTAATATGGCACTATAATTACCGGATAGTTGAACCGTTCTTATGCCTTCTAGATTTTTCTTATTAGTGCATAATTCCTTCATAAATTTATCATATTTAGGCATGTGTAATAAAGCTTCAGCAAATGGTAAGTTTATATGTAGCTTCTAAAACATGTATAAAAATCTATTCAATTGTTCATTTTGTTTTTCTTTTCTAGATAGAACAGGAAAAGCTAATTAAGATTCATCAAGAACAATAGAAACAAGTTTTTCTTTACCTTTACCCTTCTCAACCGTAGGAGGCACTTTTTCATTATTTTCAGAATTAGAAACACTTACCTCCATTGTCGGTTCCACCAGTTCGGAAGAATTCTTACCAAGTTTAGTCTTCTCTAACTCTTTTTCACTCCTTAAGGTAATTGCTTTGACTTCCTCCTTTGAATTTCGGTCTACATTGGATGGAAATGTCCCTTGAGTACGATTTGATAAAGAACTAGCAAGTTATCCCATTTGGTTCTCTAAGTTCCTAATTGATGCCTCTTGGTTCCTCATCCAAATATCTTGTGATTTCCATCTAGCATCTTGGCTAGCTAAAATCGAATTTTGAGAGGCTGGATTTCTTTTCTTGAGGAGGGGGAGGTTTTTTAAAACCGGGTGGTTGGTGATATGCTTGTGATGGGTATTGATTTGGGTAATGTGGTGGAGCTTGGTTTTGGTATGGAAGTTGATTATTGGGAGGTTGATTATCGTTAAATTGGGGTCTAGGATTAGGGTTAGAATAAGAACCTTGATTATCTTCCCTCCATGAAAAATTTGGATAGCTTCTCCATCCCGTATTATAAGTATTGCTATATGGGTTCAAGGCATTTACTTCTTCTACCATATTTTCAGTATTCTTCATTCCCAAAGGTCCTGGAATTCCTACATAAGAATCAACTTCATTAGACAACATATAAACATTTTTAGCTTTAAGCTCATTTATTTCTTTTAAATGTTCTTTTCTCGTTAATTCCATTTCAGCTCTTAACGTGGCTACTTCATCAATATTATGAACTCCCTGTTTCTTTTGAGTTGCTCTAGAGGTTGCCCATTGAGCATCATTGGTAGCCATCTCATCAAGAAGCAAAAATGCATCCTCGAAAATTTGATTCATGAAACTGCCATTTGAAGCTGCATCTAACAAAGATCTTGTTGATGGATGGGTACCTGCATAAAAAATGTGCATCAGTTGAAAAATAGGAATTTAATGATGAGGACAACTTTTTAAAAGTGTTTTAAATCTTTCCCATGTTTCATGGAATGGCTCCTCATAATATTGTTGAAAATCACTAATTTGTTTTCTAATGAGGGTAGTCTTGGTGGGTGGGAAGAATTTGTACAGAAATTTCTCTTGCATTTGTTGCCAATAATGGATGGATTGATTTGGTAGCATTTGTAGCCAATCCCTAGCTTTTCCTATAAAGGTGAATGGAAAGAGTTTCAACCTAATTACATCAGTTGATACATTAGGAATTTGCACAGTGTCACTAACTTCTAAGAACATATGCAAGTGTTGTGCAGGATCCTCTATATCCGAACCCGAAAATTTGTTTTTTGTACCATAGTGATGGTAGCGGGTTTAATCTCAAAGGGTTGGTGGTGAGGAATCCTAATAGTTTTATGTTATTCATTCCACCAAGGAATAGCATAATCTCTAATGGTTCTAGGTCTATACCCATTCCCGGGAGCTTGGAGGGGTATGTTTTGCTCTTTGATCCCAGGTGGTGGATCACTCATAGGTTGTTCTATTCCTGGGTCATTCATATTGCCTCCTCTATTCCTATGGAATGTCCTCTCAATTTCAGGATCTAATGGTATGATGGGGTTGTCTCTCACCATAAACCACTAGTCACTTAAAAAGAAAATAAGAAATTAGATGGAGAAGAGAAGAAAACACACAAAAATAACTTTAAAATCAAAATAAATAAATAAATGCCAATGTTTCCCCAGCAACGGTGCCAAAAACTTGACCTAATTCTAACAAGTGTACTAGATCGGCTAGTAATATAGGGAAATAAGATTATGACCCAAAATATCGAACCCAAGAGAAATTCGTGCTTCTATGTGCTATTTCAATTTCAAAACCAATTTTCGTGTGTAAAAGAAATAAGAGAAATCCCAAATTTGTGATGATTGAAGAATTAAAACTAAAAACAATAATTTAAACCAAAATAAAACAATTGAAAAAGCTAAAGTAAATAAGAGATATATTGAAAGCAAGTAAATTAAATGAGGTAAAAATCAATATTAAAAACAACTTTCACTAAAGGACTATCCACCTTAACAAGTATTGCTATGACTTAAATAAAAGAAAACATACAAGTGATTATGGAAAATTCAGTTTAATAAACCAAGATAACTTTATTCAAGATTATGATTCCAAGCATCAAAATTTTCTTATTCAGATAAACTTAACACTTAGCATAAAGAACTGAATTAACTCTCCTAGATGTCTATTAAAGCCATTCTCAAGAAATTTAACTTCAACCTATTCTTGGTTACACTTTTCTTAATCTTAACTTACTCAAATCAACACACAATTATAGCTTATTCAGATTATAATCATGCATTAATCCAACTAAATTAACCTAAGAGCATGCAAGTCATTAATCAACTTAAACCAATTAATTAACCAATGCTTAATCAAGTTAATAATCAACTTAAAATTGAGAAAAGACAAGACTAGATTTAAGAACCAAGAAATAATCAACTTGTATTTGAATTGAAGAACAATTTAAGTCATAACAATACAAGTTAAGGATTCAAGTATCCTTTAGCAAAAGTTAAACAAAACTAGTCACAAACCATTCTTAAAATTAAAACAAAGTGTTCAAGAAAACAATAAAAACAAAGCAATGTAAAATAACTAAAGAAAAGTAAAGCTTAATTCTAAGAATCGATCCCCTTCTTCTATGTTTTAGCTTCCTATTTATAGGCCAAAGAAGTCATAAATTCCTTCTCAAACTCTTAGAATTCAATTGGAAGTAATTTTGCTGCTCAAAACAGGAAGTTTTGCCCAAACAGGAAACTCGAGGAAAAACTACGCGAAGAGGAAATTGCATCATGTGGCCACACCCTTCTCTCTGATATTGAACACGTGGTCACGTGTATATATGTTCTTCCTCACACGTGGCCACGTGTGGTCCTTCACTAGGAATCCATGTGGTCAAGTGTATATATGTTCTTCGTCACACATGGCCACGTGTGGTCCTTCACTAGGAATCCACATGGTCACGTGTTTGCTATATGCTTCTCCTTTTGATTTTTCACGTGGTCATGGATGAAAAATACTTGGCAATTCATGTGGCATGTGTTCAATGCTTCATTTCTTCATGTGGCCACAGGTGAATTTCTTCAGTGTTTTCACATGGTCACGTGTAAAGGCTCTGGACTGAAAGTCAATTTTCTCGCAACAATTCTTCATATTTGCACTTTTGGCCCTAAAGTTTGTCCTTTTTGCAATTTGAACCCTTTATTAACTATTTAAACCTGAAAATCAAACAAAACATATAATTAACTTCAAAAACATAAATATTAACAAATTAACTTGAATTTAACCTAAATAAAATCAAAACAACTAAATAACACAACTAAAAACATATCAAAAACTATATATAATCCACACTTATCATATAGGAAGAAATGTAAACTAAGCCCGAGGTAGATTTGTCCATATGAAATTCTTCAAAGGGTTGGACAAATAGCATATAGATTGGCTCTTCTTGTAGAATTAGCCAAATTAGATGATGTGTTTTATGTGTTTATGCTTTGAAGATATCATTTGGATGAATCTCATATACTACAAATACAAGATATTTAGTTGCAACCAGATTTCTCTTATGATGAAGAACCGAAAGAGATATTGGCTAGAGAAATTAGACAGTTGAGGAATAAGTAGATTCCTCTTGTTAAAGTACTTTGGCAACATCGTAGTGCACAAGAAGTAACATGGAAACTAGAGACAGACACGAAAGAGCAATATCCCTAACTTTTTAAAACAAATATGAATTTAGAGAATAAAATTCTTTAAGGAGAATAGATTTGTAAGGCCCTAACTTTGACTTTAGTAGAAAATGATTGATTAATGTGATATTAAATTTGATTAATGTTTAATTAAACAAGTGAAATGCTGATAAAAGTCAAAAGGGGGGGAATGGTAAATTTTGCATTATGCCATATATGTTATTAATTAAGAATGATATTTAAAAGGGGTGCAATTACTTGAGGAAAAATAACTTGAGGGGCAGATTTTAAAAGAGGGAAATAAAGAGGGCCAGATTCTATAATGTAGGATATATAAGGAAGTTAAATGAAACTTTGTTCTCTCATTTAATTGTCAATAGCTACATGTAAGAGAGAGAAGCTTAGAGAGTGGGTTTTAATGGAGGTTTTGTTGGCAACACAATGGAGAAAAACTCAAAACTCATTTCTTTTTTCCTCTAAATGGTCTGCATTTTATCTTTCTTTAACTCTTAAGATTTTTGTTGTATGTGATTAATAAAAAGGTTTGAAGAGAGAGTTGTGAAGGTGTCAAAATTAATTTCATAACCCATCTCCTTTCTTTATCTTCTTTCTTGTTATGTAATTGATTTAATGGGAAATAAAATAGGGTTATAATGCAAGAAAGCAAGATTCTATATAGAAGAAAGAGAAGTAAGAAGAATAAGGGATATGATGTATTAAAGGATTGAAGTTTAATTGTGGATTTCGGCAAAGGTATGGGAATTTGGTGTGATTATAAACATGTATGGGTGATTTTTTATAGAATTTGATAAAATCAAAGCAAATATTGATAGATGAATTAAGGTTGATTTTAGTGTTTCAAAGATTTGAGAGACCCTTTTATATTATAGCAATTTTGTTATAATTAAAGTAGAGCATGATGCCCTATTATATAAATAAGACTTTACATACATCTTTATCTATAGAGATTTTGTCAATGGAATTCTTTGATGAAATCCCTATAAAATTAATGTTTTCAATACATTGTAAATGAGTAAGTTTTGAGCAAATATTGCAGTCATATAAGAAGAGTTTTCTAGGTTTGTTGTTGTTTAAAATATGAGCCAGTAGTGGTCCGAGTATGTTGTGCCTGTAGCCCTATCGCACCCGCAATAGAGACCGCCATTTCTCCCTTAAATTATTCTTCTATTTCTTCTAATTTTTGCATGCCTCCTCTATCACATCCACGATACCTGTTGCGCTCGTGACTCAACCTAGTAAATTTTATTCTTCTTTTCAACTTTCTTCTTAAAATAATATATTGTTATTCCTCTAATACCAACCCAATAAAATATGAATCGATAAAATCTAGTCAAGTATGATATAGATGACTATGGGTTGGGTTATTAAAAAGAAAAGATAAAGAAGTTTAGATTATTTCACAATGAATAAATACCATTCAATGTGATATAAGTGCATGGAAATATGATAATACTGTTGGATTTTTATGGTTACATGCATCACATACATGAGCGGAATTTTAAAATTTTTTTTAACCATATGATCTGATCTTGCCATGAATATACAATATAACTATATGAGAATAAGAAAAATCACCTTTGATTTTTGTTGAACAGTTGATTTTACTTCGCACCGGGTTGTCGCAAACCACAGTGTCCAAAATCGAACACCTCCAATGAGTGATCCACACTAGAGAGGGGTAAATTGAACCAACAATTTGGTGTATAACTAGGGCTGGCCGAAATTCCAAGAGGCTAGCAAAGGAAGTGGCGCAAAAGTGGAGAGAGAAAAAGAGAAAAAGACTTTCCTTTTGTTTTAATCACTTAACCCTAATTCTCATTAGTTGGCCTTTTAGGTTAAAATTCCAACTCTTTAATGAGATTGGGCTCTTTAAAATTGCTGGAGAATTATTAATTGGGCTTCTGGAATTAATTATAATCATTTGGGCTTAATTAAATCCAAAATAAATCTTTTCATAAAAGACCATGCACAAAATCCACAAACTAGGCCCTTTGTGCATCTAATTGGATTTAAATACCCAAATGGATTCCAAATCCAACCAAATTAAATATGTTAGTTCCATAACACTTATGTAACATATATAAATTAATTTGGTCCAAGAAAAAGCCCTCTAAGCCCTTCTGTATGGAGTTGGCGTGTAGCCCTCTTCTGGAGGGCTTCCTCCAACTTCTTCATTCCTTTGGCCATCTATAATTTCTCCAGTGGTCCTATTAATTATTATATCAGTCCTATAACACTTATAGTAGTCTTATAACACTTATAAGATAATAATAATTAATCATGAAATACATTATTTCATTTAGGTCCAATTTACAGAACATTTCTCAAAAGTTCCGCGGACAATTTTATTTGATCATAATTAATTAAACTCTTTAATTAATTATTATCATATTCTCCTCTCTACCTTTATAATAATATCAAATATTATTATCCTTGTCATTTTACCATTTTACCCTTTTCTCTATATGTGTGTGACCTATTGGGTTCCTGTCCATGTTGGCAGTATAATATGTAATTATGAGTTCTATTCAAAACTCACATGATTTAAACTCCTTTAAATCATTTTATCAATCTCTATTGATATTTTGATACATCATTATACAAGTCATGATTGGCCTCTAGCTAGGCATCATGACTACCCAAATGTCAGGAAAGTTATGTGGTTTGACTGTACCCTTCTATAGAAACAGTTACCGTGCAATTACTCCTTTCACCACTCTTAACTCAATTAGATTCTGAGTATGGATTTCTGTCAACTCATATAAATCTAATTATGTATGTTCTATTAATTTAACCATTGTTCCCAAAATGCCCTCCATAGATCTCCATCCATCTTGGCATTTTACTCTGGCCAGAGATTCTCTGAACAAGGTAATTATAGAATCATGCGAGATAACCTCCCTTATTAAATCTGGGATGGTGAATCCTTTGTCAATCACTCAACTATCTTCAAGTAGGTCATGATATACCCAATCTCCTAACTATGTTCACTCCCAGTTGGAAGTAATCAGTTATGGAGTCAAAGTATACCACTTGCTACTTAAGATAACTTTGGTGATCTCAAGTCTAAGGATACTTGCACAACCGCTATGAAGAGATTCCTCACTGACATAGATTTAATATCCATGTGAGAATTCTCTTTGCAGGTCTCCAATGAACTTGTTCTTCTAACAAGCATCCACATGTTAGCTTTGATTATCTTCCATAATCACAGTTATGAGAACCACTGCTTGAACCATTCAAGAAGCATAACATGTGCTAGTCTGTCCGAATTAACAATGTCCTATCTTGTTAATTCTATGACTAGGGATATTTAGATATTAACACATTTGCATGCAATAGATATCTCACATCATGAACACCTTCATGATTACCTTTGCACTGTGTTTATAATATCTAGGACTTCATTCATTAATTTAAGATTGACAAACTCATGTATTTAAACATAGCATTAATAAATGAATGATGCCTTTTATTAAGAATATAAATTCATACATATGAAAAACATCCCTATTACATGGGCTCTAGGGCATACTCTCTAACAATCTCCCACTTGCACTAGAGCCAATCACTCATATGTCTCAGACCCATACTATTTATATGGTGATCGTGCTTCATCTGGGAAAGTGCTTTGGTGAGGGGATCCGCCACATTATCATCTGTAGGGACCCTTTCTATTTTCACATCATTTCTAGCTACTATTTCCCTTATGAGATGGTAGCGTCTGAGAACATGCTTGGATCGCTGATGAGACCGTGGTTCCTTTGCTTGTGCAATGGCTCCATTGTTGTCACAATATAAAGAAATCGGATCAACAATGCTAGGTACCACTCCTAGTTCAGTTATGAACTTTTTGATCCAGACTGCTTCTTTGGCTGCTTCCGAAGCAGCAATGTACTCAGCTTCCGTCGTGGAATCAGCAGTTGTTTCTTGTTTGGAACTTTTCCAACTAACTGCTCCTCCTCCCATTATGAACACATAACCAGATTGTGATTTACAATCATCTTTGTCAGATTGGAAGCTGGCATCTGTATACCCATTAACTTCCAAACCGCCCTCTCCATATACCAAGAATATATCCTTAGTCCTTCTCAAGTACTTAAGAATATTCTTGACAGCTGCCCAGTGTTCCTCTCCAAAATTGGATTGGAATCTGCTTATGACACTCAAAGCAAATGCTACATCTGGACGTGTACATAACATAGCATACATGATAGAACCAATTGCAGATGCATATGGTATTCTATTCATGCTCTCTCTATCCTCTAGTGTCTGCGGACACATAGACTTAGAAAGGTGTTTCCCATGCACCATGGGTATAAACCCTTTCTTAGAGAGATCCATATTGAACCTCTTCAATACTTTATCTATATATGTACTTTGAGAAAGACCTAGCAACCTATTGGATCTATCTCTATAGATCCTTATTCCCAGAATATAGGATGCTTCTCCAAGATCTTTCATGGAGAATTGCTTGGATAACCATATTTTAACAGATTGGAGAAGAGAAATGTCATTTCCCATGATCAATATGTCATCCACATATAGAACTAGGAATACAATTGCACTCCCACTGACCCTTTTATACACACAAGGTTCATCTTCATTCTGTGAGAAACCAAACTCTTTGATTGTCTCATTGAATCGTATGTTCCAGCTCCTAGAGGCTTGCTTCAATCCATAAATGGATCTTTGAAGCTTGCATACCTTTTCGCCATTTCTTGATGTGAATCCTTCTGGTTGTGTCATATACACATCCTCGGTAAGATTTCCATTAAGGAAATCTGTCTTCACATCCATTTGCCAAATCTCATAATCATAATGAGCTGTAATGGCTAAAAGTATTCTTATAGACTTAAGCATCGCTACAGGAGAAAAAGTTTCGTCATAGTCAATACCTTCTTTTTGACGATAACCTTTTGCTACTAAGCGAGCTTTATAGGTAACTATATTACCTTCCATGTCGGTCTTCTTTTTGAAGACCCATTTGCACCCTATGGGTTTTATCCCTTCAGGTGGTTGAGTTAAAGTCCATACTTTGTTCTCATACATGGAGTCCATTTCAGACTGCATAGCCTTAAGCCATAAATCACGTTCTGAACTGTTCAAAACTTCTTGATAGCTTGTAGGCTCATTGTCCTCTACTACAGTTATGCCTCTATCCGAATCAATGTGAAATCCATATCTCACAGGGATAGAACGCATCCTAGTAGATCTTCTAGGATTTTGTGTATAATCAGGTTCAACTGTAATCTCATCATTATGAAATTCAGTTTCGGGTTCAATCGGTTGATCATCTTCTACTTGTGGGTCTTGAACTTCACCAAGTTCAATTTTACTCTCACTGTCCTCTCGTAGGAGAAATTCTCTTTCCAAGAAGACAGCATGCCTTGAAACAAACACCTTTTGTTCTAAGGGATGATAGAAATAATATCCAAACGTTTCTTTTGGATATCCCACAAATAAACATTTGTCAGACTTAACATCCAGTTTGTCTGACATTGTCCTTTTCACATAAGCAGGACAACCCCATACTTTCATATGAGAAAGCGTGGGTTTCTTGTTATTCCATATCTCATATGGAGTAACATCAACCGATTTACTAGGAACTCTGTTTAACACATAAACAGCAGTTTCTAGTGCATATCCCCAAAAGGACTTAGGCAAGTCCGCTCGGCTCATCATTGATCGAACCATATCCAATAGTGTTCGATTTCTCCTCTCAGATACACCATTGTGTTGTGGTGTATATGGTGGAGTCCATTGAGATAAAATCCCATTATCTCTAAGATAATCCTGAAACTCTTGGCTTAAGTATTCTCCACCTCGATCTGATCTAAGTGTTTTAATACTCTTGCCAAGTTGTTTCTCTACTTCATTTCTAAATTCTTTGAACTTTTCAAATGCTTCTGATTTATATTTCATTAGATAGATATATCCAAACCTGGAATAATCATCTATGAAAGTAATGAAGTAGGAGTAACCTCCTCTGGCATGTGTAGTCATTAGACCACATACATCTGAATGTATTAAGTCCAAAACCATTTTAGCTCGTTCTCCTTTACCACTAAAGGGAGCTTTTGTCATTTTTCCCAATAAACAAGATTCGCATGTATCAAATGATTCATAATCAAATGATCCCAATTCACCTGACTTGTGTAATTTGGTCATGCGTTTCTCATTTATATGGCCTAAACGACAATGCCATAAATATGAGGTATTTAGATTATCATATTTTATTCTCTTGGTATCCACATTATGTACTTCTTTAATTAAATCAAGAACAAATATACCATTCTCAATGATAGCTTTTGCATAAAACATATTGTTCTTAAAAATGTAACAACATTTGTCCTTTAAAGAAATATCATAATCGTTCATCAAACAACTGAAAGAAATAATACTTTTGGATAAAGCTGGAACATAATAACAATTATTTAATTCCAGTACTAATCCACTAGGAAGAGGCAAATAGTAAGTCCCCACAACTGTTGTAGAGATGTTCTGTCCAGTAGCCGACTGCAAACATATCTCTGCCTTTCCAACTCTTCTAAAGCTTCTAAGCCCCTGCAGATCATTACATAAGTGAGATCCACATCCGGTATCTAATACCCAAGATTGTTTTGAAGCAATAGAATAAGTATTAATTTCAATCATATGAATACCTGAAGTAGAAGCATCAGCTTGCTTCTTCTCCTTGAGAGAATCTAGATAGGCCTTGCAGTTACGCTTCCAATGACCATCCTTTCCACAATGGAAGCAAGTTCCTTTGGGATTCTCTTTCTTGGCAACCTTCTTCTTGGATATCCCACCATGCTTCGGCTGCGCCTTGGTTATCTTCTTCTTCTTCTGCTTCTTGCCTTTAGCAGAAGTGACAACCATGACACTTTTTGAATCCTTCTTAAAGGATCCATCAGCTGTCTTGAGCATGTTGATTAACTCAGGAATGGTTACTTGGATCTTGTTCATGTTGAAGTTAAGCACGAAAGGTGCATAACTTGGAGCCAACGAGTACAAGATTAAATCTATGTATAGATCATTATCCATAACATAGCCAAGTCTACTCAAATGCTCAATATACCCATACATCTTCAATGCATGAGTAGCAGCTGAAGTGCCTTCCACCATTTTACAGCTAAATAGAGCTCGAGCAATCTCATATTGCTCAGTTCTAGCCTGAGAAGAATATAGCTCATCTAGATGCAAAACGATGGTTCTAGCATCCATCATATCATGTTGCTTCTGAAGCTCCGAGGACATAGCACCCAGCATCAGACATGCTGCTGTTTCACTATCCTTCATGTATTTACGATAAATGCCTTTGATCTCATCAATGGCATCATCTGATGGAAGTGGTGGTGGATCTTTATCCAAGACATAGTGGATCTTTTCAGCTCTGAGAACAATTCTCACTTGCCTGATCCAGTCAGAATAGTTGCTGCCAACCAGCTTGTTATCCAAGATTGATCGTATATTAATGTTTGATGTGCTCATGATGATGACCTAGATGTGAAAAAGAAAAGATATGAGAGTATGTTCATATGTATGCATTAATAAGGTCTTTAATTAATCCATTTACTCCCACTATTTTATTGCGAATTAATAGCCCTCACTATATAATCCGAGAAAACCCGATGGTTTTCTTAGTGGGCCAATATCCAATCCTTGATATGTAATTTGACCTTGACTGTGGTCAACAAGCCAAACTCCATACCCTTGAAAGGTAGGTATCTTTATACCAATTGTGTCTCTACACAACTATTGGATCATTAGGTTATCAACTCTTGATGCATGCATATCATATATGCATTCCCTAATCTTGCCTCTAGAACCATTAGCCTTGACTGTGGTCAACAAACTAATGGGCTAGCTAAGATGACCCATTTAATTAGATTTGAACATATTCGATATAATGTGAGCTTGACTGTGGTCAACAACCCACACTATAAAGAACTCTGGTTCTCCTCAAATTAATGGAAGGCTTATATACCTTAGTATTTGTTTGAGGGTTTTAGTTAATTAAGTCTCATCATACATGGTTGGCATACATTGGTATGCATCCTATATCTATCACATAAATATAAGCATACAAATATGGTATAGTTATGGACTTCACTACATTGATTTCCCCGAGCCAAGAGAGAAATCAAAAGGTCACACCTAGGTAGTATGCATGATTCAAACAAGAAAAATAATTACATTATCTTCAAGCTTGTTGGATCTCCATCCGGTCCATCTTGCTCCTTGAAAATGGTCTCCATCTCTATTTCTAATTCTAATCTAAGTAATCTAATTACATATTACAATTTGAAATCAAATACAAACCAAAAACAAGTGGCCGGGACATGAAAGTCCTCATTGGGCCAAAACATGCATTATGCTCAATCACATTGGGCTTTGTCCATAACTAACCATCATGCCAATCATACACCCTTATATGCATCTCTAATGCACAAAGAAATGGATTTCTAACTTTGTTTCAACATTTGAAACTATATTTTTGAGTTATTTTAATGATGTGATCAAATTAGGTAACTTTTTCCATTTTGGAAACTTTCATTTTAGGAAACCTTTTTGCATGCATGTGTTCTTGCCTTAATAATCAATCCAATTGATTATTAATTAAATATAAATTGATTATTTAATTAATTAATCATATTAAATAATTAAAAGAATCAATTTTGGGCTTAAAACAAGTGTAGGCCGAAACCCACAGAAGAAAAACCCTAAATGTGTTCACACACAAACTAGTTTTGTGTCTTTTGGACCATTTGGGCCTTTTGGAATAAGCCAAGCCCACTCCAGCCCTTAAAACCCATTAATAAACTTAATTAATGTTTATAATGTTTAATTTAAATCAGCTCCTTGGGCCCACCAAGTCATTCACTAATTTAAACCAAGTCCGTAAACATAATTAAGCCCATTAAGTGGTTTTAATAAATTAAAATTAATCAAATTAATTTAAGTCCCATTTTAATTAATCCAATTAATTAAAAACACATTAATATATCATATATATCAGATTTAGAAGATCAAAAGTCGTTCTAACCAAGAACATATCAAGAACACACGAAGAACACCAATTTATCGAACTTTTCGACTAAACTAGTTTTCATGCAAAACTTGTTCGATTTTAATTCCGTTCGATCCTACAGCTTAATATCACATAATAAACACATATAATATCATCTAAATGATGTTTTAATGGATCCATAAAAAATCAAATTAGAACAGCCCCTTAAATCACCTAGGGTTTCACGCCAAACCCTAATGGGTTTCACGCAAAACCCTTGTCACTTTTCTTCAAAAGTTCCGTTTTTATTTCCGTCAAATTTATTTGATCACACATACAATCAGAAATCAATATTTCTCATTCATGAACAATCAAATCTAATATTTTAAAGTTCATGAAATAAATAACTCAAAACAAAACAAAACTTATTCCGCAGAAAAATATAGAATTGTATATCCATGGCAAAACCTGGCTCTGATACCATGTTGGATTTTTATGGTTACATGCATCACATACATGAGCGGAATTTTAAAATTTTTTTTAACCATATGATCTGATCTTGCCATGAATATACAATATAACTATATGAGAATAAGAAAAATCACCTTTGATTTTTGTTGAACAATTGATTTTACTTCGCACCGGGTTGTCGCAAACCACAGTGTCCAAAATCGAACACCTCCAATGAGTGATCCACACTAGAGAGGGGTAAATTGAACCAACAATTTGGTGTACAACTAGGGCTGGCCGAAATTCCAAGAGGCTAGCAAAGGAAGTGGCGCAAAAGTGGAGAGAGAAAAAGAGAAAAAGACTTTCCTTTTGTTTTAATCACTTAACCCTAATTCTCATTAGTTGGCCTTTTAGGTTAAAATTCCAACTCCTTAATGAGATTGGGCTCTTTAAAATTGCTGGAGAATTATTAATTGGGCTTCTGGAATTAATTATAATCATTTGGGCTTAATTAAATCCAAAATAAATCTTTTCATAAAAGACCATGCACAAAATCCACAAACTAGGCCCTTTGTGCATCTAATTGGATTTAAATACCCAAATGGATTCCAAATCCAACCAAATTAAATATGTGAGTTCCATAACACTTATGTAACATATATAAATTAATTTGGTCCAAGAAAAAGCCCTCTAAGCCCTTCTGTATGGAGTTGGCGTGTAGCCCTCTTCTGGAGGGCTTCCTCCAACTTCTTCATTCCTTTGGCCATCTATAATTTCTCCAATGGTCCTATTAATTATTATATCAGTCCTATAACACTTATAGTAGTCTTATAACACTTATAAGATAATAATAATTAATCATGAAATATATTATTTCATTTAGGTCCAATTTACAGAACATTTCTCAAAAGTTCCGCGGACAATTTTATTTGATCATAATTAATTAAACTCTTTAATTAATTATTATCATATTCTCCTCTCTACCTTTATAATAATATCAAATATTATTATCCTTGTCATT
This sequence comes from Excoecaria agallocha, assembly GCA_037975025.1. Taxonomy (NCBI): domain Eukaryota; kingdom Viridiplantae; phylum Streptophyta; class Magnoliopsida; order Malpighiales; family Euphorbiaceae; genus Excoecaria; species Excoecaria agallocha. The sequence goes on from CM075816.1 coordinate 871,744, forward strand.
TTACCATTTTACCCTTTTCTCTATATGTGTGTGACCTATTGGGTTCCTGTCCATGTTGGCAGTATAATATGTAATTGTGAGTTCTATTCAAAACTCACATGATTTAAACTCCTTTAAATCATTTTATCAATCTCTATTGATATTTTGATACATCATTATACAAGTCATGATTGACCTCTAGCTAGGCATCATGACTACCCAAATGTCAGGAAAGTCATGTGGTTTGACTGTACCCTTCTATAGAAACAGTTACCGTGCAATTACTCCTTTCACCACTCTTAACTCAATTAGATTCTGAGTATGGATTTCTGTCAACTCATATAAATCTAATTATGTATGTTCTATTAATTTAACCATTGTTCCCAAAATGCCCTCCATGGATCTCCATCCATCTTGGCATTTTACTCTGGCCAGAGATTCTCTGAACAAGGTAATTAAAGAATCATGCGAGATAACCTCCCTTATTAAATCTGGGATGGTGAATCCTTTGTCAATCACTCAACTATCTTCAAGTAGGTCATGATATACCCAATCTCCTAACTATGTTCACTCCCAGTTGGAAGTAATCAGTTATGGAGTCAAAGTATACCACTTGCTACTTAAGATAACTTTGGTGATCTCAAGTCTAAGGATACTTGCACAACCGCTATGAAGAGATTCCTCACTGACATAGATTTAATATCCATGTGAGAATTCTCTTTGCAGGTCTCCAATGAACTTGTTCTTCTAACAAGCATCCACATGTTAGCTTTGATTATCTTCCATAATCACAGTTATGAGAACCACTGCTTGAACCATTCAAGAAGCATAACATGTGCTAGTCTGTCCGAATTAACAATGTCCTATCTTGTTAATTCTATGACTAGGGATATTTAGATATTAACACATTTGCATGCAATAGATATCTCACATCATGAACACCTTCATGATTACCTTTGCACTATGTTTATAATATCTAGGACTTCATTCATTAATTTAAGATTTACAAACTCATGTATTTAAACATAGCATTAATAAATGAATGATGCCTTTTATTAAGAATATAAATTCATACATATGAAAAACATCCCTATTACATGGGCTCTAGGGCATACTCTCTAACAAATACCATAATGTAAAGCTAAAAGTATATAAAGTTAAAGAAGCATGACGTATGGCAAACGTATGAACAAATATCATATTTGTTACTTATTTGAAATAACACGCTTATGCTTATATGCTTATACTTATATGTTATTATGTTAAAATATATGATTTAAAGTAATATATGTTCATTTACAATCACTTGCATTGTTTACATGAGATAGATTATACTTGTTTATGTACACTAGTGATTGTGTAACTTCTTTTATGACTATATATGTGCAAACTATTTGATATAAGCACAAGCATGATAAATGAAATGTATATGATCAAAATAGTGCTTGCAATTAGAGTTCAATTGTGCATAGATAAGCATGCCTATAGGGATTTAGTTGAAGTTGTTATTGTTCGACCCCATTTATGTCGTATGGTATAAATGGTCTTGATTGGACAATAAACAACCACATTTGTGTTGTTAACCATCCCCATTTGGGTCCATTTGATTAGTTTATAATATAATTTGACCTCGTTCGGGTCTAAAGATTTGATATCTTCAAATATCTATAGTACTTTATACCTTTAAGTATCTAAAGATCCCATTATCCACTCTTAGAACTTAGGCAGGCTAATTATAATTACAATACTTGAATTAAAACTTAAATTTTTAGATGTTATTGATGAAACATGCGATTTACTCTAATTACAGTAATTGTATCAAAAGTATATATATATATATATATATATATGCAGAAGTTATATCAATCAACCATATGAATTATGAATGCCAAGATATTTGCTAAGCTTTATTATCTTGTTTTATATATACCTTATTATGATATAAATATTCATATTATATTATCATTGAGATCTTATTTTATAAGTGATGCATGTTGAGTGTTTGTTGATGACTGTTGTGAGTGGTAATCCATCATGAATAGTTCCCTACTAAGCTTTATAGCTTAGCATATTTTGTTTATTTTTGTAAGTTTTTTAGATAAGATTTTCACATAGGGATGTATCACTGCACTAGAAAGGCCAACACAAGTTTGACAAACAGTTGATGTGGTGAGTTCTTAATCAATATTTTGTAAAATTTTGTATTAAGAGTAATATGTATGTAAAGTTGTATTTGATATGGAAGGTTTGAATTGTAATAGGCTTCCTTATGTAATTAACAATAAATGTATGCTTGTATGATTCAAAACAACTAGCATATAACATGAAATGTATGCTAAAGTATAGAAAGGTAAAGCATGAGAAAAGCGATAGTAACACCTAAAGTGAAAGATATATAACATGTGATGAGTTCTAGTAACATGATTCTTATATGATAATTGATGTAAAGATATGATAGTAAGGCATTGAATGATTAATATAACCTAAATGACAATAGAATCTTATTATAGTATAAGGTATTACAGGGTAAACTAATAACTTTGCCAAATCCCTTTCAACAAAGGTCAGCTTGATACTAAAAGTTCAATGTCAAGAATCACATCATAATTGGTTATGAATTTTGCTTTTAACAACTAACATCCTTTACACTTAACCACCATGAAAAACAAACAGAATACACCTTCAATGTTAACCCTAAAAACTAAACTAGAATGGCCAGCTCTTATAAAGGGGAGGTAAAACATTTTTAGGCTAACAAGTTGGTTTATGATGTGTAACAACAAAATTTCAAGTACGCATGAAGCATACATCAATCAACTCAAAAGGGCTAGCAATGGACATTTGAAAATTCAAGATAAGAAAAAGTCATTTAACAATGACTAACAAGAATGGGCTACCTAGATCATTTCTAAAAGTCATGCATTGGTAATTAAATTGCTTTGTAGTGCTCTTAAAATTCCTAGGTCAATCACATATGTTCATTGGTTTTTTCAACTTTTTTTAAAATAAAAGGTCTATGTGTGCAAAATTTGGAAACTCAAAAGTATAACTCAAGTTGAATACTAATTTGACTAGACACTTCAACAAACAATCACTACTACTCTATTGTTATGCTAAGATTCTAAACAATATTGAATTCTAAATTCAAGTTCAAAATTGGAAATAAACTATGGCAAACTAAACTAAGCATGCACTTATTGATCCTACCAATTTATTACCCAAAACAACTAAACACGGGAGACTAAAAACAAAAAGAAAAAAGAAAACTAATAATTGAAAAATTAACTAAAAATAAAAATAACACTAATTAAATGAACTAAAAAAAGAAAAGTACTAAAATTCATAAAGATAAATAAATATTAAATATCAAAAGTACTACACTTTTAAAAGAAAACTAAGCAACTAAAATAATTAAAATTCGAGAACTTTTAGCTAAAATTCAACACAAATAAGCAAAGTTAGTATTCTTCTTAAAAATTCTAGACATAGATGTTCAATTTCTTCTCTTGCATTGTCAACTAGCCTTGTATGCTCTAAATTGCTTTACATCTCAACAAGCTACTTTTTTGTCTCTTTAATCTCTAATCCTAAAGATCTAACCAATCTTTGATTCGTGTAAAAATAACTTGCAGCTAACGAGTAGGAACCGAAGCAGGTGCGGGATTAAGGGCATCACCTTTAACATTTTCTACCACATTATTGGCTATAGTATACGGTAATAGTGTATATCTTGATATAACAAACTGGATATATTAATCTCTCAATGTTAGGCATATATTAAATAGAGCAGTGGGGTCATCAACAACAATCTTCATAGTTATTGTGTATGATGAGAAGTAACAAGTAAAAATTTGAAATGCATAAATGAACATAAGCATGATGATAATGCATAAGATACTAATGTCTATGATGAGAACATCACATCGGTCGAATTATAATCATTATGAATAATATGGATAATAGATGTAAAATGCCAAATGAAAGCATGACATAAACAGTCGGGTATAAAAATGATGAGTTAGTATGATTAAATATTATGTATGAAAAAACACATGATGGCCAAATGTTATGTGATGATTATTCAATATGAATGTGCTAAGTGATGATATAGAAAGTTTTTATGAATTTAATTTATATGATATGATTTTTATTTGTGACATATTGTGAATTATGATAAAATATAGGGTTAATGCATGTACTATTTGAAATTATGTAAATGATAGTGCTCGTATTACTTAGTAGTGAAACCAAAGGTATAGGATAAAATGAATAGCCATAGGGACACATATACCATAATAGAATGATGAGTTGAGATTGAACTCTAGACGTTCACTACTTTACCTATTTGCGATATGTACATTAGATTGTCATTTAAGTCGTTCATCACTTCATTTGACCCTGAACACATACCAGAATTATTGATCACTGCATGCAGTGACTCTAGCTTATTTATGACATATGGGGTCCATATCCCGCATTTCCAGCTCGATGGTTTGCTTACTAATGGAAAAATACGAATTTTATTTGCAATTTATGCTAAAAAAATATAAAAGTACATAGATTAATGATGGAAAATGGATAAATATGTAAATGAATGTTAATCAAGGGTAAATATGTAAAGAAATAATGAAAAGTGGTAACTATACAAATAAAGGATAAAAAGTGCAAAAAATATAAATTCAAAATAAATAGTAAATTAATATGTGGTTAAGTGATTATGAATGGCATAAATGTTAATGAAAGATATTAATGGTAAAAAATGCAAACAAGTGGATAAAGAGTGTTATATATGTGAAGTAATATTAAAACATGGGTAAAAGGCATAAAATGGTAAAATGAATAAAAATGTAATAAAATAAAATCAATAAGAGCCAATTGGTAATTTACCACTATATGAAGAAATCATAAGGAATAAAATTTAAATTGAAGGCCGAAAACACAATAAATAGTTTAAAAATGGCAAAACCGTAAATTTATGTAGTATTCAGTGATAAATCTGATAAAAAAGTTAGGGACCAAAATGGAATTTTCAAATTAATAGTGGTAATTAAATGAGGTAAGGATAAAACAAAGTAATAAGAGTGATTAAAAGGTAATTTGGAGATTACAAATGTGAATTTGGAGTATAAAATAAAGGTAAAGAATGGAAATAAATTAAAAGCTGGGGTCTAAAAAGCAATTTTTGCATACATTAATACTTAAAGGTGTAGAAAATCATTTAATAGAGATTATAAGGACTAAAGATATGAATTGAATTTTATAGAGTTTATTGTATATGAGAATTAAACTTTGGAATAGGAATTGGAAATCTATTAGCATATTAAAGGTAAATGGTAATTTAAGTATAAAAAAAAATGGAAAGACGAAATGATAAATTGGATATTGAATAAAAACTTAAGGAGTCTAATGGTAATTAAGTAAGAATAAAAGAGATATTTGTAAAAATAAAGTTAAGAACCAATATTGAAATATAGATTGAGAAATAAAATAAAATGAAAGGAAAGATAAAAATCTCAGGGACTGTATTGTAATTTAATATTTAAGGATAAGGGACTATGCAAAATTGCATTAGGTCACTAAATGCCATTTGCATTTTCATTTAATTTGGAATGCTATAATATCTTGCTAGAGAACATATATAGCCTTTGGATTATTTATTAATTCATTGCCAATATTAAATGGACCTATAGGATCGTACATAAAGCATTGGGCTTAAAAAATTTAAATAGTGTATTGGGCATTAATTTGGGCTTGTATTTAAGGTCAAATTAATGTATGTAATGGGTAAACAGTTTTTTGCCTTAAATAGCTAGTTGTTCAAGGCAAATCTGTAAAAATGTTATTGTGCCTTAAACAGCTAGCTATTTAAGGTAAATCTGTTAGCAAATCTGTTAACAGTTGGTCCACGAGAGAAATTTATTGGCATGTGCTAGGTTTAATTTCAATTAATTTATTATCTATGTAAAATTAAGTTAATTGAGTATTAAATCCTAAATTATATTTAATCAAAATATAATAATTGAGAGGGAATTAATGTGGCCAAATTTCAAGATAGGAATCCTAGTTGAATTCGGCAACCAATTACCCCAAATAAGTAAGTTTGTTTTGATTAAATGTCTTGTGCCATTGTAAATTAATTTGAATTTAAAAACTGATAGAGTTTGAATTAATTTAAATCACTTAATTAGGAAGTGATGGAGGCTGAAAATATTCCTAATTCTAAAGGATTTTGGCATTACCTATCTTCCCTAAATTAATGATATAAATTGATTAATTCTATTTTGACCTAGGTGAGAATTTATCTCTAGTCCCTCCACTCTTAAGAGAAAGATTTTTTTCTTAATCTCTTATGTCTTGGGTAGTTATAGCAACCTAAAGGAAAAAAATAGATCAGATCTTGTGGCTTTAAACCATTTCCATTGCCGAATACACAATTATAGAGCTAGCACTCTTGATTTTAAGCTATCTTTGCAAGTGTGTGTGTGAGCATAGAGTGGTGTGGCATAAAGGCAACTCCTTTGGCATTGGTGGTCCAAATCTGAATTGTATAATTCTATCTTATACATTTTCCATCGCAAAATCAAGTTTTGAAGATCATCTAAGCTTGTAAGTTTTAAAACTCTAAAATTACATGTTTCGATTCTTTGTCATATATTGCGTGGCATGAATGATCAATATTTTTATTTTTTTGCTGTGTGATCTTCATGTATATGCCATGTGATATTCCTTCAGTGGTATCATAGCCTAATCATGCTTATTTTAGTGCTTTGGATGCATCAAATCTTGATTCAAAATCGTTCTTGCATAAAATCGTAGTGCTGAAATTTTTTGTTTTGAGTTTTTTCCATTGGTTTAGTGTAAAAACGATTTTATATGATGAGTTAGGTATTATAATTATTTTTACATGTTAATATACTATCCTAAGATGTTAATATATTTATTTTCTTGTTTTGTGTGATCAATGGATATGCATGGTGCATTCAGGGGCCCTGGTATTTTGTAATTAAATATGGTTTGCATGCCATTATGGATTATTGTAAAAGTTTCATTTATTTCTTATTATAGAATTTATTTGAAGACTTTGTAAACCAAGATGAAGCCCGCCGGACTGGAGAAGCCCAACTCGAAGATTCTTATGTAATAGTATAGAATCTTACTTGTAGGTTTTTGGGCCCATGTCTATCATGTTTTACTTTATGCAATTATATATATATGCATGCTATGAATGGATGACAAAGTGTATGCCATGTAAGCCGTAATAAAATGAATCCCTAAAATAGTAAGTCACAAAGTTGCCTTCCTAATTCGAAACATGTCAAGGCATTGATCATCGGTCACGTAGACTAGGAGTCCTAGATGCGCCCGATTATCTTTGTGAGGCATGGGTTGTGAATGTAGGTTAGACTTAACATGGAAAGGGATGCCCGAACCTAGGAACCTAATAAATGGGTTTGTACTATAACATCTTAAGATGTTAGCCCATTTGTTCCAAGAGTCATGTACGAGACATGATTGGAGTTTTTCTACCTAAGTAACTTAACTTGTTAGGTGTACAAGCTCAACTTGACTAATAAGTTGTTGCGAAAAGTGGATCTTGGCCCACATTAATTCACTAACGTGAATTATTTAAAGGGATATTAATTCAGTTTGTGGGATCATTATAAGACCTTATTTAATCTTGCTAAGGTTTATTGTAGATTGAAAAATGGCATCTTCAAACAACAACTTTTCATTGCGATCGGTCCTAGAAAAGAACAAATTGAATGGCACCAATTTCATAGATTGGTCTCGAAACTTGAGAATTGTTCTCAAGCAAGAGAAGAAGTCGTGTGTGTTGGATGCACTCTTGCCCGAGGAACCTACTAGTAATGCCTCTACAGTTCAAAAGGAAACTTTTAAGACTAAGAAGAGCGACTCCAATGATGTGACTTGTCTGATGCTAGCCACTATGGTGCCTAATTTGCAAAAGCAATTCATGGACCGAAAGGCTTATACGATCATGGTGTACCTCAACGAGAAGCTCCAAGAGCAAGCTCGTCACGAGAGGTTCGTGACAACAAAGGCCTTGATTTCTTGTAAGATGGCTATGGGTACTCCTGTTAGTACTCATGTACTTAAGATGAAAGGATATCTTGATACTCTTGAGAAGCTTGAGGTACAAGTCCTAAAGGAATTGGCCACTAACTTAATCTTAGGTTCATTGACTGATGATTATGATCTATTTGTTATGAATTATAACATACATGCAATGAACAAGACAGTCACCAAGCTTCATGGGATGTTTAATAATACTGAAGAGAACATTCAAAAGACTAATCCCGTACTCATGGTTCAAGGGGGCATTAAGAAGGGACCCACTAAGGGAAAGGGGAAGGGAAAGGAAAAACCTAAGAATGACTTGGCACAGCCTAAGCCTAGTGGGAGTGCACCACAGGCTCAACCCTAGCCCAAGGCGTAAAAGCTCAAGGAGAGTGAGAGCACATGCTTCCATTGCAACAAGTTAGGTTATTGGAGGAATAATTGTGGTTTCTTCAAAGAATAACAAAAGAAGAATGGAGCCAAGGCATCCAGTTTTGGTATTTTTGTTGTTGAAATTAACCTTTCTATTTCTACCACTTAGGTATTGGATACAGGTTGTGGTTTTCACATTTGTTCAAATGTGCAGGGGTTAAGATATAGGCGATTACTTGGTAAGAATGAAGTGGACCTCCATGTGGGGAATGGAGCATGAGTTGCTGCCATGGAGATAAACGACTATCAACTCACTTTACCTTTCAGACTTTGTTTAGATTTTAAAAATTGTTATTATGTGCCTGCTATAAGCAAAAATATTATTTTAGTTTCTTGTTTGTATATGGATGAATTTGATTTAGTCATTAATAATGGCAATATTCATATTCATTGCCAAGGCATTTTATATGGCAATGCAATGTTACAAAATGGCCTTTATATCTTTGATCTAAAAAATGAAGAGTCCATATATAACATTAATACAAAGAGGGCTACATCAAATGAATTGAACCCCACTTACTTCTAGCATTGTCGTTAAGGACATGCAAATGAAAAATGCATTTCAAGACTCCACAAATCTGGAGTGCTTGGGTCATTCGATTAGGAATCTTATGACACATGCGAGCCACAAATCTGGAATGATGTCTCATTTGTTTCAAGGTCTTACAATCCATGTGCCTCACACATGATAACTTAAACCGAAACGACATTCTTGGATAGTTTTATCAATTGATATGCACAGGAATACAAAAGATAAAACTAATGCCTCATTTTATTAATTTCAAGTGTTTCGTTACAATGCATTGGGGCTAGGGCTTACACTAACAATCTCCCACTAGCACTAGTCCCAATTGGGCATAGCCCTAAGACCGAACGCTCTCAAATGAGCTTCGTGAAGATTTGGACGTAACTGTTTCGTCAAAGGATCTGCTACATTGTCTTCACTTGATATCTTGCTAACCTTGACGTCCCCACGATCAATGATTTCTCTGATCAAGTGGTACCTTCTGAGCATGTGTTTGGATTTCTGGTGTGACCGGGGGTCCTTGGCCTGTGCAATGGCCCCGTTATTGTCACAGAAAATTTCTAATGGATCTAGGACGCTTGGGACCACTCCTAATCCATTAATGAAATTTTTAATCCAAACAGCCTCTTTTGCAGCCTCACTTGCTGCAATATACTCAGATTCTGTAGTTGAGTCGGCAACGGTTTCTTGCTTCGAGCTTCTCCAGCTGACAGCACCACCGTTCAAAACAAAAACAAACCCAGATTGCAATCTAGAATCCTGAGTGCTGGTCTGAAAAGCAGCATCTGTTGGAATTTAACGGTTACATGCATCACATACATGAGCGGAATTTTAAAATTTTTTAACCATTAGATCTGATCTTGCCATGAATACACAATATAACTATATGAGAATAAGAAAAATCACCTTTGATTTTTGTTGAACAGTTGATTTTACTTCGCACCGGGTTGTCGCAAACCACAGTGTCCAAAATCGAACACCTCCAATGAGTAATCCACACTAGAGAGGGGTAAATTGAACCAACAACTTGGTGTTCAACTAGGGCTGGCCGAAATTCCCAAGAGCTAGCTTGGGAAGTGGCGCAAAAGGGAGAGAGGATTAAGAGAAAAAGACTTTCCTTTTGTTTTAATCACTTAACCCTAATTCTCATTAGTTGGCCTTTTATAGTTAGGTTAAAATTCCAACTCCTTAATGAGATTGGGCTCTTTAAAATTGCTGGAGAATTATTAATTGGGCTTCTGGAATTAATTATAATCATTTGGGCTTAATTAAATCCAAATTAAATCTTTTCATAAAAGACCATGCACAAAATCCACAAACTAGGCCCTTTGTGCATCTAATTGGATTTAAATACCCAAATGGATTCCAAATCCAACCAAATTAAATATGTGAGTTCCATAACACTTATGTAACATATATAAATTAATTTGGTCCAAGAAAAAACCCTCTAAGCCCTTCTGTATGAAGTTGGCGTGTAGCCCTCTTCTGGAGGGCTTCCTCCAACTTCTTCATTCCTTTGGCCCTCTATAATTTCTCCAATGGTCCTATTAATTATTATATCAGTCCTATAACACTTATAGTAGTCTTATAACACTTATAAGACAATAATAATTAATCATGAAATACATTATTTCATTTAGGTCCAATTTACAGAACATTTCTCAAAAGTTCCGCGGACAATTTTATTTGATCATAATTAATTAAACTCTTTAATTAATTATTATCATATTCTCCTCTCTACCTTTATAATAATATCAAATATTATTATCCTTGTCATTTTACCATTTTACCCTTTTCTCTATATGTGTGTGACCTATTGGGTTCCTGTCCATGTTGGCAGTATAATATGTAATTGTGAGTTCTATTCAAAACTCACATGATTTAAACTCCTTTAAATCAATTTATCAATCTCTATTGATATTTTGATACATCATTATACAAGTCATGATTGGCCTCTAGCTAGGCATCATGACTACCCAAATGTCAGGAAAGTCATGTGGTTTGACTGTACCCTTCCATAGAAACAGTTACCGTGCAATTACTCCTTTCACCACTCTTATCTCAATCAGATTCTGAGTATGGATTTCTGTCAACTCATATAAATCTAATTATGTATGTTCTATTAATTTAATCATTGTTCCTAAAATGCCCTTCATGGATCTCCATCCATCTCGGCATATTACTCTGGCCAGAGATTCACTGAACAAGGTAATTATAGAATCATGTGAGATAACTTCCCTTGTTAAATCTGGGATGGTGAATCCTTTGTCAATCACTCAACTATCTTCAAGTAGGTCATGATATACCCAATCTCCTAACTATGTTCACTCCCAGTTGGAAGTAATCAGTTATGGAGTCAAAGTATACCACTTGCTACTTAAGATAACTTTGGTGATCTCAAGTCTAAGGATACTTGCACAACCGCTATGAAGAGATTCCTCACTGACATAGATTTAATATCCATATGAGGATTCTCTTTGCAGGTCTCCAATGAACTTGTTCCTCTAACAAGCATCCACATGTTAGCTTTGATTATCATCCATAATCACAACTATGAGAACCATTGCTTGAACCATTCAAGAAGCATAACATGTGCTAGTCTGTCCGAATTAACAATGTCCTATCTTGTTAATTCTATGACTAGGGATATTTAGATATTAACACATTTGCATGCGATAGACATCTCACATCATGAACACCTTCATGATTGCCTTTGCACTGTGTTTATAATATCTAGGACTTCATTTATTAATTTAAGATTTACAAACTCATGTATTCAAACACAGCATTAATAAATGAATGATGCCTTTTATTAAGAATATAAATTTCATACATATGAAAAACATCCCTATTACATGGGCTCTAGGGCATACTCTCTAACAATCTCCCACTTGCACTAGAGCCAATCACTCATATGTCTCAGACCCATGCTATTTATATGGTGATCATGCTTTATCTGGGAAAGTGCTTTAGTGAGGGGATCCGCCACATTGTCATCTGTGGGAACCCTTTCTATTTTCACATCATTTCTAGCTACTATTTCCCTTATGAGATGGTAGCGTCTGAGAACATGTTTGGATCGCTGATGAGACCGTGGTTCCTTTGCTTGCGCAATGGCTCCATTGTTGTCACAATATAAAGGAATCGGATCAACAATGCTAGGCACCACTCCTAGTTCGGTTATGAACTTTTTGATCCAGACTGCTTCTTTGGCTGCTTCTGAAGCAGCAATGTACTCAGCTTCTGTCGTGGAATCAGCAGTTGTTTCTTGTTTGGAACTTTTCCAACTAACTGCTCCTCCTCCCATTATGAACACATAACCAGATTGTGATTTACAATCATCTTTGTCAGATTGGAAGCTGGCATCCGTATACCCATTTACTTCCAAACTGCCCTCTCCAAATACCAAGAATACATCCTTAGTCCTTCTCAAGTACTTAAGAATATTCTTGACAGCTGCCCAATGTTCCTCTCCAAAATTAGATTGGAATCTGCTTGTGACACTCAAAGCAAATGCTACATCTGGACGTGTACATAACATAGCATACATGATAGAACCAATTGCAGATGCATATGGTATTCTATTCATGCTCTCTCTATCCTCCAGTGTCTGTGGACACATAGACTTAGAAAGGTGTTTCCCATGCACCATGGGTATAAACCCTTTCTTAGAGAGATCCATATTGAACCTCTTCAATACTTTATCTATATATGTACTTTGAGAAAGACCTAGCAACCTATTGGATCTATCTCTATAGATCCTTATTCCCAGAATATAGGATGCTTCTCCAAGGTCTTTCATGGAGAATTGCTTGGATAACCATATTTTAACAGATTGGAGAAGAGAAATGTCATTTCCCATGATCAATATGTCATCTACATATAGAACTAGGAAGACAATTGCACTCCCACTGACCCTTTTATACACACAAGGTTCATCTTCATTCTGTGAGAAACCAAACTCTTTGATTGTCTCATTGAATCGTATGTTCCAACTCCTAGAGGCTTGCTTCAATCCATAAATGGATCTTTGAAGCTTGCATACCTTTTCGCCATTTCCTGATGTGAATCCTTCTGGTTGTGTCATATACACATCCTCGGTAAGATTTCCATTAAGGAAAGCTGTCTTCACATCCATCTGCCAAATCTCATAATCATAATGAGCTGCAATGGCTAAAAGTATTCTTATAGACTTAAGCATCGCTACAGGAGAAAAAGTTTCATCATAGTCAATACCTTCTTTTTGACGATAACCTTTTGCTACTAAGCGAGCTTTATAGGTAACTATATTACCTTCCATGTCAGTCTTCTTTTTGAAGACCCATTTGCACCCTATGGGTTTTATCCCTTCAGGTGGTTGAGTTAAAGTCCATACTTTATTCTCATACATGGAGTCCATTTCGGACTGCATAGCCTTAAGCCATAAATCACGTTCTGAACTGTTCAAAACTTCTTGATAGCTTGTAGGCTCATTGTCCTCTACTATAGTTATGCCTCTATCCGAATCAATGTGAAATCCATATCTCACAGGGATAGAACGCATCCTAGTAGATCTTCTAGGATTTTGTGTATAATCAGGTTCAACTGTGATTTCATCATTATGAAATTCAGTTTCGGGTTCAATCGATTGATCATCTTCTATTTGTGGGTCTTGAACTTCACCAAGCTCAATTTTACTCCCACTGTCTTCTCGTAGGAGAAATTCTCTTTCCAAGAAGACAGCATGCCTTGAAACAAACACCTTTTGTTCTAAGGGATGATAGAAATAATATCCAAATGTTTCTTTTGGATATCCCACAAATAAACATTTGTCAGACTTAACATCCAGTTTGTCTGACATTGTCCTCTTCACATAAGTAGGACAACCCCATACTTTCATATGAGAAAGCGTGGGTTTCTTGTTATTCCACATCTCATATGGAGTAACATCAACCGATTTACTAGGAACTCTATTTAACACATAAACAGCAGTTTCTAGTGCATATCCCCAAAAGGACTTAGGCAAGTCCGCTCGGCTCATCATTGATCGAACCATATCTAATAGTGTTCGATTCCTCCTTTCGGATACACCATTGTGTTGTGGTGTATATGGAGGAGTCCATTGAGATAAAGTCCCATTATCTCTAAGATAATCCTGAAACTCTTGACTTAAGTATTCTCCACCTCGATCTGATCTAAGTGTTTTAATACTTTTGCCAAGTTGTTTCTCTACTTCATTTCTGAATTCTTTGAACTTTTCAAATGCTTCAGACTTATATTTCATTAGATAGATGTATCCAAACCTGGAATAATCATCTATGAAAGTAATGAAGTAGGAGTAACCTCCTCTAGCATGTGTAGTCATTGGACCACATACATCCGAATGTATTAAGTCCAAAACCATTTTAGCTCGTTCTCCTTTACCAATAAAGGGAGCTTTTGTCATTTTTCCCAATAAACAAGATTCGCATGTATCAAATGATTCATAATCAAATGATCCCAAATCACCTGACTTGTGCAATTTGGTCATGCATTTTTCATTTATGTGGCCTAAACGACAATGCCATAAGTATGAGGTATTTAGATTATCATGTTTCATTCTCTTGGTATCCACATTATGTACTTCTTTAATTAAATCAAGAACAAATATACCATTCTCAATGATAGCTTTTGCATAAAATATATTGTTCTTAAAAATGTAACAACATTTGTCCTTTAAAGAAATATCATAATCGTTCATTAAACAACTGAAAGAAATAATACTCTTGGACAAAGCTGGAACATAATAACAATTATTTAATTCCAGTACTAATCCACTCGGAAGAGGCAAATGATAAGTCCCCACAACAGTTGTAGAGATGTTTTGTCCAGTAGCTGACTGCAAACAAATCTCTGCCTTTCCAACTCTTCTAAAGCTTCTAAGCCCCTGTAGATCATTACATAAATGAGATCCACATCCGGTATCTAATACCCAAGATTGTTTTGAAGCAATAGAATAAGTATTAATTTCAATCATATGAATACCTGAAGTAGATGCAACAGCTTGCTTCTTCTCCTTAAGAGAATCTAGATAGGCCTTGCAGTTACGCTTCCAATGACCATCTTTTCCACAATGGAAGCAAGTTCCTTTGGGATTCTCTTTCTTGGCAACCTTCTTCTTGGAGATCCCACCATTCTTTGGCCGCGCCTTGGTTATCATCTTCTTCTTCTGCTTCTTGCCTTTAGCAGAAGTGACAACCATGACACTTTTTGGATCTTTCTTAAATGATCCATCAGCTGTCTTGAGCATGTTGATTAACTCAGGAATGGATACTTGGATCTTGTTCATGTTGAAGTTAAGCACAAAAGGTGCATAACTTGGAGCCAACGAGTACAAGATTAAATCTATGTATAGATCATTATCCATAACATAGCCAAGTCTACTCAAATGCTCAATATACCCATACATCTTCAATGCATGAGCAGCAGCTGAAGTGCCTTCCACCATTTTGCAACTAAATAGAGCTCGAGCAATCTCATATTGCTCAGTTCTAGCCTGAGAAGAATAAAGCTCCTCTAGATGCAAAACAATGGTTCTAGCATCCATCATTTCATGTTGCTTCTGAAGCTCCGAGGACATAGCACCCAGCATCAAACATGCTGCTGCTTCACTATCCTCCATGTATTTTCGATAAATGCCTTTGATCTCATCAATGGCATCATCTGATGGAAGTGGTGGTGGATCTTTATCCAAGACATAATGGATCTTTTCAGCCCTGAGAACAATTCTCACTTGCCTGATCCAGTCAGAATAGTTGTTGCCAACCAGCTTGTTATCCAAGATTGATCGTATATTAATGTTTGATGTGCTCATGATGATGACCTAGATGTGAAAATGAAAAGATATGAGAGTATGTTCATATATATGTATGCATTAATAAGGTCTTTAATTAATACATTTACTCCCACTATTTTATTGCGAATTAATAGCCCTCACTATTTAATCCGAGAAAACCCGATGGTTTTCTTAGTGGGCCAATATCCAATCCTTGATATGTAATTTGACCTTGACTGTGGTCAACAAGCCAAATTCCATACCCTTGAAAGGTAGGTATCTCTATACCAATTGTGTCTCTACACAACTATTGGATCATTAGGTTATCAACTCTTGATGCATGCATATCATATATGCATTCCCTAATCTTGCCTCTAGAACCATTAGCCTTGACTGTGGTCAACAAACTAATGGGCTAGCTAAGATGACCCATTTAATTAGATTTGAACATATTCGATATAATGTGAGCTTGACTGTGGTCAACAACCCACACTATAAAGAACTCTGGTTCTCCTCAAATTAATGGAAGGCTTATATACCTTAGTATTTGTTTGAGGGTTTTAGTTAATTAAGTCTCATCATACATGGTTGGCATACATTGGTATGCATCCTATATCTATCACATAAATATAAGCATACAAATATGGTATAGTTATGGACTTCACTACATTGATTTCCCCGAGCCATGAGGGAAATCAAAAGGTCACACCTAGGTAGTATGCATGATTCAAACAAGAAAAATAATTACATTATCTTCAAGCTTGTTGGATCTCCATCCGGCCCATCTTGCTCCTTGAAAATGGTCTCCATCTCTATTTCTAATTCTAATCTAAGTAATCTAATTACATATTACAATTTGAAATCAAATACAAACCAAAAACAAGTGGCCGGGACATGAAAGTCCTCATTGGGCCAAAACATGCATTATGCTCAATCACATTGGGCTTTGTCCATAACTAACCATCATGCCAATCATTCACCCTTATATGCCTTTCTAATGCATAAAGAAAAGGATTACTAACTTTGTTTCAACCTTTGAAACTATATTTTGAGTTATTTTAATGATGTGATCAAATTAGGAAACTTTTTCCATTTTGGAAACTTTCATTTTAGGAAACCTTTTTGCATGAATTTGTTCTTGTCTTAATAATCAATCAAATTGATTATTAATTAAT
Source organism: Excoecaria agallocha (assembly GCA_037975025.1). Taxonomy (NCBI): domain Eukaryota; kingdom Viridiplantae; phylum Streptophyta; class Magnoliopsida; order Malpighiales; family Euphorbiaceae; genus Excoecaria; species Excoecaria agallocha. Next base: position 888,728 of record CM075816.1, read on the forward strand.
TATAAATTGATTATTTAATTAATTAATCATATTAAATAATTAAAAAAATCAATTTTGGGCTTAAAACAAGTGTAGGCCGAAACCCACAGAAGAAAAACCCTAAGTGTGTTCACACACAAACTAGTTTTGTGTCATTTGGACCATTTGGGCCTTTTGGAATGAGCCAAGCCCACTCCAGCCCTTAAAACCCATTAATAAACTTAATTAATGTTTATAATAGTTAATTTAAATCAGCTCCTTGGGCCTACCAAGTCATTTACTAATTTAAACCAAGTCCGTAAACATAATTAAGCCCATTAAGTGGTTTTAATGAATTAAAATTAATCAAATTAATTTAAGGCCCATTTTAATTAATCCAATTAATTAAAAACACTTTAATATATCATATATATCATATTTAGAAGATCAAAAGTCGTTCTAACCAAGAACACATCAAGAACACCAATTTATCGAACTTTTCGACAAAACTAGTTTTCATGCAAAACTTGTTCGATTTTAATTCCGTTCGATCCTACGGCTTAATATCACATATTAAACACATAAAATATCATTTAAATGATTTTTAAATGGATCCATAAGAAATTAAATTAGAACAGCCCCTACATTACCTAGGGTTTCACGCCAAACCCAAATGGGTTTCACGCAAAACCCTAGTCACTTTTCTTCAAAAGTTCCGTTTTTGTTTCCGTCAAATTTATTTAATCACACATACAACCAGAAATCAATATTTCTCATTCATGAACAATCAAATCTAATATTTTAAAGTTCATGAAATAAATAACTCAAAACAAAACAAAACTTATTCCACAGAAAATATAGAATTGTGTATCCATGGCAAAACCTGTCTCTGATACCATGTTGGAATTTAACGGTTACATGCATCACATACATGAGCGGAATTTTAAAATTTTTTAACCATTAGATCTGATCTTGCCATGAATACACAATATAACTATATGAGAATAAGAAAAATCACCTTTGATTTTTGTTGAACAGTTGATTTTACTTCGCACCGGGTTGTCGCAAACCACAGTGTCCAAAATCGAACACCTCCAATGAGTAATCCACACTAGAGAGGGGTAAATTGAACCAACAACTTGGTGTTCAACTAGGGCTGGCCGAAATTCCCAAGAGCTAGCTTGGGAAGTGGCGCAAAAGGGAGAGAGGATTAAGAGAAAAAGACTTTCCTTTTGTTTTAATCACTTAACCCTAATTCTCATTAGTTGGCCTTTTATAGTTAGGTTAAAATTCCAACTCCTTAATGAGATTGGGCTCTTTAAAATTGCTGGAGAATTATTAATTGGGCTTCTGGAATTAATTATAATCATTTGGGCTTAATTAAATCCAAATTAAATCTTTTCATAAAAGACCATGCACAAAATCCACAAACTAGGCCCTTTGTGCATCTAATTGGATTTAAATACCCAAATGGATTCCAAATCCAACCAAATTAAATATGTGAGTTCCATAACACTTATGTAACATATATAAATTAATTTGGTCCAAGAAAAAACCCTCTAAGCCCTTCTGTATGAAGTTGGCGTGTAGCCCTCTTCTGGAGGGCTTCCTCCAACTTCTTCATTCCTTTGGCCCTCTATAATTTCTCCAATGGTCCTATTAATTATTATATCAGTCCTATAACACTTATAGTAGTCTTATAACACTTATAAGACAATAATAATTAATCATGAAATACATTATTTCATTTAGGTCCAATTTACAGAACATTTCTCAAAAGTTCCGCGGACAATTTTATTTGATCATAATTAATTAAACTCTTTAATTAATTATTATCATATTCTCCTCTCTACCTTTATAATAATATCAAATATTATTATCCTTGTCATTTTACCATTTTACCCTTTTCTCTATATGTGTGTGACCTATTGGGTTCCTGTCCATGTTGGCAGTATAATATGTAATTGTGAGTTCTATTCAAAACTCACATGATTTAAACTCCTTTAAATCAATTTATCAATCTCTATTGATATTTTGATACATCATTATACAAGTCATGATTGGCCTCTAGCTAGGCATCATGACTACCCAAATGTCAGGAAAGTCATGTGGTTTGACTGTACCCTTCCATAGAAACAGTTACCGTGCAATTACTCCTTTCACCACTCTTATCTCAATCAGATTCTGAGTATGGATTTCTGTCAACTCATATAAATCTAATTATGTATGTTCTATTAATTTAACCATTGTTCCTAAAATGCCCTTCATGGATCTCCATCCATCTCGGCATATTACTCTGGCCAGAGATTCACTGAACAAGGTAATTATAGAATCATGTGAGATAACTTCCCTTGTTAAATCTGGGATGGTGAATCCTTTGTCAATCACTCAACTATCTTCAAGTAGGTCATGATATACCCAATCTCCTAACTATGTTCACTCCCAGTTGGAAGTAATCAGTTATGGAGTCAAAGTATACCACTTGCTACTTAAGATAACTTTGGTGATCTCAAGTCTAAGGATACTTGCACAACCGCTATGAAGAGATTCCTCACTGACATAGATTTAATATCCATATGAGGATTCTCTTTGCAGGTCTCCAATGAACTTGTTCCTCTAACAAGCATCCACATGTTAGCTTTGATTATCATCCATAATCACAACTATGAGAACCATTGCTTGAACCATTCAAGAAGCATAACATGTGCTAGTCTGTCCGAATTAACAATGTCCTATCTTGTTAATTCTATGACTAGGGATATTTAGATATTAACACATTTGCATGCGATAGACATCTCACATCATGAACACCTTCATGATTGCCTTTGCACTGTGTTTATAATATCTAGGACTTCATTTATTAATTTAAGATTTACAAACTCATGTATTCAAACACAGCATTAATAAATGAATGATGCCTTTTATTAAGAATATAAATTTCATACATATGAAAAACATCCCTATTACATGGGCTCTAGGGCATACTCTCTAACAGCATCGGCATAACCTTGTATGACGAGCTCTTCTTGACCACCATACACTAAGAAGTGATCCTTAGTCCTTCGCAGGTACTTCAGGATCCCTTTTACAGCAGACTAGTGCTTCTCACCAGGGTCTTGCTGAAACCTACTGGTTATACTCAGTGCATGAGCAACATCCAACCTAGTATATAACATAGCGTACATGACAGATCCAATAGCAGATGCATATGGGATTCTACTCATGTTGTCCCTTTCCTCTTTGGTTTTAGGGCACTGTTCTTTAGTCAAAGTAACTCCCAAAGCCAAAGGTATGTATCCTTTCTTTGAGTCTCCCATACTAAAATGCTTTAGTACTTTGTCTATGTACTTTTCTTGACTTAGTCCCAAAAGCCGATTCGATCTATCTCTATAGATTCGAATACCAAGTATTGTCTCGGCTTCACCTAAGTCTTTCATTGAGAAACATTTTCCCAACCATTGCTTAACCTTTTGCAATGTTGGAATATCATTCCCAATGAGAAGGATGTCGTCCACATATAGGACCAGAAATACTACTATGCTCCCACTAACCTTCTTGTACACACAAGGCTCATCTTCGTTCTTGATGAAGTCAAATTCTTTGACTGCCTCATCAAAGCAAAGATTCCAACTTCGGGATGCTTGTTTTAATCCATAAATGGATTTTTGAAGCTTGCATACCTTCTTAGGATGCTTGGGATTGACAAAACCTTCAGGCTATGTCATATACACATCCTCAAGTAAATTTCCGTTGAGGAAAGCAGTTTTGACATCCATTTGCCATATCTCATAATCATGATATGCAGCTATGGCAAGCAAGATCCTAATGGATTTGAGCATGACTATAGGCGAAAAGGTTTCGTCATAGTCTACACCATGAGTTTGCCGAAAACCTTTTGCTACTAGTCTACCTTTGTAGGTCTTATTAGCTTTGAGTTTGAATAGCCACTTGCATTTAATTACCTTAGCACCTTCCGGTGGATCAACCAAGGTCCAAACCTGGTTATCGTACATTGATTGCATCTCGGATTTCATGGCTTCAAGCCAATTTTCCGAGTCTGGGCTCTCAATAGCTTCTCGGTAGGTAGTAGGATCCTCACGATCTACTAACTCAATAATGTCACTGTCAGTGATTAGAAATCCATATCTCTCAATCTCCTGACGTACCCTACCGGACCTTCTAGGTTTTTGTGTAATGGGTTCTTGTTCCACAACTGGTTGTGAACTTGATCCCATTTCCAAACCATCCTCTATAGGAGTTTGTGGTGCTTGAATTTCTCCAAGTTCTACTTTACTCCCACTGTCTTTCTTGAGAAGGAACTCCTTTTCCAAGAAAACAGCCTTGCGAGCAACAAATACTTTGTTCTCAGCTTGTGAGTAAAAGTAGTATCCCTTTGTTTCTTTAGGATAACCCACAAACAAGCAGACAGTGGATTTGGACTCTAGTTTTTCAGATGTTAATTTCTTAACATGTGCTTCACAGCCCCAAATCCTGAGAAAAGACATATTGGGTTCTTTCCCAGTCCATACCTCGTATGGTGTCTTCTCAACTGCTTTAGTTGGAGTACGGTTCAATAGAAACGCAGCAGTTTCTAATGCATAACCCCAAAAAGAGATAGGAAGATTAGCTTGACTCATCATAGATCGAACCATGTCCAACAGAGTTCGATTTCTCCTTTCGGACACACCATTCCATTGAGGTGTTCCAGGAGGAGTGAGCTGTGAAATAATACCACACTCCTTTAGATGACTGTCAAACTCTTGGCTTAAGTATTCGCCACCTCGATCTGATCGAATGGCTTTTATACTTTTGCCAAGTTGGTTTTCTACTTCATTCTTAAACTCTTTGAATTTCTCAAAAGTTTCAGACTTGTACTTCATCAGATAGACATAGCCATATCTACTGAAGTCATCTGTGAATGTCACGAAGTAGCTAAAACCACCTCTAGCATGTGTACTTAAAGGTCCACATACATTGGAATGTATTAGTTCCAATAAGCCATTAGTCCTCTCGCCATTTTTATTAAAAGGACTCTTTGTCATTTTTCCATGCAAACATGGCTCGCATGTATCATAAGACTCTAAGTCGAATGACCCAAGCACTCCAGTTTTGTGGAGTCTTGAAATGCGTTTTTCGTTTGCATGTCCTAAGCGACAATGCCAGAAGTAAGTAGGGTTCAATTCGTTTGATTTAACCCTCTTTGTATTAATGTTGTATATGGACTCTTTGTTTTGTAAATCAAGGATATAAAGGCCATTTTGCAACATGGCATTGCCATAAGAAATGCCTTGGCGATGAATATGAGCATTGCCATTTTTAATAACAAAATCAAATTCATCATTATCCAAACATGAAACTGAAATAATGTTTCTGCTCATAGCAGGCACATAATAACAATTATTCAAAACAATACAAAGTCCGGAAGGTAAAGTGAGGTGATAGTCGCCTATCTCCATGGCAGCAACTCGTGCTCCATTCCCCACACGGAGGTCCACTTCTTTCTTCCCAAGTAACCGCCTATTTCTTAACCCCTGCACATTTGAACAAATGTGAGAACCACAACCGGTATCCAATACCCAAGTGGTAGAAATAGAAAGGTTAACTTCAACAACAAAAATACCAGAACTGGACGCCTTGGCTCCATTCTTCTTTTGTTCTTCCTTAAAGAGAGCGCAATTCTTCCTCCAATGCCCTATCTTGTTGCAATGGAAGCAAGTGCTCTCACTCTCTTTGAGTTTTGGCGCCTTGGGCTTGGATTGGGCCTGAGGTACACTCCCACTTGACTTGGGTTTTGCCTTTCCCTTTCCCTTTCCCTTAGCTTATCCCTTCTTAATTCCCTTTTGAACCATTAGTACGGGATTTGTCTTTCGAATGTTTTCTTTAGCATTCTTAAGCATCCCATGAAGCTCAGTGACTGACTTGTTCATTGCATGCATGTTATAATTCATCACAAATGGATCATAAGCAGCAGGTAATGATCCTAAGATCAAGTCAGTGGCCAATTCCTTTGGCACTAGTACCTCAAGCTTCTCAAGAGTATCAAGATACCCTTTCATCTTGAGTACATGGGTACTAACAGAAGTACCCTCAGCCATCTTGCAAGAAATTAAAGCCTTTGTTGTCACGAACCTCTCGTGACGAGCTTGTTCTTGGAACATCTCCTTGAGGTGCACCATGATCGCATAGGCCTCTTGGTCCATAAATTGCTTTTGCAATTCAGGCACCATAGTGGCCAGCATCAGACAGGTCACATCATTGGAGTCGCTCTTCTTGGTCTCAAAAGTTTCCTTTTGAACCGCAGAGGCGTTCCTTCCTGGTTCATCAGGCAAGGGTGCATCCAAAACATACGACTTCTTCTCTTGCTTAAGAACTATTCTTAAGTTTCGAGACCAGTCTATGAAATTGGTGCCATTCAATTTGTCCTTTTCAAGGACCGATCGCAATGAGAAATTGTTGTTTGAAGATGCCATTTTCAATCTACAATAAAATTTAGCAAGATTAAATGAGGTCTTATTAATGATCCCACAAATCGAATTAATATCCCTTTAAATAATTCGCGTTAGTGATTTAATGTGGGCCAAGATCCACTTTTCTCAACAACTTATTAGTCAAGCTGAGCTTGTACACCTAACAAGTTAAGTTACTTAGGTAGGAAAACTCCAATCATGTCTCGTACATGACTCTTGGATCAAATGGGCTAACATCTTAGGATGTTATAGCACAACCCATTTATTAGTTGCCTAGGTCCGGGCATCCCTTTCCATGATAAGTCCAACCTACATTCACAACCCATGCCTCACAAAGATAATCAGGCGCATCTAGGACTCCTAGTCTACGTGACCGATGATCGATGCCTTGACATGTTTCGAATTAGGAAGGCAACTTTATGACTTACTATTTTAGGGATTTATTTTATTACGGCTTACATGGCATACGCTTTGTCATCCATACATAGCATGCATATATATATAATTGCATAAACTAAAGCGTGACAAACATGGGCCCAAAAATCTACAACTAAGATTCTATACTATTACATAAGAATCTTCGAGTTGGGCTTCTCCACTCCGATGGGCTTCGTCTTGATTTACAAAGTCTTCAAGTATATTCTATTCTAAGAAATAAATGAAACTTTTACAATACAATATAATGGCTCGTAGGCCATATTTAATTACAAAAACCCAGGGCCCATGAATGCACCATGCATATCCATTCATCACACCAAACAAGCAAATAAATATACATAGCATTCATGGATCAAACAAAGTCCAATTTTAATTAGATTTAGCCAAGCCCATTAATGGAAATTGTGTACTTGAAGCTTTAAGAGATGACCCCGTGATGGGCCTGGGCCGAAGCCCAATGGACTAAATCCTCTTATTGAATAAGTTCTCTTAAAAGCCCAAAACACAAACTAGTTAGATTTGTGCTATAAATCAACTCTAGCATAATTTCCAATTTAGCCATTTTTAATTTTATGTCATACAGCCCATAAACATTAAAAATGCATATAATATGTGCTTAACATGAATTAAAAATAAAATCATGAAGAACACATATATAGTACACGACATTCATGCAAAAACAAACAAACAACAAAAACTAGTTGTTTAATGCTTATGTAATGCCATAAAATGCACAAACATTTAAATCAATTTTATGAGTCATTTAATAATCTAAATAATTCCATAAACATTGATTTAATATTCTGTACCATTTTAATCTAAATGTGTTTTTACCATTTTAATCAAAACATAACAAACAATGTTGATTAAACATGTAACAAACACAAACTAGACATAGTTTTAAGTGATTTTAAAATTAATCAATTAAATTGTCATGGACCAGAATTAAAACCAAATTTAAAACATGTCCAGACCTGATATTTAATCTTTAAAAATCACTTACAAACATCCCAAAAACGTTTTTACATTTAATTTTGAAAACTAGTTGTTAAAATAGCAATTTACATGCCAACTAGCACGTAGTTTCATAATTAACATGTACCATCAGGTATAAATAATTAAATCCGACCATTACCAGCCCTAATAACATCTTAGGACAGTATATTAACATGTCATATTAATTATAATACCTATCTAATCAATTAAAATCGTTTTTACACCAAAACAATGCAAAAAACTCAAAACAGAAAATTTCAGATTTGCATGTTTTCAAAATAACGATTTTTAATTAATTTTTTCATGCATCTAAAGCACTAAAATAAGCATGTCTAGGCTCTGATACCACTGATGGAATATGACATGGTATGATAATCTTGATAGCACAGCGGAAAAACAAAAATTTTATCATGCATACCATACATATCCAAAACTAGGAACGAAAACATGCAATTTTAGGGTTTTGAAACTTACAATAGATGATGCCTTTTTCTTCTTTGATTTTGTGATGTCCAGCAACCAAGATGCCTTTATCCACCTTAGTTCTCGATCACCAATGCCAAGGAACAGCCTTTTGCGCCACTCCCTCTATTCTCACACACACACTTGCACCGACGGCTTAAAATCGAGATTGCTAGCTCTTTTTTTCGGTATTGTGTAATGGTTATAGTTTGAAGCTACAAAACTTGATTTTGTACTTCTTTAGATTGCTATTACTGCTCAATAACACAAGAGAATGAGGAACAATCCTTTCTCCTTGTGAAAAATTGAACAAAAGAATTAAGAGAGAGAGAGTCACTATTCACGAGTTACTATTCATGCCACAAAAAAATTAGCTTTAGGGTTTTATTTCTTTTAATATATATGCTTATCCTTTGGCAAGTCATTAATCTGAATTGAACTATCCTAAGATAATTAATTCAAACTCTATCACTTCCTAAAGATAAGTAATATATTTTGAATTAAACTCCTTTGAATTTAAATTCAAATTTGAAATAAAACATAAGACATTTAAATAAATGAAATCACTTAATTAAATATATAAGTGATTTAATTTAATTTAAATTCCTTTAGGCTTTAATATTCAATTAACTTAATTAATACAAGATAATTAATTAATTGAAATTAAACCTTATGGGCTGAATTTCTCTCTCATGGACCAAAGCCCAATAGCAATATTATAACCCATTACATACATTAATTTGACTTTAATTAAAAGCCCAAATTAATGTCCAATACTTAATTTAAATATTTTAAGCCCAATGCTTTGTGTGCGATCCTATAGGTCCATTTAATGTTGGCAATGAATTAATAATTTAATTCAAAGGCTATATATATTCTCTAGCAAGATATTATAGCATTCCAAATTAAATGAAAATGCATATGGCATTTGGTGACCTAATGCAATTTCGCATAGTCCCTTACCCATAAATATCAGAATTAATATAAGGCATGGAACTAGTCATCCTAATATACATTAATTCATTTCTTGATATTCCAGTGACACTGAACTCTCAGATAAATAATGATTACTCATTATTTCATCTCGGTATGGCCATACACTTCTCAGTTCACTGATCAAGTGGCCGGTGATATTTTTCTCTCTTATCGAGAGGGGTAATCCCTTCACTTCTCTCATGCTCTCTAACATGAATCAGTGCATACCCAATCATACCCGTACTTGTCACTCTGTTACGAGCACGTTAGGTGTATGTCAAAGTACACAGTAATTCATAAAGAGTTTCATAGAGATTTCAGGTCTAAGAACTCCGATACAAAACTTGCATATGAGAAACACTTATGACTTGTACCATGTAGTGTTCTCATGAGCGGATCGAATCCAGATACCATGTTCTTTAACATGTATCTATGATCTCTGATTGACACTCTTATCCTAATGATCCGTAAGACAGAACTCATAAGATCAGAGAGAGCATACTAGTCTTAATTCATTTGTTATTCCCATAACAATGACTGACTAGGGATATTTAGAATGATGTCTCATTTGTTTCAAGGTCTTACAATCCATGTGCCTTACACATGATAACTTAAACCGAAACGACATTCTTGGATAGTTTTATCAATTGATATGCACAGGAATACAAAAGATAAAACTAATGCCTCATTTTATTAATTTCAAGTGTTTCGTTACAATGCATTGGGGCTAGGGCTTACACTAACACGTTTCACATAACTTTTCATGTTAATTACATTATGTCATAAGATATATTTTGTCATTTCTCATTCACTCACACTTATTATGCATGTTTTAACAATAAACATAGAAAATATAATTCAATCATGATGAAATTATGTCATTTCCTTAATGAAAACTATTCGGCCACTATATCTTTATATGTACATTTTATGTTTTCTCAAGTTTTATTATTCCTGACATATTCCCAACATCATTTTAAGCCTTTATATAGTGATAAATACTTAAATTACCCTAATAGCCATTTAGTACATGATTGAATATTATCTTGTACATTCACACTACATTATGTCTAAATCATATCTTGAGTTTTAGTCAATCATACTAGGTTTATTCATCATTACAATACTAAATTCATGTCCAATATTAAATAAATTGTCAAATTATCACGTGGTATGCCGTAGGTTACAATTTGGCCCTATTATGTACTATCTCATTTTGATTGTTTTCATCATCAATTGTTGTCTATTTCATGATATTTCATTATTTTCTCCTGTTATCTTAAATTATTTCACAATTCTTCCTTAGGTTACATAGTTAAATAATGTAAATTTATGCAAAATTCAAAGAAAGTAAATGAAATTAAAGTCAAGATTTACATTCACTAACCTCAAAATGGCTTGAAAGCATCAAATTTTCCTTTGTTTTCCTTTTCTCCTTTTTGTTCCTTTTCCCAACTTAAAATTCTCCATTAGGATGAATTGAAGGGGAAAGAAATTATGAGTTTTGATTATGATTTTTAACACATAATCAATCAAAAATGGCTCTACTAATGATTCTCTACAATTCTATAATAAAATCCCTATAAAATTTTAATAATATCTCATGAATTTACCAAATTAGGTTAAATTTGTCCTGCAAAAAATTGACCCTTTCTAAGCTTCCTTTTGCTCCCAACTTGAAGCTATGTTGAAGAGGGTTATCTCTAGTGTATCTAGATAAAATATAGGGTTAAGATATGGTGGAATTTGAGATAGGAAGAAAAAAATGGTGGATAAAGGAGAGATGTATGGTTCAATTTTTATGGTAGAATCGGGAGGAAAATGCTATAATTTAGGGAGTTTTGGAGATATTTCTACATCTTTCTAATTTTACCTTTAGTCCATAAAATGAAGGGCTAAGATTTATTCATTTACTATTTGGTCTAATAGCTTATTTTTAATCTACTTATCATCATCACATACATTTCTATGATTTTTTATGCACTGTGAATGTATTCAGATGATCTTGGCCCATTCTTTATCACATTTATGCCTTTAAAGAAATAAAAATGATTATTAACCCTTGTAACTAAATTAATATATATTTTTTACCCATTTTTTTATTCTAATGTTCCCTTTATTGGAATTCCCTAAATTTTTTTCCAGAGTTCAAAAGTATATACAAGAAGGTGTGTTTAAGATTTCAAATAATTCCAACATCATTTCGATATAGTTCTAGCTTTGATAGAGAAATTTACCGATTTGAAACCCAAAAATCCAAAATTGTAAGAAAATTTATTTTTAACTTCCAAACATTCGTTTTGGCTATTTCTAATGGTTCTATACAATAGGAATAATTTTTGGATATCTATGATATAATTTTGAGTCCAGTTAAACATATGATTAACCAAATAATAGTATCGAGGAAATTCTTCACTGTATGCTTTTGGGACCAATCTGAGGTCAATTTCTACTCAAATTATACAACTAGACTCTATTTAATACACATTATCCTATTTAAAAGTTAAATACTGCACTTCTCAGTAGGTTACCCATCGTAAAATTTTCTTGGCTACGCATATTCAACTCTCGAGATCTTATCAATTCTACTATACCAATGCAATATAATCTCATTAAACTCCATTCTAATGATACTATTCATAGTCAAGAAAATACTAAACATGCCACTAAAAATTTTAGGGAATTACACGTAGGGACACATAAAAAGCAGTAAAATGATAAGTTGAGATTGGACGTGCAATTTGTGCATTAGACTAATAGTTGAGGGCTTGATCACTTTATTTTATTCATCAACACATACTGGAGTCCTTGATCAATCTATGTGGTCAATCTAGCTTATATTTGGCCTGTGGGCTCTATGTCTTGCGTATCCAGCTCGAGGGTTTCGTTATTAAGGGAAAAATAAGGATTTTATTGGTAATGTATGATGGATGAAGAATATAAAAGTACATAGATTAATAAATAAAAATGGGTAAATATGTTAAGGAATGTTAATCAAGGGTAAATATGTAAAGAAATAGTGAAAAATGGTAATTATGCAAATAAAGGATAAAAAAGGCCAAAAATATAAATTAATAATAAATAGTAAATTAACATGTGGTTAAGTGATTGACAATGGTATAAACATGAATAAAAGATAATCGTGGTAAAAAATGCAAATTGGTGGACAAATAGTGGTAAATATGTGAATAAAAGAGAAAAGACGGATGAAATGTGAATTAATATTAAAACAAAGTTAAAAGGGTAAAATAAACCAAACGGTAATTTTCCACAATGTGGAGAAATTATAATGGCCAAAACGTAAATTAAATGGAAAAAATGAAATAAATAGTATAAAAAAGGCAAAATAATAAAATTTGCATTGTATTTTGTGAGAAATATGATAAATTAAGGTTAGGGACCAAATGGAAATTTCACCTAAATAATGGTAATTAATTGAGTAAAAGAAAGAATTAAGTAATAAGAGGGATTAAAAGGTAGTTTACAGATTACAAATGTGAATTTGGAGTATAAAACAAAGGTGAAAATTGGAAATAAATTAAAAGCTAGAGACTAAAAAGGAATTTTGGCATACATAAATACTTAAAGGAGTAAAAATGCAATTAATAGAGATTATAAGGACTAAAGACATAAATTGAAAATTATAGAGTTTATTGTCCATGAGAATTAAACTTTGGAATAGGAATTGGAAATTTATTGGTGTATTAAATGTAACAAGTAATTTAAGAATAAAACAAATAATTGGAAAGACAAAATGGTAAATTGTATATTGAATAAAAGAATCGAGGGCTTAACGGTATTTAAGTAAAAATAAAAGAGATATTGTGAAATAACGGTAATAACCAGTATTGAAATATAGATTGAGATCTAAAAGAAAATGAAGTGAAAGATAGAAATATGAAGGGCTAGATTGGAAAAAAATGTAATGAAAAGGACAAAAACCTTAAATTTTATTAGTTTGCATGTGATAACGAGAATAAGAACAAACAGCATAACACCCTAATCCACTAACCATGGATAATCATCAATCATCATCATACCTAATAGAGATCAGGCAGAAATACTAATAATAATAATAACACAGGCCATGATTACATGCCACAATAAATTAAACTTATAAATAAGAGGGCCTAACATAATTGGCCAAAAATACATAATGGAATCCTCAACACAACTACAGTCGGCCTGATCCTCTCTTTGATGATGGTCAAGTGCAGTAGCTATCAAACCAAAATGGAGCTTATCCACAAACCTACACGGATAAACAACCCCATGCTAAGCTATAAAGCTTAGTGGGGAACAAAACTCTATGGACAAGATCTTACCAAATTATCATTAATACACTACAACCTTCATAAATAAAGTAAATTTATGTCTGTAGTATTCATTATTTCATAATGAATATTCTGAAGGGATCTTTAACTTAACAATACTAATATACTTACAAAAATTTAGAGTATGGCACGAACTTGGCTAGTTCCCAAGACTATTCAATTTACTCTGATAATTAAAACTCTTTCTTGATAAACTAGCATAATTTATAGACCTCTTAATCCTTTCATTCCTTAATTTCGACCTCGTTATTACTGATGGTACAACCTCCAATCATATGGATTTAATCTAATTAGTTACATAAAATATGCATTTAATGTTCATTCAAAGCATAAGAAATGTATGTGTCATATAACTTCTATAAAGATATTGATAGGCATTATTACTTCATATATATATAGCATACAATCATAATTATGGAATACAATTATAACTCACAACTACTGTTCCCAACCATGTATTCCTTGATGCTATCTTATTATGGCAACTAAATGTCAACCAACATCATATTATGTCATACACCATCCTTTGGCTTATGAAAGAGTTATTGGAGTGCACATACAAGTGTAAACATTTATGAGTATTAACTAATTAGCTTTGCATGAAATCACAGAGAACATCCTTACGTATCATGATTACCAGTGAAGGTCCAATTATTACATACATACGTTTCATAATTTCCAAAGCATATGAAATACATTGTGTATGCTATAGCACAAATAGTTCTTATTATAACATTGTATACATTCTATCAAAGTATGGAAATTTAAATCTCATAGTTATACATTCCAATAATTTCATTTCATTGAAATGGTTTATTACCAAAAGAAATCATGATAAGTAATACAATAGGCCATTCATCATGCTTACATTGCGTAAGTGAAACAATTAATGTATGTTTACTTCATATTGTGTACATTTTTATCATATTTAATAGCCTAACTTAGCACTAGTTCAAAGGGTGGATAGCGGGAGCAATGGATATCTGAAGGTATCAAACTATGGATATCTGAAGATATAAAACAATGGACCCAAAGAGGATCAAATAATGGTTTTAGAAAGGAAGAAACTATGGACCCAAAAAGGCCGAACGTGTAGCACCCCCTATGCAAATACCCCACTAAACATGTATCATAAATACTATTAATCATGCTTATACTACATGTTCATTTAATCATCATTTAGCCATTAATCATGCCATATGATTTCATACGCTTATATTCGTGCTACAGGTCTATTCATGTTTTTCCTTTTCATACCTAGTATCATGCATACTATACTATATGAATATTACTTTATGTATATCACATGCACACATATTCTGTCTTAGCTTTACTACTAGTGAGTTACAATATTCCGCATAGGTTTTATACATATCATAAGATAACTGGCCTATATACAAAACATATGATAATTGTATTACAAAATATCCTACATCAAGGTTATAAGCCGATGGTTGGCCCTTCCTGATGCAGAGAATGTCCCTCAACAAAAGTCTTGCTATTTGAACCTACACGGATAAAATAACCCGTGCTAAGCTATAAAGCTTAGTAGGGAATATCTACAGATGGATGACCACTCACACAGGTCATCAAAACATACATATATAATGTATGTGATAATAACATATGCAACATATCATGTCATTAATAACAAATACTTTAAAGCATAACATATTTTCCCATGTTCCTAATCATTGTACCCAGAAGAGTAACAATTATGCTCATATTCATAATTCATATTGACAGTAATTTCCCATGTAAACATATTCAAATGAAACATAATTCCTGTGGGTAAACCAACAATATAATCCACAATATCAATCTTTAGTCAAATAACTTTAACTGTTTAATTTCGATCATTACTATGAATAACGTTTAGCCTGCCTTAGCTTTATCGGTGGATAACGGGAACTATGGATACACATCGGTATCAAAGAGGGATATCCAAAGATATCAAATCTATAGACCCAAACGGGGCCAAACTGTACTGTGGACCGATCAAGCATACCCAAACGGGGTAGCCTATCAACCCAAACGGGGCTGATCATGATCCAAACGGGATCATATATATATACTATGGACCCAATCGGGCCAAACTATGGCAGCTGCAATTTCCCTATAGGAGCCTATCTATCCACATCTAAAACTCTCTCGTAGGCAGAACTATATTCGTGTTCAATTCACATATTAATACTATATTTATAGTATAATGTTGTGCACATATACATAGTCTTATATAACTATGAATTCTCTGGTGCATAATCAGATATATGCACATTTCACATGCTAAGTTATACATCTGGCTTATTCAAATCTGTATGACTGTACAATTTTCATCATAACATATAGGCATGACATATAATCATCATATCATATACTTGATCATGTTCTCATTAAGCATTTCCCATGTTCATAGTCATGCTAATTCATCTTCTATCTTATACGGCAATTACATGCTCATATACTCATATACATAATCATAAATGTACATACCTGTGGGTACATTCGCATATGGTTGATTTATTCTTATGAGCATGTTTCCAACATATATATATATATCTATATCATCATTCAAGTCATGTGCTATACAACATATCAACATGTTTCCATATGAGCATATACACGTGCCAAAGTCATACTATTATAGTTCCTATTTTATAGCATAGGTACATGTCAATATGTGCACTTTTATGTCATAGGATTTACATGTGTATATATATAGATTTGGCATATGACCATCATGCATAAGACTAATCACATGTATAGTTTAGATATTTCATCACTAGTCTTTATTCATATACACAATTGAATGCATCTATATTCATATAAATCCTTCATTGATAGTCATATTACATGCCTTATTCAATTAACTTTACTATCACATAAGCAACTATCTGTCTCAATCAATTTAAAATCATATTATCAAGTGTAGCAACATTCTGCACATAATTGTAATTTCTGTTACATTGAACAGTCTAGAAAACAAGTCCGGATTCAACCCTAGATTACATGTACTTAGAGACAGATTTAAGCTTAGGTTTCTTCATATGAAATATAGGTATGGAAGTCTATTTTTCAATGCAAAAAGAATCATTCAAATTACTGTTCTATAGCTCAACTTATGAGCAAAACATTCTAGACAGGTCATTCAGTCGTGAAGGGGAGTTCAACTAGTGAAGAGCTTCACGAGTGAGGCAAATAAGGCAAATCTCATGACTCGTGAAGGAGTTCACGAGTGGAGAAGAAAGGCTATACATCACGACTCGTGAAGAAGCTCATGAGTCGGTCTATAATTCACGACTCGGACTAAAATTCACGAGTGAAAACCAATGATCCCATAAATAGATGCACGACTCGTGAAGAGCTTCACGAGTCGGACAATAGTTCACGACTCATGAAGGACTTCACGACTCGGCAAGGATACAAACTGTTCACCAAATTCACTTCGATAAAAAAAAACCCGTAAAATACAATCTTAATTTCTGTCAATCATAACAATTTCCAGCAACTATTTTCCACATGCAATATGATCAGCCTAATTCCCATACCTTGGCTGACAAAACCTATATCTTCAACCTCTAGCAATACACTTTCCCTTGCTCCTTCTTCCTTCCTCTTCGCCTTTACAAATACCATCACCATCATCATATATTTCCAGCATAATTACATTGTTCTAAGTTAACTTGAGAAGAAGAAGAAGATGAAGATGATGGAGGGTTAAATTAAGAGTTTAATTACCTTTAATTTACTCCATTATACTCTTGCTTAATCAACAAACATCATCCTCAATTTTTTTGAGATAAAACAATGGAAATAAGAAGGAAGAAGAAGATGATCTATTTTCTGGTTTTTCACTCTTCAATTACTGATTTCACACAAATACTTGACACCTCCAAATTCCACTAACTCAAGCCTTTTATACCAACATAACAATCCCCTCTTTAGTCCCTTGAAAATTTGCATGTCAAACAAATGGCACAAACCTTGATGCATGCTATAGAACGACCCCTCCACTAACTCTTTTTCTTAATTCAACCTATCAATTAAATCATTTTTTCCAATTAACCTTGAATTAAATGCTTTATTCACAATTGGCCATTAATATGCCACAATTACAAATTAACCCCAAATTAACACCTTTATACTTCAATTACACCCTCAAATACTATTAAACCATATTCTTTTATTTTATTTTCATGCAATTAACATAATAGCATGATAATTTATCCCCTTAACTTAATCATAAAAATATATAAATTAAATTAGGGTCATGTTAGGGTCTTACAATTCTCTCCCCCTTAAGAATTTCGTCCCCGAAATTCATACCTGTTGGGAATAAGTGAGGATGTTGTTCCCTCATCGCTACTTCTGGCTCCCAAGTAACTTCTTGTAAATCATGATGTTGCCACAGCACTTTAACAAGTGGAATTTGCTTATTTCTAAGCTGTCTAACTTCTCTAGCCAGAATTGCTATAGGTTCTTCATCATAAGTGAAATCTGGCTGTACTTGCACGTCTTGAACTGGTATCACATGGGATTCATCTGATCGATACCTTCGAAGCATAGAAACATGAAATACATCATGAAGTTTGGCTAGTTCCATAGGGAGAGCCAATCTATATGCCACTGGCCCAACTCTTTGAAGGATTTCATATGGGCCTATAAACCTCGAACTCAGCTTACCCTTTTTGCCAAATCTCAATACTTTTCTCCATGCGGACACTTTTAAAAACACTTTGTCACCCACTTGATATTCAATATCTCTTCTCTTCAAATCAGCATAAGACTTCTGTCTATCACTAGCTTCCTTCAATCTCTGCTTGATAACTTGTACCTTTTCTTCTGTGTCTTTGACAATATCAGGACCAATAACTTTGCGCTCATACAATTCAGTCCAGTAAATAGGAGTTCTACAATTCCGGCCATACAAGGCTTCAAATGGTGCCATCTCGATGCTCCTTTGATAACTGTTATTGTAGGCGAACTCCATTAAAGGTAGATACCTATCCCAACTTCCTGCAAACTCTAAAACACACCCTCTCATCATATCCTTTAGAATCTGAATAAACCTTTCAGATTGCCCATCCGTCTGAGGGTGGAATGCTGTACTGTAACGAAGCTGAGTTCCTAATGCTTGTTGCAAACTTTGCAAAAATCTTGATGTGAATCTCGGATCTCGATCAGAGATTATTGACACCGGAATGCCATGCAATCTAACAATCTCATTTACATAAAGTTCTGCCAATTTATCCATAGGGTAATCCATCCGAACTGGTATGAAATGAGCTGATTTAGTCAGCTTTTCAATTATAACCCAAACTGCATCATGCTTTTTCTGTGAAGGGGCAATCCTATTACAAAATCCATGGTAATATCCTCCCATTTCCATTGTGGAATTGGAATGGGGATCAACAAACCAGAGGGTAACTGGTGCTCTGCTTTTACCTGCTGACAAGTCAAACATTTGGAGACATAGGCTACCACATCTTTCTTCATGCCAGGCCACCAAAAACCTTGTTTCAAATCCTGGTACATCTTATTCCCACCAGGGTGCATAGTAAATATTGTATTGTGAGCCTCATTCAATATTATTCTCTTTAATTCTTTGTCATCAGGAACATACAATCGATTATGATAATACACACCCCCATCTTCTTTCACTAAGTACTCAGACTGGGTCCCTTCATGTAAAGACTTCAAAATCTGTTGCAACTTTTTATCATGTTTCTGTGCATCAATCACTGTTTGCCTCAAACAAGGTCTAGCCTTCAACTGTGCTATTAAAGCACCATCATAAGCAAGTTTCCATCTACAGCGATGTGCAATCATAGCAGCCATCATCTTACGACTCAAGGCATCAGCTATGACATTAGCTTTGCCTGGATGGTAATCCATTATACAATCATAATCTTTAAATATTTCTAACCATCTTCGCTGTCTCAAGTTAAGTTCCTTTTGAGTGAGCAAATATTTGAGACTCTTGTGATCTCTATAGATTTTACACTTTTCCCCATACAAATAATGTCGCCAAATTTTTAAGGCAAACACTACTGCTGCTAACTCTAGGTCATGGGTTGGATAGTTTTGTTCATGTGGCTTCAACTGTTTAGATGCATAGGCAATTACTTTGCCTTCTTGCATTAACACACAACCCAAGCCAACTCTAGAAGCATCACTATACATAGCATACTCCTTTCCTGTAACTAGCTGTGTCAAAACTGGAGCCTCTGTCAGAAATTTCTTCAATTGATCAAAACTTGCTTGACAACGGTCAGTCCACTCAAACTTTATACCCTTTCTCAAAAGTTTAGTGAGTGGTGCGGCTAAAACTGAAAAGCCTTTCACAAAGCGATGGTAATAACCTGCTAAGCCCAGAAAACTTCTCACTTCTGTCACATTTCGAGGCGGCTTCCAATTCAATATAGCCTCTATTTTAGCTGGATCCACCCTAATGCCTTTAGATGATACTACATGACCAAGGAAAGAAATTTCCTTAAGCCAAAAATCACATTTGCTCAGCTTAGCATACAACTGATTCTCCCTCAAAATCTGTAAAACAATTCTCAAATGCTCAGCATGTTCCGCTTCATCCCTCGAATACACCAAAATGTCATCTATGAACACAAGAACAAACTGATCCAAGTAGGGTCGAAACACCCTATTCATAAGATCCATAAACACAGCAGGTGCATTGGTTAACCCAAATGGCATCACCAGAAACTCATAATGCCCATATTGGGTTCTAAAGGCTGTTTTGGAAACATCTACATCCTTAACCCGAAGTTGATAATAACCCGAGCGCAAATCAATCTTGGAAAACACTCCAGCACCCTTCAACTGATCAAATAAATCTTTAATTCTTGGTAAAGGATACTTATTTTTTTCTGTTACCCTGTTTAACTGTCTGTAGCCTATGCACATCCTCATAGACCCATCCTTTTTCTTCACAAATAAAACCGGTGCACCCCATGGCGATGTACTAGGCCTAATGAAGCCTTTGTCAAGCAACTCCTGTAGCTGAGCTTTTAGTTCTTTCAATTCCAAAGGAGCCATCCTGTATGTTGCCTTCGAAATAGGAGCTGTGCCAGGTAGAATGTCTATAGACAATTCAACTTCCCTTTCAGGTGGAAGATTATGTAAGTCTTCAGGGAACACACCAGGAAACTCTTTCACCACTGGAATCTCTTGAAGATTCACATTCTCTATTCTTGAATCGAGCACAAGTGCTAAGAAAGCTTCACACCCTTTTCTCATAAATCGCTTAGCTTGCATAGCTGATATTACAGTAGCTATGGGTTTAGATCGAATGCCTTGTACTAAAGTTTCTTCACCATCAGCACCAATGAGAGTTACAGTTTTAGCTTCACAATCAATCACTGCATGATGTCTAGACAGCCAATCCATACCAAGTATAATATCAAACTCCCGAAATGGTAACTCAATAAGATCAGCAAGGAATTCTTTCTCTTGAATTACAATAGGACACTATTTATGCACTCTATTAACAACAACACTGTGACCCAAAGGGTTGGTTACATATATATCATATTCCAGTTCATGTACAGTAGACTCATTTCTACCAATATCCCCAGTGCAAACATAAGAATGAGTGAAACCAGGATCAATAAGTGCATGCATATCAGAATCAAAAAGAGAGAATGTACCAGCTATGACTTCTGGAGCACTCTGATCCTCTCTAGCTTTCATTGCATAAGCCCGAATAGGAATAACTGGAGCTGTGGGCCTGTCAACTGATTCAAAAATGTTCTTGGACTGGGATCCCTGATAACTCGATCCCCCACGCCTTCTTCCTCTGCCTCTTCCTGAAGATGGTGTATTAAAAGTTCCTCTACTGCCTTGTTGTTCAACACCCTGTTCCCTCTTCGAAGGACAGCTTGCCATGAAATGATCGGTACCGCCACACTTGAAACATGCCCCAGACAATTTCCTGCAATTACCCCAATGTTTCCTAGAACAATGGGGACACACTGGAGGTTGCCCCCCACTCTGATTCCCTAATGCTTGCTTTCCCTGTTTAGACATTGCAGAAGATTCTTGTCTCCTGTCCCTTTTTGCAGAACTATAGCCAGACTCAGCTGGCAGATTTCCTTGTGCTTCTCTAGCTCTCTTTCCTGTAAAAGATCCACCCTTGGACCCACTTCTTCCCTGTTCTCTATCCCTTTTTGCCATTTCATTCTTTTCAACTCGCAAGGCTACTGTAACCAGTTGAGTGAAATTAATCACTTGCAAAGATGTAGACCCAATCAACTTTTCTTGTATACGATCATTCAACCCATCTTCAAACCATCTACATCTAAAAGTATCAGTTAACATCTCATCAGGAGCATATTTGCACAGGTGGCTGAATTCTTTCTCATACTCAGCCACAAACATAACTCTCTATCTCAAGTTGAGGAATTGCTTTAACTTCTCTTGCTTATACTCCTCAGTAACATACTTTTTCTTGAATTCAGTTGTGAAAAATTCCCATGTAAGGGGATCTGGTAACTGAGGTTGCTTCAATACCAACTTCCACTAATCATAAGCTGCACCCTGTAATAGAGACACAACACAAGATGCTTTATGACTCGCTAGATAGCGAATTTCATCAAAAATTCTCTCTAGCCTTTCCAGCCAAAATTCAGCTTCTTCAGACTGTTCCATATTAGTGCCTAAAAATTCTTCAGCACCATGCTTTCTAATTTCAGATATTGGAGCTTTAGGCGTTGTCATTCTTTGAAGAACTTGAGCCATATCCTGAGATATTTTTAACAATGCTTCTGTAGGGATGGCTATTGGGACCTCATTTGGATTGGAAGATGAAGGTCCAGTATTGGAAGGATTAGTTCTAACCGGCCTGTTACTTTCAGCCGATTCCTCAAATGCATCTCTAGAGCTCTCCATCTTCAATATCAAGAAAAGCAGGGACTTCTGCATCAGGCCAACAAAACACTATATCATACTATAGAATACTAGGTTCATTTCTACCCAGAAAAGGCTAAACCAGGCTCTGATACCACAAATTGTAGCACCCCCTATGCAAATACCCCACTAAACATGTATCATGAATACTATTAATCATGCTTATACTACATGTTCATTTAATCATCATTTAGCCATTAATCATGCCATATGATTTCATATGCTTATATTCGTGCTACAAGTTTATTCATGTTTTTCCTTTTCATACCTAGTATCATGCATACTATACTATATGAATATTACTTTATGTATATCACATGCACACATATTCTGTCTTAGCTTTACTACTAGTGAGTTACAATATTCAACATAGGTTTTATACATATCATAAGATAACTGGCCTATATACAAAACATATGATAATTGTATTACAAAATATCCTACATCAAGGTTATAAGTCGATGGTTGGCCCTTCCTGATGCAGAGAACGTCCCTCAACAAAAGTCTTGCTATTTGAACCTACACGGATAAAATAACCCATGCTAAGCTATAAAGCTTAGTGGGGAATATCTACAGATGGATGACCACTCACACAGGTCATCAAAACATACATATATAATGTATGTGATAATAACATATGCAACATATCATGTCTTTAATAACAAATACTTTAAAGCATAACATATTTTCCCATGTTCCTAATCATTGTACCCAGAAGAGTAACAATTATGCTCATATTCATAATTCATATTGACAGTAATTTCCCATGTAAACATATTCAAATGAAACATAATTCCTGTGGGTAAACCAACAATATAATCCACAATATCAATCTTTAGTCAAATAACTTTAACTGTTTAATTTCGATCATTACTATGAATAACGTTTAGCCTGCCTTAGCTTTATCGGTGGATAACGGGAACTATGGATACACATCGGTATCAAAGAGGGATATCCAAAGATATCAAGTCTATAGACCCAAACGGGGCCAAACTGTACTGTGGACCGGTCAAGCATACCCAAACGGGGTAGCCTATCAACCCAAACGGGGCTGATCATGATCCAAACGGGATCATATATATATACTATGGACCCAATCGGGCCAAACTATGGCAGCTGCAATTTCCCTATAGGCGCCTATCTATCCACATCTAAAACTCTATCGCAGGCAGAACTATATTCGTGTTCAATTCACATATTAATACTATATTCATAGTATAATGTTGTGCACATATACATAGTCTTATATAACTATGAATTCTCTGGTGCATAATCAGATATATGCACATTTCACATGCTAAGTTATACATCTGGCTTATTCAAATCTGTATGACTGTACAATTTTCATCATAACATATAGGCATGACATATAATCATCATATCATATACTTGATCATGTTCTCATTAAGCATTTCCCATGTTCATAGTCATGCTAATTCATCTTCTATCTCATAGGGCAATTACATGCTCATATACTCATATACATAATCATAAATGTACATACCTGTGGGTACATTCGCATATAGTTGATTTATTCTTATGAGCATGTTTCCAACATATATATATATATATCTATATCATCATTCAAGTCATATGCTATACAACATATCAACATGTTTCCATATGAGCATATACACGTGCCAAAGTCATACTATTATAGTTCTTATTTTATAGCATAGGTACATGTCAATATGTGCACTTTTATGTCATAGGATTTACATGTGTATATATATCAATTTGGCATATGACCATCATGCACAAGACTAATCACATGTATAGGTTAGATATTTCATCACTAGTCTTTATTCATATACACAATTGAATGCATCTATATTCATATAAATGCTTCATTGATAGTCATATTACATGCCTTATTCAATTAACTTTACGATCACATAAGCAACTATCTTTCTCAATCAATTTAAAATCATATTATCAAGTGTAGCAACATTCTGCACATAATTGTAATTTCTGTTACATTGAACAGTCTAGAAAACAAGTGCGGATTCAACCCTAGATTACATGTACTTAGAGACAGATTTAAGCTTAGGTTTCTTCATATGAAATATAGGTATGGAAGTCTATTTTTCAATGCAAAAAGAATCATTCAATTTGTTGTTCTATGGCTTAACTTATGAGCAAAACATTCCAAATAGGTCATTCAGTCGTGAAGGGGAGTTCGACTGGTGAAGAGCTTCATGAGTGAAGCAAATAAGGCAAATCTCACGACTCGTGAAGGAGTTCACGAGTGGAGAAGAAAGGCTATACATCACGACTTGTGAAGAAGCTCATGAATCGGTATATAATTCACGACTCGGACTAAAATTCACGAGTGAAAACCAATGATCCCATAAACAGATGCACGACTCGTGAAGAGCTTCACGAGTCGGACAATAGTTCACAACTCGTGAAGGACTTCACGACTCGGCAAGGATACAAACTGTTCACCAAATTCACTTCGATAAAAAAAAACTTGTAAAATGCAATCTTAATTTCTGTCAATCATAACAATTTCCAGCAACTATTTTCCACATGCAATATGATCAGCCTAATTCCCATACCTTGGCTGACAAAACCTATATCTTCAACCTCTAGCAATACACTTTCCCTTGCTCCTTCTTCCTTCCTCTTTGCCTTCACAAATACCATCACCATCATCATATATTTCCAGCATAATTACATTGTTCTAAGTTAACTTGAGAAGAAGAAGAAGATGAAGATGATGGAGGGTTAAATTAAGAGTTTAATTACCTTTAATTTACTCCATTATACTCTTACTTAGTCAACAAACATCATCCTCAATTTGTTTGAGATAAAACAATGGAAATAAGAAGGAAGAAGAAGATGATCTATTTTCTTGTTTTTCACTCTTCAATTGCCGATTTCACACAAATACCTGACACCTCCAAATTCCACTAACTCAAGCCTTTTATACCAACATAACAATCCCCTCTTTAGTCCCTTGAAAATTTGCATGTCAAACAAATGGCACAAACCTTTATGCATGCTATAGAATGACCCCTCCACTAACTCTTTTTCTTAATTCAACCTATCAATTAAATCATTCTTTCCAATTAACCTTGAATTAAATGCTTTATTCACAATTGGCCATTAATATGCCACAATTACAAATTAACACCTTTATACTTCAATTACACCCTCAAATACTATTAAACCATATTCTTTTATTTTATTTTCAAGCAATTAACATAATAGCATGATAATTTATCCCCTTAACTTAATCATAAAAATATATAAATTAAATTAGGGTCATGTTAGGGTCTTACAGAACGATGGTTCCATTAAGGAACAAGACACAAATGGGGTCAACTAAGGCAGCTGCAACTATATCCCTTTAGGCATGCCTATCTAATCCACAACTGAACTAAGACCTGTATGCTTAACCACTTTTAAAACATCTTTGATTTAACATATTATTCTTTACTTAGTACACCATTTGGCTTAGGGCCTCATTTCATAAAAGAGTGCATATCATTTTAATCACATTTTTATATTGAGCTATAAGCTCTAATATATATGGATGCTATCATATGATCACATAGTTGCATCAAATTTCATTCATTCATATCATAATAGTTGCATAATTATGTAAACATAATAAAATATAACCTTTCATTGATCTATATCTTCATAAACAATATTATGCATGGTTTCTATAAGGCAATATGAAAATATAGATCTTGCTACTAAAAGTTTTCATAACGTTAAATGCATATCCATAAGCATATAACTGTAACTTGAATCATGGCAATATGTTATTTTGCTATTTATATCAGTTCACATATTAAGTTAGACCACTTATCATAACATAAATACATCAACAATAAACATAGATAAATCAATAATAGATATTGTATTTATCTACTTCATCAACAGTTCTCAATGACATACCTTGTTGTTTTTCCCCGGGAGTAGCTTCCATACCATATCATAATCATTCATATCAACACATAATGACTTAAATAATAATTAAGTAGATATGAACAATATAATAAGATGAATACACTAATTACTTTCTTAAGTCAACACTTGTTGATACTTAAGCTCTTAGTTTACTTTTATAGTCTATTATATTTGGACAACAGTTTATATACCCTAACGTGATTATATATGTATCAAATCATCATACTTGTACATTTTATCTTATTTTATCTTACCATTAGGTATGTTTATGCAATATTATCCCATCTTATATGCTAGCACACTACTTGTGGATATGAGGTTTACATAGTAAAATACATGGCATAAGCAAAACACAAGCATGTTCCTCTCTATCAAGGCTAATCACTACTTTCCATTATAACTTAAAGCATAACTTAAATTTTATGGTCTCATGACTAAGCCTAAAAAGGCAATGTCCCAACTCTTTCAACTTAGACTTATAACCTTGCAACTATCATTTTATTGTCATTAGGTTATGTCATAGTATTCTCATGTCATTGTAGAGAAATATCCATCTGCAATATTTTTGGGCAAAGCCAAAATCACATGTGTATACTCATTATAATACAATCACATACAAGTAAAAATTTTCATGTATTCTAATGTTAGTGTTCATTTACTAACTTTATTCTCATATATCGCTTCATTTAATCATGTTTAGTGTCACAACTTATCTTTATTTTATGTTTAAAATGCTTTAAAATTACTTAAAAAAGGTTTAGACCGGCTTTGATGACACAAAAGGGCTTAAAAATCATGTTTAGGTGAAGCAGGGAAGTGTCACAAGTCAAGAGGGGTGTCACTACTCATGATAGGGAGCAAACTTCATGACTTATACACTTGTTCACCAATAACACATGTCACGAGTCGTGAACAGTCATAGGCAATTTTCTCAGTTCGATTTGTAAGCAATTTTTGATATAACAAATATCATTTGCAGCAAAAATGGTCGCCTAAAAACTTATTCCAATATGCTTTTATTTTCTAAAAGATCAAAAATCATCTTGATATCATTTCTATATTTTTAGATATTTACAAAACACTAAGGTCTGCTACTAGTGACTAGGCAGCAAACTGTTCTAGAATTCTAGCTAAAATATGGCCTACTTCGAAATATATTTAGAACATGGTTTCTTCATATGAAATATAGGTATGGAAGTCTATTTTCAAACGCAACAAGAATAATTCAATTTTCTTTTCTCTACCTCAACTTATAAGCAAAACAGTCCAGATAGGCCTATTATTCATGAAGAAACGTTTGACTCGTGAAGGAATTTCAAGAGTGAAGTAAAGGGATGAGGTTCAATAATCATGAAGAGGTTCACGAGTGAAGAAAAATGGCTATCTTTCATGACTCATTAAGGGCTCTAGAGTGAAGAAAAAGGGCTACATTTCATGACTCGTGAAGGGACTCATATGTAGGACAATAATGCACGACTCATGAAGGGATTTCACGAGTGAGAAGCCATAGAAGAATAGCACATTCATGAGTAGGACAAGAATGCACAACTCATGAAGGTATTCTTGAGTCAGACATGACTCGTGAAGAAATTTACGAGTCGGCACTGGCACTCACAAGGAAAATAGATCTGATCTCTGTTCTTCAAAACTTATCTTATAACTCCCGATTAAAAACCCATAAAACATAACTCTAAATTTCTATAGATCCTTTTACAACTAACAAAAACCATCCTCCCATACATAAAATCAATATAATAGTTCCATACCTTAATGAAGATTCAAATCTAACTCCTTTACTCATTATTCCTTATTCTCTTTCACTCAATTTGTCTGCTTCTCTCTTCTCCTTGCACATGGTGACAACAACATGATCTTGTAATCCCTCATCACCAAAAGTCATAAATTAAAAATAAGATAAAAAAGAGATCTTCAAGGGAAAACATTACCTTTCATGTTAACTCACAAACCCTAGCATCCTTCTCCAAACTGTGACCAGAGAGAGAGAGAGATCCCTCCAAATGTCAATCTCCATCTCTCCCAAAAACCCTAATTTATAATGGGATAAATATCTCACCAAGGGAAATTCCCACTACACCCTTATACACAATTAAACCCCATTATTTCAATTTTTTTGAACTTAACCCCAAGACTTTCTAATTCACTTCAATTATATCCTTTTCTTTAATTATAATTTAACTTAACTCATATATTTATATACTAAAATTACCAAAATACCTCTCTTGGGACTTAACCTTGATAATTGCAAAATAATCCAATTTTTCCTTAATTAATGAAAGTCCCCATTAATTAACAATAATCCAATTAGGGTCATGATTGGATCCTTATAAACTGATACTAGACTGAATGTGTAATCTCTAGTGAAGAATTAAAGATATTTAAAATTAATTAGAGGTACGATTCAGAATGGAACAAGTAAAATTGTAAGAAATGAATTAAGCATTTAATAATACTACAATAATCGAGATAATAAACTTTTGTCGCACATGGGGGGCAATAATTTGGTATCGAGACATTCAGTAGTAGATAGAAATTAAGATTATAAACACAAAACAGAAAATAAAATAGGAGTTATTAATAAGTTTGAAATAAAATATTGGATGTATGGAAAACATGTATAAACTGTGAAAATAAGGATTAAGGTAAAGTTTTGATGTCTAATTTGAATTAAAATAATAGTGAAAATAACAATATCAAATAGGTATGAAATAGGATAAATTTGGTATAAAAAGTATACTAAAAATAAGTATTCATTCAGTAGGGGCGAAATACGACATAGAATAATAGTAAAATCTAAAAAGAAGGACGAAGCCAAATGACAAATAATGAATTATAGTAATGTAATTGAGATTAGGAGAAATATGGAGCGTGAGCCAAAATAGAGAACAAAGTTCAAGACATCACTCTTAGTTCGTATCTTGGTTAGGTGTTGTTCTTATAATCAAGTTTATGTTATTAGTCAATTATCTCTCTTCTCACATGATGATTTACGATAAAATTAAATAAATATTCAAAGCCATACAAAGAAAGTGATAAATCAAAATAAATAATCCTTCATAAATTATTACATAAGCAAACCATCCTTAAAGAAAAAAATGATATGTAAAATGAAATAACATACATAAAATGGGGAATTAATCAAATTTTGAAAACATTGGCTACCTCACAAGTGATTTTTACAAAAAAATGATAGAGAGCCTTTTGCTTGATGTTAATGAAAATGCAGGATGAATGATCCCATTTTAGAGAAAATGAGGCTTCCTATTTATGTGGTGAATTTGGCTTAAACTTAAACATTGGTCTAGTTTATTAGGAAAAATAAATTAATTAATAAAAATGATTTTAAGTGAATATTTCATTTAACGTGCAAAAATCATTTTTATTACTACTATTACATCCCCAAAAATAATATACATCCAAAAATAAACAAAATAAATAAAATACTGAAATTAAATAAATAAAGCAAAATGAAAAAACACAACCTAAAGGTAAAATAAAAAGAGAGAAAGAGTGAACCAATTAAGGGCATGGCTCCTGATGCATAATCACCATTTTAGAGCTCTAAAATGCATAAAATAAAGTGCTCTTCAGGATGCAAAAAAATCAATTAATTAGCCTATTAAAAAAATAGACATTAAAAGAAATTAAAAAGTTACACGAAATAATCATACTAAAAATATATAGATGCATGTAAAATAAAATATACACACACAAAGACACATAAAAGGATTAAAAGTAAATACTACAAAAAAGATTCAAATTAAGACAAAAAAGATTAAAAAATGCATTAAAATGAGAACAAATCTAGCCACATAAGCCCAAAGAACTAATGGATGCCCTAGGCCAGAGTAGAGATGTGATGAGGAGAAAGCATTATGATGTCCCATTTGTCGCATTGACATATGCGCGTCTGTGATGCTTTATTGCCTTTTGGCACCCGAAAATAGACATAAAAAGCATGTTTAAGGAAAAAAGTATAAAAAAGATCTAAATAAGCCCTAAACATAAAACTTTATGGTCCAAAAGCATGCTAAATCTAAATACAATCCCTAAATAATACTTTTAGTCAAGTGATGAAAGCAAATAACATGTAAAACAAAATTTTAATAGAAGAAATAAAGCATGCTCTAAACCATAACATATTATTGTAACACGAAAAACTACTCTAAACCATCATGGCATATTAAAATTAAACTGATTTGAATAGGGTACACTTAAAGCATGCATTATAGTATCATAAATATTTTTACAAAAATGTGGTGATGCTTTAGAGAGAGGGAATTTAGCCTAAAATATTACCATTAAAATACTCTGCTTGGTAATTTTGAAATATCTATCTTTGTTTTAATCCTCAAATTTTATGTCAAGAAAAGGAAATAGATTTTTTTGTGTCTTTCTGTTGAATCAAATGCTTGTATTGAACTTTCTGTTTTTCCAAGAAAAAAATAGTTTTTCTTTGTTAAAAAAATGTTCTCTAATTCCAAAAATCTGCCCCTATAGAGTTAGAAACCCACTCCAACTCTGATTCCCTAGATATGGAATGATTAAATCCTCTTAAATTTGCAATTCCATCAAATCCTCCTTATCTGTACATTTTTCAAAACTTAAAATGTAAGAAATCTAAAAATACCCTAATTGATGAGTGTCAATCATGGATAAATGGCCTTCCCTCACATGATTTATTAGAAATTACAAAAAATGCCTTAATTTGACTTGGGTTGGAGGAAAGTGGCCACATACAACCGTCTCTCTCATAACAAAAATTCATTTATCATGGCTAAAGGTCAATGTTAGGGTTTTTTAATGTTTTGTCAAAATCTTTCCTAAAAACCACATAGGCAATCACAACCCTTTTTTTGAAAAATATAAAAATTAGGTATGAGCTTTGAGATTTGTTTTCTCTTATTGAAATACACTATTTCCTAATGATCAGGTAACCCTAATCTAGGCTACATCGAGTCATGATGTCTAGAGTTGCCCCTAATTTTTAGGAATTAGTGTAAAAATGAGCAAACATTCAGAGTGAAGGAAAAAAAGACACATGCATAAGGCAGCGAATTTCTAACTAGTTGTTTTAAAACATGTACCATTTAAGGTGATGAGTCTTCTTGTTGGGTTGGTACCATCAGTTTATCGACGTCTTAACCTTAGTTGGGTCATTACAATCAATTTATGGATGTGTTAGCCCTTGCTCAGGTAGTTACCATTAATTTGTCAAAGTGTTAACCCTTGCTTGGGTAGTTACAATTAGTTTATTGATATGTTAGCCCATGGTTGGGTAGTTACTATTAGTTTGTCAATATGTTAACCTTTGGTGCAACTATTTCATTAGTGCTAGCTTGTCGGCATACATAATCGAGATGAGTTCATTATATATAATTAGTGCCAACTTGTCAGCATGCAAAACCAGACAAGTGTATTGTATTTGATTAGTACTAATTTATCGGCATACAAAACCAAATGGGACTGTAGAATGATTGGTGCCATCTATAGGCATGCCTAACCTTGCAATTATGGTAGTTGACACTATTTATTGGTGTGTTTGCCCCCTTCTTGAATCAATATTCTTATTGGGGAATTTCTTGAATGTATGCATTTGTGAGGAGTCACTAACAATATATGCTCATAGGTTTGCTCTATATGTGTAGGTCTACCTTAAAGACACTACAAAATAATTATTTCCCCCATCATTAGAAGTTAAAACAACCTTTTAGATTAGTAGGTCTATCTTAAAGACACTACACCATAATTATTTCCCTCATCATTGGAAGTAAAAACAACCTTCTAGACTATCTCTCTTTTATTGTGCTTCTATTTTATATTGTGATGTTAACTTCAGCTATGTGGATCAATTGTTGGTGGAGTCTATACCCTTTATCTTTAGTAATGTGAACCAACCACTATTAATGTGTTCCATCATTTTAATAATTCCCTTATTAGAATGGAATAAGGATGTGTTTTGACCATCTCCCTTAAATTCATTTAACATCAAAAAATATATGCACTTCTCTTTGCTATGCATCTATTTTGATTTTAACCTATTTAGGTGACTTCTTATGGTTTCATGGGTGTCTTGGAACCATGACCAAAGCTGAGGACGATCACAAGTTCCTATCTATTTCCTAATTATAAATACATTGTCTTTATGATTGAGCTTAGTATTAGTGTTGTCCGATTCACAAACACTTTATCCTCTTTATCCAGTTTAGTGTGAGTGTTGTCTTCATTCACAAACACTTTTTTCTTCTAATCCAGTTTAGTGTGGGTGTTGTCTTCTTCTATCTTACAATCAAGAAGTATGCCTTTTTTAAAATTTGTGGAATATGGGGTTTATGCCTTTTTTATAAGGGTTTGAGTACTTTTGAAGAAGGTGTGATATTAGTGTTTTATTCATTGAACTTGTTTTTGTGGGACTCTATTTTGTTGTAAATTATGGTTGATTTATTTTGCCATTTTATCTCTTTTTTCTTTTTTTTTTCATATTATTACTTTGATCATAAAACTTGTTAGTTTTACATTCTAGTTAGCACAATAGATAGTGCATGCAAAATCTATGTTATCACCTTAGTAAGTTGCTTTGAACTCTGGCCCATCCCTGAGACTACCCCACAGTGATGCTACAAGTATCTCTTCAAGTTAACCCTCGGGTCCTTGACATACCTCCTCAGCTACTCATCTGTCTTAACTATAGCCTATCTCCCTGTAGGGACCTCTATCTCGATATGACTCCCCTGTTCTTTAATTTGAATGATGGACTCGTTGGCTACCTGCAAGGCCGCATCAAAGCTTTACCATTAACTACCAGGTCTGTGAGGCCCCAACATAGGTCCTAGGAGATTATATGCATGATTAAAAAGTAATTATAGTTAATAATGTTACACTAATTGATGAATTATAAGTTAGTGCGCAAAGGGGATAAATTGGTAATTTTATATATTGATTTACATTTGAATAATTAAAGTATAATATTAATTAAGAGTGTAATTAACATAAAAAAAGGATAATTTAAGGGCATAATTTATAAATGAAGAATTGGAGTAAGCTAAGTGAGATTTTCATCTCCACCTAGTCTTTGTAATTCTCATGAGAAAGACAAGAAGAGTCGTAAGTTTCTCTCGATTTAAATGGAGTTGTTTAAAATGGAGTTATAGAGTTGTAATTGTATAATTCCATATGAAAGAAAAATTAAATTTACTTGTGTATGCTTCTCATGATGAAGTTCATTTTTAGTTATGTTCTCTAAATAATTAAAGGAATTAAGTTTTTTTAACAATAGAGATTGACATCTTCCTTATTTAACAAGTTGCTATGTTTTACAGATATCATGAAATTTAAAGTTTTAATAACATGATTTCAAGTTTATTTGACAATTAAATGTATGAAGAAACTCAGTGTTAGAAGTAAATTGCACAAAAAATAAATTATGTTGAGGTTTAGGTGACATGTAAGTTTAGTTAAGAATTCTGCAGTTGGCAATTTCTTAGGTAGATTGATGCACACAGTAGATATAAGGCCCCTAACATGGCCCTAATTGAAATTACATGTTTTATGTAGGATTTTATTTGACTAAAATTAAATTAAAATGAGAATTTCTTATAAATTATGGGACAAGTGATAAATTATTTCGTTATTATATCAATTGTATTAAAATAAAATTTAATATTATAGTTTAGTATTATTCGAGGGTATAATTGAAGTAAAAAATATTAATTTGGGGTAAATTTGTAATTATGGCATTTTTAGGGTCAATTATGAATAGAAGAATAAATTGAGAGGGCAATTTAAAAGGATGATTAAATGGAAAGGTTGATTTAAGAAATAGATTAAATGGTGGGGTCAATTTATAGCATGCAAAAAAGTGTGTGTTCATGGTGTGACATGCAAAGTTTGGAAGGACTAATAAGGATATTTTCCATATCGCTATATAATAAAGATTTATAAGAGGAGAGTGAAGTGTGTGAGGTGGATGGTTTAGCCATTTGAGTGTAGAAAACCAGAAAATACTTTCTCTTATTTTCTTTCAATGTCTTTGAATCTTTTTCAAGCAATTTAAGTAATAATTCATGTTGGTTAATTAAAGGCAATTAAGTGTACAACTTTAAGGTAAATAATCTCTACCGAATTTCATCATCTTCTTCTCCTTTTCTTTCTCAATTTGTTGAAGTAATGGTTGAGTATGGTGCTGGAACTTTAATTAAATGATGATGTTGGATGTAAAGTAGAAGAGGAGAGTAAAAAAATCAAAGGAAAAGAAGTTGCTAAAGATTGAAAGCAAAATGGGATTTCAGCCAAAGGTATGGGATTAGAGTCTTCCTATATATTTGTGGCTGTATTGGTAGAATTATGTTGTGAATTTCCACAAATTTGAGTAATTAAAGAGAGGATAATACTTAAGAAGTGCACATGCAAGGATGAGATGAAAACCTCTTGACCGACTGTCCGACCTTTTAGCATAAGTTAAAATAAAAATCTCTAATTGTAAACATTCAAATTTATAAAGTTATACAAGATATATGCCTACTAGATTGTAGAAGGAACCTAGCCTTAATTCTTCCTCTAAATAATTTTTTATGATTTATTGAATGTTAGGTGAACTATTAATTTTTGTTATGGAATAGTTTGTGGAAAAATTGCAATATCTATGTGTAAAATGATCAGAATGACATAAGGTTAATTCCTATGGAAAATATAATCAAAAATGCACATTTTTATGAAATAAGTATGACTTAAAAATGTATGTAAGTATGTCAAATGTTGACTTGAAATTCGTAGGTATTGAAGGTACTGTTAGGGAACATACTTTAATATTTTGGGTATAACTTTTGGTAGAATTGTTACAATGCTACAAAGTAAAATTATAGTAACACAAAAGACCCGAAGGTACAACTTTGGTGAAGACATGCCGGTCTAATTCCTTCTTCATTTTACCCTATAATTTTTTATATGTGCTAATAAACAATATTTTGGTTCTAGGAATAACTTGTAGTTTTTATCAAATATCTTGAGCTATAGATAATATATTAAGGTTAATTTTGACGCTTTGAAAACTAGACACATATGGGAATAAGATTGTAGAAGGTCATTTAACCTAAAAATGACATTTTCAAATTCATAAGTGGCTCACAACTTGAGTCCAGAATGTTGCCCTATGCAGATTTTTAATGTATCTTACCTTATGTTTTTTTTTAAATAGTTAAGTTAAATATGTGTCTATGTGAATACATAATGAATTGGTTATTGCATATGATATGACTATTAAAAAAAGGGGTTATATGTATACATATGCATTCATACATGTATATAGGTAAAGATTATTGATTATATGTATTTGTAACTAAATTTGTACCTGATTGTTAAATGAAAGATTAATGTTATCTATGAAATTCCTACGATGAGTAAGTGTATATTTTGACATGTACCTATGCTATGAAATAAGGAATATAATACTATTATCGTGTCATAGGTAATGTCATATGGATAACATGGTAAGGTATCTGTTAAAATAATATATGCTCAATTAACAAAACATTGAAATGTTAAATGGCAAATTGGTTACATGTATTTATATAAATTAGAGATTTTGGATCTTTTTAAATGGTCATATACCTAAGTTGTGTTGTATTGGAAAGTTCTAAGAACAAGGCATGACATAGGTTGAGCACTTAAACAAGTAGGAAATATTACTTGATTGCCATGTTATGATCAAGCTATAGATGATGACTAATGATAACATGATCAAAAAGCTATGTGAATTAATATACATAAACTTTGTATGCATAGTTATAATATAGTAATAATATTTTTACATTGTAGTTATACGTATGTACATCGATTTAATTAAGCGCAAATATGGTATATGAAAACAAAAATAAACAAAGTATTGCCTGCAATTAGAGTTTAATTATGGATAGATAGGTGCCTATAGGGATTTTGCAGCTGCCACAGTCGACTTGTTTAGTTCTAAAGTACATTTGATCCTATGGGATCATAAATAGCCGTTTGGGATTTTAGTTGTCCTTGATTGGGTCCATTTGACCGATCCACCGTACAAACAATCCATTTGGGTCCATAGTTCTAATATCCTCAGATATCCACTGCTTTGATACCCTCGGGTATCCACTGTTCCCATTATCCACCTTTAGAACTTATGTAGGCTATGTTACAGTATAAATACATCATAAATGGTTATAGTATAATAAAGCATATAAATTATGAAATATCTTGTTTAACTGAGTTCTCCAATGCATGTATCTTATTCTTATTGTTACATATATGTACAGAACATTTTATGAAATATTAAATTTATGGAGACTACTTGAATGCAATAATACATTGTCGGTCAAAAACATTTTTACATTTATCATATGCTTATCGTTTATATGTTATTTTAAGTGTTCTATAAATTTTACTGAACCTGACGATCACTGTGAGTGGTTATGTAAGCTGTGTAGCTTAGCATGGGTTATTTTGATCCGTGTAGGTTTTGGTAGTCAAAGCTTTTGCACAAGAACGTTCTCTACATCAGGACAGGTCGACACCAGTCTATAGGAGTTGATGTAGAAATTTTGATTAATTTAGTATAGTTCCTTACATGTTTAATATGTATAAAGTTTATATTATATATGTAATTTGTACAGAAGTTAAGGTTGTAATAAGCTCTTAGTGAGAATACTAGTATATGCATCTAGAAGCTATAATGACTTTATTCAAATGTGTTGGAATGCTGAATACTATGCATGATAGTGAAATGACTAAGATAGTTGAATCTAGTATGATTAAGATAATTGGTTGCATAATGATTCATTGTGCTTATTCAAAATGAAATGTACATGAAAGATGTGAGAAGCCTAGTTAGAATACAAGTTATATGATTAGGCAGATCAGGTGACATGAATACATGTAGATGTTAATCAAGTTAATTGCTTAACATAACATGACTTAAGTAGACTTCATAACATATGATAGAGATCTAGAATAGGGTTTTTCAATTTGGTATCAGAGCCTGGCTTAGTATTTTATGGGCAACTTAATTATAGGATATTATAATATAAGATAGTGTTATGTTGCCTTAATGCAGAAGTTCCTATTTTCTTATAGATTAAAGATGGAGAATTCCTATAGGGATGCTATAAAAGAATCAGCTGAAAATAATTTGCCGGTTAGATCAAATCCTTTTAATCCAGTGACTTCATCATCACATCAAAATGAAATTCCTACTGCGGTTCCTGGAGAAGCCTTATTAAAAATTTCTCAAGACATGGCCCAAATTTTACAAAGAATGACTATGCCCAAAGCTCCAATATTTGAAATTAGGAAGCATGGGGCACAAGAATTTATGGGCACTAATTTAGAATAATCTAAAGAAGCTGAGTTCTGGTTGGAAAGGCTGGAGAGGATATTTGATGAAATTAATTGCCATGCAAATCACAAGGTATCTTGTGTTGTGTCCTTACTTCAAGGTATGGCTTATGATTGGTGAAAGCTTATATTAAGACAACCTCAATTACCTGAACCACTTACCTAAAAATTCTTAAAGGGGGAGTTCAGAAAGAAATATGTTATTGAGGCTTACAAGGAGGAGAAATTGAAGCAGTTTCTGAATCTGAGACAGAAAGCTCTATCTGAGGCTGAATATGAAAAAGAATTTAGCCGATTATGCTAGTATGTTCCCAAGGAGATGTTGACAAGAGTTTTAAAATGCAGACACTTTGAAGATGGGCGGAGTGATTGAATCAAAGAAAAACTATTCGGATTTATATCTTTGAATGTGGCGGATTTTAATCAACTAGTTATGACTACCATGAAAGTTGAAAAGCATGAGATAGCTAAAAGAGCGAGGGAGCACAAAATAAGTGGTTCTAGAAGAGGATCTTCCACTAGAAAAAGATTTAGAGGAGCTCGAGGAGGTCATCCTACATAATCTATTTTTAGTTCTGCTAATAAAGGAAAGAAACAAGAGTCCTCTGCCAAGTCTAAATCAAAGAAGGAAGCTTCAGGAAGATAGAGTGGCGGTTAAGCACCTGAATGTCCACATTGTTCCAAGCATCATTAGGGTGGCTGCAGGACACTGGCTGGAGAATTCTTTAGATGTGGTAGTGCTGATCATTTTATGGAAAATTGTCCTTTGAAATGGAATCAAGGTTTTAAACAATAGGGTAGTAAGGGAGCTTCTAATGCACCCTCATCTGGTCGAGGTAGAAGTAGAGGAAGGGGTGGATCGACTCATCACGAGTCCTGATCTCAAAATGTGTCTGAATAAGTTTATAGACCTCCTGTACAAGTGGTTTCGAGCCATGCTTATGAAATGAAAGCTCAAGAGGAACATAATGCTCCAAAAGTTATAGCTGGTACTTTTTCTCTTTATAATTGTGACATACATGCACTTATAGATCCAGGCTCTACTCATTCATATGTTTGTATTGGGGATTTTAAAATACAACAATTAGATTTTGATGTATGTGTGACTAGTCCATTGGGGCATAGTGTAATTGTTAATAAAGTGTGTAAAGATTGTCCTATATGATGGAATATGACATGATATGTTCATGGTAATCATGCAGCGGAAAAACGATAAAAATGATCATACATGCCATATAATTCCATGACAAGAATCAAAACATGCAATTTTAGGGTTTTTAAAACTTACAACTTTTGATGCCTTTTAAATCTTGAATTTGGTGATGACCAGCAAATAAGATAACTTTATCCGCCTTAGATCTTGATCACCAATGCCAAGGAACAGCCTTTTATGCCACTCCCTCTATTCTCACACACACGATTGTACCGACAGCTTAAAATCGAGATTGCTAGCTCTCTTTTAAGGTATTGTGTAATGGCTATGGTTTGAAGCTACAAAATTTGATTTTGTACTTCTCTTAGGTTGCTATTACTATCCAAGAACACAAGAGAATGAGGAACAATCCTTTGTCCTTGTGAAAATTGGCCAAAAGAATTTTGTGTGAGAGAGAGATAAGTTCATGCCAAACCTAGAGGAACTAGGGTTTTCAAGCCAAACTTAGTTATATCTTAGGGTTTTATTTCATTTCATATATATATATATATATCCTTATCTTTCGGCAAGTGTTTGATCTAAATTTTACCATCTTAAGATAATTAATTCAACTTCAATCACTTTCAAAAAATAAGTAATATATATTGATTTAAACTCCTATGAATTTAAAATTCAAATTTGAAATAAAACATAAGACATTTAATTAAATAAAATCACTTAATATAAATAATCAACATGTGCCGAAATTCCATGATTTTCATTTTGGAATTTCGGCCACTCCATATATTATTTAAATGATTTAATTTAATTTAAATTCTTTTAGGCTTTAATACTCAATTAACTTAATTAATACAAGATAATTAATTAATTGAAATTAAACCATGTGGGCTGAATTTCTCTCCCTCATGGGCCAAGGTCCAATAGCATTTAAAATGCCCATTACATACATTAATTTGACTTTAATTAAAAGCCTAAATTAATACCCAAAACTTTTTTTAAATATTTTAAGCCTAATGCTTTGTGTGCGATCCTATAGGTCCATTTAATGTTGGCAATGAATTAATGAATTAATTCAAAGGCTATATATATTCTCTAGCAAGATATTATAGCATTCGAAATTAAATGAAAATGTATATGGCATTTAGTGACCTAATGCAATTTTGCATAGTCCCTTACCGATAAATATCAGAATTAATATAAGGCATGGAACTAGTCATCCTTATATATATTAATTCCTTTCTTGATATTCTAGTGACACTGAACTCTCAAATAAATAATGATTACTCGTTATTTCATCTCGGTATTGCCATACACTTTTTCAGTTCACTGATCAAGCGGCTGTTGATATTTTCTCTCTTATAGAGAGGGGTAATCCCTTCACTTCTCTCATGCTCTCTAACATGAATCAATGCATACCCAATCATACCCGTACTTGTCACTCTATTACGAGCACGTTAGGTGTATGTCAAAGTACACAATAATTCATAAAGAGTTTCATAGAGATTTTAGGTTTAAGAACTCTGATACAAAACTTGCATATGAGAAACACTTATGACTTGTACCATGTAGTGTTCTCATGATCGGATCGAATCCAGATACCATGTTCTTTAACATGTATCTATGATCTCTGATTGACACTCTTGTCCTAATAATCCATAAGACAGAACTCATAATATCATAGAGAGCATACTATTCTTAATTCATTTGTTATTCCCATAACAATGACCGACTAGGGATATTTAGAATGAAGTCTTATTTGTTTCAAGGTCTTACAACCATGTGCCTCACACATGATAACTTAAACTGAACAACATTATTGGATAGTTCTATCAATTGATATGCACAAGAATACAAAAGATAAAAAAAATGCCTCACTTTATTAATTCAAAATGTTTTATTACAATGCATTGGGGCTAGGGATTACACTAACAATCTCCCACTAGCATTAGTCCCAATTGGGCATAGCCCTAAGATAGAACTCTCTCAAATGAGCTTCGTGCAGATTTGGATGCAACTGTTTCATCAAAGGATCTGCTACATTGTCTTCATTTGCTATCTTGCTAACCTTTATGTCGCCACGATCAATGATTTCTCTGATCAAGTGGTACCTCCTTAGTATGTGTTTGGATTTCTGGTGTGATCGGGGCTCCTTGGCCTACGTGATGGCCCCGTTGTTGTCACAAAAAATTTCTAATGGATCTAGGATGCTTGGGACCACTCCTAATCCATTAATGAAATTTTTAATCCAAACAGCCTCTTTTGCAGCCTCACTCGCTGCAATATACTCAAATTCTGTAGTTGAGTCGGCAACGGTTTCTTGCTTCTAGCTTCTCCAGCTGACAGCACCACCGTTCAAAATAAAAACAAACCCAGATTGCGATCTAGAATCCTGATTGCTGGTCTGAAAAGCAGCATCGACATAACCTTGTATGACGAGCTCTTCTTGACCACCATACACTAAGAAGTGATCCTTAGTCCTTCGCAGGTACTTCAAAATCCCTTTTACAGCAGACCTGTGCTTCTCACCAGGGTCTTGCTGAAACCTACTAGTTATACTCAGTGCATAAGCAACATCCAACCTAGTACATAACATAGTGTACATGATAGATCCAATAGCAGATACATATGGGATTCTACTCATTTTGTCCCTTTCCTATTTGGTTTTAGGGCACTATTCTTTAGTCAAAGGAACTCCCACCCAAAGCCAAAGGTATGTACCCTTTCTTTAAGTCTCCCATACTAAAACGCTTTAGTACTTTGTCTATGCACTTTTCTTGACTTAGTCCCAAAAGCCGATTTGATCTATCTCTATAGATTCGAATACCAAGTATTGTCTCAGCTTCACCTAAGTCTTTCATTGAGAAACATTTTTCTAACCATTGCTTAACCTTTTGCAATGTTGGAATGTCATTCACAATAAGAAGGATGTCGTCCACATATAGGACCAGAAATACTACTATGCTCCCACTAACCTTCTTGTACACATAAGGCTCATCTTTGTTCTTGATGAAGTCAAATTCTTTGATTGCCTCATCAAAACGAAGATTCCAACTTCGGGATGCTTGCTTTGATCCA
Organism: Excoecaria agallocha; assembly: GCA_037975025.1. Taxonomy (NCBI): domain Eukaryota; kingdom Viridiplantae; phylum Streptophyta; class Magnoliopsida; order Malpighiales; family Euphorbiaceae; genus Excoecaria; species Excoecaria agallocha. Next base: position 930,808 of record CM075816.1, read on the forward strand.
TAAATAGATTTTTGAAGCTTGCAAACCTTATTAGGATGCTTAGGATTGACAAAACCCTCAGGTTGTGTCATATACACCTCCTTAAGTAAATTTCCATTGAGGAAAGCAGTTTTGACATCCATTTGCCATATCTCATAATCATGATATGCAGCTACGGCAAGCAAGATCCTAATGGACTTGAGTATGACTACAGGCGAAAAGGTCTCGTCATATGAGTTTGTCGAAAACCTTTTGGTACTAGTATACCTTTGTAGGTCTTATCAGCTTTGAGTTTGAATAGCCACTTGCATTCAATTACCTTAGCACCTTCCGAGGGATCAACCAAGGTCCAAACCTGGTTATCGTACATTGATTGCATATCGAATTTCATGGCTTCAAGCCAATTTTCTGAGTCTGGGCTTTCAATAGCTTCTCGGTAGGTAGTAGGATCCTCACGATCTACTAACTCAATAGTGTCACTGTCAGCGATTAGAAATCCATATCTCTTAATCTCCTGATGTACCCTATCGGACCTTCTAGGTACTTGTGTAATGGGTTCTTGTTCCATAACTGGTTGTGAACTTGATCCCACTTCCAACTCATCCTCTATAGGAGCTTGTGGCACTTGAATTTCTCCAAGTTCTACTTTACTCCCACTGTCTTTGTTGAGAAGGAACTCCTTTTCCAAGAAAACACCCTTGCAAGCAACAAATACTTTGTTCTCGGCTTGTGAGTAAAAGTAGTATCCCTTTGTTTCTTTGGGATAACCCACAAACAAGCAGACAGTGGATTTGGACTCTAGTTTGTCAGATGCTAATTTCTTAACATGTGCTCCACAGCCCCAAATCTTGAGAAATGACATATTGGGTTCTTTCCTAGTCCATACCTCATATTGTGTCTTCTCAACTACTTTAGTTGGAATACGGTTTAGTAAAAATGCAGCAGTTTCTAATGCATAACCCCAAAAAGAGACAAGAAAATTAGCTTGACTCATCATAGATCGAACTATGTCCAACAGAGTTCGATTTCTCCTTTCGGACACACCATTCCATTGTGGTGTTCTGGGAGGAGTGAGCTATGAAATAATACCACACTCTTTTAGATGATTGTCAAACTCTTGGCTTAAGTATTCGCCACCTCAATCTGATCAATTGGCTTTTATACTTTTACCAAGTTGGTTTTCTACTTCTTTCTTAAACTCTTTGAATTTCTCAAATGTTTTAGATTTGTACTTCATTAGATAGACATAGCCATATCTACTAAAGTCATCTGTGAACGTCACGAAGTAGCTAAAACCACCTCTAGCTTGTGTACTTAATGGTCCACATACATCGGTATGTATTAGTTCCAATAAGCCATTAGTCCTTTCACCTTTCTTGTTAAAAGGAATCTTTGTCATTTTTCCATGCAAACATGGCTCGCATGTATCATAAGACTCTAAGTCGTATGACCCAAGCACTCCAGTTTTGTGGAGTCGTGAAATGCATTTTTCGTTTGCATGTCCTAAATGACAATTTCAGAAGTAAGTAGGGTTCAATTCGTTTGATTTAAACCTCTTTGTATTCATGTTGTATATGGACTCTTTGTTTTGTAAATCAAGGATATAAAGGCCATTTTGCAACATGGCATTGCCATAAGAAATGCCTTGGCGACGAATATGAGCATTGCCATTTTTAATAACAAAATCAAATTCATCCAAATCCAAACATGAAACTGAAATAATGTTTTTACTCATAGCAGGCGCATAATAACAATTTTTCAAAACTAAACAAAGTCTATAAGGTAAAGTGAGTTGATAATTGCCTATCTCCATGGCAGCAACTCGTGCTCCATTCCCCACATGGAGGTCCACTTCATTCTTCCCAAGTAACCGTCTATTTCTTAGCCCCTGCACATTTGAACAAATATGAGAACCACAACCGGTATCCAATACCCAAGTTGTAGAAATAGAAAGGTTAATCTCAACAACAAAAATTCCAGAACTGGATGCCTTGGCTCCATTTTTCTTTTGTTCTTCCTTGAAGAGAGCACAATTCTTCCTCCAATGCCCTATCTTGTTGCAATGGAAGCAAGTGCTCTCACTCTCTTTGACCTTCTGTGCCTTAGGCTTGGATTGGGCCTGAGGTGCACTCCCACTTGACTTGAACCGAGCCAGGTCATTCTTGGGTTTTCCCTTTCCCTTTCCCTTAGCGGGTCCCTTTTTAATGCCCCCTTGAACCATCAATACGAGATTAGTCTTTCGAATGTTCTCTTCAGCATTCTTAAGCATCCCATGAAGCTCAGTGACTGACTTGTTCATTGCATACATGTTATAATTCATCATAAATGGATCATAATCATCAGTCAATGATCCTAAGATCAAGTCAGTGGCCAATTCCTTTGGCACTTGTACCTTAAGCTTCTCAAGAGTATCAAGATACCCTTTCATCTTGAGTACATGGGTACTAACAGGAGTACCCATAGCCATCTTACAAGAAATCAAGGCCTTTGTTGTCACGAACCTCTCGTGATGAGCTTGCTCTTGGAACATCTCCTTGAGGTGCACCATGTTCGCATAAGCCTCTTGGTCAATAAATTGCTTTTGCAAGTCAGACACCATAGTGGCCAGCATCTGACAGGTCACATCATTGGAGTCACTCTTCTTGGTCTCAAAAGTTTCCTTTTGAACTGCAGAGGCATTCCTAGAAGGTTCTTTAGGCAAGGGTGCATCCAAAACAAATTGTTATTTGAAGATCCCATTTTCAATCTACAATAAAATTTAGCAAGATTAAATGAGGTCTTATTTATAATCGCATAAACCGAATTAATATCCCTTTAAATAATTCACGTTAGTGATTTAATGTGGGCCATGATCCACTTTCCACAACAACTTATTAGTCAAGCTAAGCTTGTACACCTAACAAGTTAAGTTACTTAGGTAGGAAAAACTCCAATCATGTCTCATACAAAACTCTTGGATCAAACGGGCTAACATCTTAAGATGTTATAGCATAAACCCATTTATTAGTTGCCTAGGTCCGGGCATCCCTTTCCATGTTAAGTCCAACCTACATTCACAACCCATGCCTCACAAAGATAATGGGGCGCATCTAGGACTCCTAGTATACGTGATCAATGATCGATGCCTTGACATGTTTCGAATTAGGAAGGCAACTTTGTGACTTATTATTTTTTAGGGATTCATTTTATTATGGCTTACATGGCATACGCTTTGTCATCCATGCATAGCATGCATATATATATAATTGCATAAAGTAAAGCATGACAAACATGGGCCAAAAAACCTACAACTAAGATTCTATACTTTTACATAAGAATCTTCGAGTTTGGCTTCTCCACTCCGGTGGGCTTTGTCTTGATTTACAAAGTCTTCAAGTAAATTCTATTCTAAGAAATAAATGAAACTTTTACAATAATACAAAATGGCTCAGAGGCCATATTTAATTACAAAACCCAGGGCCATGAATGCACCATGCATATCCATTCATCACACCAAGCAAGCAAATAAATATACATGACATTAATGGATCAAACAAAGTCCAATTTTAATTAATTTAGCCAAGCCCATTAATGGAAATTGTGTACTTGAACCTTTAAGAGATGACCCCGTGATGGGCCTGGGCCAAAGCCCAATGGACTAAATCCTCTTATTGAATAAGTTCTCTTAAAAGCCCAAAACACAAACTAGTTAGATTTGTGCTATAAATCAACTCTAGTATAATTTCCAATTTTGCCATTTTTAATTTTATGTCATACAGCCCATAAACATTAAAAATACATATAATATGTACCAACATGAATTAAAACACAAAATCATGAAGAACATATATATGATACACAGCATGCATATAAAAACAAACAAACAACAAAACTAGTTGTTTAATGCTTATGTGATGCCACAAAATGCACAAATACTTAAATCAATTTTATGAGTCATTTAATAATTAAAATAAGGTCATAAATATTGATTTAATATTCTGTACCAATCTGATCTAAATGTGTTTTTACCATTTTAATCAAAACAAAACAAACAATGTTGATTAAACATGTAACAAACACAAATTAGTCATAGTTTTAAGTGATTTTAAAATTAATCAATTAAATTGTCATGGACCAGAATTAAAACCAAATTTAAAATATGTCCAGACCTAATATTTAATCTTTAAAATCACTTACAAACATGCCAAAATCGTTTTTACATTTAATATTTAAAACTAGTTGTTAAACTAACAATTAACATGCCAAATAGCACCTAGTTTTAATATTAACATGTACCATCAGGTATTATAAATTAAATCCGACCATTAACAGCTCCTAGATCATCTTAGGACAGTATATTAACATGTCATATTAATTATAATACCTATCTAATCAATTAAAATTGTTTTTACACCAAAACAATGCAAAAAACTCAAAACAGAAAATTTCAGCATTGCATGTTTTCAAAATAACGATTTTGAATTAATTTTTTCATGCATCTAAAGCACTAAAATAAGCATGTTTAGGCTCTGATACAACTGATGAAATATGACATGATAAGTTCATGAAAATCGTGCAGCGGAAAAATGATAAAAATGATTATACATCCCATACAATTCCATGACAAGAATCGAAACATGCAATTTTAGGATTTTTAAAACTTACAACTTTTGATGCCTTTTAAATCTTGAATTTGGTGATGAACAGCAAATAAGATAACTTTATCCATCTTAGATCTTGATCATCAATGCCAAGGAACAGCATTTTACACCACTCCCTCTATTCACACACACACAATTGTACCGACAGCTTAAAATCGAGATTGCTAGCTCTCTTTTAAGGTATTGTGTAATGGCTACGGTATGAAGCTACAAAATTTGATTTTGTACTTCTCTTAGGTTGCTATTACTACCCAAGAACACAAGAGAATGAGGAATAATACTTTCTCCTTGTGAAAATTGGCCAAAAGAATTTTGTGAGAGAGAGAGATAAGTTCACGCCAAACCTAGAGAAACTAGGGTTTTCACGCCAAACTTATTTATATCTTAGGATTTTATTTCTTTTCATATATATATCCTTATCTTTTGGCAAGTGTTTAATCTGAATTTTACCATGTCAAGATAATTAATTCAACTTCAATCACTTCCTAAAAATAAGTAATATATATTGATTTAAACTCCTTTGAATTTAAAATTCAAATTTTAAATAAAACACAAGACATTTAATTAAATAAAATCACTTAATATAAATAATGAACATGTGCCAAAATTCCTTGATTTTCATTTTTGAATTTTTTCAACTCCATATATTATTTAAATGATTTAATTTAATTTAAATTCTTTTAGGCTTTAATACTTAATTACTTAATTAATACAAGATAATTAATTAATTGAAATTAAACCATGTGGGCTGAATTTCTCTCTCTTATGGGCCAAGGTCCAATAGCATTTAAAATTTCCATTACATACATTAATTTAACTTTAATTAAAAGCCCAAATTAATGCCCAATACTTTATTTAAATATTTTAAGCCCAATGCTTTGTGTGCGATCCTATAGGTCCATTTAATGTTGGTAATTAATTAATGAATTAATTCAAAGGCTATATATATTCTCTAGCAAGATATTATAGCATTCCAAATTAAATGAAAATGCATATGGCATTTAGTGACCTAATGCAATTTTGCATAGTCCCTTATCCATTAATATCAGAATTAATATAAGGCATGAAACTAGTCATCCTTATATATATTAATTCCTTTCTTAATATCCCAGTGACACTGAACTCTCAGATAAATAATGATTACTCATTATTTCATCTCGATATTGCCATACATTTTTCATTTCCCTGATCAAGCGATCGTTGATATTTTATCTCTTATAGAGGGCAGTAATCCCTTCACTTCTCGCATGCTTTCTAACATGAATCAATGCATACCCAATCATACCCGTACTTGTCACTCTGTTACGAGCATGTTAGGTGTATGTCAAAGTGCACAGTAATTCATAAAGAGTTTCATAGAAATTTTAGGTCTAAGAACTCCGATACAAAACTTGCATATGATAAACACTTATGACTTGCACCATGTAGTGTTCTCATGAATGGATCAAATCCAGGTACCATGTTCTTTGACATGTATCTATGATCTCTGATTGACACTCTTGTCCTAATGATCCGTAAGATATAACTCATAATATCAGAGAGAGCTTACTTGTCTTAATTCATTTGTTATTTCCATAACAATGACCGACTAGGGATATTTAGAATGAAGTCTCATTTGTTTCAAGGTCTTACAACCATGTGCCTCACACATGATAACTTAAACTGAAACAGCATTCTTGGATAGTTCTATCAATTGATATGCACAGGAATACAAAAGATAAAACAAATGCCTCACTTTATTAATTCAAAGTGTTTTATTACAATGCATTGGGGCTAGGGCTTACACTAACACTATAGTAGTTCAGGGCAGAGAATTTCCAGCAAATTTGATTGTGTTTCCATTTCATGAGTTTGATGTAATTCTGGGAATGGATTGGTTATCCAAACATCATGCAGTGGTGAATTGTGAAATGAAAATAGTAACTCTTAGGGGTGAAGAAGGAAAGGAAGTGGTAGTTGAAGGCTATTGTTCTAATCCACTAACTAATGTTATATCAGCAATATAGGCTAGACGTTGTCTTAGAAAAGGATGTGAAGCATTTTTAGCTTTAGTCCTTGAATCAAAAAGGGATACATTGAAACTTGAGAATATACCAATTGTGAATGAATTTCCAGAAGTATTTCCTGAGGAATTACTTGGTCTTCCTCTAGAAAGAGATGTTGTGTTGTCTATTGATCTATTACTTGGTACAACCCCGATCTCTAGGGCACCATACAGAATGACTCCATCTGAATTTAAAGAGTTAAAGGCTCAATTACAGGAATTGTTAGACAGAGGCTTCATCAGACCTAGTGTGTCACCTTGGGGTACTCTAGTTTTATTTGTTAAGAAGGTGGACGAGTCTATGAGATTGTCTTAGACAGTTGAACAAAGTGATAGTGAAGAACAAATATCATTTACCTCGAATTGAGGATGTGTTTGATCAGTTGAGTGGTGCTAGTGTGTTTTTAATGATAGACTTACGATCAAGTTATTACCAGCTCAGAGTAAATGATGGGGATGTTTCTAAAACTACATTTAGAGCCTGATATGGACATTATAAATTCTTAGTTATGCCATTTAGGTTGACTAATGCACCTGCTGCATTCATGGATCTCATGAATACGGTATTCAGACCCTACTTGGATTGATTTGTTGTAGTATTTATTGATGCATATTAGTTTACTCCAGAAATGAAACTGAGTATGTCGAACATCTAAAAATTGTATTGTAAACTTTGAAAGAAAATCAGTTGTATGCCAAATTGAGTAAATGTGACTTCTAGCTTAAGGAATTTTCCTTCCTAGGTCATGTTGTATCTATTGAAGGTGTTATGGTTGATCCAAATAAAATTAAAGCTATTATTAATTGGAGACCACCGAGAAATGTACATAAAATTAGAAGTTTTCTCGGGTTGGCAAGTTACTATCGTCATTTTATGAAGGGATTTTCTGTCATTGCTACACGCCTCGCTAAGCTGTTAAGGAAGCATATTAAGTTTGAATGGTCTGATCATTGTCAAGTAAGCTTTGAACGGTTAAAGAAGATGTTGACTGAAGCTCTAGTGTTAACTCAACCTGTGTTAGGGAAATAGTATGCAATGTATAGTGATGCTTCTAAGGTTGGTTTTGTTAGTGTAATCCCTAGCCCTAATACAATGTAATAAAACACTTTGAATTAATAAAATGAGGCATTTTTTTATCCATTGTATTCTTGTGCATATCAATTGATAGAACTATCCAAGAATGTTGTTTCGGTTTAAGTTATCATGTGTGAGGCACATGGTTGGAAGACCTTGAAATAAATGAGCCTTTATTCTAAATATCCCTAGTCAATCATTGTTATGGGAATAATAACGAATTAAGACTAGTTTGCTCTTTCAGATATTATGAGTTCTATCTTATGGATCATTAGGACAAGAGTGTCAATCAGAGATCATAGATACATGTTAAAGAACATGGTATCTGGATACGATCCGCTCATGAGAACACTACATGGTACAAGTCATAAGTGTTTCTCATATGGAAGTTTTGTATTGGAGTTCTTAGACCTAAAATCTCTATGAAACTCTTTATGAATTACTGTGTACTTTGACATACACCTAACGTGCTCGTAACAGAGTGACAAGTACGAGTATGATTGGGTATGCATTGATTCATGTTAGAAAGCATGAGATAAGTGAAGGGATTACCCCTCTCGATAAGAGAGAAAATATCATCGGCCACTTGATCAGTGAACTGAGAAGTGTATGGCCATACCGAGATGAGATAATGAGTAATAATTATTTATCTAAGAGTTCAGTGTCACTGAAATATCAAGAAAGGAATTAATATATATAAGGATGACTAGTTTCATGCCTTATATTAATTCTGATATTTATGGGTAAGGGACTATGCAAAATTGTATTAGGTCACTAAATGCCATATGCATTTTCATTTAATTTGGAATGCCATAATATCTTGCAAGAGAATATATATAGCCTTTGAATTAATTTATTAATTCATTGCCAACATTAAATGGACCTATAGGATAGCACACAAAGCATTGGGCTTAAAATATTTAAATAAAGTATTGGGCATTAATTTGGGCTTTTAATTAAAGTCAAATTAATGTGTGTGATGGGTTTTAGATTGCTATTGGACCTTGGCCCGTGAGAGAGAGAAATTCAACCCATAAGGTTTAATTTCAATTAATTAAATATCTTGCATTAATTTAATTAATTGAGTATTAAAGCCTAAAAGACTTATGATCAAATTAAATGACTTTATTAGGAATATTAGTGGCTGATCCTAGAGAAAAATTAAAGGAATTTCGGCACATGCTTTATATTTATTAAGTGATTTATTTGATTATAATGTCTTATGTTTTAATCTTGGATTAATTCAAAAGAATTTAAATCAATATATATTTCTTATTTTAAATAAGTGATAAAGGCTAAAATTATTTATCTTTAAGTATTTGATTTTAAATTTATCACTTAAAAAATGAAAGGATATATATTGAATGAGAGAGAAAACTATAAACCCTAGTTATTCTATGGTTTTTGCGTGAACTCTCTATCTCTCTCAAGAATTTCTTTTAGCCAATTTTTTACAAGGAGAAAGGATAGTTCCTCATTCTCTTGTGATCTTGGGTAGTAATAGCAACATAAGAGAAGTACAAAATCAAATTTTGTAGCTTCAAACCATAACCATTACACAATACCTTAAAAGAGAGCTAGCAACCTCTATTTTAAGCCATCGGTGCAATTATGTGTGTGAGAATAGAGGGAGTGGCGTAAAAGGCTGTTCCTTGGCATTGGTGATCATGATCTAAGGCGGATAAAGTCATCTTAGTTGCTGGCCATCACCAAATTCAATATTTAAAAGGCATCAAAAGTTGTAAGTTTCAAAAACCCTAAAATTGCATGTTTCGATTCTTGTCATGGAATTGTTTGGCATGTATGATCATTTTTTGTTGTTTTTTCGCTGCGTGATTGCCATGTTCATACCATGTCATATTCCATCAGGTTTGGGTTGTGTGTTAATGCAAGATGGTAAAGTTATAGCTTATGCATCTAGACATTTGAAATCGCATGAGCAGAACTACCCGACTCATGATCTAGAATTGGTAGCTGTGGTATTTACTTTAAAAATTTGGCGACACTACTTGTATGGGGAAAAATGTAGGATTTATACTAATCATAAAAGCCTCAAATACTTGCTTACTCAGAAAAAACATAATTTGAGGCAGAGAAGATGGTTTGAATTATTCAAAGATTATGATTGCATAATTGACTACCACCTAGGAAAAGCGAATGTGGTTGTTGATGCCTTGAGTCATAAGACAATTGCAGCAATGATGATAAAACAGAGTAGATGGAAATTGGCATCGGATGGTGCATTACTAGCATAACTTAAAGCTAGGCCTATTGTTAGGTAGACAGTGATAGATGCTTAGAAGGATGATAAAAATTTACAACCGATTGTGAAAGCAGTTTGTGAAGGATATTAATCAGATTTTTTTAGTGAAAGATGATGGTGGTGTATACTGCCATAACAGGTTGTGTGTTCCTTATGACATAAATGTGAAAAGAATATTGTTGCATGAAGCATATAATACTGCATTTACTATGCATCCAGGTGGGAACAAGATGTATCAAGAGTTGAAATAGTTTTACTGGTGGTCTGGCATGAAGAAGGATATTATTGAATATGTTTCTAAATATTTAACATGTCAACAAGTGAAAGTAGAACATTAGTTTGCTTCAGGTCTTTTGAATCCCATTCTAGTTCCAATGTGGAAGTGGGAAGACATTACCATGGATTTTGTTACTGGTTTGCCCATTACTCAAAGAAAATATGATGCTCTCTAGGTAATAGTGGATAAGTTAACAAAATTAGCACACTTTATACCAATTCAAATAGATTATCCTATGGATAAACTTGCAGAATTGTATATGAATGAGATTGTACAGTTATATGGTATATCGGTATCCATAATTTTGGATCGAGATCCAAGGATTACCTTGAGATTTTAGTAGAGTTTGCAACAGGCCTCGGGAACACAGCTCAAATATAGTAGAGATTTTCATCCTCAAACAAATGGACAATCTGAAAGGGTTATTCAAGTTCTAGAAGATATGATGAGGGAAGTGCTTTGGAGTTTTCTGAAAGTTGGGACAAATATGTGGCCATGGAGACAGAAATCTTGTGCTAACTTAAAAAGAAAGGATATAGAGTATCAAGTGGATGATAAGGTGTTTTTGCAGGTATCCCCATGGAGAAAAGTGCTTAGGTTTGGTAAAAAGGGGAAACTCAATCTGAGATTCATTGGTCCATATGAAATTCTACAAATAGTCTAACTAGTACCTTATAGGTTGTCTTTTCCTATGGAATTAGTCAAGCTCTATGATGTATTTCATGTATCTATGTCTAGTAGGTATCACTCGGATCAATCTCATAAGTTGCAAGTTCAAGATATTCAAGTACAGCTAGATTTCATGTATGATGAGGAACCGAAAGAAATCCTGACTAAGGAAATTAGACAATTGAGGAACAAGCAAATCCCTCTGGTCAAAGTACTCTAGCAACACCATGGTCTACAAGAAGTAAGTTAGGAGCCAGAGGTAGCCATGAGAAAGCAATATCCTCAATTGTTTGAATCGGGTATGAATTTCGAGGATGAAATTCCTTAAGAGGGAGAGATTTGTGAGGCCTTAAACATGACCCTCATTGAAATTGCATGTTTTAAGTAGGATTTTATTTGACTAAGATTAAATTAAAATGAGAATTTCATATAATGTATGGGACAAGTGATAAATTATTTTGTTATTATATCAATTGTATGAAAATAAAATTTAATATTATCGTCTAGTATTATTCGATGGTATAATTGAAGAAAAAAGTATAAATTTGGGGTAAATTTATAATTATGGCATTTTAGGGTCAATTGTGAATAGAAGAATAAATTGAGATGGCAATTTAGAAAAAAGATTAAATGGAAACGTTGATTTAAGAAATAGATTAAATTGTGGGGTCAATTTATAGCATGCAAAAAAGTATGTGTCCATGGTGTGACATTCAAAGTTCGAAAGGACTAATAAGGATATTTTCCATGTCACTATATAATAAAGATTTATAAGAGGAGAGAGAAGTGTGTGAGGTGGATGGTTCGGCCATTTGAGAGTAGAAAACTAGAAAATACGTTCTCTCATTTTCTTTCAACGTCTTTGAATCTTTTTCAAGCAATTTAAGTGATAATTCATGTTGGTTAATTAAAGGAAATTAAGTGTACAACTTTAAGGTAAATAATCTCTATTGAATTTTATATTCTTCTTCTCCTTTTCTTTCTCAATTTGTTGATGTAATGGTTGAGTATGGTTCTGGAATTTTAATTAAATGATGATGTTGGTTGTAAGGATAAGAGAAGAGTAAAAAATCCAAGGAAAATGAGTTGCTAGAGATTGAAAGCAAAAGGGAATTTCAGCCAAAGGTATGGGATGAGAGTCTTCCTATTTGTTTGTGGTTGTATTGGTAGAATTATGTTGTGAATGTCCTAAAATTTGAGTAATTAAAGAGAGGATAATACTTAAGAAGTGTACATGCAAGGATGAGATGAAAACCTCTTAATCTAGTGTCCAAACTTTTAGCATAAGTTAAAATATAAATCTCTAATTGTAACCATTCAAATTTCTAAAGTTATAAAAGACATATACCTACAAGATTGTAGAAGGAACCTAGCCTTAATTCTACCTCTAAATAATTTTTTATGATTTATTGAATGTTAGGTGAACTGTTAATTCCAGTTCTAGAACAGTTTGTGGAATAATTGAGATATTTGTGTGTACAATGATTAAAATGACATGAGGTTAATTCCTATGCAAAATAGAATCCTAAATGTACATTTTTTATGAAGGACTTATGACTTAAAAATGTATGTAAGCATGTCAAATGTTGACTTTAAATTCGGAGGTACTAGATGTACTGTTCGGGAATAGACTTTAGTAATTTGGGCATAACTTTTGGTGAAATTGTTAAAATGCTACAAAGTAAAATTATGGTAACACTAGAGACCTGGAAGTACAACTTTGTTGAAGATATGCTGGTCTAATTCCTTCTTCAGTTTACAGTATAAATTTTTATATGTGGTAATAAACACTATTTTGGTTATATGAATAACCTGTAGTTTTTCTCAAATATCTCGAGCTATAGATAATGTATGGGAATAAGATTTTAGAAGGTTATTTAGCCTAAAAATGACATTTTCAAATTCATAAGTGGCTCACAAGTTGGGTCCAGAATGCTGCCCTGTGTAGATTTTTAATGTATTTTACCTTATGTTTTTTTTAAATAGTTAAGTTAAATATGTGTCTACGTGAATACATAATGAATTAGTTATGGCATGCAATATGACTATTAAAAAAAGGGGTTATATGTATACATATACATTCATACATGCACATAGGTAAAGATTATTGATAAAGATATCCAATGTGTATGTGTGTGTGTATATATATATATTTGTAATTAAATTTATACATGATTGTTAAATGCAAGATTAATTTTATGTATGAAATTCCTATGATGAGTAAATTTATATTTTGACATGTACCTATGCTATGAAATAAGGAATATAATAGTATTACCATATCATAGGTAATGTCTTATGGATAACATGTTAAGGTCTCTATTAAAATAATATATGCTCAATTGATAAAACGTTGAAATGTTAAATGGCAAATTGGTTGCATGTATTTATATAAATTAGAGATTTTGGATCTTTTTACATGATCATATACCTAAGTTTTGTTGTATTGGAAAGTTCTAAGAACAAGGCATGACTTAGGTTGAACACTTAAACAGGTATGAAATATTACTTGATTGCCATGTTATGATCAAGCTATAGATGATGACTAATGACAACACGATAAAAAACTATGCGAATCAATGTACATAAACTTTGTATACATAGTTATACTATAGTAATCATATTTTTGGACTATAGTTAAATGCATGCAAATCGATTTTATTAAGTGCAAATATGGTATATGAAAACATAATTAAACAATATATTGCCTACAATTAGAGTTCAATTATGGATAGATAGGCACCTATAGGGATTTCCCAGCTACCACAGTCTACCTGTTTAGGTCTAAAGTACAATTGATCCTACGGGACATAAATAGCCATTTGTGTTGTTAGTTGACCCCGATTGGGTCCATTCGATCGGTCCACTGTACAGATGACCCGTTTGGCTCCATAGATTTGATACCCTTGGATATCCACTATTTTGATACCCTTGGGTATCCACCGCTCCCGTTATCCACCTTTAAAACTTAAGTAGGGTATGTTACAGTATAAACACATCATAAATGGTTACAGTATAACAAGGCATATAAATTATGAAATATCTTGTTTAACTGAGTTTCCCAATGCAAGTATCTTATTCTTATGTTTACATATATATACAGAACATTTTATGAAATGTTGAATTTATGGAGACTACTTGTATCAATTTGCCATATCCCTTCACACACTTGAGAGACTAGTGATCACTATGTATCATGAATTCCTTAGGTAGTAAGTAGTGCTCCCACACCTTAAGAGCTCTTACACATGCATAAAGCTCTTAATTATAAGTGAAATAGTTCAACACTGGCCCGCTCAAATTCTCACTAAAAGATGCTATAAGATATTTTTCCTACATAAAAAAACACCTATACCAATCACAGAAGCATCGTATTCAATATCAAAAGTTTTAAAAAAATCAATTAAGCGCAAAATAGGAGCAGTACATAGTTTCTCTTTTAAAGTATTAAATGTATTTTCTTGCTCTCTTTTTCATTTAAACTCGACATCCTTTTTGATAATTTAATTCAATAATGCAACAATAGTAGAGAAATTTCTAACAAAAAACATATAAAAACTAGCTAAGCAATAGAAAATCTTTAGTTAACTCACATTCTTATGCATTGGCAATTCTTGAATAGCCTTCACAATTTTAGGATTAACTTCCACTCCTTTCGAACTTACTACAAAACTAAAAAGACAACTTCATTCATGCAAAATGAACACTTCTTAAGGTTTGCATACATTTTTTCCTTCCTCAACAGATCTATAACAACTTTAACATGCATAATATGTTCATCTAAGCACTTTCTATAAACTAAAATGTCATCAAATTAAACAACCATAAATTTTCCAAGAAACTTATGTAAGACAAGGTTCATTAAATGCATGAAAGTACTAGGTACATTAGATAATCTAAAAGGCATTACTAACCACTCGTATAATCCATATATAGTCTTAAATGTAGTTTTTCACTCATCTCCCTCTTTCATCTTAATTTGATTATATCCATTTTTTAAATAAATTTTAGTGAAAGCACTTGTACTATGTAACTCATGTAGCATATCATCTAATATAGGAATAGGGTGACAATACTTTATATTTATTTTGTTGATCGCTCTTCAATCAAAACACATCCTCCATATGCCATTTTTATTTGGCACTAATAAGATTAGTATAGCATACGCACTATTGCTTTCACTTTTATACCCCTTCTAAAGCAATTCATCTAATTGCTTTTGTAATTCCTTTATCTTCTCGAGATTGCTTTAGTAAGATTGTTGGTTAGGTATTTAAGATCCAGGTACAAAGTCAATTTGATGTTCAATCCCTCACAAAGGTGGTAATCCATATGGAATATCTTGTGGAAAGACATCTTTATATTCTTACAATAAGGTCACAAAAACACTAGACAACATGGGTTTAAGATCAGTTTCAGTAAATAAAGCTTCTTTGATCCAAATCAATACTAAAGCTCTATTTTTTCTTAATTGACGAAATAATTAAAGAGTTATATAGCTGAGTATTTATGAATGTAATGGTTTTCTATTGAAGGTGAAGCTATTAAGAGCAAAGGAAAGGAAATTATGAAGGATTGAAGAAAGGAGTTTTGGACTTCATTAAGAGGTATGGGAACTATGAGCATTTTTTATGTTACATATGTATGTTTAATAGAGCAATATGAGATGGTAAATTAAGAGAATTAGTGGAATTAGATAACAAAACCTATATGAGATGTACTTAAGGTTCTCTTGATTCAAATGTAGTTGTTGTTTAATGACAAAATTGTAAAGCTATAATTGTATGCTTCCACATGAAAGAAAAATTAAATTCACTTGTCTAAGCTTCTCATGAGGAAGTTTAAGTTTTGTTCCACTCTCTAAATAACTAAAGGAATCAAGTTGTATTTATAGTAGAGATTGACATCTTCCTTTTTGAGCATATTGCTCGATTTTACAAAGATATTGAAATTTAGAGTTTTAATAAGATGATTTCAAGTTGATTTGATGATTAAATGTTTAAGGAAACATAGTATGTAAGGACCCATCTTTGGCCCTAGTAGGATTCAAGGGTATTATCATGGTAAAAATGCCTAATTGAATATAATTAGATAATGTATTACAAGTCAAGGTTTAAGGATTAATCCTTTATAGAGTTAAAAGGGTAAAATAGTTATTTAACATGTGTGCAATTAGGATAAAAATTGAAAGTGTTGGGTCAATTGCAATATAAGATTAGTAAGCTAGGGTACACTTGTAAATAAGAAAAGAAGGATTTTATATGAACTTGTTGTGGGCAAGGCATAATGTCACCTTCCACTAAAAGTCTCATGCAAGCCTAGTATTTATAGGGGGAAGATGGGTCTCGAAAACCAGACATTGAAATTAAAACAAAAAAGAAACCTCATTTTAACTTTCCCTCTCCTTACTCTCTTATAAAAATTTACAACTCTATCTCTTTCATCTCTCTCTATATTTATAACTTCATTTCATCATCTCTTCTTTTCAAATCTATTCCTTTTCACCTAAAAAACACATTTAGATTTCTATCATTGTGCATGTGAGGAGATTTTAGTAGATGATGACTTTAAGAATAGAAGCAAGCTAAGAAAATTAAGAGTAAAAGTAGAGAGGGAATGAGCATTAATTGGAAGATTAGAGTTTATATGTTAGGTTTAGGAACTCTATTCACTTTGCATGTGTCTGTTTCGAACTAAAATATAGTTATATTATGTAATGGATGCATTTGGAATGGTGATATGATTC